>CAWUFW010006999.1:0-600000 GCA_963921515.1 Calotriton arnoldi | reverse complement strand
CAACTTTTTACTCCTTGGAAGATGGGGGCGGGAGCGGGCAGGGGCTGGAGGGCCTGGGTCCCTTGACATTAGCATATGGCATCCAATTTTCATACATTAAAGCTCCTAATATGGAACATTCGGTGGTTGGGCTCAGCTGCAAACTGCATAAGATTCACAGATACTTAAACAGATGGGGTATACAGGTTGCACTCCTACAAGAGACACACCTCACCCACAATGAGGCGGTGAAACTACGTAGAAGGTGGAGAGGGCAAATATTTGCAATGACATACTCTGCATATGCTAGGGGGGCACTCATTTGGATTTGTGCGAAAGTACCCTTTGAATCATTACATACCCTAGTTGACAAGGAAGGTAGATATGTTCTACTGAAAGGCAGACTCTTTGGTCGTGAAATTGTACTGGGTAGTATATATGCACCTAACCAAGACCAGGTTTCCTTTCTCTGAGCCCTTTCAGCCACACTGGTGGGAATGTCGATGCCAGATATGCTGCTAGGCGGTGGTTTTAACTGTGTTACTGACATTACTCTTGATCGTTCATATCCCCCACTGTCGCATGCCCAGGCACACCGCATGACAGCGGGATTCCGAGATTGGAGAGATCATTGGGGCTTGGTGGACACAACATGAAGGGGACAGGGATTATTCATACTGTTCCCCCGTTCACCAATTGCATACAAGGCTTGACCTCTTTTTGTGCACACCTGGACTGGGTAGTTCTGTCACACATACCGAATACTTGGGACGCACACTTTCCGACCACAGCCCACTCATTTTAATCCTACAACCTTTGGGGACACGTCCGCTAGTACCACTAAGGCACCTCAACCCACTAATGTTAGAAGACACCTGTTGTAGAGAAACCATAGACTCAGCCATTGACAGCTATTTTTCTACCAACACGAATACAGCATCTATGACGCTGATGGAATGGGAAGCGTTCAAGTTCGTGATAAGGGGACACTGTCTGGGTCAGTCAATTGGGGCACAAAAAGAAAGAAATAAAGAACTGGCGGAACTAGAGGGTAGGCTACACGAATTAGATAATACACAGGGATCCAGTCCAGAGGCCAAGGAGGATTTAAAAGCGATGCGTGCGCTGTACCACCAGGCCCTAGAATGTCTGTGGTGTCATGATTATAGAGACTACCTCACTCGGGTTCAAGAAGAGGAGGAGAGGCCTTGTAGTCTGCTGGCATAGCTCATTAAGCCTGAAACTCGGGGATCCCTGATTACGTATATCGGCTCCCTCACCGGGGCCTCAATTCACCACCCTGAGGTGATCAATGATCAATTTCGCCTGTATTATGAAGACCCATACAAGGCAACCACTCTGATTGCATCGGGCAAACAGGAGGGATTTTTGGGGGCATTGACACTTCCGACACTAGACCACCAAGCGAGGGAAGCACTGGGAGGCCCAGTGACTGTTCAAGAGATACGGGTGGCAATTAAGAGTATGGCTTAACACCCCAGGGCCGGACGGCCTCCCAATAGAATTTTATTTGTGCTATGTCACGACACTGGCTCCCCACTTAGAGGCATTATACGCCAAATCCCTGAGGCTTAGGTGTCTCCCTGGATCCATACGGGATGCCTTAGTGGTCCCACTCCTTAAGAAAGCTTTAGAGGCACAGGTCATGGATTTCCGACCACTCTCCATGCTTAACATGGACTTCAAAATCCTAAGCAGGTTCCTAGCGCTCCCTTTATTGCCATATATGCCTACCTTAGTCCACGTAGATCAGAACAGTTTTATCCCGGTCCAAAACACATCATCCAATCTACGAAGATTGTACTCTGTGATGCTCCACCCAAACCTTTAGGCGGTCAACACTGGCCGAACTTTAAACCATTGGCCTCAAAGGCTTTCAATACAGTTAGATGAGATCATTTACTTGAGGTGATGAGTCGGATGGGGCTGGGTGAGGACTTATTATAATGAGTGTCACTCCTCTAGGAACGCCCCACAGGAAGAGTTTAAATCGGCAAAATTGTTTCTGCATAATACGAGATAGGACGAGGCGCAATACAAAGCTGCCCGCTGTCGCCTCTCCTGTTCGCATTGGCGATCGAACCATTGGCAGCACTGTTTAGACATGGTGGGATGGGGCTAGGCCTGGCGGTGGGTAGATACACCCACATTATTTCCTTGTATGCCGATGACTTATTGATCTACCTTAAGGATGCCGCTAAGGGCACTGCCACAGCATTGACTAAATTGGGACAATTTGAAGCTGTATCAGGACTAAAAGTAAACCAACTTAAGACAAACCTATTTCCCCTGTCGGCCGGACTGCCCCACCCCCTGGACCTCATAGAGGGCCTCAACTGCCCCCCCCCCCCAATTTTAAATATTTAGGTATCCAGGTTTTTCACTCACTAGAAGATCTACGCGATGGCAATCTAGGGAAGACAATCAGGTCACTCAGGTTGTGTGTTTCGCTTTGGTGCTCCCTCCGACTACTGATCATGGCCCGGATTTCTCTTGCAAAGAAGGTTATGTTGCCAAGGCTTTTGTACTTTTTTACTAATCTCCCCACTACTATACCTAACTCATGGTTCTGACAGCTGGGTTCGATATTGAGTGACCTTATATGGGACGGGGACGGTGAAGGGTGTCGCTGGTCACTTTACAACATCCCCTCGCAGAGGGGGGTTTGGGAGTACCGAACTTTGAATTATACTTTTTGGCATCCCAGCTACAGTGGCTAGCACAGTGTCTAGAAGGAACAGGTCCTGAGGGAACGGATCTGGCAGACCTTGGGTCTCGCACTGATATGCTCATGGCCAAAATGCTTGACATGGTGGCAGTTATCCCACACCAGTCCCTAGCGCAGACTGCTGCACTGTGGGTGCTGGAAACGCTGCGTAGTTAAGACAGCAGGTACCTCCATGTACAATCCGGTCCTGCCATTGGCTGGTCTGCTGCATGGCACGCCACAAACGATTTTTACTCTGGAGCAATTGAAAACCTGGACCAAAACTGGATTGGTGACAGTAGGCGACAGCTATCAACAGTCAGTCCTGTCACCATTCGAAGAACTAACTGAAAATCTCGGCCTCCCATCTGGTCAATTTTTGTTATATGAGGTGGTCGTATGGACCTTTAGGAAGCTGTGGGGAGGAAGTTGTGAGGAACATAAGACGCATGCAGTCCTGCATTCAGTTTTCACTTTGGGGACAGCACGCCACCAAGTGAAATGGTTTTATACCTCACTAACAGAAATGACACACGTACATTTAATGAAATTAAGAAACCAATGGGAAACTATTTTGAATATGGAACTCACGGACCCGGAATGGGGCAGAATTCTCGCTTACCCCAAGAAGGTTTCTCGCAATACTAGGCTGAAGTACACTCAGTTTAATTACACCCATATGACATATTTGACTCCCCACAAACTTAGGATAGTATATGGCGGGGAAGAACGCAAATGTCGGAGATGTGATCATAACGATGCAGATTTCGTACACATGACCTGGGGATGTGCCGCTTTGCACAGGTTTTGGGAAATAGTGTTATGGCAGTGGGGCGCACACTGGAGTATTGAGTAGGGGTATGCTTACTGGGGCTCTTCCCTAGGCCACATAAACGAAAGTTGGGAACAGGTTCATAGACCTTGCTTTGGCCCTAGCTAGAATCGCACTGGCCTGGAAATCAACGGCTGGGCCTGCAATAGATATGTGGAGGCGAGGCGTGACCCACTGGACCGGGGTTGAGAACAGAGCCCTGGTCTGGGAAGAAAAGAGGGGGATTAGGAGCCACCACATTGCAGAACATTCGAGGGAGGTCCTGGAGTCCTGGGAGAACCTGGGGCAGGGCCGGAGTGAGGAGGAGAAGGGAAGTGACGCTTCACAATCAGAGGATGAACACCCAGGTAATTGATAAACTAATTAAAACTTAAAAGACAATATGACGGCGGAGTTACTGACGAAACTAAACATGGAACCCCACAGGGTCTGCACAGGCAGAGCCCACACACACACACCACTCCACTGATGAGATACACCACAGCTGCGACTGAACTTATGTGCCAGAGTGGCGAGGGCCCGGGTGCTCCCCCGCCCCAACTAGAACCACAATACCATCCTTACCACCCTACATAATCATAAATGACACAAATGTACAAATGGGACCCCATGGCATAACCAGTTTGTTAATAAGTTGTTTTAGTTTTATTGTTACACGCAAACTGCGTGACATTTATTCATAGGCCCCCTATACAGATATCGATACGCAAACAATTGAACATGTTCAATTCCCCTTAGACCTCATATAGAGGAGAATGTTATAATATTGGAGTATTATCAGCTATATTGAATACAACTAAGACGCCAAGACTATAGTTCACGATTAGGGGTGAATAGCAGTACCACATAGTGATATGCATATACAGGTACACCATGCTGATCTGCTGTAAATTATTAAAATGTGATAAATATTTCTATGTGTCAATTCACCTGTACATGATGAACCAAATGCCAAATAAAAAGATGTTTTAAAAAAAACAATTATATACCTCAAAGAATATCCAATCACAAGATAACCTAGACCTTTTTTGACACTATATTAAAAAAGACACAGCAATCACAAGTCTTCAATTCTTTAGAAGTAGACCTTAATATTACCGAAATTAGGGATGCCAATTCAGACCTTTCCACAGACAAAGCACCTGGTCCTGATGGTTTTTCTATAGAATTTTATTTTTGTTTCTCAGAGCTCCTTAAATCTAAATTACTTATTCTTTTTTAACATTTTTGTCCTACAGTATATGCTCAAGGTTCCTTTTTAGTTGCAATGTTGCACCTGATCCCCTCAAAAGATAGAGATTTATCAGGATGTAAAAATTATAGACCTATATCACTAATCAATATTTATTGTAAAACATATGCCATAATACTAGCTTGACGAACTAATTACATAATCCCTTCCTTAGTAAATCACACCTTTGCGAAAGGTCAATACATAAGTGATAACTCCAGGTCCTTTTTTTGAATATATTATATGGTGCTTCAAAATCACAGGATCCTGTTGACACAATTACATTTGATGCTAAGAAAGATTTTGATCGAATAAATTGCGACTTTGTTTTGAGAGCTTTGCATTGGCAAGGTTTTGGTCCCAAAATTATTAACATTGTTCAAATACTATACAGCTCTCCGGAGACTTCAGTTTTT
Source organism: Calotriton arnoldi (assembly GCA_963921515.1). Lineage (NCBI taxonomy): Eukaryota > Metazoa > Chordata > Amphibia > Caudata > Salamandridae > Calotriton > Calotriton arnoldi. The sequence continues at coordinate 594,814 of CAWUFW010006999.1, read as the reverse complement.
GCTAATGGTAATGGTTTACAATCCTCTTATTTTGACCTCCAAAGAGGAACCAGACAAGGTTGTCCTCTATCACATTTTTTTATTAATCTAGGTGCTTGAACCGTTTTAGAAAAAAGATATACATCCACATGCTTTACTGAATATAAATGTAAAGGCGTTGAGATTAAATTTGTGGCACAAGCAGATGATAATTTGCTTCATATGGCTAACCCTGATACCTCCATCCTGCATGTTTTGATACATTACATTCCTAGTCAAATGTTTCTGGTTACAAACTAAATATTGAAAAAAGTGATGTCACTCAATAGGTATTGCCAAAAACCATGATGCCCATAGTATAATATGACTAGGGTAAGTGACAATCTACATATGCATGCATTGACAGGATGCATTTTCCTAGGAAAAGTTTTTACAAACAATAATGTGCCTTAAGTTCAATTCTTTTCCCTACATTAAAAATACTACTGTTAGTGATAGTGCAATAGAGTAAGTCCAATGCCTAAATTTTAACGTCACAGAAATCAGTTAGTCATTGATATCCTTCCCTGTATCAAGTGGTTTTACTGCTGTTTTACTCTTTTAACCTTTGTTTAGGATTAAATGGTGCACTATGATGTTTTAAGATAATACATATTTCTAACAACTTTCAGAGTTAGAGTGAGGGAGTGGGTGACACATACTTAATGTTCTCCATCATGTACCTTTCTCTTTAGGTTCTTCTATTCGAATAAGGGACTAATAGGGTTTTATTATTTACCTTATCTGCATGGTTTGACTGTATACCACAGCTTGCAATTCCTTTAACCTGAAGAAGACCCGAGAACTGTAGAGACTGATGTAGGGGTCAAAACATGTTAGTAATTACAGGATTTTTTGGGTCAAGTGATTCATTGTATTTCACCTCATGACCAGCTGTTAATGTTGTTATTCATACCAGAGGTACTCGCCAATAAAGAAAATGTTTGAGCATACTGCTAGGTATATTTTATATACTTTTTCTTCCCAAAAAACAGGACCCAAGAAATTGTCCTGAAAATAAATTTATAACAACTCCCATGGTTTAAAATATTCTATTGGTTGAATCTCAAGTCAAGTCAAGTGAATCTTTATTTCGGCTATGCAGCCATAAAAGTACAATACAAATTTTTTGTTTTTTGTTTTTTAAAAAGCAAGCTTTTACAAAGGTTAAAATTGATAGCAAATGTGATCGGCATAATGGGGATACAGGGAAGCATTTGTAAGAGAAATAAACATTATTGAACCTCACTAATGAAAGGACTATCATTGTCCCCATATCTGTATCATCACCTTAGTTACAACTAACCAATAGATCATCTGATGTCAAAAATATTTGATGAGCATTAAAAACAGTATAAAAAACTAAATGATGCCTATTCTTAAAAAATAGTTAGAAAAACAATTAAAACAACTTGTCCAAAATGGCATAAAAACAGATTTTCTCATTAGAGGCTTTGTACAAATGTAATAGTTTATCTAGAGGGAGGGCAAAATTGTGTTGTTTCCCGACTCTTTCGTCTTGATAATACTTCTGCGTATATTCCACATTACAAATAGGAATCTTGAAGTGACAGTTACAAATAGTGGCTGCATCTCGTATTTTAAGAGCCTGAACACTTCAGTATAATCTCTGATCCCTAAATTCCTGCAGAGGTGAAGTACCCACTTGGACCTCACCTTCATATATGCAGGGCAAAAGAGGATGACATGAAGTTCTGTTTCTTCCTTATAAGTACACCCCGGACATTCTTGAATTCTTGCTCCCTTCCATTTGTTGGTGAATGCACGCAGCGGGAGCGTCCCATGCCTAAATTGTAAATACAATTTCTTAGCCATGGGAGGTTGGATACTATCCAAGGCAGGCTCAAGAATATATTGATGTTTTATGTCCAAAAACCTGGACGTCAGGGATGAAAAACTGTGCACTGGGAAATTTGGACTAGCTTAAAATTTTTAAAAACAGTTGTTAGGGATTTTTGGGAGTAGCTAGGCAGGTCACTTCAGGAGTTATCCACATGTTGGCCCACCCCATTTGATGACACGTGTTCCTGATATAAGTCAACCATGATAAATTACCTGCTCCCAGGGTAGACATGACGTCCTGCAATTCCTCCCTATATGTTTGTAACTCAGGCGTACTCCAAAGGCGTCGCCAATAATGGAGAGGGTGAGAGGCAATTTGATCGGCTATTGGATTAATACCCAGGTCCATCCTAAGTGGTGTTAAGGGGGTGCTTGTGGGAAGCCCTGCCAGCTGCCTAATAAAAGTATTCTCAGTTTTTGACAGTATGTTGGCTGGGCAATGGCCCCAAAGTTCAGCACCATATAGCGAGGCTCCCTCGCTTGGGTTTTGTAAATTTCTGCTGGGGGCCTAATGCTTTATGGGTGCAATTTTTAAATACTTTTATAATTCTCCCTATTGACTGTGTCAATTTGAGATTAGCTCTCTTAACTTGAGTCCCCCACTCCATCGTGTCATTGAGTGTGAGGCCCAGTTAGTCAAAAATAGTTACTCGCTCAAGTGGTCTGCCATCCAATCGAGGGTGCGGTCGATTTCTAGTGTTAGCGCCAAATACCATGTATTTGGTCTTCTGGAGATTTATCTCCAAGTCTCTTCTCTTACAAAAAAGGCTAAATTCTTCCAATACCCGCTGCATACTCATTGGCGACTTTGATAAGAGCAGCGTGTCGTCTGCAAACATTAGGGCTGGCATTTTATAATTAGCTAGCCTTGGGGAGTCGATATCTTTGACTGAGAGCAAGGTTTTGACTAAACCGTTTAAGAAGAGGGAGAACAGGGTCGGTGCCAAGACGCAGCCCTGTCTCACCCCTTCTCAACCGGGAATGGAGCTGACAGTTCCCCGTGCTTGCCGTATCTTATCCTTGCATAGGTGCCTTCGTGTAGGCGCTTCAGCAGGTGACATAGATATACTGGGACACCCATATCACAGAGAAGGGCCCATAGCTGGTCGCGCGGCACCATGTCAAACGCGGATTTAAGGTCCACGAAGGTTAAATAGAGGGTGCCACCCCCCAGAATAACAGTTTTCCAATGGATCAACTGCAACCTGAATAACTGATCTATTGTTGACGTTTTGGTCCTAAATCCGGCTTGCAGTGGTGTTAAAACTGCCGTCTCGTCCATCCATGATTGCAGTCGACCCAAAAGGACACGGGCAAATATCTTTTGGGTGACATCAATAAGACTTATTGGTTGATAGTTTGCTGGGTTTAGCGGGGAGCCTTTTTTATAGATGGGAATGATTTCGGCCCCTGCCCATGTTGGAGGGAATGCCATACCACAAAGGATGGCATTGAATAGAATCTGTAAATAGGGAGCCCATACCACTTGTTCATTCCTTAAGAGGTCACCAGGTATCCTGTCCAACCCTGGGGCCTTGTTGGGTAGTAGTTTAGACAATGCCAATGAGACTTCTGCCAATGTACACAGTGGTGAAGAATACTGTTTAGCGACGATTTCATTGGGGTCGGGAACCCTACCGTCTTTGTCTTTATCTTGAGTTTTTGAGTATAGAGCTTTAAAATAGGATCTCCAAACTTCCTCCCCCAAATTTGGTTCCAGTGCCGTATTGCCTTCCAATTTCCCCGTTTTAACTAGGGTCCAAAAGGATCTCATATCCCTTACTTCTAATGCTTTCTTGATCGCCTCCCATCTATCGGTTTCCCATTCTGCTTTCGCTGCCGCAAGAGTTTTTTTATAGTACGCTCTAGACACTTTAATACCCAAACTATCACCTTCCCTGATCTTTAGTGTCAGGGCACGTTTAGCTGCCCTACATGCCTTAGTGTACCAAGGATTTTTAGGTTTTAGATCAGGACTGGCGGGGCTCCTACCATTCTGGAAGAACTCAGCCAGGGTTGATGCCAAATCTTGGTGATTCTTGCCTATTACCAAGAGGGATTCTGAAGTGTCACTATTTTCAGAAGCTGCGAATGCAGCAACTAGGTGTGGAGTGATTTGATCATACATGGAGGACATTTTTTCTGGTGCTTGTGCAATTGTTGCCCAGCGTACTCTTCTGCCCCCCTCAATTGCGGTTAAATTCGAAGGAGGTTGATGCCACACAGCTTGGGCCCCTTTAATTTGTAATTGATCTAGGGTTAGGACCAGTGGGTTGTGGTCACTCTCACATCTAGGTAAAACTGAGAAGCTCCGGATTCTGTGCCATAACTCGACATCAGCTAAGATATAATCAATTATAAAAGCCTGTCCGGGTTTCTCAAATGTGAATTTACCCGGGCTGTCGCGGGGAAAACGACCATTGCATGCCCTAAGCGAGTGACTAAGTGTAAGAGTGTTCATTTGGAGGACTAGAGGGGTCCACCCTCTTATCTGATAGGTGTTACAGTCTGGAATTGACCAGACGGAGTCTTCCTCATTAGTGATGTTAGAAGCCATGCCAGAGAGAGGCTCGAAGTGGCAATTAAAATCTCCTCCAATTATTACTTTAATGGACTTGGATAGAGTGGGGAGAAATGAAAAAGAGAATCTAAAGTAGACGAGGTAAGCCCATGCCTCACCGGACGAGAGTAGATATTAATAATAGCCAGCTTAGGGAGATTTTCAATAGAGAGGAGGACACACAGAATATCTGGGGAGGACGTGTCTATCAACTTGATCGAGCATCCTAGATGGGTACCCACCCAGGTGCATAGACCTCCAGAAGGTCTCCCCCTGGGCCCCTGGACAGCTGGGATGCAATAGGTAGCATATCCTACCCTATTCAATGCTGTTGTGGCCCATGTTTCTTGGAAGAGGCATACCCCGTTGGAATCTATGAATTCTCCCCAATCCGGGAGGTCCATTTTAGCGGTTAGACCCGCTATATTCCAGGACAAGATTTTAAAATCCTGCACATTTTCTGCAGGTCCTGTAGATGTAATCAAAGGATCCCTCTCTAATTGCAATTCTTGATGGTAGGTCCCCTCCCGACCCTGTGAGCTGTAATCAGGGACCCTGGGTGGACTGGAGGGTGCGCTTTGGATACTGGTCCGTGGGATGTTCACTTGATGTATTCCCATTAGGTGGTCAGGAGGAGCTAGATGAATTCCCTTTGCATGGTCAGTGGGATCAGATCTTTCATTACTTGGGTACTCTATTCTCTCTGGGCACTGAGGCTTATCTCTATGGGTGCCTATGCAGGATAGATGTTTAGGGGGCAAAATGAGTCAGTCAACCAAATCTAGGGGACTGAACCTGTTACTAACAAGGATGGGGTATAGTGGTGTTGGTTCAGAGACCCAACCCCTGTTTTGTGCACTTCCTGGCTGGGCCCTTAGTTCCCACGTCTTATACACACTTCCCATTCTCTCTAGCAAAGGACTAGGGGGGTAGAAATAGCCCAAAGGAAGGGTCTGGATACCACTGCACATCCCGAACTGGCGCCAATCAAGAATATGCTGGGTCACACAACTGTCTCTGAAGTTAACCAACACACAGTCTCCCTTGATATCTTTCTGCCTCTGCCCCACCCAACTAACCCTGCGTGCAAATAAAATTTCGCTATGTATCTGATGGGGAAGGGGTCTATTTTTATTAAGCCAATGAATGGCTTTGTTTTTTAAATCTGAGTAGGTCTCCACATGTCCCGTGTCTAGCTTTGGTACGCCTGCTAATACAACGACGTATGGGGTGGAAGCAGGAGGTAAGTCTATACATGGCAAAAGTGAGTTAGTTTCCCTCCAGTTGAATTGGAATAGCTTATCTTTATTATTTCCCTTGAGGTTTCTAGATGCGTGGTCAATTAGTGGGCCCTGGATAGTTGTCACCGCCTTGTTGCCTTGCATTTTATCCATTATATTTTGTGTCCTATGCTGGGGTAGATCTGAACCCTGATGTTGTTGTAGTGGAGAGGTGGGCTCTGCTTGAGCGGATGATTGTGCTAAAGATGCTATTGGTACTTGGCCTACAAGGGGGGGGAGCACAGTTAATGCGGGTAGGGTTTCAGGATTTGAATGGAATTGGGGAGATCTATCAGGAATCTGAGATTCAGTTGTTTTAATGGCATGCCAAATAGCCTCGATTTTGCTACCACAAGAAGTGACCAAAGAGGACAGCCTGTCAATACGTGTCATTGCTACTTCAAGCTCATGTTTGATGAGTAATTCAAAATGAATTTTGAGCTCTTCAATCAAATTTAGGGCCCAAAACGGTGCCTCCATGGATGCTTTGCTTCTATCGCAGGATGCGTTGTCATTAAGTTTTTGAATGTGCGCCACCTCAGGTAGTAAGTTCCCTTGTTTCCTCCCCTTTAATTTTTATATTTTCGATGTGGTCCCTTTCTTTTTGCATCCCCCCCTATGAATGTTTTCTTAGGGGATTCCCTAGCTGTATTTGCTTGAACGGGCGATGTTTCTAAAATAATCGGGGAGTCTAATAGTTGGTGGGGATTTAGGACTACAGGCTCCGAGAGGGCTGAGAACCTGCATAAGGTCGGTGTTAAGGAAAGGCGTCTTTCAGTGCGTTCAATTTCGCTAGAAACGGCACCTATTGCTTGCTGCAGCATTTTGTCTATCGCTGTAGGTTTAGGTGTCGGTGGGCGGGTTTGAGTTTTCTGCCTAGTATTTGGCTTTGTTTGTGGGGCAATGTCCTTTCCCATAGCTGTTTGGCAATGTCCTTTCCCATAGCTTCCCATAGCTGTTTGGCTATTGGTTGAATCTGCTGGGGTGGTATTGTTCCTACCCCAGTGTGAGAGATCGTCAAATGATGAAGCATGACTAGATACGTTAAGGGTGAGATGATGACCTCTCAAAAATCGTTTGAGGACCCTCTTCTCAAACATGTCTAAACTGCAACAGAACGGTTGTGACTTCATTATCCTCAAGTAGTTTAGTGTTTTTATTTGTTTATGGGAGGATATACTTGAGCATCCACCTCCATTACTCTCCTACGGGGATAGATACGCCTCATCCATAGCAAAAATTGTCAGAAATGGGGGTTTGAGATCTGCTCTTATGCAGATGACACCCAGCTGGTAATTTCGATTGGGTGAAAACATCAGGAAACCAGAGTCAATCTGACCAGCTGTCTTTACAGAGGTGTCAAGTTGGATGAGAGCACAATGTTTGAAAGTAAACGCCGAAAAGACAGCGATCATGCTCTTTGGTGGGGAACAACAGATTTGGAACTCTCCTGGTCGCCGTCTATGCTAGGGCCAGCCCCTGAGCCTAAGAAAGTGGCAAAAAATGTAGGGATCTTAATAGACAATTCCCTTTTCATGTGCCACATGTGGCAAATGCTACGGTATACTTAAACTCCTGAGAAAACTCTTCCGATGGATTCCGGTGGACATACGAAGAACTGTAATTCAGGCACTGGTGACTAGTAGACTTGATTGCAGGCATGCGATTTATGTGGGCATGGTGGAGTACCTTTTCTTCCATCTTCAGGTAATCCAAAATGTGTCAACCAGACTAATAAGTAACAAAGACAGATTTAGCTCTGCCTTGGCCTGTTTGAAAACCCTTCACCCATGTGCAAAAGAGCAAAGTGTAGAATTCTCTGCCACATGCACACAGCACTTTACAAAACAGTCCCAGTGGTCCTACATCCCAGGCTAGATTTTTACAAACCAACCTGAAACTTAAGATTTTAGAATCCGGCTCTAGCCAAGACTATGCGCATCAAAAAACTGAGGACAGGGGGGCACTCCTTACTACATCTTGTCATTCACCTCATGGAAAATCATCATAATTTTAGGAGAATTTTCAAAACTTGACTTTTCGGGGATTACTATCTATTTCTGATGCATCATACAGCGTTAAATCCCTAATTGTGACTTGACAGCTCTCAGCAATTCTAGCTCTGTGATATCCCTTTGGATAATCTGGCTGAGATTAAGAGTAAGATTGACATGCTTTCAGAAAAATGATCACCTCTATTTCTCTATTGGTGGGGCCAACATGGTGCTGTAAAGATTATGTTTTTTCCAATTATTAATTATGCGTTATCAATGATTCCTGTCAAACTTCCTCAAACATTTTCAAAGATTATTGATAGTTGTTTAATTAAATTTCTTTGGAATGCAAAAAGAGCTTGCATATTGCTGGTCAAGTTACATCAATCTAAACAGCAAGGTAGTGCCAATTTCCTAAATATTTTAAATTACCATTCCGCATTTACACTTAAACAAGTTTGGAATTTTTATGTCAGATGAACCCCTGCCTTCTCTCTACACATGACAAGGACTAAAACATACCCTAATACTTTTTTTTAATTTTACAGAATTTATTTATATATATAAATAATAAAAATGCCTCTTTCTCTCTCCTTACCTGTAATAAGTTATTATTATTCTGCTTTATTAGCTAGCCACCTCCTGTGATACTCAAAATTAGCGTTGGGTATTTTCAAATATTCACCTATCTGCTATAATGCAAAAATTAAACTCAATATTAAGACACACTGTTTGCATAACTGGTTACCCAGGGACATACATTTATTCCATCAATTAATGCCTGACAATGAATTTCACTATCAAAACAAAAAATATTCTGCATACCCCATCAAATTTCAGAAATGCTCATTGGTATACAATAATTCATAGTCATACATCAAACATTTAAATGCAGAGCCCAAATTGTATCCAAAACCATAACTATTTATTTTATCATACATAAATGTAACTATTTATATTTGTTCATTTAATGAATTAATTACTTCACACTAATATATCAATATCCTATCCAACTCAAGGACCCATCAAACCTCCCCAACTCCCCACCCTTGACCCCAAACACACTGATATTTTATTTGTAAACTCAATCAACTATCACTCTCATTCATTCTGCATTGATGCCAACTAAAACATCAAAAAGTGTTATTGGGCCTAGCACTCAGAGTTAATATGTTCTCAACAAGTTATTATCAATAGGTTCCTTTCTTTAATAATATACATGGCAATATTTCATCACATTTACCTATTATCATCCTCTAAATGCCTTAGGTATTGTTTTTCTCACTAGTCTTCAAATAATTATTGCCTTAACCAACTCTGCTAGGTCTCTAGTGCTCTGCCAACAAGCGTTTCGTGTGGGACTACTCTTCAGTCATACAACTTTCCCAGAGCACACTGTAGAAGTTCATCATTTAAAACTGTGTAAAGGGGACCTTGGAGAGGATGGAAAATGCCTTTTTCATACCTCAATATTGTTTTACGCCATTATGGTCATCCAGAGGAAAACAAACTCCACAGATTTATCTTCACTGAAGTCACAATTCTACCTCAGAGGCCTTGATGATCTTTAGTCAATCGATCCCAGCCAACTGAGAAAAATCCACTCATATGACGCTTGTCCAAAACATTTCACATCTAGTCGCAAGCCCCCATCAGATCAGGATTAACATCTCAATAGACAACTCTCGCTGTTCTCTGATGCTCATTCTATACAGTGGCATCCCCAGAAGGACAGTATAAGGGGAGAGGGAGGTTTGATGGGTCGATGAGTTGACTAGGATATTGATGTATTGTTTAAATGAACAAATACACATAGTTAAATGTATGTGTAAATAAATAAAAAGTTATATTTTGAAAATCATTTTGACTCTGCATTGAAATGTTTGATGTGTGACTATAAATTATTGCAGACCAATGAGCATTTCTGGAATTTGATAGGGAGAGGCAGAATATTGTTTGTTTTGACTCTGTATTACTCCCCTGGTCCGTACCCCATATTCATTATCAGGGCCCTATTATTTCTTTCTTAGACTGAAATTAATTTCACACTTTTGAAGCAATCCAAAATTGATTTGAACTCCTGAATACTTATGATAAATAAAATTGTCTAATAAATACAATCATACACACTATGCCAATATCTTCTGACTCTGATTTGCCTAGTTTTTCCACCTTTCCTTCCATTCTTATGATTTCACTTCTGATGTTAAAGCCTCTAACATCTACAGACAATTAATGGGATATAGTCCTACCAGATCTAATACATTCGCAGAAATGGCATGGGAAATGGATCTAGATTTGGATTTCTCCATTTCTTTTTGGGACAAAATATGGTCCAAATTACATTCGAAATCTCATTCTGCCAGCGCTACTCAACCCCTAGATTTCTTTCTATAACAGACTTTTCCTGATCCTAGCCTCACTCCAAAAGACGAAATTCACTCAAGAAAGTCAATGTAGGTCATGCAATGATGGTAACAGTGATGTCCTACATATATATTATGTTGTTGTCTGCAGGTAAGAGTTTTTGGTAACATGTTTGGGATAAAATTATAGAAATATGAAAAACTCAAGTTCCATTTGCAATACAACAAATTTTCCTTGATGGGTTGCATACTTTGTGGTCGCATACTTTTATGAGAGGTTAGTTTGTAGAGCTTCTTATCATTGCTCTTCAAATTATTGCCTCTAAATAGAAAAATGGTAAGGGTGTTTTGCTTGCTAAATGATGGAATATTTTATGTTATAACCATAGGATAGATAGGACCAGTTTTTCTTCTGTTCAGATGACCATCAAGAGAGATTTATTGTGGCTGCCTTTAACTTCTTTTCTTTCCAAATAATACTTGTTGACCTTCTGATGTTTTTAAAAATTTTCACCCTGATTGATTATTTATGGTATATTTCTCACTTCTTTATGAATAACCTTACTCCTGGCTTTAATGTACTTCAAGTTATCTTTCTCATATTCACTTATTTATTAATGTGTCACCTTCTGAAAAGGATCGGACCTGGCAGTTGGAGGTTACTGTTTATATTGGAGCAGGACCAAGACTGATTTGCATTTTGCTCGCTTCTGTGTAGTGTGGCACAGTGGGGGAAAAACATTGAATGCCATTGGACAAGATTAATAAAAAATAATTTTTCTATCACCTTGGTTTTATTTTTTTGCAGTATACACCATGATGTACATATTGGGCGGGTGTTGATGGAATTTCTCTTGATAGTTCACATGAGTTCCCAGAGGTCCATGATCTCCTGTGATCCTTTCAACATTGATTGCAATATTGCCGGCATGCCCAGTTGACGATCCTGCCCCCATTAATGTTTGCTTTACTTTGTTTGCTATGTATTTTTAAACTGTGTTTTAACTTCCGTTATGAATAGAGCAACTTTTGCACCATCATCCTTTGAGTATTGTTACATTTTCCTATTATATCACAATGTAGATGTTTGGTTTTTGGCCAGCAGCTTTGTTTCATTCACTCTTTGTTCACTACGATTTTGCAGCTACTTGTATCTCTGTGTGATTATGCAATTTAAGTGCAATTTAGGACATCTGTTAAATTGTTTGATTGACGTCTCAATTCTTTTGGCCTATTGAGCTGATGGTAAATGCTGGATTTAGTCTTTCATTTGTTTGGTGAAGAAGGAGTAGTCAGCAGCTTGATTTTCCTTCCATGATGTGTACTTCCTCTTTGTCTTTTGATGAGAAAAAAAGTAGCAAGATGGCTCTGAATAGTAATATGTGTGTTGATACTGTTAACTGCAGGTCACTAGTTTAAAGACTGGCTACCAGGGTCAATAAAGGGGGTGCTATTACTGGGCAATATTAATCCCTGTATTTTGCTGCTGCTATAAATTACATAAGTGTGGTATGAAGCACTACATAAAAAGTTATGATCATATTTTTTGTCCAGTCAAAAATGCCAAAAGTATCTTCAATATATTTCTCTTTTTCTCATTCATGCCCAAAATATCTGAAAAAAAATCTCAGTGGTCAAAAAACATATGCTTAAGAATGGACTGCAAATGATTCTACATTGTCTGGTCTCAAAGTAATCCCTGAAGCAGGCAACAGAATTGTAGTGACGACCAGTGCAGGTAAGAGCAGTGGGGCGGGTGGCGAGTCAACAAACGATGACGAGGGAAAATCAAATCAAAAGAAAACCACTTACTTTGCACATGCCGCATCGCCAACTGGGCGATGCGGCGAGCGCAAGGTAAGTGGTTTTCTTTTTTTTTCATTTTCCCTTGTCGACTCCTGCCCCCGCCGCTCTTACCTGCATTGGTTGTCACTGCAGAATTGGTAATAAAATGAGAAAACCTTATATTTGGTTGGGCCTTACCTGTAAAGGAGATGAATATGAACAATAAAACTGCTCTTAGATTTTTCAGATACCAGATGGTAAAAGTGGGGAATAGTAAATAGGCATGATAAAGCTAGGGGACAGGGAAGAAGCATTTGAAATGGTGGTGGAAAGGGTGCAGAGTCAAGAACTAGATTTGTTCTGCCAATAAAGAGGATATTCATTTCTGGACAGAGCCAGCAGTCCCCATTGCAGCAAGACAGATCACAAAAACAGTATGATCTTCAATTTTAAATTTGGCAGAGGGGTCAAGAATGTTCAGCCCAGCCCGATCCCCAGAATCTTGGTTCATCTAAATGGCATCCAAGAGTGCAGTGAATGTTCACCTGGGACCAGTCAAAGAGGTTTGAGACTTCCAGAAAGATAGATCGCCATCTAGCCAAAAATCCTCTTGCTATTCTTGCTACAGTTGGTTAGAGGTTAAAAGCAGTATCTAGAAGATTCATGCTTGACTTTTGTATCAAATTCTTTCCCATTTTCAGTGCACAAAGAGAATATTGCCTGAAATGAATTACCCATTAATAATGTTATCAATTGCTGGCACTTAGGTGATGGCAAGGGTGAGCAGTATAGACACTGTACACTGATATGCTGGACAAATGGATTTTATGAACAGAAAGTGCAAGGTGGACATCTTTCTGAAGTGCAAGGACTTTAGTGGTTGGCGCATCAGAGAGGATTTTGACAAGCAGCAATTAAATAACCAAAAACATCTTATTTTGAAGAAAAAATTGCATCGGCCACGAATAGGACTCTGTCACTTTTTTATTTTATCGCTATATGGTTTTTGGTACCTCAAATATGTAGCAGTGGCATTTTGCCTCCTCAGGAGTTGTGTGATAAGCTTTCAGTGATTTCTGAGGAGACAATTTAAAGAAATCATTATAATCTGGCTATGGTACCCACTCTTGATCATGGTGGACTGTACAGGGCATTATGGCTGCCCCTAGGCTTTGTTCACTCCTCCAGTTTAGTTCCATCTCTCTGGAGGAATCTGAAGCTGCTATTATAGAGAGTAAATCTTTCTCACCGGCTGATCCTTGTTCCTCCTCACTGCTGGCAATGATGGTTGAGGTGGTTAAACCAGTTTTGAATAACTTGAATATCTGGATATCGACAGCCACAGTACCATCAGTCTGAATATGTGCTAAATTGGTCCAGCTACTCAAAAAACCTTCAGCTGATCCTAATGTTGTCCAATTTTTTACCTATATTGCTTCTCTCAGCGGAAAATAAAATGCTTGAGAAGCTGATAAATTAACAGCTCACAGACTATCTGAAAACTCTTGAGTTACTCCATTCTAGACAACTTGGTTTTCAGTCTAAGCACAGCACACAGTCTGCTAGAAGTGTCTGAATACATCAAATTGACTCCAGACCTAGGAGGGTGGGCAGCATTGATTTGTGATGTCAACACTGTCTTTCATGTTATCTTATTACATCACCTTGCTTATTTAATGGTTGGGGGCTAGCCCCTTGAATGAATTAAGGGGCATATTCACAAGACTTATCGCCGAGTCATCGGCACTTTAGCGCATCAAAAGAGGAGATAGATTTATCGCACCATTCACAAGCGGGTGCAAACTGCAGACATTGCCAGTATTCCCGCAATAACTGCCGCAAATTGTATCTCCACGGGTGACACCACCAACTAACCCTAATGAGATGCAGAGTAGGCGTTCCCATGCAAAAACACACTAAAACACCACTACACCACTTTCACAACGAACTGCCAGATCTGCGATGCGAACCAAAAACAGGCGATAAGACGCGGTAGCAGCAGGGATTTAACACCTGCCTTTTGCTGGTGTTAAGCAGGACGACTACCTGCAGTATGAAAGGGAGCCCGGCCCAGAACCACATCTGAAGACCCACAGATGCCATGGAGCCAATGATCATGCAGCTCAGAGACCCATGAGGGCCACAACACTCACCGCCACCACCCCCAGGCCCGCCACCACCCCCAGGACCCGCCCCGCCCCCCCGGACCACCACAGAGGCAGCGTAGACAAAGACAGCTGACCCACCGTAAACGCACCAGCTGCACAGACCTAACGCCAGAGGAGGTCATTGCCCACTTCAGGCTCAAAAGGACAACCATCCTCCACATCCTGACCCACAACGCCCACAGGCTGACGGTACCAACACAGCGGACAACCAACATCCCTCCGCAGACAAAGCTGCTGGCTGTGCTGCACATGTCGGAGCAGTCTCACAGCCAGCCCTATCCAAGTTCATCACACCTGTCCTGGATGCCATCATCAGCCTGGTACCCCAGCACCTCCACTTCACCCACACTGCGCAGGAGCAGCTGGAGACCAAGCAAGGCTCCTACGCCATAGCTGGATTCCCTCACGTGTTGGGGGCAATAGACTGCACACATGTACTCCTCGTGCCCCCTGCCGACACTGCATACAACTACCGCAACAGAAAGCACACGCATTCCATCAATGTGCAGGCAATAGTGGACCACCGGGGACTCCTCAACAATGTTGTAGCCAACTACCCAAGCAGTGTGCATGATTCATACATGTTCTGACAGTCCATCATCAACCAGCGCTTCCAGGATGGCACCTATGAAAATGCATTGCTCGTTGGCAAGTTCCATATGAACATACCACACACCTCCACTCCACAGTCATGCAACTCACGACGCTGGCAATGGGCACGCAGCAAAACTACATGCAACATGCCACACAACATGCCAACCAACCAGACACGACAACACGACTCCATTCGGAACCTGGGCTTGCCATGCACACAACCCAGCCACGGCATGGCACCACAGCCACACAATAGCAGAATGTGAGGAGAGGCTTCGAGCAGGCATGTGCGAGAGCGGAAAGTGACTAATGAATGAGAACCTTCCCAATGCCAAGTGTGGCGTGGATGTGCCGGACAGACTTCAGTGTGCAAACCACAGAAATGGCCACGTGGACATTAACTGCTGGTGCATAGAGTGTAGTGGCCAGTGGACGCTACCATGTCACCCCAAGCTGTGGGGCAGAAGGCGGAAATGTCGCTCGTTACGTCCCCCCCTGTAGGTGCGGGCGGAGTGAGTTGGCCCTGCGTACGCCAGGCATGCGTAGGGGTGTGAATAAAAACCCTGTCGCACTGGGCGTGGTTCTCTTTCGGAATGGCCAACGTGTCTGCCAGGGCGGCGCCTCTCAGCCCGCCATGAGGCCGATGCAGTGCGCGGCGGGGCCTGCGACCCTGTGAGCCTGCTGCACCCCAGGCCGCTGGTCCCCAGACCCGTCTTGCCTGCCCCAGCGCACCAAGGAGGCTCCGCTCACCTGCCGACACCGGCGTGTGTCAAAGAGGGCCCACCACGTGCCGGTGCAAGCTCCAAGCCCCAGTCCCGTGACCTCTGCAGCCTCCGCAGACCATCGCTGGCCTCCACGACGCTGGCCCACAGTACTCCTTTTTCGTTTACATACCCCACTGGCGTACTCTTCGGCCCAGTTGTTGGCACATGTTGTACTGAGTCATGAGTTTTGAATGGCAGTGACCAAAAGTCTGTGGCAGCGTCCACATCACTATACTCCCTCCGATCAGTGAAGCCAAAGTCTGCATCGCAAGCACACGACACGTGGTGCCACTAACCCTGTTCAACGCAAGCCGGCGACACGTGGTGCCACTAAGCCTGTTCAACGCAAGCCGGCGACACTTGGATGAGGGCTCAGGCCTACACAGCGGTCCAGTAGGTCCCACATGTGGAACTGTGTCCTGAGTTATGAATGGCAGTGACCAAATGTTAATTGCAGCGTTTATATCACTGAACTCCCTTCGATCAGTGTCCCAAACTCTGCATCGCAAGCACACGACACGTGTCTGTGGGCCCGTGCTGACCCCTGCCCCCGGCCTACACAGTGGTCCAGTAGGTCCCACATCTAGCACTTAGTCGTGATTCATGAATGGCAGAGTCCATACCAGTGAACGCACGGAGAGGAGTAAGAGGAAGATGCGGTTCAGTCTGGATGAAAGCCGGATCCTCGTCACAGAGGTGACCGAACACTAGCAACAACTGACCTGGTGCCACTAACCCTGTTCACCGCAAGTCTGCGTCCCGTGGTGCCACTGAACCTGAACTACGCAGGCCGGTGGGCCCATCCAACGTAAGCCGGCGACACTTGGATGAGGGCCCCTGCTGACCGCTACCTCAGGCCTACACTGCAGTCCAGTAGGTCCCACATGTGGAACTGTGTCTTGGGTAATTTATGGAGGAGTTCACACCATTGGACACGCCTCATCGCAGGCGGCATCCCCTATCAGCACCGGTGCCATTAACTCTGTGCGCAATGAGTCATGGGCACTCTCTGGTTGAACTTTGGTGGCGTCTGAGTCCATGGCCTGGGGGTTGTCTGCATCAACATCAGGCTTGGTCGGACTTGGTGTTCGACATGTGTCTGTTCCATTCATCTCCTCCATAGTGACTGTTTCTGCGTGGTTCTGCCCTCTGCATCATGCCCTGGGGGTACACCTTCCACTGTCCACCGAGACACTCCGCGACAACCCCCTTTGACATCTACGAGACCCTGCTCTGCTCTCGTGACCCTGCCCCAGTGCACCGAAAGTCAGCGGCCCGTGGCGGTAGGCCCGTGCAGGACACTGTGCATCCGGGGCCACTAACTCTGTGCAGCTCAAGTCATGGAGCCTTTATGGTTGAATGGTTGTGGCCTTTACGATGTACACTGTTGTCGTTTTTTGACTACACCAGACACTCCATGACGGCTGGTGTACACACAGGTGTCACTCAACATGTGAGCCTTCTAATAAAAGTGGCCGGGCGCACGTGCCCGTAGCCAGTCACACCATCTAAGCAAGTGTGTCTGTGTGCTCATTATGTCAGCATGATGGGCCACGAGCCCTGCAACATCACAGTGTGCTGTCTTCAGCGGACGATACCATGTCACTTCAGCAGTGGCTAAGACCTTGGACATGTGGCTTCGTCTGCCCCCCCCTGCATGCAAAAGCGGCGTGTGCTGGTCCGGCATACGTCAGGTCAGCGCCGGGTGTGCTGCTTCGGCAGGGGGATCAGGGCGTGGCTCCTGTCTGGCCTTGAGCAGGAAGTGCTGTAAGCGTGTCTCTGTGTTGGAGTATTGTCGCCACCAGGGCCACAGTTGTCGATCTTGCAATGTAGCATGCACCCGGAGGGCGGGCCCGCACGTACAGGGAAATGCTGGAGCGCAGGACCGCTCGGGGTCTTGGCTCATACATGCCAAGTGTTGTGTGTATCAGGCCTGCAGCTGCATGAGCCAGATGCCTAGCCTAAATCGCAGCGCGATCACAGCCAGCCATGGACTGTACACCTGTGTCCGCCCTGTCCAGACCATTGGCCTACACTCACGTGGCTGCACACCCTCAACGGCCAGCATCACGGTGTTGTTGGCATGCCGCTGGACATGCTCAGACAGGCATGACAATGGTGTGTCGTAGGAGTGCACGTGATGCAACCGCGCAGAGCACACAAGTGTGGGGGCTCGTGGGAGGGAGGAGCAGCTGTGAGGCAACGTAACACACAGTGAGGCCGCTCATGTGCCACGTGCTCGGCATATCATCCATGATTCCCTGATTTGCAGACATCCCACCCCACCCACGACAGGCCTCTGCACATCTCCTGTATGCAAGCAGATGGTAAACTGACTGTAGGGATGAAAGGTCCTTTGTCTGGACTATCAGGCGGAAGCACATCTGCAGCTCCGAGCTGGGACTTGCATGTGCCCAGCACCCCCTGACAGATACGATAGCATTTGCTGACGACTCCCACACTACGCACTGACTGACGTGAGACCAACGTGTACACATCCCACACACAGAAGTCCTTGGTCGTAGTTGGCGTGCGTGAAATGGCCTTCACACGTACTCCCACCCCATCCCAGGCCTGCACCCATTGCACACAGACACTGCTCATTGATTCGAGCTGTGGCATTTCATCCACAGGACTGGCGTGGGTCAGCACAGTGTCGCTTCAAGCAGAGCCACTGCCCCAATGGCAGACCATCCCGGACACATGCACAACCCCAGTCACGTGGACCGGTACCGTGCACGTCTGCTGCATGTACTGGGGGCACTGCCATTGGCAGTGCTGCGGATCAGTTACCGGGTAAGCTTCCGCCTTGCCAACGTCACCTGAGTTCAGCCTGTGTTGCATTGTCGCTCGTGCATATTTGAGTGGACCATGGATGTCTGCCTCTCCAAAGTAACGGTAGCTGAACTGGATTTCGACGTGTGTGTGCGCCCCCTGTTGGCCCACGACCAGGAGTGTCACCGGGATGCCCGTTTATGGCATGCCTGGATGATTGGCATGCATGCTGACAACTGGACCTGGGAGATTGCACGACTCGTCATGTGCGGTGACCACATTGAGCCGCTCCCCTATTGGGCTTTAGTGCCAATTGGGGCCAGGGGTTGGAGTCAGCACATCTGTCCGGGACAGCTGATGGGTTACGTCGCCGACATGTTAGATCTAGTCGACAACGAGCTCTTATTGGAAATGTTGGCTTACGCTGCTGCACTCGCGTTCATGGACGAGTGACAACGTACCTGCAGCCACAACTGAATGTGACCCATTGCACGTGTCCCGACGCCTGGTTACATGTTGGGGATCTGGTCACATGTCCCAAGACGACAGTGGACATGGCTGCATTGGCCTGGACTCCGGATCCATGCCCGGACAACCAACGCGGGTTGGCACTCACTTGTGTGGGTGATGGACTCCCCCGGGGTGGACATGGGCGCTTTCCAACGTTCCTCATTCAGACATGCTGCTGCATTGGTCTGCATGTCGTGGCACTTCTCTTGGCCGTACTGACACGCAATTGTTGATGAAGATTCCGCACCTTCACTTGTCTCCAACTGTGATGAGTGTTGATTTGTATGCCAATGTGTGTGTCACAGCCTATCTGGGTCCCTGCCATACATGCATTGCTACCCCATCAGGGCTGTGGGTTTGTACTTGTGCATTATCATGTCCCTGTTTCGTGCTTTCCAGGTGCGTATGGCCATTTACCGGCCACAAGCGGGTGCACTTGGGTCCTGTGTTCGGTTGTGCAAATGTTGCTGTTTGTACCACATTGTGTTCGATGTTGGGGTGCTCTGCTTCCTATGTGTGTGTGCTGCATTGTGTGTGAGTTGGCCCTTCAGCTCTGATTTGGCTCACCCTTCTCCCTTTCAGGCAGTGTGGTTTTCACTTCTGTGCTTGTTCAGTGGTGTGATATTGCCGACGTGTGTGACATGTGCTCTTGGTTGTTGTTGTTACTCTTGGGCATGGTTTGTCTGCAGTTGTGCTGTGCTTAATTGTGCATGTGTGCCATTGTGCCCATCTCCCCCAGTCCCCGGTCGTTCCTCTCCCTGTTGCTGTTGTGTCTGTTGATTTTGAGCAGTTTCCAGTCCCCGACTCCTGCCACCATCTCCAGACTGATGTGGTGGACACCATTTCCTCAATGTCATCCAGCTCCTGGTGTGGCGCTGGACTCCCACCTCCGGTGTGCATTGCTGCCTTCTAGTTGTTGGCGTGTTTCTGCTTGTTTTTGCATTTCGCATCATTCCACCTGTTCTGGTTGTCTTCCATTGTCCTCCTCCGCACTCCGGCTGCATTCACCTTGTCCACGATGGACTGCCATGTGCAATGTTTTGTTGCCAATGGTGCTTGTGGGGTTGTGTACTAGCTCCGACTGGCTCCATTGTGCTTCGCTGTTGTTTTCTGTTTGGTTTGTCTTCCTTTTTCCTGCTTTTGTTGTGCTTATTCCCGCCTGCCGTGTGTGTATCGGGGGCCTGGCACTGCTTATCGCTGCTTTCCTCATCGTGAATGGGCTCATCGCAAGTTTTTTTGCGTTGGGGTTTGTGTTTTTATCTCCGTTGCGGTAGTTGTATTGCGTACATTGGCCGCGTTTTCGGCAAACTATCTCATGGTGCCGCCGTGTTGTGAATTCCACGTTAACACGGGGTTAGTTTCCCGCAATAGACTGCGATGTGTAAAGTTGCGTTAACATTTTTTGGAGATGTTTAGCGCACGTTCTTGTGAATATATCCCTAAATCTTTATTGGATAATAGAGAACAAACTGTGTGGCTGCCCCCTTCTCCTCAGGGCCAAAGTCCCTTGTGGTTGGGGTGATGCAGGGCTCTTTTCATGTTGTTTAACATTTATCTGAACCTGCCGGCTTTGCTGGTTGAATCACATTGATGCAAGATGGTGTCTTATACTGATGGTACCCAACTACTCCTCTCCTTTGAGAGGAAGCTGAAGCTGTGTGTAGCCTTCTTAATACCTGTCTTCAGGCAGTCTTTGAATGGCTCCGTGCTAGTCATCTTTTTTTTTAAAAAACGTATCTTTATTGAGGATTGTTAGGATACAATATGTCAGTATAACCAACAATAAAGTAAAATCAACTGCATAATGTTGTTTTAAATATCAGCAGATCAACAAATTCCCTACAAACCCCCCTCTCACCCCCACTGCTCTTGTGTTAGTTCACATAGTAAGTAATTAGGGATAATCATTTGTGCATGATGGTGAGGTTGTATTAGGGAAAAGGCAACTGACATCAGGGTCGTATACTCCTCCCTTGCCGTGGCACCAGTGAGGTCCCAGGAAGCACCACACTGCCTGACCCCCTACAGAGTTGTCGTCTCTGCGTCTGGCTGTCCAGGCTGTTAGGCTGTCCTCTAGCCTGTCATCCTGCGGACATGTTTCATGCGTACAATAGACAGAGTAAGAGGAACTTTCTGCTAAGTTTCTTCTGGGAGGGAGAGAGGATCAACCCCAGTAGTATCTGTTTCATCATGAGCTGTATATTCCACCCAGTGGCCCTAATAACACCTCTCATCACAGTTTGTCAGTGGGGTATCATTATTAAGCAGGGCCCTACCATGTGTATGAAATTTGCCTCTGTTCTCCCTGAAACCTGGGCAACTATCACTATGGGTAGTGTATAAGGCATGTAGTGTCTTGGGAGAAAGGTCAGTTGGTGTACGTAATTGTGTTGCAGTAATTTAGATCTGGCATTAGAACTAACCATCTTCACTCCCTCATGTACCCGTGTCCAGTCTTTTGTGGTCATGGGGGTCGTCCAGTGTTTTTTCCCATTTGGTTTGAATTCAGTTGGAAAGTCAGCATGCAGTCTTGTAAATATTAGAACTCAATCTGCGTCCCCCTGCCATGTTCAACTGCATCATTAGAGTGTCGGATGGTCGTGGTGCATCCGGGAAAGTTGGCCAAAGGTTTCTGGCAGTAGCCAAGATCTATACATATTGGCCCATTCCTAGTGTGAAGAATTCCATGGCATCGTCTGTGTGATAAATCGCCTGGTGGGGTAAAGATCCCCTAAAGTGTTACAGCCCCGTCTTTCCATTTCTGGGTGGACATGTTGTCTGCTATTTTTAGAAAGGGCTGGAGGGACCATAATGGCATATCTGGGGTATACAGTGCTCTACGCAAAACTCATGTGACTGCCCTCTCCCGCAATTCGCAATCCATGCGTATTGTATAAGGTATGTCCGGTGGCACTCTTGTACCTCCCATCAATAGGACAGGGAGTGTCTTGTCCCCCTGTGAGCCACAGAGGAGTTACTTCTCCCAGTTATCCTCTGGGTTCAACCAGTGGACTACATGCTGCAAATGTGCAGCCTTGTAATGCAGTTCCATCTGAGGGACCTCAAGGCCCACCTGCTCCCCGGTTCATTTAAGAGTTGAGAGCCCGACACGGTTCTGCCTATTGGCCCATGTTAGACCTGGCACTGTTGGCGTGGGTCTCCCTTCCATTTTTTACTGTTGCCTCATGTGTTTTTGCTGGTTATAGATGCTTTGGGCACTGTGCCACTGCTATTCAGTGCCACAGTGCAAGTGCTCCCTATGGTAAATTGATGTATGGATTAGTGATTCCATGATTGGTTGGTTGGTTTGGTTTACTTGTCAGACCCTAGTACAGTGCACTGAGTGTGCCCAGGGCTTGTAAACCAAATGCTGCTGGTGGGCTTGCAGCACTGGTTGTGCCACCCACAGAAGCAGCCTGTAAAAGTGTGTCTCAGGTCTGCCATCGCAGAGCCTGGGTGCAGTCTGGTACTGCCATGTTGACTGGCCAAGTACAAGCACTTTCCAGTCCCTAAACCTTCCCTTTTCTGCATATTAGTCACCCCTATGGTAGGCCCAAGGGCAGGGTGCATTTATAGGTAAAAGGTAGGACATGCCCTGATGTGTGTGGCATGTCCTAATAGTAAATGTCAGCCATTTTCGTTTTTCACTATTGCAAGGCTACCTGTTCCCCATAGGCCAGAATGGGCAGTTTGATTATTACATCTTATAATCCTAACTGACCCAGGGAACTAGGTAGAAATTCGAGTTTAGTATGCCTGAACTCAGAATGATAAAATACATCTTTTAGTGAAGTTGGTTTTAACATTCTGTGTTTGAAAATACCACTTTTAGAAAGTAGGTATTTTCTTGCCTAACTATCCAAGCCTGCCTCTGCTAGGTTGTGTATTCCTTGTCTGGAGTTTGAGTGACAGGGGCTGGGGGATTCCAGGAGACAGGGTGAGTCAGCACAGGGCTGAATAGAGAGATCTGCATGTAGATGGGTGGGAGGAGTTGCACCTGGGCCCTGAATAGGGCTGTGCCTTTCCTCCACAATACTGGCTCCACCTCCTGTGGTGCGTCTGATGTCCCTGGCCTACACTGTGAAAGGAAAGAAGGAGTCTTGTCAACAAAGTGCTCCAGTACTGACCAGAACTGGTTTGGACTAGGCAAAGGCCTCTCTGCCTTCGGAGAACAAAGGGAAAATTAGTATAAAAGAGGGGACCCAAACCCCAGAATTTTAGATCACTTTTGGGAAACAAGAAGAACCTTTGCTGAGGAGAGGAACCAGAGAAACTGAGGAGGAGACTATCCCTAAGCTGAGTGCTGTTTGGGGGATTGGCCTGCAGTGGTTGCCTGACTGCCAAAGAAAGGAGAAAGGACTTTGTGCTACTTTCAATTCAACTTGTAAAGGATCTCCAAGGGCTTGAGATAGAGCTTGCCTCTTGCTGAAGTCTCAGGGACAACAGACTTCACCCACCAGCTCCCCAAGAGTTCTTTTGAAGTGCCTGCTGTTGTGTTGGGCCTTCTGAGGGACTGCGTGTCGCAAGGAGCTGGAAGCGCGACTCACGAAGAAGAAGCGTGACGCCGCCGCAGCCGCTGTTGTCGCATCACTGAAGAAGGGTGTCGCCGCTGCCGCTGTCGCTTCGCCTCGCAGAAGCGCCTCGCATCGCCGGAGAAGAGTGTCGCCGTCGCCTCAGACGCCATCGCATCATCGGAGAAGCGTGTCGCCGCCGCTGTCATCGCATCACTGAAGAAGGGTGTCGCCGCTGTCGCATCGCCGAAGCGCCACGCATCAGCGGAGAAGAGGGTCACCGTCGCATCACCGGAGAAGCGTGTCGCAGGGCCTGTCGCGGCTCAGAAGAATCGTTGAGTCGCCGCATGGCCGTCGGGCGTGTACGCATCGTGTCGCATCAAGAAGAAGATGCCCTTTTTGTTTCATTGCACCGGATCTTCATCGCAGCACGGCGCTGCTGGTCGCATCGCCACGGAAGCGCAGTAAGAAACCGACGCATCACCTCTCCACGCGGAGAAGAACCGACGCATCCCCTACGCAGCAGTAGGGACCCGACGCATCACCATTCTTGCGTGTAAGTAACCGACGCATCACCTTCCCTGCAACACTTTCGTTGTATAGCGTTACGCATCCAAAGGTACATTGAACTCAAACTGTTGCATTTACCATCTAAAGAAAACTAAGCTAATTCTACCATTTTTAAGTACAGTATTGTGGATTTTTGTCGTTTGTGGTCTTGTGTTAAGTCTATATAAAAATACTTATTTTTATACTACAACTTGTGTGGTGTCCATCTGTAGTGTTGTCACTGGGTTACTGTATGTGTTCACAAATGCTTTACACACTGCCTCTGAGATAAGCCTGTCTGCTCGTGCCAAGCTACCAAGGGGGTGAGCAGGGGTTATTTTAGGAGTGTACCCCCTTACCCTGACTAGACGCAAGGGTCCCTATTTGGTCAAAGGTACCTACCTCTGCCAACTAAAGACCCCCAAATCTAACATTGGTGGTCAGCGGTGAGGATTCTGGACTTGCATTTGTGACTCATATACAGTGATTGGTGAACACTACTAGTGAGTGCAGACCAAACGCGACCACATACTTTTGGTAGATTGTTTTTCCTGGGATTTTCTATTTTTGCCAAGAACTGCCAAGTTTAACCACAATGGATAAAGCAGCATCCATAGCGTCTGTTGATTTTGATTGGGAAGAGGAGAAACTAGAATGCTACAATGTGAGACAGCTAAAGCACTTCTGCAGGAAATTTAAAATTGCTATGACCGGTATCACCAAGAAGGATGAGTTCCAAAAGGCGCTGAGGGCCTGGGTCGAAGCAAGGAATACCCCTGAGAATGAGGAGGGGGCTGAGAATGCAGATGAGCAGCTGGATGGGCCATTGGGTCCAGGGGGGAGTAGAGCAACTTCCCCAGTAGGTAGCAGTGTTTCTGCCAAGGGCCTGTCCCCAGAGGAGTTGGAGGACAGGGAGAAAAGTAGGATGCACGAATTGGAGCTGGCCAAGCTCAAATTGGGTGGGCAGTTGGAGTTGGAGAATAGGAAATTGGCTCTAGTGGAAAAAAGGATGCAGTTGGATCATGAGAGGAATTTGAGGGAGTTGGAGTTGAAAGCTAGGAGCTTAGAGATTACTCCCTCTGGTGGCAGCACACCGTCAATGTCTGTTGAAGCAAGGGTGTACATACCTAAGGATGTGGTTAGAGAGTTTTACAAGAATGATGACATTGGGCAGTAGTTCATGGCCTATGAGGTAGCCATGTCCTCCCACCGAGTCCCTGAGAAGGATTGGGGAGCGGGGTTGTGGGGTCAGTTCCTTAGTGAGGGGAGGGATACATTGTTAGACTTGCCCTCTGAAGTCCATAATTCTTACAGCCACATGAAAGATGCATTGATGTCCAGGTATGGGTTGACTCCTGAATTGTATAGATAAAGGTTTAGAAATTGCAAGAAGATGGAGTCAAGCACATGGGTAGAATATGTACTTTCTTTTGCAGAGCATTGGATGGTTGGGTGAAGGGTAGCAAATTGAATGATTTTGAGGGGCTCTTTGATTTAATTGCTTGGGAGCACTTGTCAAGTAATTGTTTTCCAGAGCTACGCCAGCACCTTATTGATAGCAGGCTGACTAACCCTAGGAAGCTTGCTGAGGAGGCGGACCGCTGGGTGAGTACCCGGGTCCACAAGGGTCACGTGGGAGACTCCGCCAAGAGTGGGCAGGGTCCCCAGCAGAAGAGTGGGGGGGACAAGGGTAAACAGAGGGAGTTCCAGAAAGGGCCCCAAAGTAATCCCCAAGGGAACCAAGGGAAGGGTTCCCAGCCTCCCCCTGAGAAGAAGCCCGGGGCCCAGACAGGTAGGCCTGTTCACAGGGGACCCCTGAGGTGCTTCAAGTGTAGTGAAGTGAGCCATAAGTCTGTTGATCCCCAGTGCCCACTGTTTGGAAAGACAGCACCCACTGGTGCTCCACCCCGGCAGATGGCGAGTGTAGCCCTGGGGAAGGAGATGGGTGCCCAAGGTGGGTGGGGTCCCGCAGAGATGTCCCATGTCTCTTTAGGAGACCTTGAGGTGGTCCCCAGGACCCAACTGCCTGATAACACTAAAAAGTACAGGCAGTGGGTGACCATCAATGGCCATAGAGTGGAGGCTCTTCGAGACACAGGAGCCAGTGTGACAGCTGTCAAGTGTCACCTGGTGTCTGAAGAGCAGGTTGTCCCCAATGCATTTTACCCAGTTGTTGCCGCTGACAACACAGAGAGCCACTGCAAGGTGACTCAGGTTCTCTTTGAGTGGGGTGGGGTTCTCTGGTACTCTTCAAGTAGCTGTGAGGCCAGCCATGCCTGTTGACTGTTTGTTGGGGAACGATTTAGAGAGCTCCCCTTGGGCTAAGTTGGAGCAAAGTGCTCATTTGGAGATGTTGGGTCTGCCTGACTGGGCGTGTGTGACCACATGGTCCATGGCAGCCAGTAAGGGTGTTCAAGAGGACCTGGAGCCTGAGAGGGGGGCCCAGGAGCCTGCCTTAAAGAGAAGAGGCAGGGGGCATGGGAAACCGGCCCCCGAAGTTCCCACGGTCCAGGAGGAGGTAGACCCTGAGGGGGATGCCCTGGAGCCTACAGGGGAACAGGTAGCTGAACTGGGGGACCTGCCTGAGCTGACCCATTGGCAGCAGGAAGGAGGACCCTCCAGGGAAGAGTTCTGCGCGGAGCAGAAGAAGTGCCCTTCTCTTGTGGGTTTGCGGCAGCAGGCTGCAGACCAGGCAGCAGGTCATCAGTCTGGATCACATTGGATCTACTGGGAGAATGATCTCCTGTATACTGAGCCTAAGTTTGCTGAGCCTGGGTCAGCCCGTGTGCTGGTGGTACCGCAGCGCTTCAGAGCCTTCCTACTGGGGCTGGCTCATGATGTGCCATTAGCAGGACATTTGGGGCAGAACAAGACCTTTGAGAGGCTTGTCACCCACTTTTATTGGCCCCAAATGCGCAAGAGTTCAGACACTCATTGCAGGACCTGTCAGACTTGCCAGGCAAGTGGAAAGAGTGGGAGGAAGCAGAAGGTTCCTCTCCAGCCATTCCCTGTGTTCAGCACCCCCTTTGAACGGGTGGGTATTGACATTGTGGGGCGACTGGATCCCAAGACAGCCATGGGCAACAGGTTCATCCTGGTCTTGGTGGACCATGCCACCCGGTACCCGGAAGCCATCCCTCTCAGGACAGTGACGGCCCCCGTGGTGGGAAGGACACTGATGGGAATTTTCTGCTGTGTGGGGTTCCCTAGAGAGATGGTGTCTGACCGAGATGCAAACTTCATTTCCAAGTATATGAAGTCCCTGTGGCAGGAGTGTGGGGTAACTTATAAGTTCACCACTCCTTACCACCCCCAAGGAAATGGGTTGGTTGAGAGATTCAACCGGACCCTAAAAGGCATGATTATGGGTCTTGAGGAACTTATGAGGCGTAAGTGGGACGTCCTCTTACTATGCCTGCTCTTTGCATACCGTGAGGTGCCACAGAAATCTCTAGGGTTCAGCCCCTTTGAGCTTCTCTATGGTCACCCAGTGAGAGGACCTCTGAGTCTGGTCAAGGAAGGCTGGGAGCAATCTCCCAGGAAACCTCCCCAGGATGTATATAGCTACATGCTGGCCTTCAGGAACCAGACTAGGCGTTTCAGGCAACTCGCTGAGGCGAATCTGGAAGCCAGCCAGGAGGAGATGAAGCGGTGGTACGACCAGAATGACACTCTGGTAGAGCTTCAGGATGGTCAGAAAGTGTGGTCATGTCCCCAGTGGAGCCTTGTGCGCTCCAGGATAAGTGGACCGGACCATTTGAGGTGGTGGGGCGCAAAAGTCCTGTTACCTACTTGGTGGACTTGCGGTCTTCCAGGAACCCCTTGCGGGTCCTGCATGTCAACCGCCTGAAGCCCCACTTGGAGAGGTCCGAAGTGGGCATGCTCTTAGCGACAGATGCTGGAATGGAGGAGGAGACTGAGCCTCTTCCTGACCTCCTGTCGGCGACAGAGCGAGATGGGTCAGTGGATGGTGTGAACCTCTCTTCCACCCTGACCCCTGAGCAACAGAATGACTGTCACCAGTGGCTGGGACAGTTTTCTGATCTGTTCTCCCTGATTCCCAGTGTCACTGATTGGTGCGTCCATGATGTGGACACTGGAGATAGTCCTCCTGTGAAGCACAAAACTTACAGGGTGACTGACAGGGTGAGAGCTTGCATCAAGGAGGAGGTCTCCAAGATGCTTGCGTTAGGGGTGATTGAGTCCTCTAACAGCCCTTGGGCCAGCCCTGTGGTCTTGGTCCCAAAGGCTGCCGCACCGGGTGCCACGCCAGAACTCCGGTTCTGTGTGGACTACTGAGGACTCAATTCAGTCACGAGGACTGATGCGCCCCCATCCCCAGAGCTGATGAGCTCATCGATCGGTTAGGGGCTGCCCGGTACCTCAGCACGTTTGATCTAACGTCTGGGTACTGGCAGATCACCTTGACTGATGGGGCAAGAGAGAGGTCAGCATTCTCCACATCAGATGGGCACTGCCAGTTCCGGGTTATGCCCTTTGGGATGAAGAATGCCCCTGCCACCTTTCAGAGGTTGGTCAACCAGGTGTTGGCTGGACTGGAAGAGTTCAGTGCCGCCTACCTGGATGACATTGCAGTGTTCAGCGCCAGTTGGGAAGAACATCTACGCCACCTCTGGGAAGTGCTGATGGCGCTGCGGAGGGCAGGCCTCCCGATTAAGGCGAGTAAGTGCCAGATCGGGCAGGGTTCCGTGGTGTACTTGGGACACCAGGTTGGGAGTGGCCAGGTGGCGCCCCTACAGCCCAAGATTGAGACCATCCTGGCTTGGGAGCCCCCCAAGACCCAGACAGAGGTGAGAGCCTTTTTAGGACTCACTGGGTATTACAGGAGGTTTGTCAAGGGGTATGGCAGCATCGTTGCACCCTTGACAGAGCTGACTTCCAGGAAGCAGCCCAAGAAAGTGATTTGGACTGACAGCTGTCAGAAAGCTTTTAAGGCCCTGAAAACTGCCACGTGCACGGCGCCCGTGCTTCTGGCACCCAACTTCTCAAAAGAGTTTATCGTTCAGACAGACGCTTCAGAGCATGGTGTGGGGGCTGTTTTGTCACAGATAAATGAGGAGGGCCTAGATCAACCTGTAGCCTTCATCAGTAGGAGGTTACTTCTCCGGGATTAGAGGTGGAGTGCGATTGAGCGTGAGGCATTTGCTGTGGTCTGGGCACTGAAGAAGCTGAGACCATACCTGTTTGGGACTCACTTCCGTGTTCAGACAGACCACAGGCCCCTCAGATGGTTGATGCAGATGAGGGGTGAGAATCCAAAGCTGTTGAGGTGGTCCATTTCCCTATGGGGGATGGATTTCACGGTGGAACACCGCCCTGGTACAGAGCACACCAATGCTGATGGTCTGTCCAGATTTTTCTGCCTTAGTGAAGAGAAATCCCAGGAGGTAGGGTATTTCTCCCTACATTTCAGCTGGAGGGGACACGTGTTAGACCTGGCACTGTTGGCGTGGGTCTCCCTTCCATTTTTTGCTGTTGCCTCATGTGTTTTTGCTGGTTATAGATGCTTTGGGCACTGTGCCACTGCTATTCAGTGCCACAGTGCAAGTGCTCCCTATGGTAAATTGATGTATGGATTAGTGATTCCATGATTGGTTGGTTTGGTTTACTTGTCAGACCTTAGTACAGTGCACTGAGTGTGCCCAGTGCTTGTAAACCAAATGCTGCTGGTGGGCTTGCAGCACTGGTTGTGCCACCCACAGAAGCAGCCTGTAAAAGTGTGTCTCAGGTCTGCCATCGCAGAGCCTGGGTGCAGTCTGGTACTGCCATGTTGACTGGGCAAGTACACCCACTTGCCAGTCCCTAAACCTTCCCTTTTCTGCATATTAGTCACCCCATTGGTAGGCCCAAGGGCAGGGTGCATTGTAGGTAAAAGGAAGGACATGCCCTGATGTGTGTGGCATGTCCCAATAGTGAATTTCAGCCATTTTCGTTTTTTACTATTGCAAGGCTACCTGTTCCCCATAGGCCAGAATGGGCAGTTTGATTATTACATCTTATAATCCTAACTGACCCAGGGAACTAGGTAGAAATTCGAGTTTAGTATGCCTGAACTCAGAATGATAAAATACATCTTTTAGTGAAGTTGGTTTTAACATTCTGTGTTTGAAAATACTACTTTTAGAAAGTAGGTATTTTCTTGCCTAACTATCCAAGCCTGCCTCTGCTAGGTTGTGTATTCCTTGTCTGGAGTTTGAGTGACAGGGGCTGGGGGATTCCAGGAGACAGGGTGAGTCAGCACAGGGCTGAATAGAGAGATCTGCACGTAGATGGGTGGGAGGAGTTGCACCTGGGACCTGAATAGGGCTGTGATTTCCCTCCACAATGCTGGCTCCACCTCCTGTGGTGCGTCTGATGTCCCTGGCCTACACTGTGAAAGGAAAGAAGGAGTCTCGTCAACAAAGTGCTCCAGGACTGACCAGAACTGGTTTGGACTAGGCAAAGGCCTCTCTGCCTTCAGAGAACAAAGGGAAAATGAGTATAAAAGAGGGGACCCAAACCCCAGAATTTTAGATCACTTTTGGGAAACAAGAAGAACCTTTGCTAAGGAGAGGAACCAGAGAAACTGAGGAGGAGACTATCCTTAAGCTCAGTGCTGTTTGGGGGATTGGCCTGCAGTGGTTGCCTGACTGCCAAAGAAAGGAGAAAGGACTTTGTGCTACTTTCAATTCAACTTGTAAAGGATCTCCAAGGGCTTGAGATAGAGCTTGCCTCCTGCTGAAGTCTCAGGGACAACAGACTTCACCCACCAGCTCCCCAAGAGTTCTTTTGAAGTGCCTGCTGTTGTGTTGGGCCTTCTGAGGGACTGCGTGTCGCAAGGAGCTGGAAGCGCGACTCACGAAGAAGAAGCGTGACGCCGACGCAGCCGCTGTCGTCGCATCACTGAAGAAGGGTGTCACCGCTGCCGCTGTCGCTTTGCCTCGCAGAAGCGCCTCGCTTCGCCGGAGAAGTGTGTCGCCGTCACCTCAGACGCCGTCGCATCATCGGAGAAGCGTGTCGCCGCCGCAGCCGCTGTCGTCGCATCATTGAAGAAGGGTGTCGCCGCTGCCGCATCGCTGAAGCGCCTCGCATCACCGGAGAAGAGGGTCACCGTCGCATCAGACGCCGTCGCATCACCGGAGAAGCGTGTCGCAGGGCCTGTTGCGGCTCAGAAGAATCGTTGAGTCGCCGCACGGCCGTCGGGCGTGCACACATTGTGTTGCATCAAGAAGAAGACACCATTTTTTGTTTCATTGCACCGGATTTTCATCGCATGACGGCGTTGCTGGTCGCATCGCCACGGAAGCGCAGTAAGAAACCGACGCATCACCTCCCCACGCGGAGAAGAACCAACGCATCCCCTACCCAGCAGTAGGGACCCGACGCATCACCGTTCTTGCGTGTAAGGAACCAACGCATCACCTTCCCTGCAACACTTTCGTTGTATAGCGTTACGCATCCAAAGGTACATTGAACTCAAAGTGTTGCATTTACCATCTAAAGAGAACTAAGCTAATTCTACCATTTTTAAGTACAGTATTGTGGATTTTTGTCGTTTGTGGTCTTGTGTTAAGTCTATATAAAAATACTTATTTTTATACTACAACTTGTGTGGTGTCCATCTGTAGTGTTGTCACTGGGTTACTGTATGTGTTCACAAATGCTTTACACACTGCCTCTGAGATAAGCCTGTCTGCTCGTGCCAAGCTACCAAGGGGGTGAGCAGGGTTTATTTTAGGATTGTACCCCCTTACCCTGACTAGACGCAAGGGTCCCTATTTGGTCAAAGGTACCTACCTCTGCCAACTAGAGACCCCCAAATGTAACAGCCCATATTAGCTCCCCTATTGGCCCATATTAGCTCCATCACTAGTCTGTCTATGGTTATAAAGTAATGACGGGGAACCGAGTAGAGAGTTCCCTGGAGGACATATAGGCATCTAGGGAGTATAATCATTTTAACAATAGCAACCCTACCCATTAAAGAGAGAGGAAGTTCCTTCTAGAAATGAATTGAGGACTGTAGTCCATCAATTATCCTCCCTAGGATGACATCTAAGAAGGTTTGATCAGTGTGGGCTAGTTTGTTGCCAAGTATTTCACTCCCTCCGACTCCCAGGGAAGTCCCACCCTAGAAAGCGCCACCAGTGGCATATCCGCCATGTCCCTCCAATGGAAACAGAGTGGATTTTGTGGGATTGACACGGAGGCCTGATAGTTCACCAAATTCCAGCAGCGCATTTAAGAGTATCGGGACCAAGTATTCTGGTGCTTCAGATATATCAGGGAATCATCAGCAGAAAGGGAAACCGCATGGGTGGTCACTCACATTGTGATTCCCCAGGGGTGTACGGTCCTGTGTAGCCTCTACTCCATTGGCTCCATTGCGAGCGCAAAGAGATGGGGTGACAATGGACATCCCTGCCTTGTTCCTCTATGTAGTGAAAAGGCTTCTGACACCTCCCTCCCGATCTCACTGTGGCACAATGGGCAGTGTATAGCAGGTGGACCCACTGTATACATTTAGGGCCCATTCCCGTCTTTCGAAACACCTGCCACAAGTAGGAACAGTCTAATGAATCGAACGTTTTTTCGCTCTCTAATTGAGCTAAAGCACAGGAGTCTCGTTGCAACTGTGGGGTGTGGAACAGAAGCAAGAGTTGTCTTAGATTAAGGAGGATACTCAGTCGAGGAATAAATCCTGACTGTTCTGGGTGAATTAGGTTTGGCAGCTGAGGGAGCAGGCACGCCACCAGTATAATTCTAAGGAGTTCTACATTAGGCGATTGGAGAAGGACTCGATGGGGTCCTTGCCTGGTTTTTCTATCTATATTATTAGAGCCTTGCGAATTGTTTGCAGAAGAGTCCTGATCTCCAGAGTCTCCTGATATACTTCTAATAATTTATCGGCCATTTGGTCTGCAAAACAATGGTATAATTCTGCGGGTCCCTGCTAGTTATCTAATATGTAATATGGACCAGACTGAGATTTTATTGTTTGGGTGTTTCCAGTCTAATTGTTGGCAGAATTGTTGGCCTAAAATGGTGCCCTCTCTACCTTCACCTTCGACGTTTAAGAAGAACCTAGGGGTGTGATTTGATTTCTTGTTGTCCTCCAAACCGCAGGTTTCTTCAGTGGTAGGAACTAGCTTTGGGTTGCTCCGAGCCGTAAAAAAAATATTTTCTTTCTTCTGCTAAATTCCAGAAAGGCGGTCGTTTATACACTCAATATTTCTAGGTTAAAATATGCTAATGCCTTGTACTATGGTCTTCCGGTTTACTGATTAGTATATTACAGGTTGTCCAGAATGCAGCAGCATATCATATCCTTAAACCTCCCAACCAGATATCTATGACCTCTCACTTACAATTGCTGCCCTGAGTGCCGGTAAAGAAGACAATTCTTTTTTAAGTATTTAGCTTCTGGCACTAAGGGCCTAATTTTTGGCTTGCCCTTAGTATCTGATTACCAGGCTGCAACATTATTCCCCTTCAAGAGTCTTGCGTTCTTTTTTGGCTTCTCTTGTAGTGGTACCTAAGTGGTAACTAAGGTTAGGAAGGTTAGAAAGGGAGGTTGCTCTTTCTCCTATTTGGCTGCGCAAGCATGGAACCAGCTTCCTGTAGAGCTCTGCATGGTGAGATCTGATTCACTTTTCAGAAAGATTCTTTGAACCTGGCATTTTGGTTTAGCTTGATTGGTGTTTCTATATACTGTGTACTGTTGGTTTGTAGCGCCGGGACACTCATAGGAGTAGTGTTGCATTTTACAAATTTGTTCTTTCATCAATTAATTATTCATTAATGCATTTATTCATTCCTATAAGTGGCTCCAAAGAACAACAAATAGACTAGATAGAATCATATATAAAAAATTTGCTTCAATTGATCATTACATTTCACAGTCTCCGAGATGGCTATATTCAGGAGTTGGGGCTTAAAGGAAATATGACAGTTGAAAAGAACTCTTGTTATGATCTGGATCCGAAAGAGTTCTGAGCCCTTAAGAAGACAGATTTTGCAGATCACAGGCAGGATTGATACTGTTAAACACTGTAATAGGAACCTGCTTAGTTGATGTAAGACTAGTGCATTCTTCACTGCCTGTCACATAGCCAGATTTTCTTCCTCATCCGCTAGAATGAAAAATCAATTAGTACGTTTTGGCAATGGAGATTGTGTTTCAAACCTTCCAGGAGCATTAAGGTGCCATGAAAATGTTGAAAATCAATATTGATGGCTTCAGAATTAAGCCATTCACAAGCCCTGTAAATCTCAGCTAGTGTAGCCCAAAGTGATGATTTAAGGCCCTGGAAAAGAGGTGGATCTGCCCAAACAATTGAGTCAGCATCTAGTGTGAAGATTACACCTTTGTGGTATGCCGAAAAGATTGGTCCAAACTGGAGGTTTCTACATTTGCAAATAAGGTAACATAGCATCTACTGGATTAGTTTGACAAAAGAGAAGCCCATGAAGGTAGGAAAGTAATACCAACTCTTCTCCAATTTTGTTTTCCTATTACAGCTGGAATATCATTTTCCAAATCTGGGGCCTCTGGCAGCATCAGCTATGACTCAGTGATAAAAAAAAACATTGCTAGTTGTGATCAAGTATCAAATTAAAGATCTCCCACTAATGTTTGTTGGGAGATTTTTTATTTAAAAGAATCCAATATAGGAGACCTATGGTTGGCACAATGCTGGTCATAGGCAATATAAGTCAGGTGTGGCAAAAACCAAGAATGGTTCACAAGCAGTCCAAGGTGAGTCCAGACAATCCTCCAATACACAAAGCAAACCTATAATCTTTTGCTCTACATAGAAGAGCCCTACAAGGATTATAAAAGTAGTGTAGGCCTTATGAAAATAAATTGTAGGCAGTATATCTCTCAAGATGAACTAACCTTGCACTCTATAAGTAACAGGATCGATGCGAGCTTCCACACTTCTCTGAACCCACAGCTAAGCATACATTAACAACATGTAGGTTTGAAGAAGACCCGGGGAAGTTGAATAGTGCAAGAGAGAGAAACAGATGGATATCGTTACACTGCCTGGTTGCACAGCTGGTTTTGATCTGCACCCAATAAGCATTGATATCTAAAGACAAGAAAAACCTTTATCAGGTATGCTGAGAAGACATTGGCAACTAAGCTTTGACATTACATCTGATACACCTGTTAGTACTCTGCATTTCCTCCTCTCTGCTCTGGAATAAAACTCAATATTTTTACCTCTCTGTAACATAATTAAACCTCATCTGGTAACTGCGGACAGTACTCTGATTTAAAATATATTGTCTGTTAGAATGCTAGCTTTTATATTGGATAATAGTCCTCTTTGGGTAACCTTACATTCAGTGTAATGATTGATAACTGTACTGTAGAATTGATTTGTTAATATAATGTGGTTTGCCTAAATACATCCACAGTGTTATGCTGTTTGTAATCAATACCATAATACTATGCAAGAAAGTGTTTATATTAGAAGCTATATAAAAGAACACAGAGGTAAACTTACACTTATTTGTAAGTTTAAGATTGTTTGCTATTCACAAAGGGATTTATGAATAGTATCTTTACGAGTGCGTAGTCTCCGCACATAAAAGGTTTGGACTATCATTTTATGTGTGGAGACTTCGCACTCATAAAAATAATGGGCCCGATTCACAAAGGTAAAGTTAGTTGAAAGTCTAACTTTATGACTTTTGGTATTCACAAACGGCATTTACTACTCGTAAGTGCCTTTTGTGAATACCGAAAGTCGTAATGTTAGATTTTCGTCTAACTTTACCTTTGTGAATCGGGCCCAATACTCATAAATCCCTTTGTGAAAAGCCAACAATAGTAAAGTTACACAAAAGTGTATGTTTACATTTGTGAATCAGGCCCTGAGTTCACAATCCAGCTGGACTTCTCTTTTTAGCAATAACCAGTACAAAGGGGGTTGTGATGGTATTGGATCCATATCCTGATGGTAGACTCATTATGCAAAGTAGCAAAGTGCATAGTCATAGTCTGAGTCATAGTCTGACTGCATATTTCCTGCAGAAACTAACAAAGTGAAAGTACAAAATATGAGTTCCTAGTTCTGATGCTGAAAAAATAACAACTGCATGTCTATGACAATATACATGGGGTGCAAAGTATACTGCATGCAAGATGTCTTTATCAACTTCTTTGAATAACTGATTGTGAGGTCTCCAGGTTCCACACAGCAATTCCCAGCTGCAGCTACTATGTATCATGATTGCCTATCAAGGACACTATGGTCCGTGAGTAACGTATACTAACATCTGCAAGTATTGAGAGAGTACTGTAGCTCCTTGAGACATCTAGTCCTACATATAGTCCTATTCAGCTTAACTCATGTGTTAGCGTAGAATGTTTTTCATAAATGCAAAGCTTCAGTCTAGGTGTCACCTGTAGGAGAGAAGGATCTGCTTCACATGGGTACCCCCACTTTTTGCTGATGCTTCACTGTTTTTCGACTTTAGTCTGGCTGGGGCCC
Organism: Calotriton arnoldi; assembly: GCA_963921515.1. Taxonomy (NCBI): domain Eukaryota; kingdom Metazoa; phylum Chordata; class Amphibia; order Caudata; family Salamandridae; genus Calotriton; species Calotriton arnoldi. The sequence goes on along the minus strand of CAWUFW010006999.1, from coordinate 558,571 downwards.
TGCTAATCAGAACCCCAACCTAGCTGCTTCCTCTCTAAAATGGTTTCCATGTGCCTTAGGCACATCTCTGATTGGAATCTGGAGTGCCCTTATAAGTCCCTAGTATATGGTATACTATGTACCCAGGGCATAGGTACCTCAGAGGCCTACCAGGGGCTGCAGCATGTATTGTGCCACCCCTGGAAGGCCATCCAAAATGACACCACAGGTCTGCTACTGCAGCCTGGGTAAGGTGGTGCATGCACCCCTTACTGTGATATAGACTACCTATATCACTACAATTGCACACACATATAAACCTATAAGTCACTCCTATGGCAGGCCTTTACAATCCTGAAGGCAGAGTGCGTGGTTTTTATGTGAGAGGGTGCCCCTGCATGAGCAGGGCCCCTCTGCAGCGTTCAGAGTCAATCCTCTGATGCTGTTTGTGGTGCAGCCTGACCATATACTCTTAAGTACATTATATCCTCGCGGTAAATGCTAACTTTGGGATGGCTGCACAGAAACATGTTGTGTTTGGTGTCAAACATCTTGGAATACTACCCCCCGCCAATTCTGGCGGCGGGGTAGCATTCCACCCTTCTAGAGGGAGAGACATGTACACACCGGGCTACCCGGTAACTTCTTTCCAGAGCCCTGGCATCACAAAATGGATGCCGCTGCCACAGACACGGGTCTGGCCTCCTGCTGCTGACTGAAACTCCAGCAGGGGAGGCCTGGACAATAGGTTTCCTGTCGAAGGGAGTTGTAACCACCTCCCCAGACAGGATAGTGTGTATTGGGGCTGGGCGGGAGCACCCTCTGGTGCTTTGAAGTCCTGCACTGGGGGCACATTTGGTGTCCCTGTGCATATGCCAGTTCAAACCGGTTGCAGGGGCTACCTGCCCCTGCTCTGGTGCGAAACTGGACAAAGGGAAATGGGTGTAACCACCCCTCTTCCCTGACCCTCCCATAGGTGGGTCCCCAGAGTATGTCCAACGCCCTAACTTTGTATAAGTATGGGACCCCAGTCCTTAGGACTTTAGATTACCCTGGACGAAACTCTGACACTGAATCCTGGACCTTCGATGCTCTACCTGAAGATTAGAGGACTGAAGAATCTCCCTTGGGGTCAAGGAGTGACTCCCCTGCTTGGCAGGCACCTAAGAAGCAATTGTCTGGTCTGCATCGCTGAAGCTCCCGCCGGACGCCGAAGTCTTTGCATCACCAGAGGTAGATTTCCAGACTTCCCCGAGGCTGCCCTGAGTCCCCGGCAAAGCTGAGGCCTGTAGCTATCGTGGGTAACGTGGAACTGTGACCCCTGGACACCAAGCACATTTGCAAGTGCATCCTCTTCCTGGTCTTTCACGAAGTTGTGCTTTGGGCTCTGAGTAGCCTCCGCCTCCAGCACCGACTGCACCGAAGATCACTGGCCCCCACTCCACGAGTGTCCTGCAAGCTAGCTCCAAGAGCGTCCACTTGAGGCTCCTTTGCAGTTGCTAGTCCGTTGGCTAGTGGGCCCTCCCAAAGGCAACTCTTCTTCTGCTTGAGTTTTCCTGGTTGCTCCAGACGTGCCCTGACTTACCCTTGCTGGGTGAGTCCCTCAGACCTTGCTTGTCTGTACCACCGTCTTTCTTCTATTTCCACGAGACTTGCCGTTGCCAAGGCTTGTTGGGTCCAATCCGGTCGCCGACACCGCAGCAATCGACAGACAATGTGGGACAGCTCGAATCCAGCTCCTGGTTGTTGTCGACGCCTCCTGGGCCTCGTGGCTGAAGAGTCAAGATGACTGTCAACCTACCTGAAGCACCCGACATCGGTGGGCATCTGCTCATCGCCTTCCTGGTCACTGGCTAGTGACCCAGACTCTGTCCCCTCTGCTTTCAGGTTCTTCAGATCTTCGATCCACCTTTGGATCCACCCGAACACTTTCGACTTGGTCGCCAGCAGCACTTTGCAGCAGATCGCCATTGAAAACGACGACGAAACCCGACCCCGAAAGACACCTATGCACCCGGCTTCCCTGGGTGAGGTAACTCGAGTACTCCGGTGCTCCCGTGGATATAGACTCTAGAACAACCTAGTTCTAAAGGTGTTTGCTCCAAGTCCTCCTCTATGTGTCCTTTTTCTTTAAAACTCCAACCACGACATTCCCCATAGAAGTCAACGGCGGCTCGCGGCTGTGTTCTCACACTGCACGCGTCCCCCGTGGGTCCCCTGTGTCACTACCTTGGGTGGTTCCTTGAGGGCCAAGCACTTCTACAGGCTCTAGGCCTTGTTTCTAGCTCAGTCGTGGTTCTTATATCACTTTATTGGTATATGGTTTGGTACGCCCCTAGGGCTCAAACGTGTATTTGTGCTATTACTGTTGATAACTGACTTGTAACTTATGTACTTCGAACTCTAGCCTCATAAAGAGACTAGAGGGGTGTGTTTAAGACTAAATACATATATTTTATATATATACCTGGTGTGGTCCTCTTTCATTTGGTCACTCAAGAGATTATAGACTGGTAAAACAAGCTGCTTTACATTCCTTCAAGACTTAGCCTGAAGGCTGCTCTCCATAGCTACCACTAGGATAGCTTTCAATAAAGGTTGTCTTTAACCTATCTCCAATAAGGGGTTGTTTGGACTGGTGCAAGGTGCCCACTATAATTAGTGGACAGCATATACCAGGCTAACTTCTCACATTGGTGTGCAGCGTGTGGGATTCCAGCTTGCTATTGTTTTACCAGATAATCTCAATTGAATTGATCAACTGAAAACCACTAAGGGTACCTTAGGTACATATAAAACAAGCTTAGGATACAGTAAGTTCTACTGAACTTAGAGTTGGGTGTTAAGGGATAGCACACCCTTTCTACAACTCAAGAGAGTTTAGTAGGCCACACTAGAGTAGGTAGTGCATACACCACACCACACTAGTAATGTCTTCAGGGCCAGGAACCAGTGGGTCCCAGCCAGAAGCCAATGGGCTTCTTCCCTCCAAGTATGATAATCTCCCATTCTTGGAATTGAGAGCATTAAGCACTGCTAGGAAACTGAAGACAGGCAAAAGTGCCAACACCCAATGCCTCATAGAGGTACTCCTGCTGGATGATCTCAGAAGACTACCAGGGTCCGAAGGGGTAGGCAGACAGGGTGGGGCAGAAGATGAGGAAGAGGCCAGGGATGAAAATAACCAGGACCCAACCTCTGAAACTGTCCAGGAAGGTGACAATGACCTTGACCTGGATAATCCAGCTACTCCTGAGGAGGAGGAGGAGGATCAGAATGACCTCCCCTTTGTCCCCCCAGGAAGAGTTGAGCGTGTGCCAAGAAGGGTTAGATCTCCTTCTCAGGAGTCTAACCACTCTGACACCTCAGTAGGGGCCTCTGTTTCCTCTCATAGGAGGGAATCCTCCAGTGAGAGGAAAGAGAGACTGCTCAAGTATGGAGAGGCTCAGCTGAGACTCAGAAGAGAGCAGTTGGCTATAGACAGGGAGTCCCTAGAGCTTGAAAGGCAAAGAAAAAGTTGGGACTAGAGTCCCATGGTGGCAGCAATTTCCCCAGAGATAGGGAAAGGTCTTATGACCATAGAAACCTGAGCAAGATTGTCCCTCCCTACCAGAGTGGGGATGACATCCACAAATGGATTTCTGCACTGGAGAGGGCCTGTAAAGTACAGAGGGTCCCTCAGGAGCAGTGGGCAGCAATCTTGTGGCTCTCCTTTGCAGACAAAGGTAGAGATAAGCTCCTCTCTGTTAGAGAAGAGGATGCTGACAATTACAAAGTCTTGAAGAGTGCATTAATTGATGGGTTTGGCCTAACCACTGAACAATACAGGTTAAAGTTCAGAGATAGCCAAAAAGCACAGACTCAAGACTGGGTGGACTTTGTTGATTGTTCTGCTAAGGCTCTGGAAGGTTGGTTGATGGGCAGTAAGGTATGTGACTTCACAGGATTGTACAATCTTATCATGAGGGAGCAGATTCTTAATAACTGTCAAAATCAGCTGTTGCATCAGTACCTGGTGGACTCTGATCTGACCTCTCCCCAAGAATTGGGAAAGAAGGCAGACAAATGGGTCAAAACCAGGGTGAGGCAGAAAGTACAGAACCAAGGTGGTGACCCTAAGAAGCAAGATTCTAAAAACTCTGATAAGGGTGGGGAGAAGGGTAAAGACCAGAAGTCTTCACAAGGCCCCCAAAAATCTTCTTCAGGTGGGGATTCACAGTCTAACAAGGGAAAAGGCCAAAAGAAACCATGGTGCAAAGTCTGTAAGCAAAAGACACACTGGGCCAGTGATTGCACCAAGTCCAAAGACTCTATTCCAGCCCCCACCAATGCCCCTAAGGCACCTGTTCCCCCTAGTGCAGTTACAATTGGTGGTGGGAGTACACAAGCCAAGGGTTTAGTAGGGATGACCCTGGGTAATGAGATGAGCTCTGGCCTAGTCAGAGAACTCACTCAGGCTGTCCTAGTCTGTGATGGAGGCATGGATGTGACCTCCTCTGTGAGTCCCAGTAATCTGGGCAAGTACAGGCAACAGCCATTAATCAATGGAAAAGAGGCTTTGGCATTCAGGGACACAGGGGCAAGTGTCACCATGGTGACACAAGACCTTGTGGATCCTGGGCAGATTATACTTGGTGAAATGTACCAAGTGACCAATGCTAGCAATGTCAGAACAGACCATACTCTGGCAGTTGTTAACTTCTCCTGGGGAGGGGTAACTGGCCTTAAGAAGGTTGTGGTAAGTGCAGACCTACCAGTTGAATGCTTGCTTGGCAATGATCTTGAAACTTCAGCTTGGGCAGAAGTGGAGCTCAGGACCCATGCAGAAATGCTGGGGATCCCTGCAGATGTGTTTGCTGTGACCAGGTCACAGAGCAAAATGTCTAACACTGAACAGGCCTTGGATCCTGGAAAAATGGACCAAGTGCCATCCAAGAGGAGGAGTAGTAGGGTTAAGGCAGTGCCTTCCCCTTGGCTCAGAAGGAAGATCAGTCTCTTGAGGGGGATGATCTCAGTCCTAAGGAAGGAGCTGTCCCAGAGGAGCTTGAACCTGACCAGGTTGAGTTCTTGGGGACAGGGGCCCTTCCAGGGCAGATCTGAGCCAGGAGCAGCAGAGCTGCCCCTCTCTTGAACCCCTCAGACAGCAAGCTGCTGCTGAGGCTGCTGGGAATGCTAGTGGTCCCCATAAATTGTATTGGGATGATGGACTCTTGTACTCAGAGTGTAGAGACCCCAAGCCTGGTGCCACCAGGAGGTTGGTTATACCTCTGAAGTTCAGGGGCTTCCTATTGACCCTAGCACATGATATTCCTCTAGCAGGTCACCTGGGCCAGAACAAGACTTGGGACAGACTTGTCCCTCACTTTCACTGGCCCCACATGTCTGAAGACACCAAGGAGTTTTGTCACTCCTGTGTAACCTGCCAGGCCAGTGGCAAGGCAGGTGGCACTACAAAGGCCCCCCTGATACCACTACCTGTGGTGGGGGTTCCCTTTGAAAGGGTGGGGATTGACATTGTTGGTCCCATGGATCCCCAAACAGCATCTGGGCACAGGTTTATCCTGGTGGTAGTGGATCATGCCACCAGGTACCCAGAGGCTATTCCCCTTAGGACCACTACAGCACCTGTGGTGGCAAGGGCCCTCCTGGGAATTTTCTCAAGAGTGGGCTTCCCTAAGGAGGTTGTATCAGACAGGGGGCAAACTTTATGTCTGGATACTTGAAGGCAATGTGGAAGGAGTGTGGAGTGACTTACAAGTTCACCACACCCTATCACCCACAATGCAAGGGTTTAGTTGAGAGATTCAACAAAACCTTAAAGGGCATGATTAAAGGGCTCCCAGAAAAGCTTAGGCGAAGATGGGACATACTCTTGCCCTGCCTTTTATTTGCATACAGGGAGGTGCCTCAAAAGGGGGTTGGCTACAGCCCTTTTGAACTTTTGTTTGGTCACCCTGTCAGGGGTCCATTGTGCTTGGTGAAGGAAGGATGGAAGTTACCTCTCAAGCCCCCAAAGCAAGACATAGTGGACTATGTACTTGGTCTCCGCTCCAGGATGGCTGAGTACATGAAAAAGGCAACTAAAGGCTAGCCAGGAACTGCAAAAAGCCTGGCATGACCAAAAGGCTGTACTGACTGTTTACCAGCCAGGACAGAAGGTGTGGGTGCTGGAGCCAGTGGCCCCAGCAGCTCTCCAAGACAAGTGGAGTGGACCCCATACCATTGTTGAACAGAAGGGTAAGGTTACCTATTTAGTAGACCTAGGAACACCCAGGAGTCCCCACAGGGTTCTCCATGTCAACAGATTGAAACCATATGTGGACAGGGCAGACATGGGCTTGCTCATGGCTACTGATGAGGGACAGGAGGAAGAGAGTGAAAGGCACAGAACCCTGATGATGGGTCAGTGGATGGTGTAGCCTTGGCAGGCAGCCTCACTGCTCAGCCGCAAACTGATTGTAGACAAGTGGTCAATCAGTACAGACATATGTTCTCTCTGACTCCAAGTGAGACCACCTGGTGCACTCATGAAGTGGACACTGGGGACAGTCTGCCTATTAAAAATAAGATTTATAGGCAACCTGACCATGTCAGGGACTGTATCAGGACAGAAGTCCAGAAAATGTTGGATTTGGGAGTTATTGAACCCTCAGATAGCCCTTGGGCTAGTCCAGTGGTCCTTGTGCCAAAACTTCACACCAGTGGTGGGAAAAGAGAGATGAGGTTTTGTGTGGACTACAGGGGTCTCAATGCAGTCACTAGGACTGATGCCCATCCAATACCTAGGGCAGATGAGCTAATAGACACTTTGGCCTCAGCCAAGTATTTAAGCACATTTGACCTGACAGCTGGCTACTGGCAGATCAGACTAGCTGATGATGCAAAGCCAAAAACAGCATTCTCAACCCCTAGTGGACATTATCAATTTGTGGTAATGCCCTTTGGTCTGAAGAATGCACCTGCCACTTTTCAGAGGTTGGTGAATACAGTCCTTACAGGTCTGGAGGCCTACAGTGCAGCATATCTAGATGATATTGCTGTCTTTAGCTCCACCTGGGAGGATCACCTGGTCCACCTCAGAAATGTTTTAGAGGCCCTGCAAAAGTCAGGCCTCACTATCAAGGCCACCAAGTGCCAGATAGGGCAGAGTCAGGTTGTGTACCTGGGCCACCTTGTGGGTGGAGGCCAGGTTCAACCATTGCAGAGCAAAATCCAGACCATCATGGACTGGGTTGCTCCAACCACCCAGACTCAGGTGAGAGCCTTCTTAGGCCTGACTGGGTACTATAGGAGATTTGTCAAGGGGGTATGGATCAATAGTGACACCCCTGAATGACTTAACTTCCAAGAAAATGCCCAAAAAGGTTCAGTGGACAGCTAGCTGTCAAAAGGCATTTGATGACCTGAAGCAGGCCATGTGCACTGCTCCCATTCTCTAGAGTCCTGATTACTCCAAGAAGTTCATTGTCCAAACAGATGCATCTGAATTGGGGGTAGGGGCTGTACTGTCACAATTGAATGATGAAGGTCAGGATCAGCCAGTAGCTTTTATTAGCAGAAGGCTGACCCCTAGAGAGAAACGTTGGTCAGCCATAGAGAGGGAGGCCTTTGCTGTGGTTTGGGCTCTGAAGTAGTTGAGGCCATACTTGTTTGGTACTCACTTCCTAGTTCAAACAGACCACAAGCCCCTCCTATGGCTAAAACAAATGAAGGGTGAAAACCCCAAACTGCTTAGGAGGTCCATTTCCCTACAGGGGATGGACTTTACAGTGGAACATAGACCTGGGAGTAACCATGCCAATGCAGATGGACTCTCTAGGTATTTCCACTTAGAACATGAAGACTCAACTGGTCAAGGTTAGTTTAATGTCCCTACGTTTGGGGGGTTGTGTAGGAGAGTAGGATCTGCTTCACATGGGTACCCCCACTTTTTGCTGATGCTTCACTGTTTTTCGACTTTAGTCTGGCTGGGGCCCTGCTAATCAGAACCCCAGCCTAGCTGCTTCCTCTCTAAAATGGTTTCCATGTGCCTTAGGCACATCTCTGATTGGAATCTGGAGTGCCCTTATAAGTCCCTAGTATATGGTATACTATGTACCCAGGGCATAGGTACCTCAGAGGCCTACCAGGGGCTGCAGCATGTATTGTGCCACCCCTGGAAGGCCATCCAAAATGACACCACAGGTCTGCTACTGCAGCCTGGGTAAGGTGGTGCATGCACTCCTTACTGTGATATAGACTACCTATATCACTACAATTGCACACACATATAAACCTATAAGTCACTCCTATGGCAGGCCTTTACAATCCTGAAGGCAGAGTGCGTGGTTTTTATGTGAGAGGGTGCCCCTGCATGAGCAGGGCCCCTCTGCAGCGTCTCGGAGTCAATCCTCTGATGCTGTTTGTGGTGCAGCCTGACCATATACTCTTAAGTACATTATATCCTCGCGGTAAATGCTAACTTTGGGATGGCTGCACAGAAACATGTCGTGTTTGGTGTCAAACATCTTGGAATACTACCCCCCCGCCAATTCTGGAGGCGGGGGTAGCATTCCACCCTTCTAGAGGGAGAGACATGTACACACCGGGCTACCCGGTAACTTCTTTCCAGAGCCCTGGCATCACAAAATGGATGTCGCTGCCACAGGCACGGGTCTGGCCTCCTGCTGCTCACTGAAACTCCGGCAGGGGAGGCCTGGACAATAGGTTTCCTGTCGAAGGGAGGTGTAACCACCTCCCCAGACAGGATAGTGTGTATTGGGGCTGGGCGGGAGCACCCTCTGGTGCTTTGAAGTCCTGCACTGGGGGCACATTTGGTGTCCCTGTGCATATGCCAGTTCAAACCGGTTGCAGGGGCTACCTGCCCCTGTTCTGGTGCGAAACTGGACAAAGGGAAATGGGTGTAACCACCCCTCTTCCCTGACCCTCCCATAGGTGGGTCCCCAGAGTATGTCCAACCCCTTAACTTTGTATAAGTATGGGACCCCAGTCCTTAGGACTTTAGATTACCCTGGACGAAACTCTGACACTGAATCCTGGACCTTCAACGCTCTACCTGAAGATTAGAGGACTGAAGAATCTCCCTTGGGGTCAAGGTGTGACTCCCCTGCTTGGCAGGCACCTAAGAAGCAATTGTCCAGTCTGCATCGCTGAAGCTCCCGCCGGACGCCGAAGTCTTTGCATCACCAGAGGTAGATTTCCAGACTTCCCCGAGGCTGCCCTGAGTCCCCAGCAAAGCTGAGGCCCGTAGCTATCGTGGGTAACGTGGAACCGTGACCCCTGGACACCGAGCACATTTGCATGTGCATCCTCCTCCTGGTCTCCCACGAAGTTGTGCTTTGGGCTCCTAGTAGCCCCCGCCTCCAGCACCGATTGCACCGAAGATCACTGGCCTCCACTCCACGAGTGTCCTGCAAGCCAGCTCCAAGTGCGTCCACTCGAGGCTCCTTCGCGGTAGCTAGTCCGTTGGCTAGTGGGCCCTCCCGAAGGCAACTCTTCTTCTGCTTGGCTTTCCTGGTTGCTCCAGACGTGCCCTGACTTACCTTTGCTGGGTGAGTCCCTCAGACCTTGCTGGTCTGTACCACCGTCCTTCTTTTATTTCCACGAGACTTGCCGTTGCCAAGGCTTGTTGGGTCCAATCCGGTCGCCGACACTGCAGCAATCGACAGACGTTGTGGGACAGCTCGAATCCAGCTCCTGGTTGTCGTCAACGCCTCCTGGACCTCGTGGCTGAAGAGTCAAGATGACTGTCAACCTACCTGAAGCACCCGACATCGGTGGGCATCTGCTCATCGCCTTCCTGGTCACTGGCTAGTGACCCAGACTCTGTCCCCTCTGCTTTCAGGCTCTTCAGATCTTCGATCCACCTTTGGATCCACCCGAACACTTTCGACTTGGTCGCCAGCAGCACTTTGCAGCAGATCGCCATTGAAAACGACGACGAAACCCGACCCCGAAAGACACCTATGCACCCGGCTTCCCTGGGTGAGGTAACTCGAGTACTCCGGTGCTCCCGTGGGTATAGACTCTAGAACAACCTAGTTCTAAAGGGGTTTGCTCCAAGTCCTCCTCTAAGTGTCCTTTTCTTTAAAACTCCAACCGCGACATTCCCCATAGAAGTCAACGGCGGCTCGCGGCTGTGTTCTCACACTGCACGCGTCCCCCGTGGGTCCCCTGTGTCACTACCTTGGGTGGTTCCTTGAGGGCCAAGCACTTCTACAGGCTCTAGGCTCAGTCGTGGTTCTTATACCACTTTATTGGTATATGGTTTGGTACGCCCCTAGGGCTCAAACGTGTATTTGTGCTATTACTGTTTATAACTGACTTGTAACTTATGTACTTCGAACTCTAGCCTCATAAAGAGACTAGAGGGGTGTGTTTAAGACTAAATACATATATTTTATATATATACCTGGTGTGGTCCTCTTTCATTTGGTCACTCAAGAGATTATAGACTGGTAAAACAAGCTGCTTTACATTCCTTCAAGACTTAGCCTGAAGGCTGCTCTCCATAGCTACCACTAGGATAGCTTTCAATAAAGGTTGTCTTTAACCTATCTCCAATAAGGGGTTGTTTGGACTGGTGCAAGGTGCCCACTATAATTAGTGGACAGCATATACCAGGCCAACTTCTCACATCACCCACACTCCACACACCTCCCCAGCCTCCTCTAGGTTTGAAGACATTCATGAATTTGGAGTAGCATATTGTGCAGGACGCAAATGTAGAGGTATGTGTGTCACATACTACTTTCTTACAATTCTAACACAAACCTTTCCAGAACTACACTTTCAAACAATTGAATGTGTGTACTGCAAGTATATGTACTGCACAGCAAGCACGTGCCTGCACTGCACTGTTTCCATACATATAAAAGTGCACCTGTCAGAGCTTGAAAATAATACAGTGTTTAGACTAGTTGATTCCACCTCCTTCCTCCAACAAAATCAGAAATGTACCTTTCCTATTAAGTGAATTCATGTAACCTGCCCATCATTTTACCGTTGCGTTTGTAGTGCTGTCTAGAAAGTGTAAACCAATTATGTGGGATGCAATTTTAGTCTGACACCAGACTGTGACAGATGACTTAACAGATGCCTAATCCTAAATTAGGTGAACGTAAGTACAGGGATACTGTGTAGCTAGAAATAATGGTCCCAGACAGTATCCCCACATATGTAATTCCAGCAATAACAATTTATTCTCCAAAGAATGGGAAACACCTATGCGGACCTGTTATTTTATGATTGAAATACCACATGTAATTCCAGGAGAATTAGTACTCTCGTTTACTAGCTGCTCTCTGTATGGGGGTACATGGGAGCCAGGGGCTGGTGTGGAGCATCAGATGCTGCGGTGCTGTGGCAAGATTGATATGGGACAGAAGAAGAAGTAGGCTGGAAGTGGGAGCATTGCCTGCTCCCCCTACCTATGTGCAGAATGGGGATGGGTGGTGTACTTGCATCTCAAGCCTAAATCAATTTTACCTGCTGGATTTGCTGGCTTGAAATCTCATGTCCAATCAGTACTCTAATTAATTTGTAAAACAATAAGGGGCAGATTTACAAGAAACTGACGCATCTGTAAAGATGCGTCAGTTTCTCTGCGCCTGCGTGAAAAAGCATTGCGCCACTATAGATGCGCCGTATTTACAATATGGCGCACTATGGCGCAAGGATTGACAGATGCGTCAGAAATTCTGATGCATCTGTTGGCTGAAAAGTCACACATTGTTGGAGTCGAGTCGCAAGCATGACGCAATTCCAGCAATGCGTGTTGCTGCCTATTCCCAATACACTGCGTCACTCCTTACGCCTGCTTCAAGCAGGCGTAAGGTTTTGACGCAGAGGCGTTCTAAAAGTCACGCAGTGAAATCTTGTAGATTTCACTGCGTCACTTTTACAAGGCTTTCCTGCGTGGGAACGCCTACCCTGCATACATTATACCTGACGCAGGTATAATGTCACGCAGGGCTTTACAACGTGACCCATCTCCCTAGATGCGTCACGTTGTAAACTTGCCGCATTTTTTACGCTGCCGCTGTGTCACAAAAGTGACGCAACGGCAGCGTAAAAGTGACGCAAGGGGCTTGTAAATCTGCCCCTAAGTGCTTGGGCCCAATATTTTGCTCAGAAGTTGGTGACTGCTGCTACGAATATTGGGGGTGCTGAATACAAAGTTGCATAGTCTTGATTTCACCTCATGCCTCTTTCATCCACCACCAGACACTCCTGCCCCTTTATTCCACTCTATTTTCTCATCCCTGCTTGCTCCCTTTGTCACAGTTTTTTCTTCTTTCTCTTCTTTTTTCTTTCCCTCCTTTTGTGTTTTTATCTCTCTTGCTCTGGGTGAAAGTCTGATGAGGAAATTAGGTGCTGCGCCCCTAATAGGAATGCCTGTGGGCCCCACATTCCTCCAAAGGCTCAAATTAAGGACTGGATCCAATGGACCCTCACCCAGGAAATCAAGACGGAAGAACACTGGGCCAGTTATAATTGATTTGAAATCATTTGTCCTGTAGATAAGGTCCTTACCTTTGCATCTTCACTTAAAAACAGACTTCTAAAGACCTGAAGACTTAAGTCTTCAAACAAGCACACAGCCTTTACTGAAAAGTATTTAGTCCCATGCCTGTAGTCCCTACCCTTGTCCAGGGCCTGAAACAAGTGAAATACAAACCAATGAATAAATATCATACCATAGCTCTAAATAGAATGTATGTTGTTACAAATCTTGCGCCCAGTGGTTAATTTGTAAAAACAAAATACGTTTCGGGGCTTTCGTCAGGAGGCAGCTTGCACCAGCCCATTTCTCCTGTTAGCTCTGCTTAAAACAGAACCAGCTACTAACCGTGAAATTGGGGAGAGGATGTGGCGTAAGACCAGAGCTGCCAACTTTGGAGCTGGGGAACCAGGTTCAAGTCTGGGCGTCGGCTCAACATCCTGTGATTCTTGGAAAATCACTGAATCTCCCTGTAAATTAATGTGTCCTTAACTGGTGCTCATGAAAAGCGCTGCTGTTGATGATTAAGTGCTGGTGTTTAGCACCGGAAACCACCGGCTCAAATTAAGCACTGCTTGTACCATTCCTGTAGTCCTTCTTTACCCTCTATAATATCAACTTACCATGGGGACAGGTGGCCTCGAAAACTAGACAGACTACTCAAGCAGAGGTTTTTCTTTGCTCATGTTAATACACTTTCCTATCTTTACATTTGACTGTCATTTTTATTGACTATGTAACTTTTTTTTATTCTAAGGCACTTTGATATACTTTAAATAAAACACTCACAACAGAGTTACAGTCGATTTTGAACCAACATACCACACATTTATATATATATGTCATAGTTCCCAGCACAATTGGTTCAGTTATCAGTCATTTTGTACACCTAGGCTGTATTAAGGTATGCTGATGGCCTGTTTCGAAGCACCAATTAATCATTTGTATTCCCAAAACACGAATTTACACTCTTAAGTAGATTTACTCACACGACATAGCAGATGTGCAGGTCACTCCTTCTCCTACCTAGCAGTGAAGACATGGAAGGAGATACCCTTTCATCTCCGGACAACTCAGGGGCATATTCACAAGGAGCTATCGCCGAATTAACGGCACTTTATCGCAGCCAAAGTCGTGATAAATTTACCTCCCCATTCACAAGCCGGTGTTAACAGCCCACAGCACCAGTTTACCCGCGATAGCAGCCGCAAAAAACATCGCCACAGAGGACCCCCGCAAATATCGCTAATGAGATGCAGAAAAGGCATTCCCGTGACAAAAGCCGAGACAACATCACACCTCAACATTCACAACGACCAGCCACATCGGCGATAAGAACACAAAACAGGCGATAAGGCGCGTTAGCACCAGGAAATTTACACCTGCTCTGACCTGGTGTAAAGTAGGACGGCAGCCAGCACCACAAAAGGGAGCACAGCCCAGGGCCACAACCGAAGGGCAACAGATGCCATGGAGCCACTCATCATGCGTCCCGGACACCCAAGAGGGCCACAACACCCACCGCCACCACCCCAGGACCCCAACCCACACCAGGAACACCCCCCCCCACGGACCACCAGAGACGCAGCGCAGACAAAGACAGCGGACCCCCAGGAAGCTCACCAGCCTCACAGACCCAACATCTGACAATGTCACCGTCCACCACAGGCTGAAAGTGACAAACATCCTATGCATCCTGACCATCATTGCCTAACAGGCCTACGGCATCAACACAGCGGACAACCAACATCCCACCCCACACAAAGCTGCTGGCTTGGCTACACCTGTTGGGCCCAGGGACCCCCCAAACAACACCCACCAGAGTCAGAGGAGTCTCACAGCCAGCCACATCCAAGTCCCCCACACCTGTCCTGGACATCACCATCACCCTGGTACCCCAGTCCCCATATGCACAACACAATGCGCAGGATCCGCTGGAGACCAAGCAAGGGCCATACGCCATAGCAGGATGCACGCACGTGTTGGGGGCAATACACAGCACACATGTACTACCTGTGCCCCCTGGTGACACAGCACACAATCACCGCAACAGGAAGCTCACGTCTCACATCAATGTGCAGGCAACAACAGAACACCGTGGAACCCCCAACAATGTCGCCTTCAAATACACAGCCAGTGTGCATGATACCTTCATTCTCCGACAGTCCATCATCAACCAGCATTCCCAGGATGGCAACAAGGGAAATGCACAGCCCCTTGGCAATATCAAAATGAACACCCCACACACCTCAACTCCACAACCATGCAACTCACAACTCTGGCAATGCACACGTCACAAAATCACATGCAACAGGCACAACAACATGCCCACCCACCAAACACGACAGAACAACTTACAATGTTCACATGGGCAAGCCCTGAACATGAGCCAGCAACTGCATGGCACCACAGCCACATAATAGCCGAATGTGTGGAGAGGTGGCAACCAGGCATTGTTGGAGGATGCAGTAGAACCATGATTGGGAAAGTACACAATGCCATGGGTGGCGGAGATGTGCTGGACACACCGCAGTATGCAGAACACACCCCAATCCATGGCGACATACACCCCTGGTGTATGGAGTGTAGTGGACAGTGGATGCAACCATGTCACCCCAGCCAGTGGGGGACCTCGCGGAAATGTTCCCTGTTACGCCCCCCCCCTAAGCGTCAACGGAGTGGGATGGCCCGGCGTAAGCAATGCCAGCGTAGGGGTATGAATAAAAAGCATGTAGGCCTGGGCGTGGTCCTCTTCCAGAAAGACCCATGTCTCTGCCAGGGCGGCGCCTCCCATCCCGCCACGAGGCCGACGCCGTCCACGTGAGCGGAGTTGCCAGCCCCCGGCACGCTGGACCACGAACCCATCAGACCCGCCCCTGCGCAGCCAGGCCACACTGATCACCTGCCGACACCGGCGTGTGTCAAGGAGGGCCCACCACGTGCCGGCGCAAGCTCCAAGCCCGAGGCCCGCGTCCTTGGCAGCCACCTCAGACCATCACGGCCTCCACGACACAGGCCCGCTTTATTCCTTTCTCGTTGACGTACTCCACTGCCGCCTTAGGCCTACTCTTCAGACCAGTAGGTCCCATATGTGAAACTGTGTCCTGAGTCATGAATGGCAGTGACCCCAAATCCGGGCCAGCGGCCACAGCACCAGACCCCCCCCGATCAGTGAGGCATAGTTCCATATGGGCTTCTTGCGACACGTGGTGCCACTAACCCTGTTCAATGCCAGCCGGCTACACGTGGTGCCACTAACCCTGTTCAACGCCAGCCGGCTTCACGTGGTGCCACTAACCCTGTTCAACCCCAGCCGGCTACACGTGGTGCCCCTGAACCTGAACTACGCAGGCCGTTGGGGCCATCCAACCTATGCCGGCGACACTCGGTGAATGGGCCGTGCTGACCGCTGCCTCAGGCCTACACCACGGTCAGGTAGGTCACACATTTGGAACTGAGTCTTGATTACACCATGGCAGTGACCGGATGTCTACTGCAAGGGTGATATCACTAAACTCCCTGCTTTCAGTGAAGCAAACGAATGCATCACAGGCACACAATACGTGTCTGTGGGCCCATGCTGACTGCTGCCTCCGGCCTACACTGCGGTCCAGTAGGTCACAGAGTCTTGATTTGGCAATGTTGGAGTTCACATCTGTGTACCGGCATCATCGCAGACTGCATCCCCTCTCAGCACCTGTGCCACTATGTGTGTTCCCCGACATTCATGGACACTCACTGGTCGTACATTGGTGGCGTTTGAGTCTATGGACTAGGGGCTAGTTTTCATCCTCATGTAGCTGATCCCGAATTGTTGGTGCAAACGAGGGTTGCGCTTTCCACTCCTCCATTTGCTGCTTCCAAATAACATCAGACCTTCTGCAACCGTCCACAACATACACCTCGGACATTGATGGGGACCCGCTCAGGTCGCATGGCCCATCTGACTGCACCGCAAGTCACGTCCCGTGGCTGGGTGCCTGTGCCGGCCGCAGTGCATCCGGGGCCACTAACTCTGAGCTGCTCAGGCCTGGGACCCCTTCTTCTGAGACATTGAATGGCCTCTGGAGCGATGGTCTTGGGGTCATCAACGCCATGTGTCTGTGGCCCTGCTCTGTCCACCTCCGCCTGCCCCAATGCGGGCCACCAGGGCCCACACATAGCATCGAGTCTTGACCGGCCCGGACGTTGCATCACCGCAGGAGGCACATGCCACCACCGCAAGGACCACCTCCAACCGCCATCTGCCAGAGTCGAAAGGGTGGTCCTGACAGACCTACGGAGTTGCTCAGACCTGTCGTGGATGCCATCATCGGCCTGCTACCCTGCTCAGCACTCCAGGTGCCAGTGACTCAGTGCACCACAAGCCATTGTCCGTTAGTGATTGAGTTTTGTGCTGTTGTGAGGTTGCGCAGCAATGTCTCCCCATGCAGTGGGGAAGACCTGGGACTATGATGAGGAAGATGTGTCAAGTGTGCGGACGGGAGAAGGCACAGACAATGGGAGGGCAGGAGGCAACAGCCCCTAGGCAGGAATGCAGACTGGTGGTGGTAGTCAAGCTACACACCCGGATCTATTACTGGGTATTGCGCTGTGGACTGCGGACGCAGGTGTCACCTCAGGCAGTGTGGGGGCCCTGGGACGTTGATGAGGTAGTTGATGCAGGTGTAACACACCCCACTGCATGTGCATCAGGACTAACCGGAAGGAACACAATCCTAGCAATTTCTTCACATGAGCGCGCTCCTCTCTAGTGCCCCTACCTCAGTGCACTGCAACTCACGGAACCTCCTGACTGTATATTGGGTGACCTCTGTCCTTACTCCGGATCCCTCCATGTTGCTCTGCAGTTGACTCTGTTATGCTGGTGTTTTCTGTTTCCATTACACTGGTGTCCACTGTTCAGGTTGTTGCCAGCACCAAGCACTCTGTGCAGGCTGGCTTATACTCAACCCACACACATCCAACACAGGCGTCACTGTACATGTGGCCCTGCCAATAAAGGGGCCGGGCGCATGTGCCTGTAGCCAGTTCAACATGATATGTGCATGTGTCCCTGTGGTCTTGTTGTATGCATGGGGGCCCTGGGCCCTACGACATTACATTGTGCTGTGTACAGCGGACGCAGACATGTCACCGCAGGCAGCGGGCTAGAACCTGGACATGTAGCTATGTCGTCACCCACTCAATTCGTAAGGGGAGTGGACTGTGCCGTCGTACGCAGAGCCAACGTGGGTGTGTGACTGATATGTGCGTGCCCCTGGGCGTGGTTCTGTACTGGGTATGTGCATCTGCATGTGTCTCTATGGCAGTGTGGGTCTCCTTTGTGGGGTGTAGGTGGTCCCTGAAGAGTATTGGACACCCACATATGTGTTCTAGTTCGCATTCCATGGGTTCGGCAACACCCGCAACTGTTGGGCCACCTCCTTTTGGCGTTCTGACACCTGGCATTGGGGTGCCATGTGTAGGTCGGTGAAGTGTTGTGAGCCAGCCGTGATTGCGGGTGCTTCATGCTGTGTGGTCTGTTGCAGGGGCTGGGTTCTCCTCTGAGTAGCTTGTCTGCCCTGGTCCTGGTGGTGGGTTGTGTGGGATGTCCATGGGCTGTTGTAGGGCGGTGTTCGTCTCCGGCATCACTGATGGGTTGTCTGTTCTGACCTGCTGGAGGTGTTGTTTGTCCCTCTGAATTGTGAAGGGGAGGTGCATGTTGGCAATGTGTTGGCACCTTGTTCTTGTCGACATGCAGACTGTGTGACAATGTACATTGTGACTGTTTGGGCGGTGGTGGCTATTTGAGTTGGGACAGTGTACATTTAGCCTACATGGCTGATGTGGGGTTGTAGCCGTAGATATGCATCTCACAGTTCCCTGCTCTGTCCAATGTGCTTGTTCTGTTTCTGCGCCTGGGCGGACCCAGTTGTGTCCCCTGTTCTGCAGTGTGGGTGTTGCAGTTTGTGCCACATTGTCATGGTATGTGCTGTGATTGCTATGTGTGTGTGCTGCAGTGTGCCACGGGGATGGGGGACATGTCCCTGGGTAATTGAGGGTGTGCAGTGTGCTATACCTCGTTGTGCATGTGTGCCATTGTGCCCATCACCCCCTGTCCCCCCATTCCCTGTTGGATCCTCACCCTGTTGTTGTTGTGTCAGGTCCTGTCGAGCTGTGTCCGTACTCCCACCTCCTTGCACCGTCTCCACACTGTTGACTGTGGCCTGGGTTTCCTCTAGCTCCTCCTGTGGCGCTGGACTGCCACCTCCTGTCGCCGTTGCTGCCTTCCTGTTGGCAGCGGGTTTGTGCCTGGTTTAGGTTATCACGTCCTGGCGGCGCCTCTTGGCCTCCGGGATTGGCCTCCTGGGCACTCCGACTGCATTCCAGGTGGTCTGCTTGTGGGTCAGTTGCTGGTGGTGTTCTGTGCCTCCGTGTCGCTGGTCTTGTTTTCCTGCGGGCTGCACCCCGTCTTCCTCTCCCTTTTCTCCTTGGCCTTCCCTGACCCCATTGTTCCTTGCTGGTGGTCTGTGGGGGTTGTGGGGTTCGCGTTGTCCTCTGCGCTGGGTCAGGGTGCATCCATGTTGCTGCGTGCTTTGGATTGTTTCTGGTGTGTTGTTTCTGTGGTTTTTATGGTGCAATTTCCCGCCAGACGCGTGGGATTTGCAGGCCTGTGGCTACTTTTCGCTGCTTTTTGTACCGCGATTGGCCTCATCGCATGATTTCTCGCATTCGCGTTTTCTCGGCGTGGCGTTGATTTTCACGCTGACATTTGACGCGTTATCTGGTGGCTTTCGCATGCTACCGCCTTGTTGTGAATTCCACGTTGGCACAGGGTTGTTTTCCCGAGATAGGCTGCGATAATGAAAGTTGCGTTACGCTACTCTTGCGGTAGTTATCACACGTTCTTGTGAATATACCCCTCAATCTCTTCCAGAGTGCCGAAAGTCCCTGAACACCTGACTATTCGCTAATCAACCACTCTGCCAGCGCCTGGATATCCTCAGGGGTGACAAGAAGCGCTCTGCAAACCTACTATTCAATTTAATGATTGATTGTGAATTCTACCTAAATGGTATAATTTTCAAGGTGAGAAAATCTCTTCTCACATGCCGTAAGTGTGTGTGACAGGGCAGGGACTCGTTTAAAAGAGGTGAGCAGCCACAGGTGTGTTAATTTATGCGTATTCACAACATTTTGTAAGGCACACCCCCCCCTTGGATATGTTGGGTGATTTGACCTTTTCAAAGGCAGGAATAATTATCTATTGAGGGGGAAATCGTGGGGGGTGGGACCGCTCATAACATTTTGGACACGTTAGAGAAGTTACTTTGTAATGAGTCAAAATGTCTTTTTGCTAAACATTTACACGAATAAATGGATACCTGCCACATTTATGGGCTTATAAATGCCCACGTTTGTGAGAAAAGCTGCTGTTTTTAGCAGCATTCGAGAAGAATTACTTGCATTTCTGGAATTCCGGGAAAAAAAGTAAATTTACCCGAAATGTAAAAGTAAACCTGCCGAAGCAAATGCATTAATTTTACAGAATTAGGCCCACAACCATTATCATTTACATCTTCACCTCAATAAAGAGAATTTAACTGTCTGCTCGTGTTTCGGTTATGCCGTCGGTCGTAAATAGTTTTCTCGCGTTATTTACTTTTTGCTATTTTTATATTAGCATGCTGACCGATGATTTAATTCTCTGCTGTCTCCACTGAGACATCCTCCTGCGCGACAGCGGTGAGGTTGTTATAAACATAATGGCGTGTTTGGTTATCACAGGTGCAATGCACCGTTTTAAACTTTTATAAATATTTCAAACTAAGCAGCACAATTGCAATTATAATGTGTGCTACTCCTAATTGCGGAGATGGCCATTCTGTCCACCTCAGTAAAATCCCTAAACATAAGTATCAATATTTTACAGCTTCGTCAAAAAATGTGAATCACCCTTTTCAGAGCAAACTTTCGAAAAGAAAATAATTGGACGAGAAGAGCAGAAGGGAACCTTTTGCGGTTACATTCCTCCCATTAAGAGGGAAGCTTCCAAATCATGCCTGGCAGCTGATGTTATATTTAGTCTGTAACATGAAAACAAATGATGAGTCTGTACTTTTTTACATCAGATGAGTTTCATAAGCTATTTATCTCTTTGTCAGTATTCGCAATACCCTGTGTGCAGTCCTTGGGTGTTTTGTTTGTATTACCTGCTGCCTGAACTTTAGTGGCTAGTCTGATTATAATTAGTTTGGACTATACCCTAAAACGGAGGCAATTCTGCCGGTGGATTCTCTATCAGGGGAGAATCTTCCAACTGAGTGAGGCATTATGGATTTAAGATAAACACATGGCTGGTTTTTTTGCTACTGAGGTCACGGTGAGACCTCTTGGTGATGTGCTGTGAAATGGTGAAACATGTTGTTTTATGGTGGGCTTTTTAGCGACATCTTGTATTGCATTCTGTGTGCGGTCTGATATGGTGTGGTTTGTCGTAGTATGTCATATCACAGTGGGTATGGTTTAGTTTGGTGGGGTGTATTGTTTTGGCTAGCAATGTGTGATTTGGTGATGCTATGATGTATTACGGTCTGCTAAGGTGCATGGTTAGGGTCTGTTTAGATATGTTGTGATGCAGTGTGATATGGTATTGGGGGTTTGGTGTGTTGTGCTATGCTATATTATGTGTATTTGTAAAGCGCATTATCACATGCAAGGGTATTAGGGGAATAAGCAGGTGTGTGTGTGCCCAGCCCTGCCTATGGTAGGTGGGTTAATTGAAAAGCAAACACAAGGAGATGATGGACAGAGCACTGAAACTTTTCAGACACTCACCCAAGTCACAGATCTGGGTTGAAGCCATCATCGTTCTTTAGCTCACTTCGCCAGCCCACTTCAGATCCAGCTATATGCAAATCAGTCTTGACCCTGTTCCTTATGGGAACAGTCCAGCCTGAACTGCCAAGCCAGGTCTTCCCTGGACCGGAAACATGCATCCTGGGACCGGTTTCGAGGTAACACCCCTCATCAGCCAGACTAGCTTGAATCCGGTGGCAAAGTGAGCAAGGGACCCACGTCTGGACATAATCTGCCAACTTAGGGCGAACAAAGCAAACACAAGGAGATGATGGACGGAGCGCTTAAACTGAAAAGCCAGGTCTTCAGCTTCTTGCAAAATTCAAGAAAAGAGGAGAAGGGTCTGATTTGAAGTTTGGAGACCATTCCTCACTTTAGGAGCAATGTAAGAGAACTCCCGTCCTCCTGATTTGGTTCTGTGTATGCATGGCATGTGTGCAAGTAGGAGCCCTGTAGGGCAGAGGTGCCTGGGTGGTTGGTGGAAGGAAATACGACTGTTCAGCTAAGTGGGGCCTAAGTTGTGTAGTGCCTTGATTGTGAGGAGTTTGAAATTACCATGTTTGTGTATCGGGAGTGGACCTAGGCATAAAACTCCGCTCTGCTCGCAGAGTTTGCAGAATTAGGCAACTCCACGGACAACGTGGAGTTACCGATAAACTCTGCAACGGAGCAGAGGTGTTTTTTGTTGGGGCACTTGAAATGTCTTTTTGCAAGTGTGGGAGTGACTTGCCGGGTGCTCACTAGCGCCCATGAGATTTCCTAGCCGTACAGGAGCGCCAACGAGATTTGCAAGCCGCCCGCAAGCTCCCGCGAGATTTTGCGGTAACTACCACTGCTTTAGGCCACACCAGCAACTTTCGGCGGATGTTTTGTCACCCCCAGTGCTTTGTTCATCTCCTGGTCACTTTTAATTTGGATTTGGAGCTGGAAGGATCACTCTTTGTGTCTGCTGCATTTACCATTGTATTTAAGGAATTTGGATTTGAGATTTCACAAGTAAGTTGAAAGACTGTTGTATAAGGGTTTTGTTTGTTCGATAGAGGGTATGCACCAGGATTTCGGTCTATTTTTAATTGATTTTTAAAATTTATTGTGGAGGGGGTGACCTGCAGTTTCAGTAGAGGCCTAGTTATTTTTTGCATGCAATTTTTCTTATTTTGTAAAAAAAAAATGTAGCACAGTTTAGTACATTTTTCCATGTTTTTTAATAAAATTCTTTGAATTCACTATGTGGCCTAGTCTGCCAATGGACCTTCCAGCCAGTAGGCAGAGTACTAGTCATGGGTGCATGAAACAACTGTTTCTGTGGTGTCCATTGAATTAAAACATCCTTTAGGGCATTGATGGCATTAGATTAAAAACAAAATATGTTTTTTTGTGGTAATTCATGTTTTTTTCCTCCTGCAAACAGTGTATAGGTTGGGGTAATCTCAGACCAAATGGTGGGTAACTGTTCCAGAGTGGGCACAATAGTTGCCCACAGAAAAAGAAGTAGGAAAAGGAAACAGGAAAAGACCTAGGTCTAACCCCACAAACTAGAGGCAAGCACAAGTCTTGTCTCTTGATGCCCTCACACATCCCAAGGGATGTCATGCTTCATCATCAGGCGTTGCTCCTCGTCGGGCCGGTGCTGCAATGCCCTACAGGTCCCCCGAAGGGTCGCTTTAGCGGAGATCTTTTTTGGTAACGCCGTATGATGAGTGAGGGTGTGAGATTGAGGGTTCACAAGAAGAAATAAGTGAGTGAGTGGGTGAACGCTAAAACTGGCTAAGGGATACCAAATAATGAGAGATTTAATGTGTGGGTTCCCCTGACAGGATAAAAAACCCGTAGGTTGTGTGCTACTGGCTAGGCAATGATGTGCCTCTGTAACTCTCGGTCGACATGTTTCGCGCCCTCAAAAAATGGTCATAAAGATCCCTGGCGCTTCTTCAGGACCAGTAAAGTGAAAAAGAAACAGTAAATGGGTATAGAACCCTCTTAAAGAAAAAGGAAAAAGGCGGTCCCCCTTGTGATAAACTACAAGGTGGCTTCTGCTCAGCTTGTGACCGCTCTTGTTGCGACCTAATAATTAGTAATGAGTCGCTTCATAGGCTAACACGTGTTCGCACTTTCCGTAACAGGGGTTGCTGTTGGGTGCAAGGGGTAGGGGTAGGTGCTAGAAGATTGTGCACCCAATGGCAACCCCGTTACGGTGCAGGCGAACATGTGTTAGCCTATGAAGTGACTCATTACTAATTATTAGGTCGCAACAAGAGCGGTCACAAACTGAGCAGAGGCCACCTTGTAGTTTATCACAAGGGGGACCTACTCTTTCCTACATCCATCTTAATCTACCTGGCTTCGATCAGGTTCAGCCTCTTCATGATGTGGCAAAAGTTGCGGTCAGAAATTGATGAGGAGTGCAGCAGTGATGGAAAGCCGGCGGGCGGCTGCCAGTGTACTGTGGTGCCGGTGTTAAGAGGCTGCAGGTGCTGGTGGCTGGTTGGGGCCCTGTGCAGTGGCCTCCTCCTCCTACTCCACCAACCGTCAGTACTCGTACTGTATCACCTCTAGCTTCTGCAGCTGCAGCCGGGATGCTATATCCTAAACCTAACCCTATTCCAAACTTCTTATACTACATTTTGGAACAAATAATAAATGTAGATAAATGATCGTTGCTTATCATCTCATTCTCAATCTCTCAGTCTCGAGTTACCCCCTTTGACAGGTCAACTCAGTCTGCATTTTTTTTCAATGCATAGATGCATACTACACATCACTGGGAAATTGCTTGGGGTTGGGGACTGTACGAGGTACAAAAAAATAAAGGCACAGAGAAGTGAGAGAATGCGCTATTTAACTAATACTAATAACTACCACTATCTTAGTGACAGAACAGAGGAGTATCTGCATGACTTCTTAAATAAACAGCCCAAGCAAGCGCCATCAAGAAGGATTAGGTAGCGCCGCTGACCACCTGTCTACTTTCTGAGCACATAATATTTGTAACATAAACTTAGCTTAGCTGAGTGTGAGCAGCATGCTTGCTATTTGGGAAAAAAATATTAGCATTGATGGAACAAAACAAATAAATACTTATTACTCACCAAGCCCTGCAACCTCCACATCCAGCAGACCGAGCAGGTCCTGTTCCCTATCCAGGAGGTCAGCCCACCAGAGCAGCAGCCCACAGCCCAGTGCACCCTCTCCCATCGTTGCCTATGCTCCCAGACGGCATACACGATGCCAGGGTGGAGAAGAGGTGACGCTGCACATAAAAAGCTAGTGCAGCCACCTCCACCTCCACCTCTGAGAATATCGCACGGGGCTACACCCCTTCATGGCGCAGCTGACTGCAAGGTATATGGCTAGTGGTGGGGCTGGTTTGGGCCGGCCTGGCGCTGTGTTCCTTTGCTCTGCCATGACGCTGGGTGGGGAGAAGACAAGAAAATAGAAACAGGAAGGAAAAAGAAAGAAGGAAATAAGAAAGTAAAGTAAAAAATAAAAAAAGTACAAAAGTCACGCAAAAAC
The DNA here is from genome assembly GCA_963921515.1 of Calotriton arnoldi. Taxonomy (NCBI): domain Eukaryota; kingdom Metazoa; phylum Chordata; class Amphibia; order Caudata; family Salamandridae; genus Calotriton; species Calotriton arnoldi. The sequence goes on along the minus strand of CAWUFW010006999.1, from coordinate 533,736 downwards.
ATCCAAAAAATTAGAAAAAACATACAATACAAAAGCACAAAGACACAGGGTAAGGTAATAAATAAAAATGAGGGGTAGATACATTTCAGAATGGTACGATTAGATAGATTAAAGAAGGATTAAACAAATAGGCCCTAGCACCAGAAACAGATCAAAAACAAGATGGCCGCACCCATGCAAACCGCATGGTGCCACTCGTGGGTGATTTCCAGTGCGAGAGCGCACTACTCGTTGTGTATATTGCGTGAAAGGGTGCGGCGAGCAACTCCACGCGCTCATGGAACTCCGCATAGCACTGCAGAGTTTTTTTTACCACTTCACGGAGTTCCGCATAGCGAAGCTGCGCGAACTCCACTCTGGCACTTGGTGTATAACTTTTATTTGAGATATGTTGAATATATGTTTCAAAGACACAGGAAATATTTGAGAAATGATGTAAGTATGCCATTAAGAAAAGGTTTTGTGGTTTGAAAAAATGAGAATTGTTGTTTTCAGTTTTAGAAAGTTACTGATGCATGTGCACGCTGAGTAACAGAGCAATGTATGCTCCTAGACAGCCATTTATCCAATTATATATCAAGTGTGATATCTAGACTTCACTCACATATAGATCAGTAGAAAAGGATAGATACATTAAAATAGGTAGTTTGATACTGACAGAATGACTTAAACAATGAGTCACAGATATAGTCACAACTGTTATGTATCTAACAGCAATGGAGGAACTTTCACAGTCAGCCAGGCACTACTCAGGCACTCATCCAATCACCCAGCCACTACTCAGGCAGTCACCGAATCACTCACGCACTATCCACACACTTATTCAATCACCCAGGAACTTTTATATAGTCATTGAACTATGCAGGCACTACCTATGCATTTATCCAAACACCTAGGCACTAACCATTCACTTATACATCACCAAGGCAGACAGTGGGTGTTTGGATGAGTGCATGGGTTGTGCCTGTGTGTTTGAATGACTGTACCTATGAAGTCATTCAAACACACAGGCACAACTCATGCACTCATCCAAACACCCACTGTCGCAACCTGGATGAAGAAGAGTTGCCTGAAACTCAACTCAGAGAAAACAGAAGTCCTCATCCTTGGCTCCACCCCCTCAGCATGGGACGACACTTGGTGGCCCCCCGCCCTCAGAAACCCCTACACCCTAACAGACCATGCACAAAACCTCGGCATTATACTGGACTCATCGCTCAGTATGAAACACCAGATCAACGCCGTATCCTCAACCTGCTTCAACACCCTCCGCATACTTCAAAACAACGTTCAAATGGATCCCCTCCGAATCCAGAAAAACAGTCACGCACGCCCTCATCACTAACAGACTGGACTATGGCAATGCCCTCTGCCCCGGAATCAACAAAAACTCTTCTGCAAGCTCCACACCGTCCAGTACGCCCCAGCCAGACTGATCCTAGACATCCCCCGTCACAACCACATTACCCAACACCTCCGCGATCAACACTGGCTCCCCATCTAAAGAAGAATAACCTTCAAGCTCCTCTCGCACGCATACAAGGCCCTCCACAACATCGGACCAGCATACTTAAACAACCGCCTCTCCTTCCACGCCCCCAAGAGAAACCTCCGATCAGCCGACCTCTCCCTGGCCACCATCCCACGCATTTACAAGACCAGAACGGGTGGAAAGTCCTTCTCCTACCTTGCAGCCAAGACCTGGAACAACCTCCCCCTCCACCTCTGGCAAAGCCCCACTGCTCCAGTTCAGAAAGGACATCAAGACCTGGCTCTTCAGATGATCCAAGCACCCAACGGAGCCGACTCCCCTCTAGTGCCTTGAGACCCTCACGGGTGAGTAGCTGCTGATTGATTGATATACAACAAAATGTGATCTGTTGGCTGAATAAATTGGTTGATGAAATCCTGAAATATGCAAAGTATTGTATTGATGAACAAGAAATAAGGCAGAAAAAGCTTAAGGAGAAATTATTGCTGGCTCAGACAAAGTTTGCTCAAAGAGGGTTTCAGAACCTGTCTTTTGCAGGAAATCAAGGTGGTATGCAAGGCGTTGGTGTACAAGTAGGATTGCAAGGAGCTCAAGGAGGATTTGGCTTTTATTACGGAAGAGGTAGAGTTGTTCCGATTGATCGGAATTCTGATATGGATGTTGCAATTTTAAAAAAGATGACTCCTTGTCATTATTGTAACAAGATTTGGCATTGGAAGAGGAAATGTAGGCTTAATCCTAAAAGAATAAATGGAAATATTCAAAAGCAAGGAGGAAATCCGGTACAAAAGCAAAACATGCCAGTTCATCAGATGCAAATGCTAATGCAGAAGCAGGTAAGCAGGTCCCGATGATGCAAGTCCCACAAGCCTAGATAGTCCCACAAAACATCGGAAGCCCCAAATTTAATTTGACCCAGTTGCCCAAAGCAAATTTCAACCCTTCCAGACCAAAATCAGAACTCATTTCAACAGTTTTTTGTATTTACTAATAAAGGTTTTGGCTCCGACAATTCCCAATGACGGTGCCTGAGCTGGGAGGAAGAGTGCATGTTTGGCGCAGACTTAGAGGTAGACCAGAGTGGTCCATTAATAGAAGATGAAGTAAATGGCTACCCCATGTCATTTCTGATTGACACTGGTGCTACCTGATCCACTGTTAGAACAGCGGAAGTCCTAGAGCTACCCCTCTCAGGAAAGAAGATCCAAGTTGCATGAGTTTCAAATAAACAAATTAAAAACCCAGTTTCAGAGAAAACTCCTGTAAAAATAGGTTAATTTGAAGAAAATCATCTATTTGTTTTCTGTGACACAAGTTCTTTGAATTTGCTAAAGTAAGATTTGTTGCACAAATTATATTGCACTATTTTCTGTTCACCAGATGGAGTTGTATTTCAGACCCAGGATGAGGATGTTGAATTTAAGATGACTCAACAAAATTCAGCTGTACTGTTGTTCCCAGTGAGAACTATTGAAGAATTACCTCCTGATTTGAAAGAAACAGTGAACCCAGAGGTATGGGATTTCACAGGAAAAGATATCAGACTAGGTGTAGAACAAGTCCGAGTTACCCTAAAGCCAAATGCAGTGTATCCAAGAACACCACCAGATAATTTGACACCAGAGACAGTTTCAGGAATAACACCTGTAACTGAAGACATACTGAGAAAAGGGAGTTTGGCTAAAAGTTCATGCAACTCTCCGATCATGGGTTTACAGAAGCCCAATAATAAATATATGATTGTGCAGGATCTCAGAAAAATTCATAGTATAGTTGGTCCATGTTGTCCTGTGTTACCGAATCCAGCCGTTATACTTTTCTAGATCCATATACTGCAGAATTGTTTACTGTAATAGATCTTTGCCAGGCATTTTTCTCATCGCCATTACATGAGGATAGTCAGTATTTATTTTCCTTTGTTTTCCAGCAGAGAGTTTTGGCATGGTGCTGGGTTCCACAAAGGTATACAGAGAGTCCTTCAATAGTTAACTAGATTTTGAAAAATAATTTGGAGTCATTGCAGATGCCCCATAAGTCAGTACCAGTACAGTATAATGATGACCTACTTGTGGCATCAAAGACATGAGAAGCATGTAGGCAGGATACTATTGCACTCTTAAATCATCTGGCTGAGAATGGACACAAGGCCCCTCCAGGAAAATTGCAGTACTGTAAGAAAGAAGTTCAGTATATGGGACACAATATTAAGAAAGGTGCAAGAAAGGTGTCACCAGAGAGAGTGGAAGCAGTTCTTTAAATGAATCCACCTCAGACACAGAGAGAAGTCAGGATGTTTTTGGGAATGGTTGGCTACTGTAGACAGAGGATACCAAGCTTTTCACTAGTGGCTAAGCCTTTACTGAGGCTGACTCACAAAGATGTGCCTGATCTGCTTCCTTGTGACGATTGCTTGAAAGCTTTCCAAGAGCTGAGAGAAAGTCTCTGTCATGCCCCGACACTAGGAATGTCTGTTTACAGTAAAGAGTTTACACTATTTTGCAGCGAGAGGGAATGCTGCGCTCTCTCAGTACTTACTAAGATGCATGGAGATGCTCGATATCCTGTGGCGTACTTTTTGACAACCCTTGACCCTGTACACACAGGACTGCTTGCTGCCTTAAAGCGGTTGGCGCAGTGGGTGTAAGTCTTGAAATGAATGAGAGCCTAGTGATGGTACATCCCTTAAATGTAATGGTCCCACACTTTGTAGAAATATTGTTGACCCAAACAAAAACCCAATACATGACCCATAATAGACTCACAAAGTTTGAACAACAGATTCTGGCTGTCAAAAATGTAACTTTAAAGCGCTGTCAGATACTGAATCCATCAAATTTACTGCCAATAAATGATGTTTGTAATGAGGTCGAACATGATTGCCTAGATGTCACAGATTTATGCACAAAACCTAGACCCAACATTAAAGATTAACCCCTAAATGAGCTCGATTATGTAATTTTTGTTGATGGCTCATGCGTGAGAGACAATAAAGGTATCCTGAGAGCAGCTTAGGCTGTTTGCATCATTAATGCCATTGTAGAAGCTTCATGGCTTTGAGGTATCACCTCAGCACAAATTGTACAATTAATTGCCCTTACAAGAACTTTCATGTTGACAGGTAACTATATTTACAGACAGTCAATATGGCTTTGGTGTTATCCATGACTTTGAGCAATTGTGGTCACAAAGAGGATTCATGACCTCACCTGGAACCACTGTCAGAAACAGGGTGCATGTAAAGAATATGTTGGAAGCACTCCAATTACCTGCTGAAATTGCTGTTGCTAAATGTGCAGCACACCATAGTGGCAATGGTTACATTACATTCGGAAACAGATACACTGACGAGGTTGCACTGTATTGTGCAGACATTTAATGGAACTTTCACATGTGAGTCTGAGGAGCACACTATCTTTTCTATGTTGATGTCAATATCTGACTCCTGGGAAGAATAAAAAATAGTACAAGACAATGTTTCAGAAGAAGAACAGCAAGGTTGGAACAGAGCAGGATGTGAGAAAGACACAAAATACATTTGGATGCCAGCTGATGGTAGATCTGTGTTACCTGATAGTTTATTGTTTCCAATGACACAATACTTCAATGGACACACACATTTAGGGAGGGATGCCATGACGAGACTATTTAGGCAAAATTGGTTCAATCCCAGATGTAGTATTCTTGCAGAAGAACTGTGTCATCGTTGTGTGACATGTCAACAAATGAATGTAGGGGAAAGAACTCCCATTACACTGAGTCACATAGGGAGATCAGGTGGTAATTTCAACAGAATGCAGATGGACTTTATCGAGATACCTCTTTGCAATGGGTTGAGATATATCCTGTTCATAGTGTGCATCTTCTCGCGATTGGTGAAGGCCTACCCAACCAGAACAAATGACAGTCTCACTTTAGCAAAACTGTTACTACGAGAATTAATCCCGAGGTACGGAATGCCAGTTTCTCTGGAATCACATCGAGGGACACACTTCAACAATGAAGTCCTGAGAATGATCCTTACAGGACTTCATATTGAGCAAAGATTGCACTGTAGCTATTGACCTGAAGATTCTGGCATTGTCGAGCAGATGAATGGCACAATTAAATCTCAATTGGCCAAAGTTTGTGCCTCAACATCACTGAAATGGCCTGATGCTTTGCCTTTGGTGCTAATGAGTTTTCAAAGTATCCCTGATAGAAACACTGGTTTATCGCCTCATGAGATTCTCATGGGACATGCTATGAGACTGCCTGGTGTACCGTTCAAATGCACTTTTGTATATCACAGATGATATGATACTCTATTACTGCAAGGGATTGGCTGATATGGTGCATTCTGTCTCTCACCAAGATACAGCTTCTACACAAGATCCACACCGAGAACAGTGCCACATCCTCAATCCAGGGGACTGGGTCGTGATCAAGAATCATGTTCAGAAGACTGGGTTAAAACCGACATGGAAAAGCCCCTTCCAGATTATCTTGGTTACTAACACTGCTGTCAAGTGTGCTGGAGTTCCAAACTGAGTGCAAGCTTTACACACCAGCAGAGTGAGAAATATGTATGAAGAAATTGTGTTCTTTGAATCTGAAAGAAGAGCATTGGTGACTGCACCATCACATGCTGAACTTCAGCACAGAGCAGTGATACCAAGATCACAACCTAACATGAAAGGAGGGTGTTGCTCCTCAAGGCAAAGGGGATAGAGCTGGCAGTCAGGACTGGCGGGTAGATCAGAGGGCTCCAAGGAGATCCGAGTGATCTGACCTGAATGCCCTCACATACCCAGAGGGGTGTCATGCTTCATCATTGGGCTGCTCCTTGTGGGCAATGCCTGACAGGCCCCTCAGTGGGAGCACTTTATTGGAGATCTTCTGATCTTAGTGGTAACGATGAGTGCAAGTGAGGATGTGAGTGTTGGGTAGTGTGTAGGTGATTTAAAATAGCATAGGGGTACCCAAGTGACTATTTAATAAAGTGATCCCTTTGACAAAGTAAAATCAAGGGAGCTGTCACAGGAAATGATGTGCCTAGACAGCATTAGCATAAGTGATGTTTGGGCAACATGTTTTGTGCCTCAATGCCCAGCAGAGTCTATGGAATTTCATCAGTACCAGGTATATATACATGCCCTACAACTGATTGGGGACAGAGATAGTGCAGTGAAGATGCCCAATCACACAAGGTCTACTGCACCTGCTCGGGTACAGGACAACTGAGTTCCAACCTGTTGAGGAGAGAAACAGGGAGAAAGCTTTAAGGGAGTGACACCACTGGTTCCAGACAGCAGGTACTCCACTCACGAGGTGCAATGTGACATCTTAATATACATTTGAGGTGAAGTACTGCCAGCTGGTACAGAACATGCTGAGTGCAAATTATAGCCCTACTATATTAACTTGCCTAGTTAAAAACACATATTTCACAGACATGCAAGTCTATTTATAGGCAAGTAAACACGCATGGAAGGTAATAACATAAACATCAGCAGTGGTATTGGGCAACCTTGCTACTTGTACAGATGGTGTGACATCACCCAGAGTATCTTACTGTATGATTAGGCATAATAGTGAACAGTGATAAGGGTAAGTCAGGGAATTTACCCTATAATTGAGGTAACAATGGCCCTTAAGTATGGCAGAGGGCCACGCCTAGCTGCAGGGGGAAAACTGGTAAAAGAAGCAACTACCAGTAAGTAGGGCTGAAACTGACAGAATAATAGAACTCAGCTACCTAGACCACAAGTTACATACAGAGTACTTACCTGGACTGCACCGTTATTGACCCGGGACCTACCCTCCTCTGCCGACCTGTAGGTCCCAACTGAGGCAGGGCAGTGAGTTTAAGTAGGTATGTGGGGAAACAATTGGTCTTCTTTGTGCGGCACAACTCGTAGTAGGTGCGGGAGTCAGCAATGATGCTCAGCTGAGAGTGCTGGTAATGAGAAGCTGGGGATTGAATGACGTATGCAAGCAGGTGTGTGTGCCAGCATAGGATAACAGCACGCCGTGCTGCTAGATTGTGGGGGAGTCTGAAGCGGCTATAAAAATGGCAGCAATATTGGGGATGCAATAGCTATAGGCTGGGGTAGTGCATATGCATTAAATTAGAGAATACTTTGGCAATTTGGGGAACTGGAGTTGGGCAGAAATCAACTGGCTCCTGCATACACCCACCCTTAACACTGGTAATAGCCATATAGGCCGGTGTAACGCCTATTCATTAAATAATAATGAATAAACAATGTGGGGGACTGGAGTCAGGTGTGAATCAACTGGCTCCAGCGTACACTACCACATAGAGAGGGGGGTGGTGAGAGGATCAACCAGGTAACGAGTATTATCAGAGAGGCCTCAAAACCTGTGAGAAGTGAGGATGGCACACAGGCCCACAGTGCAATATTGACGCAGGCTCCTCAAATAAAGAAAGTGAGGTGTGCTTAAGAGGTAGGATAGCGTGTTCTCAAGCAATACACAGTAAACATGTCTGTAAACATGTAAACCGCTCATTGTCTTGTCAAGTCATATGAGCTATAACGACAGAAACAGAGAGCGGTATCAAATGCTATTGCTATAGATATGTATGGGGGAGCATCCAGCTCAGGTGCCGTTATTGTAGTGAAGTGTCATGTGTGGAGTTCATTCCAAGGTATGTCATCGTTCAGCCCCTTGGTGTGGATCGAAACGCTGAAGAGCCACTGTTGTTCTTTGCAGAACAAGGTTAGTTTGTTCCACATGGTATTTGCCTCCAAGACTGTCCATTTGAGGTCATCAGATGTATGGTTAGTTCCCAAAAAGTGGTCACTCATCTTGGTGGTGTTGTGTTTGCACCAAATATTACTGAAATGTTCAGTAATTCTAGTTTTGACTGTTCTAGTGGTCATGCCTTCGCAATGGAGCATACGAGGCAGTGAATGAGGTTTACACAGTTTTTGATGTTGTAGTTTGTGTGGCCCCTTTGTGTCCAAGTATGTGTGTCATCCAGTGTGATCTCTTTGGATGTCTCTGTGAGGTGACAAATCCCTCATGAACCACAGGGAAAATGTCCTGGGACATTGGGAGGTTCCATAATGTGCACTGTTCCAGATCTAGGTGCAGCCATGGGTCTGGTGTCCTAGAAGATCTCACAAATTCTGGGTGCGCTTGAAAGCAAAGAATGGTGGGGAGATGTTCAAAGACCCTGAATACAGTATAAGCCAATGTTTCTGTATAATTGTCTGTATATAGTTGGAGTTGGGTGTAGACGTGGTGAGGCATGTAATAATGTTGTCATTTTGTTTGACCCTCAGTTCCAGGAGTGCTTCTCTGTTGTTATTTTTAGCCCTCTTGCGGGCCTGGTTCATAGTTTTAAGTGGATAGTTGCAGGCCTTAGGTTGTTGCTCAGTTCTGTGGCCTGTTGATCGCAGTCCTTGATGTTGCTGAAGTTGAGGCGGAGATGGAGAAATTCCCTGCACAGAAGGTTATCATGGAGAGCCTTAGGATGGTGGCTGTTGCAGAGCAAAAGACTGTTGCAGTCCATTGTTTTCTTAAAGGTAGTCATTGACAGTCTCCCAATGTTGATAGAGATCTTGAGGTCCAAGAAAGGTAATTCACTTGCATAATTAGTTTTAGTAAACCTCAAGTAAGAATTGAGAGGGTTTATCCAGGTGAAGAAATCATCACAAGTTTCAATATCGCCATTCCGGAAGATATGGTATCATCTATGCAGCGACGCCATAGTCTGACGTTAGTAGTGTATAGGTTCTTATCTGTAGAAATAAATTGTCTTTTGAAGTCAGCCATATACAGGCAAGCCAGGCTTGGAGCGAAGGTGCTCCCCATTGAAGTGCTTTGTATTTAATGGAACAGTTGATCCAGGAATTGAAAAAAGGTTTTCTTTCAATGCAATCGTGGCGCATTCAGTGATGAAGCTCACTGGGGTAGTGGAAGTCTACGTCTCTGTGAGGAGGCACGTCTTGACTACCACGTTGGTGACATCTTTCAGGATGTTGCTGTACAGGGCCTCCACATCAAGGGTCATTAGAAAGTTGGCCTCGTCCAGTTCGTTAGATTCCTTAATGAGGTTCAGGATGTTCCTGGTGTCTTTATGGAAAGAGGGGATATTCCTCACCAGAGGTTGCAAAAAGTAGTCGCAAAATTTGCTCAGAGGTTCCAAGAGGGAGCCAATACCAGATACAATAGGCCGGCCATGCGAGGATTGACCACTTCATGAATCTTCGGCAGGGTGTAGAAATATGTTTTCTTAGGCAAGGGGTTAAACAAAAACTATGCCTCATTTTCGGAGATCCATCTTTGCGATTCAGCTGATGTGACCATGGTTTTAATCTTCATAGTGAGTCTTTCTGTCGGATCGCTGTCAATTGGGAGGTAGTATTTCTCATCAGTCAGTTGTTGGAAGCATTCATGGTTGTAATCTGTGTTAGTTAGAATGACAATGGCACCACCTTTGTCTGCAGGTTTGATTGTGATAGTGGTGTCTGTGGAGAAGGTCTTGACCACCTTCAGTTCTTGGGTAGACATATTGTAGAAGTCTGTAGGGGAATCCAAATTAACTGTGGGCTATATACTCTGCTCCGCCAGCGGAGTGTGCAGAGATTTGCCCGCTCCGCTGGGAACGCGGAGTATAGGGCAAAACTCCGACTCCGCAGTGCAGCGGAGTTAGCCAGCCCACCCCCCCTGAAAAACAGTTAAAGATTATTTTAAAATTAAACAAAAGCACACTTACCTGTCCTGCGGCGTCCCCGGGCTGCCCTCCTCCTCCTCGCCATCTCTCTATCTCCTACATTGGGTACATCTTGAGAGAACTAGCATGCGTGCGTGCGCGCGCATGTGCAGTTCTCTCAAGATGTACCCCACGTAGGAGAGAGACGGCGGGTCAGAGACACTGTTAGAGATGCTCAATGGGGTCGCAAATTGCATGCCTCATCAGTATTCATGAGGCACTCGTAATTTGCGACCCCATTGAGAATGGCTGGTCCTCCCAGGGATGGTGGCCTGCTGGGCTCAGCAGACCTCCATGTCTGGGACTGCTTTTAAATAAAGTAGTTTTTTTTTTCAAATGCAGCCCATTTTCCTTAAAGGAAAATGGTCTGCATATAAAAAAAAAAAAATGAAACGTTTTCGTTTCTTTTTTTAAGGGCTGGTAGTGGTCCCTGGGACCACTGCCTGCCCCTAAAAAATATTTTCCCCTGCATTTGCAAAGGTGAAGGGGTCCCCTGGGGACCACTTCCCATTTGCGAATGCATTACCACCCTCTTGAAGAGGGCGGTAAATTGCAAATGTTTTGCGACCACAATTGCGGTCGCAAAACATTCTTACATAGGGTATCGAGTCGCAATTAGGAAGGGACGCCCTTGGAACGCCCTTTCCTAATTGCAAGTCGCAAATCCTATTTAGCGAGTCGCAAATAAATTGCGACTCACTAAATGGGGTTTGTACATGGCCCTGTAGGTTTTTGCATGCGCAAACGGGTGGTACATCTGGCACAAGATGCTTACTTCCAGTTACCTGCTGTTTGGGAGGGTATTTGCTACTTAGCCATATTGTTTCCAAAGAGGCATAGTGTATATGGTTTAGATGCTTTAACAATGACACCTGCACACAGACACACTTGTTGTACCGAGAAAGGAAACCAGTTAGTAGGAGCCATTTTTGGAGCAATAATTCCACCTGTAGGAGTTACACTCAATGACGAGAAGATTAGAAAACTGTCAACAGTTGTTGACAAGCTAGTATCTAGTACTTCTGGAGCTTTATTAGTTGCAAATACTGAGCTCTTAGCAATTAGATCTATGGTTTTGCTAAATCGTCTAGCATTCATCATTCTACTCACAGAGAAAGGAGGAGTCTGAAGCATGTAGATAACGCAGCATTGCGGCTGATACATACCTGATGAAAGTAACAAAATTCAAGAATTTGCAAAGAACATTTCAGACCTGAAACCTGAATTAGAAGAAACACCTAGGGGCATATTCTCAAGGAGCTATCGCCGAGTTATCGGCACTTTATCGCAGCCAAAGTCGAGATAAATTTATCGCCCCATTCCCAAGCTGGTGCCAACAGCCGATACCACCAGTTCACTTGCGAAAGCATCCGCAAAAAACATCGCCACAGATGACCCCGGCAACTATCGCTAATGAGATGCAGAGTAGGCGTTCCCGAGCAAAAATCCGCGACAACACCACACCTCAACATTCTCAACGACCAGCCACATCGGCGATAAGAACACAAAACAGGCGATAAGGCGCGTTAGCAGCAGGAAATTAACACCTGCTCTGACCTGGTGTAAAGTCAGACGACAACCTGCACCATCAAAGGGAGCCCAGCCCAGAGCCACACATGAAGAACAACAGATGCCATGGAGCCACCCACCATGCATCCCGGAGCCCCAAGAGGGCAACAACACCCACCGCCACCACCCCAGGATCGCCACCCCCACCGGCCCCCCCCGCTCCCCCTCCCGGACCACAACAGAGGCAGCGCAGACAAAGACAGCGGATCTTCAAGAAATGCACCAGCTTCACAGACCTAACACCAGACAATGTCAATGCCCACTACAGGCTCAAAAGGACAACCATCCTCCACATCCTGAACATCATTGCCCACAGGCTGACGGTACCAACACAGCGGACAACCAACATCCCTCGGCAGACAAAGCTGCTGGCTGTGCTGCACCTGTTGGCCTCTGGTACCTCCCAACCAACAACCGCCAGAGTCGGAGGAGTCTCACAGCCAGCCCCATCCAAGTTCCTCACACCTGTCCTGGATGCCATCATCAGCTAGGTACCCCAGTACCTATACGTCTTCCACAATGCGCAGGAACAGCTGGAGACCAAGCAAGGACTATACGCCATAGCTGGATTCCCGCACGTGTTGGGGGCAATTGACTGCACACATGTCCTACTTGTGCCCCCTGCCGACACTGCACACAATTACCACAACAGAAAGCACACGCATTCCATCAACGTGCAGGCAATAGTGGACCACAGGGGACTCTTCACCAAAGTCGTAGCCAACTACCCAGGCAGTGTGCATGATCCCTTCATCTTCAGACAGTCCAACATCAACCAGCGCTTCCATGATGGCACCTATGGGAATGCACTGCTCGTTGGCAAGTACCAAATGAACACCCCACACACCTCAACTCCACAATCATGCAACTCACAACTCTGGCACTGCACACGTCAGAAAATCACATACAACATGCCAAACAACATGCCCACCCACCAGACACGACAGCACAACTTAATGTGGCAATCTTGGTTAGCCATGTACATGAGCCATCAACGGCATGGCACCTCAGCCACACATTAGCGGAATGTGGGGAGAGGTGGGAACCAGGCATGTGCGAAGGAGGCAAGTGACCCATGAATGAGAATGTACACAATGCCAAGTGTGGTGGAGATGTGCTGGACAGACTGCAGTATGCAGACCACAGACATATCCATGTCTACATGCACTGCTGGTGTTTGGAGTCTAGTGGACAGTGGATGCAACCATGTCACCCCAGCCATTGGGGAAGATTGCAGAAATGTAGCTTGTGACGTCCCCCCCTGTAAGCGTGTGTGGAGTGGGCTGGCCCCGCGTACGCCAGGCCAGCGTAGGGGTGTGAATAAAAAGCACGTAGCTCTGGGCGTGGTTCTCTTCCGGAATGCCCAACGTGTCTGCCAGGGCGGCGCCTCCCATCCCGCCACGAGGCCGACGCCATCGCCGTGAGCGGTGTGGCCTGTGATCCTGTGCGCCTGCTGCACCCCAGGCTGCTGGTCCCCGAACCCGTCATGCCCGCCCCTGCGCAGCCAGGCCTCACTGCTCACCTTCCGACACCGGCTTGTGTCAAAGCGGGCCCACCACGTGCCGGCGCAAGCTCCAAGCCCGAAGCCCGCGACCTTGGCAGCCTCCTCAGACCATCACGGCCTCCGCGACACAGGCCCGCTTTACTCCTTTCTCGTTGACGTACTCCACCGCTGCCTCCGGCCTACACTACGGTCAAGTAGGTCACACATTTGGAACTGAGTCTTGATAATGCAATGGCAGAGTACACACCTCATGGCTGAGTTTATATCACTGTACTCCCTTCGATGTGGTGCCACCAACTCTGTGCATAGCATTCGAACTACTACTGTCTGTGGTCCCTTGCTGACTACTGCCTTCGGCCTACACTGCGGTCGAGTAGGTCACACATGTGGAACTGAGTCTTGATTTCTGCATGGAGGAGTTCATATCATTGTACGCAAGGAGACGAGTAAGAGGAAGACGCGGTTCAGTCCGGAGGAGAAAAGGATCATCGTTACGGAGGTGATCGAACACTGCCGACAACTGCTCTGGTGTCACTAACTCTGTGCATCGCGGGCCAACGACACATGGCTGTGGGCCCCTGCTGACCGCTGCCTGTGGCCTACACTGCGGTCAAGTAGGTCACACATTTGGAATTGAGTCTTGATTACACAGTGGCCGAGTACACATATCAATGCAGAGTTTAAATCACTATACTCCCTTCGATGTGGGGACACAAAGTATGTGCATGGCATCCCAACCACATGTGTCTGTGGGCCCTTGATGACTACGCCTTCGGCCTACACTGCGGTCGAGTAGGTCAAACATTGGGAATTCAGTCATGATTCATTTATGGCAGACTTGATATCATTGTACTGGCCTCATCGCAGACTGCATCCCCTTTCAGCTCTGGTGCCACTAAGTCTGTTCCCCGACATCCACGGACACTTTCTGGTTGAACTTTGGTGGCGACTGAGTCTATGGACTGGGGCTTGTCTTCATCATCATGTCGGTGATACTGACTTTGTGGCAAAAACGAGGCTGTAGCATTCCACTCCTCCATTTGCCGCTTCCGGCCGGCTTCTGCCCTCTGCATCATGCCCTGGAGGATACCTTCCACTGTCCCCCGCAAACCTCCGCTACATTCACCTTCGACATCGACGAGGACCCGCTCACCTCGCGTGGCCCTATCTCACTGCACCGCAAGTCACCGTCCCGTGGCGGTGTGCCTGTGCCGGCCGCAGTGCATCCGGGGCCACTAACTCTGTGCAGCTCAAGTCATGGCCCCTGTCTGATAGCATATTGGATGGCCTCTGGGTCGATGGACTGGGGGTCATCAAGGCCATGTGTCTGTGGCCCTGTGCCATCCGCTGCCTCCGGCCTCAACTGCGGTCCACCTGGGCTCACACATCAAATCGAGTCCTGACCTGCCCGGACATCGCATCACCGCAGGATGCACACGCCACCACCGCCAGGACCAACTCCAAACAACAGGTGCCAGAGTCGGAAGTGTCTTACTGCCAGACTATCAGAGTTGCTCACACCTGTTGTGGGTGCCAATATCAGCTTGATACCCTGCTCAGCTCTTCAGGTGCCACTAACTCAGTGCACCACAAATTATTGACCATTCTGCTTGCATGTTGGGTGAACACTGTACTTTCTCCGGCTACCACCATGATGCTTCACAGTTGTTTCTGTTATGCTGGTGTTTTCTGTTTCGCTTTGACTGTGATCACAGTTCGAGTTGTTGCCAGCACCAACGACTCCATGAGGGCTGGCTTACACTCACCCCACACACATCCAGCACATGCGTCACTGTACATGTGACCATGCCAATAAAGGTGTCGAGCGCACGTGCCCGTAGACAGTTCAACGAACTATCTGAGTGTGTCCGTGTGCTCATGATGTATGCATTAGGGCCCCGGGCCCTACAACATTACATTGTGCCATGTACAGAGGATGCAACCATGTCACCTCAGGCAGCGGGTGAGACATTGCACATGTAGCTTTGTCGTCCCCCACTCAATACGTAAGATGAGTGAACTGGGCCGGCGTACGCCAGTCCAGCGTGGGGGTGTGGATGATTATCCCGTGGCTCTGGGTGTGGTTCAGTACTGGAAATGTGCAAAGGCATGTGTCTCTGTCGCAGTGTGGGTATCCGTTGGGAGTGTAGGTGGTCCCTGATGGGACTTAGACACCCACTATGTGATCTAGTTCGGCTTCCATGAGGTAGTACCCCACCCGCACATGTTCTGCCACCCCCTTCTGGCAGTCTGACACCTGGCCTTGGAATGCGATGTGTGCTTGGGTGGGCTTCTGGGAGCCAGCCGGTGTGGTGGGTGCGTCCAGCTGTGTTGTCTGTGCAGGGGGTGGGGTATCCTCGATGCAGCGGTGCTGCCCTGCTCCTGGAGGTCGATTGCCTAAGATGTCCATGGACTGTTGTAGGGCGTCGGTGTCGGAAGTGTGGAGGTCCTCTTCAGCATCACTGTAGAGTTGTCTGGCCTGCTCTGCTGGAGGTGTTGTTTGTCCCTCTGCAATGTGAAGGGGAGATGCTTGTTGACATTGTGTTGGCATGTATGTTGACGCATTGTTCAGGTTTACATACAGACTGCATGACAATGTACATTGTGACTGTTTGGGAGGGGCGGACTATTTGATGCGGGACAGTGGACATTTGGACTACATGACGTAGGTGAGGTTGTACACGTACATTTGCATCTCACAGTTTCCTGTTATGTCAGATGTGATTGGCCATTTTCGACGCAGAAGTGGACCCAGTTGTGTCCACTGTTCTGCAGTGTGAGTGTTGCACTGTGTACCACATTGTCGTCCATGTGGATGTGCTGTCATTGCTATGTGTGTGTGCTACATTGTGTGAGAGTAGCACCTGCAGCTGTGATTTTGCTGCCCCTTATCCCTTGGAGGCAGTGTGCCTTTGGCTTTTGTGCTTTTAAGGTGCTGTGATGTTGGCGACTTGGGTCATTTGTGCTCTTGGTCGGTTTTTGTACTCTTGTGCATTGTTTGTCTGCAGATGTATTGTTGACGTCAGTGGTTGTTTGTGCATGTGGATGTGTCAGAATGTGACCTGCTCCTTTCCGGATGTCGTCCACACTCAGCCACCTCAGTCTCGTGGGGTGCCCAATGTCATGGTGATTGTTCTCCAGCCATGCTGCTCGTCATGTGGTGTCACTTGCATTGTCAGTGTGGCTCTCACATACGCATCTTTGCTGTGTTTCGCACGGGTGCATGTGTGTGTTGTGGAATTGGTGATGTGTGGGGTGGGACCCCTTTGGGCACACGGTGGACGGGGGCCTACTTGATGTTTGTATGTGTGCTGCTGTGTGCCACAGAGATCAGGGACATGACCCAGGGTCATTGTGGTGTGCTACACGTCGTTGTGCATGTGTGCCATTGTGCCCGTCCCCACAGTCCCTGTTCGTTACTCACCCTGTTGATGTTGTGTCAGGTCATGTCGAGCAGTGTCCGGACTCCTGACTCCTTGCACCATCTCCACACTGATGACTGTGGCCACCATTTGCTCCAGCTCCTCCTGTGGCGCAGGACTCCCACCTCCATTTGCTGTTGCTGCCTTCCTGTTGGCAGCTGGTTTCTGCTTGGAAGGCTTTTTTCACATCGCGCCAGCGCATCTTGGCCTCCTCAACACTCCGGCTGCATTCACGATGGAATGCCATTTTTCCGTCTGTGTTGCCAATGACACAGTGGAGGTGAAGGACAGTTGTTGTTAGTGCTCTGTCACCTCCGTGACGACGATCAGGTTGTCATGCGGACTGTACCCCGTCTTCCTCTTCCTCTTCTCCTTTGCCTTCCCAGACCCCGAGGTTCCTTGCTGGTGGTTTGTGGGGCTTGTGGGGTTCGCGTTGACCTGGGCACTCGTTCCGGGTGCATCCATGTTGCTACGCAGTTTATTTTGTTTATGGTGTGTTTTTCTTGTTCAGCTTTTATAGTGCATTTTGCCGCATGACGCATGGGGATTGCAGGCCTGTCGCTGGTTATCGCTGATTTTTGTATCGGGTTTGGCCTCATCGCAACTTTATTCACGTTCGTGTTTCGCATTTTTGCGGCGTCGCGTTAATTTTAACGCGGTCATTTGACACGTTATCGTGGGACTATCGCATAGTACCGCCAGGTTGGGAATACTACGTTAACACGGCGTTGTTTTCCCATGATATGCAAAGTTGCGTTAAGCTAAACTTGCGGTGGTTATCACACGTTCTTGAGAATATGCCCCCTAGTATCTTAGAAAACTTTGGAAATGGAATGCACACAATTGGAAATTGATTTACAGCTGCAGGAAGAGGACTCCTTAAAGCAATTTTTCTGCCAATACTAATAATTGGGCTTTGCTTACTTTTCATGCTTGCATTATTTAAAGGCTGTAGATACTGCATTAACAGAAGAAAGAGCAGGGAAACCAGCAAGAACATTGAAAAGGAGCTAGCATTAAATGATTGCCTAAATGATGAATATAGAAATTCCTTGCAATTCAAAAGTCTGAAATGAAAAAGACAAGACTCAACTGATGATGAGAGTGCCCATCGAACAGACGTTACACGCAAAAGGTGATGGTTAAGATAACCATCAGATGGGGGATTTGAGAGATAATTTTATTGAAATGTAATGTTAATATAGTTAAAGAGACTTGTGCAATGACCACATGCAATTTATTATGAACTGACTGTGAGAAGTTGGCCTGGTATATGCTGTCCACTAATTATAGTGGGCACCTTGCACCAGTCCAAACAACCCCTTATTGGAGATAGGTTAAAGACAACCTTATTGAAAGCTATCCTAGTGGTAGCTATGGAGAGCAGCCTTCAGGCTAAGTCTTGAAGGAATGTAAAGCAGCTTGTTTTACCAGTCTATAATCTCTTGAGTGATCAAATGAAAGAGCACCACACCAGGTATATATTCAAAATATATGTATTTATTGCTAAACACACCCCTCTAGTCTCTTTATGAGGCTAGAGTTCGAAGTACACAAGTTAGAAGTTATTTAAACACAGTAATAGCACAAATACACGTTTGGGCCCTAGGGGCGTACCAAACCATATACCAATAAAGTGGTATGCGAACCACGACTGAACTAGACACTAGGCCTAGAGCCTCTAGAAGTGCTTGGACAACAAGGAACCACCCAAGGTAGTGACACAGGGGACCCACGGGAGACGCGTGCAGTGTAAATACACAACCGCGATACGCCGTTGACTTCTATGGAGAAAGTCGGGATCGGGAAATTAGAGAAAAGGGACACTTAAAAGAGGACTTGGACAAAACCCTTTGAGATCTAGGACTTTGAAGAGTCTCTACCCATGGGAGCACCGGAGTACTCGTGTTACCTCACCCAGGGAAGCCGGGTGCATAGGTGCCTTTCGGGGTCGGGTTTCGTCGTCGATTCGAATGGCGATCTGCTGCAAAGTGCTGCTGGCGACCAAGAGAAAAGTGTCCGGGTGGATCCAAGAGTGGATCGGAGTTCTGAAGAACCTGAAAGCAGAGGGGACAGAGTCTGGGTCACTAGCCAGTGACCAGGAAGGCGATGGACAGATGCCCACCGCTGTCGAGTGCTTCAGGTGCGTTGACGGTTGTCTTGACTCTTCAGCCACGAGGTCCAGGAGGCGTTGTCGGCAACCAGGAGCAGGATTCGGGCTGGTACACAATGTCTGTCGAGTGCTGAGGTGTCGGCGACCAGATTGGACCCAACAAGCCTTGGCAACGGCAAGTCTCGGTGAAGATGTTGATCGTCGATGGTGCAGACCAGCAAGGTCTGTGGAACTCACCCAGCAAGGGTAAGTGAGGGCAGGCCTGGAGCAACCAGGATGCCAAGTTAGAAAAGGATTGGCCTTCGTTAAGGGCTACTAGCCAACGGGCTAGCGACCGCAAAGGAGCCTCATGACGCCGCACGTGGATCTGGCTTACAGGACACTCGTGGAGTGGGGGCCAGTGATCTTCGGTGCAGGTGGTGCTGGAGGATAGGGCTACTCGAAGCCCAAAGCACTACGTCTTGGGAGACCCAGAAGAGGATGCACTTGCAAATGTGCTCGGTGTCCAGGGGTCACGGTCTCAAGTCACCCACGATAGCCACGGGCCTCAGCGTTGCTGGGGACTCGGGGTAGCCTCGGGGAAGTCTGAGAATCCACCTCTGGTGATGCGATGACTTCGGCGTTCGACGGGAGCTTCAGAAATGCGAACCAGACAGATGCTTCTTTGGTGCCTGCCAAGCAGGGGAGTCACTCCTTGACCCCAAGGGAGATTCTTCTGTCCTCTAATCGTGAGTAGAGCGTCGAAGGTCCAGGATTCAGTTTCAGAGTTTCGTCCAGGGATAATCTAAAGTCCTAAGGACTGGGTTCCTACCTTTATACTAAAGATAGGGGTTGGACTACTCTGTGGCCCCACCTATGGGTGGGTCAGGGCAGAGGGGTGGCTACACCCCTTTCCCTTTGTCCAGTTCGCGCCAAAGCAGGGGCTGCAAGCCCCTGATCCGGTTTGAACTGGGGTATGCACAGGGACACCAAATGTGCCCCCAGTGCAGGACTTCAAAGCACCCGAAAGTGCTCCCGCCCAGCCCCAATACACATTATCCTGTCTGGGGAGGTGGTCACACCTCCCTGGGACAGGAAACCTATTGTCCAGGCCTCCCCTGCCGGAGTTTCATCCAGCAGCAGGAGGCCAGACTCGTGTCTGTGGCAGCAGCATCCATTTTGTGATGCCAGGGCTCTGGAAAGAAGTTACCGGACTAGTCAGAGTTAACATGTCTTTCCCTCTAGAAGGGTGGAATGCTACCCCCGCCGCCAGGATTGGCGGGGGGGTAGTATTCCAAGATGTTTGACACCAAACACGACATGTTTAGGTGCAGCCATTCCAAAGTTAGCATTTTACCCCGAGGATATAATGCGCTTAAGAGTATATGGTCAGGCTGCACTACAAACAGCATCAGAGATGGTCTCCAAACGCTGCAGAGGGGCCCTGCTCATGCAGGGGCACCCTCTCACATAGGAACCATGCACTCTGCCTTCAGGATTGATAAGGCCTGCCTTAGGAGTGACTTATAGGTTTATATGTGTGTATGTATTTAGTGATATAGGTAACCTATATCACAGTAAGGGGTGCATGCACCACCTTACCCAGGCTGCAGTAGTAGACCTGTGGTGTCAGTTTGGATGGCCTTCCAGGGGTGGCATAATACATGCTGCAGCCCTTGGTAGGCCTCTGAGGTACCTATGCCCTTGGTACATAGTATACCATATACTAGGGACTTATAAGGGCACTCCAGATTCC
This sequence comes from Calotriton arnoldi, assembly GCA_963921515.1. NCBI lineage: Eukaryota > Metazoa > Chordata > Amphibia > Caudata > Salamandridae > Calotriton > Calotriton arnoldi. The sequence continues at coordinate 513,179 of CAWUFW010006999.1, read as the reverse complement.
AATCAGAGATGTGCCTAAGGCACATGGAAACCTTTTACAGAGAAAGCAGATAGACTGGGGCCCTGAATAGCAGGATCCCAGTCCAACTAAGTCATAAACCAGCAAAACACCATAAAAAAAGTGGGGGCAACCATATAGTCAGATTCCACCTTCCTACATAACCCCCCCAAACGAAAGGAGATAAGGCTAACCTTGGCCAGTTGAGCCTTCATTGACTAGGTGGTCATATAAGGAAGCACCTGCACTAGCATGGTTGCCCCCTGTCTTATGGTCCACTAAGCAATCCCTCACCCTAAGGGTATGAGAGGGTCTCCACCATGGGGATTCACTACCTGTGGTGTGCTTAGGTAAAGTACAAGGCTGGTGAGGTGTCTGAGTAGAGAAGTGAGGCCCTAGGAATGTTGGCCTCAGCTTCCTCAGATCACTGGTCACCATGTATGCCTGTCTTTCCATGACTGAGTTGCACTTTGCTCTAAGGGTCAACCTTTGGCTGCCTACAGCTGGGGGTTGGGTCCCTTTGGATGGACTACTGGAGGGACATGGCAGGTTTGGAACCTTCTGGTCCCAGGTTTGCCCTTGCCTACCAGAGTCCTTCTGGGGGAGGTCCCTACATAAAGGTATGGGGGATCCCTCAGTGTGTAGAGGAATTTTCACCTGGCTAGGGCTACTAGACTGGGTGCCCCTAATCTGCTGATGGGGGGCTTCCTCTGGACAGGGGGCCCTGGGGGTCCACTGACCTCCCTGACCTCTGCAGCCCTGGGCTGACTGAGGCAGGGTAGAGAGGGGCAGGTTACCTGCTCCAGACTGGGTACCACCTTGGAAGGGTCCTCTGCCATCAGGGGGTGGCCAGGCCAGGCCTGACTACCTCTGTGGCAGTTCCTTCACTAGGGGTAGGGTCAGCTCCCTGAGGAGGCTGACCCTTACCTACTGTCTGGGTGGAAGAAGACTTTTCTTCAACCCTTGTGCTCTCTTTTGGGGGAGAGTGGGCCATTCTTTCAGGCTCCATCTCTCCAAATTCTTGGGCTGGGGCTGTGGCCATCACAGCCCCACTAACCTTTACAGGGACGCCCAACATCCTAAGATGGGTTTGGTGTTCAACTTCAGCCCAGGCTGAAATTTCCAAATCATTGCCCATCAGGCAATCTACAGGTAAGGTGGGGGACACTGCCGCTCTCTTTGGGCCTGTGACCCCCTCCCAGCTGAGATTGACTATGGCCATGGGGTGATCTGTTCTGACACCATCAATGTTGGTCACCTGGTACTTAAACTCAGGTAAAAACTGGTGAGGGGGGACTAGTTTCCCTGCCACCATGGTGACACTAGCCCCTGTGTCCCTGAATGCCACAGCTTTCTGACCATTAATTATTGGCTCCAATCTGTACCTGCCCAACGCTGTGGGACCCATGGTAAAGGTGGCAAATCCTATACCACCATCAGAGTCAGAGGAGTCTGTTGAGGGGTCCCTGTCTAAACTAGGGCTCACCTCTGTTCCTCTTGCAAAAGCACCCAACTTTTTGGGTGCACTACTCCCAACTGGAGGATTACTACTGGTAGTACCAGGAGGGGTGGTGGTAGTTGTGGGAGGAACATTTTCTTTATTGCCAATCCTGGGGCAACTGGGATCAGTTTTCCAGTGCCCAGGCTTTTTACAGACATGGCAATATGGTTTCTTTTCAGGAGAGGAAGGAGTTTGGGACCCACCCCCAGAAGAGGAATTTTGGGGCCCTGTAGGGGACTTATCCTTAGATTTATCCCCACCTTTCTCTTGGGACTTAGTAGAATCTTTCTTCTGGTCACCACCCTGATTTCTAGTTTTTACTCTGGTTCTGACCCATTTGTTTGCCTTCTTTCCCAATTCTTGGGGAGAGGTCAGATCAGAGTCCACCAGATACTGGTGCAAAAGCTGGTTTTGACAATTATTAAGGATCTGCTCCCTCATAATCAAATTGTACAATCCTAAAAAGTCATGCACTTTGTTGCCATGTATCCAACCTTCCAGAGCCTTTGTAGCACAATCTACAAAATCAACCCAGTCTTGAGTCTGTGCTTTTGGGTGTCTCTGAACTTCAACCTGTACTGTTCAGTGGTTAGGCCAAACCCATCAATAAGAGCACTCTTCAAGACCTTGTAATTATCAGCATCCTCCTCTCTAACAGTGAGGAGCTTATCTCTACCTTTGTCAGCAAAGGAGAGCCACAAGATTGCTGCCCACTGCTCCTGAGGGACCTTCTGTACCTCACAGGCCCTCTCTAATGCAGTTATCCATTTGTGGATGTCATCCCCACTCTGGTAGGGAGGGACAATCTTGTTTAGGTTTCTATGGTCATAGGACCTTTCCCTGTCTCTAGGGACATGGCTGCCACCATGGGACTCTAGTCCCAACTTTCTTCTCTCTCTAAGGAGATCTAGGGATTCCCTATCTAAAGCCAATTGCTTTTTTCTGATTTCCAGCTGAGTTTCCTCATACTGGACCAGTCTGTCTCTTCTCTCATGAGAGGATTCCCTCCTGTGAGAGGAGATAGAGCTCCCTATGGAGGTGCCATAGTGGTTAGACTCCTGAGAAGGAGATCTAGACTTTCTGGGCACACTCTTAATCCTTCCTGGGGGGACAAAGTGGGGATCATTCAGATCATCCTCATCATCTTCCACAGGAGGGATTGGGTTATCCAGGTCAGGGTCATTGTCACCCTCCTAGCCAGTTTCAGAGGGGGGGCTGGGGGTATTGGTACCCCTGGCCTCTTCCTCTTCCTCTGCCCCACCCTCAGCTCCTACCCCTTCAGTCCCCAAGGGCTTACTAAGGTCATAAGCCACCAACAACTCCTTGAGGTGTTGGGTGGTGGGGCTTTGGCCTGTCCTTAGTTTTCTCAAGTTGCATAAAGCTCTCAATTCCAAGAATGGGAGTGTATCATACTTGGAGGGTGGAAGCTCAATGGCTTCCTGCAAGGATTCTTTAGATCCTACCCTTAAAGACATTACTAGTGTGGTGTGGTGTATGCACTACCTACTCTAGTGTGGCCTACTAAACTCTCTTGAGTTGTAGAAAGGGTTGTGCTATCCCTTAACACACAACTCTAAGTTCAGTAGAACGTACTGTATTCTAAGCTTAAATTATATGTACCTTAGGTACCTTTAGTGGTTTTCAGTTGATCAATTCAATTGAGATTATCTGGTAAAACAATAGCAAGCTGGAATCCCACACGCTGCACACCAATGTGAGAAGTTGGCCTGGTATATGCTGTCCACTAATTATAGTGGGCACCTTGCACCAGTCCAAACAACCCCTTATTGGAGATAGGTTAAAGACAACCTTATTGAAAGCTATCCTAGTGGTAGCTATGGAGAGCAGCCTTCAGGCTAAGTCTTGAAGGAATGTAAAGCAGCTTGTTTTACCAGTCTATAATCTCTTGAGTGATCAAATGAAAGAGCACCACACCAGGTATATATTCAAAATATATGTATTTATTGCTAAACACACCCCTCTAGTCTCTTTATGAGGCTAGAGTTCGAAGTACATAAGTTAGAAGTTATTTAAACACAGTAATAGCACAAATACACGTTTGGGCCCTAGGGGCGTACCAAACCATATACCAATAAAGTGGTATGCGAAACACGACTGAACTAGACACTAGGCCTAGAGCCTCTAGAAGTGCTTGGACCACAAGGAACCACCCAAGGTAGTGACACAGGGGACCCACGGGAGACGCGTGCAGTGTAAATACACAACCGCGATACGCCGTTGACTTCTATGGAGAAAGTCGGGATCGGGAAATTAGAGAAAAGGGACACTTAAAAGAGGACTTGGACAAAACCCTTTGAGATCTAGGACTTTGAAGATTCTCTACCCACGGGAGCACCGGAGTACTCGTGTTACCTCACCCAGGGAAGCCGGGTGCATAGGTGCCTTTCGGGGTCGGGTTTCGTCGTCGATTCGAATGGCGATCTGCTGCAAAGTGCTGCTGGCGACCAAGAGAAAAGTGTCCGGGTGGATCCAAGAGTGGATCGGAGTTCTGAAGAACCTGAAAGCAGAGGGGACAGAGTCTGGGTCACTAGCCAGTGACCAGGAAGGCGATGGACAGATGCCCACCGCTGTCAAGTGCTTCAGGTGCGTTGACGTTCGTCTTGACTCTTCAGCCACGAGGTCCAGGAGGTGTTGTCGGTGACCAGGAGCAGGATTCGGGCTGGTACATGATGTCTGTCGAGTGCTGAGGTGTCGGCGACTGGATTGGACCCAACAAGCCTTGGCAACGGCAAGTCTTGGTGAAGATGTAGATCGTCGATGGTGCAGACCAGCAAGGTCTGTGGAACTCACCCAGCGAGGGTAGGTGAGGGCAGGCCTGGAGCAACCAGGATACCAAGTTAGAAAAGGATTGGCCTTCGTTAAGGGCTACTAGCCAACGGGCTAGCGACCGCAAAGGAGCCTCGTGACGCCGCACGTGGATCTGGCTTACAGGACACTCGTGGAGTGGGGGCCAGTGATCTTCGGTGCAGGTGGTGCTGGAGGCTAGGGCTACTCGGAGCCCAAAGCACGACTTCTTGGGAGACCCAGAAGAGGATGCACTTGCAAATGTGCTCGGTGTCCAGGGGTCACGGTCTCAAGTCACCCACGATAGCCACGGGCCTCAGCATTGCTGGGGACTCGGGGTAGCCTCGGGGAAGTCTGAGAATCCACCTCTGGTGATGCGATGACTTCGGCGTCCGACGGGAGCTTCAGAAATGCGAACCAGACAGATGCTTCTTTGGTGCCTGCCAAGCAGGGGAGTCACTCCTTGACCCCAAGGGAGATTCTTCTGTCCTCTAATCGTGAGTAGAGCGTCGAAGGTCCAGGATTCAGTTTCAGAGTTTCGTCCAGGGATAATCTAAAGTCCTAAGGACTGGGTTCCTACCTTTATACTAAAGATAGGGGTTGGACTACTCTGTGGCCCCACCTATGGGTGGGTCAGGGCAGAGGGGTGGCTACACCCCTTTCCCTTTGTCCAGTTCGCGCCAAAGCAGGGGCTGCAAGCCCCTGATCCGGTTTGAACTGGGGTATGCACAGGGACACCAAATGTGCCCCCAGTGCAGGACTTCAAAGCACCCGAAAGTGCTCCCGCCCAGCCCCAATACACATTATCCTGTCTGGGGAGGTGGTCACACCTCCCTGGGACAGGAAACCTATTGTCCAGGCCTCTCCTGCCGGAGTTTCGTCCAGCAGCAGGTGGCCAGACTCGTGTCTGTGGCAGCAGCATCCATTTTGTGATGCCAGGGCTCTGGAAAGAAGTTACCGGACTAGTCAGAGTTAACATGTCTTTCCCTCTAGAAGGGTGGAATGCTACCCCCGCCGCCAGGATTGGCGGGGGGGTAGTATTCCAAGATGTTTGACACCAAACACGACATGTTTAGGTGCAGCCATTCCAAAGTTAGCATTTTACCGCAAGGATATAATGCGCTTAAGAGTATATGGTCAGGCTGCACTACAAACAGCATCAGAGATGGTCTCCGAACGCTGCAGAGGGGCCCGGCTCTTGCAGGGGCACCCTCTCACATAGGAACCATGCACTCTGCCTTCAGGATTGATAAGGCCTGCCTTAGGAGTGACTTATAGGTTTATATGTGTGTATGTATTTAGTGATATAGGTAACCTATATCACAGTAAGGGGTGCATGCACCACCTTACCCAGGCTGCAGTAGCAGACCTGTGGTGTCAGTTTGGATGGCCTTCCAGGGGTGGCATAATACATGCTGCAGCCCTTGGTAGGCCTCTGAGGTACCTATGCCCTTGGTACATAGTATACCATATACTAGGGACTTATAAGGGCACTCCAGATTCCAATCAGAGATGTGCCTAAGGCACATGGAAACTTTTTACAGAGAAAGCAGATAGACTGGGGCCCTGAATAGCAGGATCCCAGTCCAACTAAGTCATAAACCAGCAAAACACCATAAAAAAAGTGGGGGCAACCATATAGTCAGATTCCACCTTCCTACACTGACAAGACATTAAAATGAGCAAAGTTTGTAGTACCCAGTTTTATCTATTAGCATTAGTTCTCAAAATGTTAAAGTAAGCTTCATTATTTCAGCAGCAAAGCTAATGGTGCTGAGATATGCACAAAATGTTTGATAGTTGACTTTACCAAGCCATGTTTTTTTGGTGTAAACCTCACACCACATTGAATTAAAGAATGTATTTGAATAATGATAACGTTTTTGAAATGTTTTACTAGAAAAACATTATCATTGAATAGAATTACTACATATTATTTCACACATTATTACTACATATTATTTCACACATTAAATACAATGATTGAATAGAGAATGTTAATAGTTTAACCTATTTTCTTTCAGATTTATAATGAAGAAAATGTGGTTCTGAATAATATCTGTTGCAACAATTGTTACAACTTTACATAAGGCTATTGTTTAGCCCAAAAAATATTTTATTAGAAGATTGATTAGAATGTGCTCATATCCATCAGAAAAGAGGTCTAACAATCAAAAGATCTCATACATAATCTTAGTTTAAAGATATCGTTTCATAGTTCAAGATAATTCTTTGTAAGCTTTGTGAGAAGGAATGTGGGAAAGGACGAGATGAGACTGATCTCAAGAAGAGTTGAAAGCCCATTGGTCAAATGGGAGGAGAAGATACAGAAGGAACTGCAACATTTCTTTCAACTTTTTATATTAATGCGTGTTCCTTGAGTAGGTTAACACCTTTTTACCCACTTTTTCCCTGATACTTTCCAGGCCCTCGTTACTTGTCTCCACTGAAGCCTGATACTAATGGCTTTATGCTGAAGGCTTATTTGCAATCCTAGGTGACCTGCTTTGTTGATTGCAGTCGCTACTGCCACTGCAGGATTTAGTTAGGTTATTTTGTGAATTTCTCTTCATGGGAGATTTATCTGATATTGACTGATCGAATTTAAACTTAATGCTCACTCTCACTCTTGCTTTGAACTTGAACTCTTAATGGATTCCTGTTGACACCTATTTTTGCCTTATTCTTTAGAATGGGGAGTCTTTCCTTTATGGAACACCTGTATTGCTTATTTGATGACTTGCTCTAACCAATATTTTTTTTATCAATTCTGCAAATTGAATGATGCCTTTGAACTAATCAAAGTAGGAGAAAGAAAAATCTTACTAAACCTTAAAATGAAAATATAACTAATCAAATCTCTCATTATAGCTCCTGATCTCCTCAGAAATGGTGGTAAAGGTCTAATGCAGGGGAGTGAGGCCCACACAAAGAGCGGGCTTCAACACTGTTTGGTGTGAGATAGAGATATTAAACCATTGTATTTATATTGATTCCCACTCCAGCACCAGCAAGGACATACAAAAGACAGCAGAAACCAAGCTCATCTGCATGCATTTCACAAGTAGTATAGATTCATAGGGCCTCACTTATGAGGAAGTCACACAGTGCAGAGCAGCAAGTCACCTTGCTGCGCTGCACTGTGTGACTAAGAAAGGGCAGGAACACACTGTATTTAAGGCAATATGACGCATTCCTGTCCTTTACCTTGCGCTGGCGCCCTTTTGGCAGCCTGACACCAACACAGGCACCCTTGCACAATAGTGCAAGGGTGCCTGTATTGTATGCAGGATTGTTTTTGTGCAAAAGCGTCACCTTCCTGCACAAAACTAATCCTGGGAGGCATATTCCTCTTTCTATGTGTGCTGCAAAATGCAGCACACATAGAGGAGGAAACAAGGAGAAATAGAGATATTTCTCCTCGTTATGCCTCCCCTGGGAAATAGAACATTTTTGGCACATCCCCAGGTTTACAAGTTCTTGTAAATCTGGGGATGTGTCAAAATCCATAGGAGTTGCATGGGAACACCCACGCAATGCCCACAGAATGCCTACCCAAAGCAGATTAATGCAACGCAGCAATTTGCACTGCATTGCGTCACTCCAGATTTTTTAAGCCACTCAGAGCCACGCAAAGTGGCTTTGCATGGCTTCAAAAATCTAACTTCGAGGTTTGCATCATGCATGTACCATGTTGTGTGGTGCAAACGTGATGCAAGCCTCTCATAAATGAGACTCACAGACTCTTACACCAGCTGCATGAGGTACACCCTCCTCACGACCGTGGAAATCTGACTTTGCCCACTAGACTGGTTCTTCCATATCCACCTAGCCATACCGGCTTGATTACTTTTATGACCACTTAATGGCAACAATGTGCATAAAGTGGACTGCGTCCAAATACTGGACACCAAGGTGGCAAAGTCAAAATATGTTTGCACCCATCCAGTTATACATATATATCTTATACATACATTGTGATATTTCTACTTTCCTTTATGTTCATTGGGTAACTGTGCTTTAAGCAAAGATAATTTAAATGTAACTAATTATTTTATAAAATCTAATTAAAAATATTTAAACTGAAAGGACTAGGTTGGTGCCAGTGGTTGCTAGAGATCTTTGAAAGTGGTGGATTGTAATATTTATCAGGAGTTTTCCCCCCATTTTAAAAAAGATTTGCCTTGAGAGTTTCCCATATATTAAGAATTTCCCTTGTCGTGCCGTTTCCATCATTTTTATGGGTACATACAATATTCCAGTATCAGAATTATGCCATTGATACTGTCTGGATGCCAACGATGGTCCATATGAAAATTATGTCCAGTATTTCAGAACCAACATTTATCATGGTTTACTTCCACAACCTGCCACATCAGGCCTAATATGGCATAGCTGCTCTCTCTGCGGCTAAGAATTACCACCAGTATACCAGCACCAGCATTTTTTAAATAGGTGATGTATGTCAAGTAATACTTCCAGTATTTCAGGGTCTGACAGCCACACCCCTGACTCACTTCTAATCCCTCTCACAATCTCCAATTAGTCATTCCTTCTTACACACTCACAGTCCTTCACTCATTCACTCCTTCACACTCACTTTCACTTATTCATACACTCTCTCAAACTCAGATTCTCACTCATTTTCACTTCCATTGACACTCTCAAACCCCTCATACACAATCTCACTCAATCTCATTCACTTGCATAAACACTCACAATCTCATAAATAGACATGGACAGAGAAGCAACATTTTCTTTACTTACTTTGCTTCCTTTGATGACAACTCAGAGGCTCTATGGCAGCAGCAGAAAAGGAATCTATGATTCCCAATGAGAATCCAGACAAAGCAGCAGAGTCAGGTATGAAAAGGGGAAAACCCACCACAATCCCTCTCCCAGCTTCTTTATAAGACTGGAAGCACAGTCTTATAAGAAGCCAGGAAAGGGCTGGGGTTCCTTTCCCTGCTGCTATGTGTGGCTTCTCATTGGCCTCAGGGATGCCATAATCTCTGCCCAGAGAGCCACATTTTAGCAGAGACACTGTACTGCCTGTACTGCCTGAGACATTCTCAGTATGCCTGCAAAATTATATGGATTGTACCTGTGTAAGGGGATCGTCGTTGAAATACACCCCTTAGACATGATCAATCCAGACAACCACTTACAGAGTGCTGTGTTTTTAAGAAGCTCTTTGTAGCTGGATCAGTCCTCAACCCTCCTCCTCCTCCTGTGAACAGGAGCCTGGTTTCAAGTTCAAGAGGACTGATCTGTGCACTGGCAGTGTTCATTAAAACATGAAAGTCGCATTTTCATGAACATTGTTCAGTCAAATAATTTGCAGTTTTGGCAATGGGCAGTAAATGGAGACTCACATGAGGCAGGGTTGAAACCTCAAGCCCTTGATAAGAAGCAGCCACAGGCAGATGCCCTGTCCTTGCATCCTGTGCTCTGTGCTGTGAGCAGAATCTGTCTAGTTGGAGTGCCTAAGAGGGAAGGTGACGATGTCACCCCCAAATGGTTGCCATTAAGATGTTGCTACCTAAAAGAGAAATGCACTCTGCAAAGATCTGTTACGTTCAAATGTTTGGGGAAACCTTTTAATGTAATTGGACATTTGGAGTGGAGATGTCAACATTTCCCCAAGATTGGATTTAAGTGAGCGCCCCACAACTATCCAGTGTTCACATTTTTCCCACTGAAGCCCTGCATACAAATGTAGAGAAAGATCCACATCAGAGATAGAGTTTATGAAAGTTTTCCTTTGGGAGCTATGACCAAATTCCTAAGATGTGACGAAGGTGCATGTTGCTGAACTTTGCTTAAGAAGGGGTAGACTGCTTTGTTTGCTTAAGACCTGCTTTGCTCTACTACAGTTTGATATTTTATGTGTCTGTGCTGACACTCGACAGCCTAACCTGACCTGAAGTGAACATCAGAGCATCCTGCTCTCTGAAGTACAACAGGCCCAAGGCTGTTGTGAGACCCAATGAGAGGAGTCTGTGTGACTCCTGTGAACCCCTGCACTCTGCATCACAAGGTTGAAGTGTGACCCAGCAAAGGCATTCTATAAAGTTGCCCATCAGCATTGTGAGTCCAATACTGAGCATGAGCAAGGCTGGCATGTGGTCTTGTGATAGCCCCCCCGTGAGTTGGCCAATCACTGTTGTGAGTCCTGTAGATGTGGAGCAGTACATAGCCATGTGAATAGTAACCCGTGTTAATAGCTGTACGTGTGAACCAATAACCTTGGAGCGATAACCACAGGCTTCCAAGACGACATGACCCCACCACTTATGCCTGTTATCATCCATGAGTCCAGAGTGATTCCTACTGCAGCCTTCTTCTATGACCCTTCACCAAAACCATATGAGTAGAAGTGCATTTTCTCTCTCATAGCACTGCAGGTCAATGTCAACACTCAGACCCTCTGAACACCACTAAAAGATTGAGTGATGCTGCAGTAGATCCCCGCCTGTCCTATGTAGGTATGCTCCCGCACACCTCAATGACTTTTGAACAATTTGGGTGTTCTGAACTCACACAAGAGACTATGAACTGTAGGCTATACACCCACACTATTACACCAGTAGACAGCAGGAAGAGTACTTGGTTTATCCAGGGTTCAAATAATATAATTGTAACCCTGATTCAGCCTGACTCCTAACCCTTTTAACATAGATTGTATTTACTGTAAATTCTCCTTCTAATGTGATGCAAATTAACTTCTTAGAGTTATTGATCATGTTTACCTAAAAAACAAACATCTTATGTGTCTTTATAAAACACAGAATAACACTGTATGTGCAGTCTATTTACTATGAGTCATAATTGTGCTCACTGAACTAGTTATTCTACCCCTACACCAACCTCCAAGAATGAGCCTTGAGTGTTCCACCCTCTAGTTCCTGAAAGTCAAAGACTAATAAAAAAGAGACCATTGACAGTTCAATTAGCTTGCAGTAGTATCTGGGTTATGGCAGCAGCTAAACTTGTTTCAAGGATTGCCAAATTGCCCCTGATTTGTGAAGGCACCAGAGAACTGGCCTGGCAATATGAAACAAATGAATATTTAATTCTGGACAGAGAGAGTGCAAGGTTACCTATGACTTGAGATCCTCAGCAATGAAGCCTCAGCAAATGGATCATCCAAAAGTGCACTACCTATACGTTTACTACAAAATCGTTGAGAGATAATAGTGCTACCTTGTTTACTTACATTGTGCTATATTTCATTAATAACACTATCCTTTGGGCCATGGTAAGACAAGAATGGTATTGGGCTGTAAAAAGAGGGAGAAATAGTGTTCATTCGTTTTAATCACCTCCAACCAGTGGTGCTTTAATTTCACATGCACAACTGGGAAAAAAAGATATTGTTAATCACACTAAGTGAACAATAACTTACGAGAAATAGCTATGAGATGTCAATTTTTTTTTTTTTTTTAAACGGAAAACATTATAAAACAATGTCTTAACAACTAAGGGCCTGATTCACAAAGGTGAGCTTACACTTTTGTGTAAGTTTACGTTTTTTTGTATTCACACACTATATTTTAATAATAGGTTTACGACTGTGGAATCTCCGTAAGAGTCGAAGTTTACATTTGTGAATCAGGACTAGCGTGTATAAGAAAAAAAAAACATAAGATGCTGAGGAGTTCAAAAACATTAAAATAAGCAGAAGAAAAGTGAACAATTGCATGAAGAACTTATGAATTTTATTTTCAAGGACATCTTTTATTGATTAATGATAGATTGGGAAATACAGAACTGTTTATCAAGTGACTAACTTACTGCCATCTCCTTAGGTTTGTAGGGATCGTATTGACAGCCTCAAACCAGCACTGAAAACTTTTCACAGTCTCATGTTGGAAGCAAGGATTCAGTTCAAGGTCCTCTGGATTGTCCATTGCACCTACTGGGGTAAGGCCTAAACTATTTATTGGGCCTGGGTGGAATTTCAACTATGCCAGAGCAATCAGAGTAATTTTGGTAATTCTGCATTACTCTTTGATGTGGAATTACCGATAATAAAGGGATTACGTCCGCTTGCACAATTTAGAGTAATTTGGAGGAACAAATCCAACAGCAAGAGCACATTTAGCGAGTGCAAGCAACTGCTCACACTTGTTATTCAACTTCTTAAGCATTTAGTGCCATTTTTTAGTGCAAAATGCATAATTGCATCCATTTCGGATGAAAGGGTGCATTTTGCACTACAAAAGTTGTGCTAAGTGCCGGTAGTTACTGATCCAGCGCAATATTAGCCAACAGCATTCATACACCATATACTCACTTGGGCCCATACATTCATACTACACTAATACTTACGCTGGGTGTCAGATGTACTCTTTTATCAAAGTCCCTGCTACCAATTACCTTCTGATTGAAGAGTAATAACTTACCAATGGATCCTTTGCCAATTGGGAAATTTAAAATGAGTGACATTCAATATAGTTCATAATCCTGAAATAACCACTGAGTCAGGAAGTTTTAAAATGTTTATCTAAAGTTTTAGCAGAGTAAAATACAGAAAACACGGTACTTGATTGAAATACCCAAGAAAAAGCATAGAAATGATTTTGCTAATCAATGACGGTGTTTAAGGAAGAGGAGAATATAGAGACAGCAGCGCAACTAAGGTTGCAGTATAGTTACCTAAATGCGAGAACCAAGCCCCTTGGCCAAGGAGTTGAAAAGATAGGACCCAGGAAGGATGAAGAGCAAAGACTTCTTCCAGGATCAGGACAGGACCGGTGACCTCTCTACAACGACGCCTGCGCCGTTCCCCTCTCTGATACTCGACTTCTCCTCGATTCTCCCGTTCTAATGGACTCCGCCGCCCCCTCCTCAGGAACTCTTCTGGACAGGGATTCAGTCAGCAACCGATCAGCATGGCAGTCTGGAGCTAAGAGCTCTCTCGCAGCATGGACGCCTGTTCTTCGTGAAAGCATGCTCTGACTAATTAACTAATGCTATATTCTATTATACCCTTCTACGCCCATGTACCTCCCCTTAATGTTGCTAAAATATGGGACCACTACTTCTGATTGGACAGGGACAGGGGTGGATTCTCGCACCATATCGATTTGGCCTAAATTGTAAAGCCTATTGTCTTTACGTTCCCTCCCCTTCAAATTAATACATTCGCTTTATTTCCCACCCGTCTCACGACAAATGTTATACATTTTACAGGGGAAAAAGTATCAATTTTGTCCACCGGAAACATAAAGTACAGCATTTTCGGCCAATGGGTCATGGCCTTGGGAGACGTCCAAGTTGACTTCACTTGGCAGGCACACAGGATACATGCGCAGAACCATCTGTCTCTCGAGTTTCAAGTCACCAACCCAGGCCCAAGTTTACGAATTACTAAAAGTGCAAGAAGAAAATATTAAAATCACAAATAAAATGTTTCACTGTATGCCCACTTTCCCTACTCTATTCCCAATTAATTATAATACTATCCTGCATTAGTAGCATTAAGAAAACGACAATTTAATAATGACATGAGAGCAAGCTGAAGCATGTGAAAACATTTAGCGGCCATTTTAGTGCACACTGCGCAGAAGCAGAAGTTTCCCACCAAGCAAAGAAACACGTCACACCATGTGATCAGGTTGCGACATGCGCAATGAAGTTCCCGCGCTTTAGCGGACATTTTGGATTACAGACAAGCGTTATTCATTAGTAAAACACATAGGCAAGCTTCTGTCCCTCTTGTGTTTGTGAATGCAAAGGTTAGTATTGACAATACAAATTTAATAAATTAATACTATGAGGAGGATTGCGTACAAGCAAGTTTCATTTTTGAAACCTTGCTCCATCAGTTAGTTGGTGTGAAATATTACCCTAAGTGCACATTTAGAAAGCGCGAGTGGCAGCTCATGCTCGCTATTCATGTTCTCTTGCATTTAGCACTATTTCTTAGCGCAAAATGCAGTCTCGCTTCCGTTATGGATGCGAGGGGGCATTTTGCGCTAAGAAAATAGCTCTAAATGGAGAATTACTTCTCTTGCATAGTTCCACCAGATCTCGCGGAATTTTGGGGTGACTCCACGTGATTATGCCTCACGCAATTATGCGAGTTACGCCCATTCCTACTATTTACACTCTAGGCCAACACTACTCATGGAACAGATTTTTTACTCAACCTCTGCATTTCTTCATTACCCAATAATCTTTCAAATGGCTTGAACGTTACGGGAGCACTTTGTGCTTACTTTGCGCCAGTGGATGCTGGTGGTGGACAACAGCACTCATGTTTTAAGACAACTTTTATTTTTCATCAACGGAGTTTGATTCAGATCAAGAGAGAGGAAGGCTGAAAAGGGAGATAGAAGGAGGCAGAAAGGAAAACAGTGACAAAGATAGCAAACAGGGATGAAAAGCCCCTGAAAGAGTGAATTCAAAATACAGAAAGTGTAGTGTGGTGAAACAAAGAGCTGGAATCAAGACTAGGAAGCACTTTGTATTCGACAACCATGGCATTCAGCAATGCTGGCAACAGGTTCTTATAAAAAACTATAGCCCCTACAATTAGGTTTTTTAAAGACCTTTTGCACGGCTAGTGCCTAGACTGTGAAACTAACATGAGAGTCTAATTAAACTATGTGTTGTTCAGAAATGAGCTGAAAACTGGACATTTCCAATCTATCTATAATTGAATTTGTACACGTCAAAGGGTTCGAGACTGAAGAACATCATCAATTTCCAACCTCAAGGACAAAACTGTTTCGACTCTCAAATAAATGCAGGCACTAATAAATTAGCATTTAAATGATCATTTGTGACTAGATACACGTAAAGTGAACAATAAAACAGCGATATGCTAATTTGTCATATGACCTTTAGTCAACATTCACCATCAACGTCAAAGTCATGATATTGTGTAGGTGCATGGCTCAAATGCCTTTCAAAGGCTGCTTCAGAGTACGGAAGTGCAGTTTTAAAAGAGGAGATTTAGATAGGAATCTTAATAAGTCAGCATGTCACTTAGATGTTTTCATTGTGATTGTAGACATCACATACATTGGAAAAGCCAGTTATGGATTTGGATTGGCTACAAACAGGTTGCTCTTTTCTTGAATTGTGCACTTATTATTCATGGCGGATTTTTGTTGTCAGGCAATTATATATTTATATAACTTTGCATTATGGGCTTGTTAGGTGTAATAGTAATAGTTAATTTCGCTAGTGTACCAGGATTTGGTTTTGCTGCCTTTTACCTACAGTTATGAGCGCTGAAAGGTTATTTCAAACGACACCTTTGAAATAAATTTTCCCGAAATGTCCTGTGGGAAAAAAATCTACTTATTCGCCTACCCACCGGATCCGCCTCAAAGAACACCCCCTCCACCAAGACCCTTCTCTATCCCCCCACCTCCCCGTTTCCCCACCCCACCAGCATCCAAAGGAGTAACATTCATGGTTTTAAGTGGGCCAGGTCCCTCTGGGTCTCAAGCCGCCAGAAATTAAAAAAGGACATTGAAATGGGTCGCTATCGGGCTCTATATTCATGTCCTTAACTGCCAAACCCATTGATCGATTTCTTAAAAATGACTGTAAAAACTCCTACCCTGACAGCAATGCAATTCCAGTTTACATTTCACATGCTTTACTTCACATTGCATTTGCTGCCAGTATTGGCTTTTCAACCTATTGAGTTTCTGTAGTTTTTTTCATGTGACGTATTCCTCTTGCACAGTGCAGTCTTCCAACTGAGTCCATCCTGCTGTCTGAGTGACTGCAAGTAGTGGATGTTATTGATGGTGCAAACTTGAAAGCTCTGGAGTTGAGGCAAAAAGCAAGGCTTGATTATTACAGTGAATCATAGAGGTGTGCAGACTACATGCACATCCTCTCCAAAGAACGTACAGAGTAATGGTCGCATATGTGCCATTGTGGGGAAGTGTGAGCTATGCAGTTGAAGGATTTTGGAAGGATGTGAGGGACTGCAGATTAAAGTAGTGTTAAAGGGAGAACAAGAGTGTCTGAGACATTCTGAAGGCCACACCTCTTCCACAGACCTCAATAATGTTTAATTCATAGTCTCATGTTTTAAGAATAGAAACATTTTTAATTATAACTATTCACAACGATATAATTGTTGTTTTTTATTCTAAACAACCAAGAAGCTCTGAAAAATCCAATAGGTCTTGCTTGTTTTCGGTATGTGTGGTGGCTGTTTAAAAAAATCCGAATGCATAACATAAAACTCAGAGAGAGGCACCCAGATACTCGTCAGGTGGCACACTGTGAGAAGAGCAAGATTTAGTTCACATGTCTTATGCCGTATCCTTATTTACAAAGACCACGCCTCTTGGAAAAGACCCCTAGTTAAACGTATTTCACCGCGCCCCCTTTAGAGACCTTCCCCAAGCCAACTGAAAGTACTGGTATACTGTTACTCCTCTGAATGCTGTTCTAGCGAAACAACGAGGCATGGCCGCTTTTATTGACAGACGCCGACACCGAGGAACCGTATACCGTCCGCACATGTATGCATGCACGCTCACGCTGTTATTACACGTGCATTTATCCCTGGCAGCTTAATTACATAACTACAAAATCAATAAGTACACATTTGAGACATGCAACCTGGAACGGACTCTAATGGGTGCGTGACTGACGTGATGATTGTGGACGGGGTGAGCCCCTTTGCAGGACCTCTGTGAGTCGGTGATCCTGTTTACTTACAGCTGAGGGGACTCACGGGCTGCGTTTCAGGCTCCTTTGCCTCTGCTCTGGTATGCAGTTGAGCCACTAAACGACAGATGTTGAACAAGGTTTAGGGTAATAGCTAGAGATGTGTGTTTGTTTTTGGAGCACTGATGTAGTGTGAAACACGACGATGTCTAATAATATATTTTAGAAAATGACACATATTTTGTCTGATGACTGAATGATGGGTGTGTGGCTCATCGGTTTACAAAGCGCTACAACTTTATAAACAATAGGTTTCAGAAAATGATAAATATGCAGAATACATTTATCTTGTTTGCCTGTTGATTTTCACATGTAGCTCAACCCATTCGTGGTTGTTGCTTTCACCGTTTTGAACTTTTCTCAACCAAGCCGACTTCTATGGTCATTAGTCGACCTGTCAGATTTGTGTATTGTGTTACTGTGGTGTCCTGCTTGACATGTATTGATCCATCCCCATCCTTAGGGGCCGTACTAACACCCACCCATCACCCATCCATCACAGGTGTCACCAGTCAGGTGAACCTGCTAATAAAAGGGGCTGGGCGCGCATGCCCTGGGCCAGTTTTCACCTATACCACTAGTGTCTGTGTGGTTCTTTACTCCAGCATGTAGGCCTAGGGCCCACGTCTTTACATTGCCAATGAGGATGGTTGCCCATGCCATGCCTCAACACCATCCCTACGGCACACTCCAGAATCCCTAATTGTGAATAAGACGAGCACTGTCCCATCTGTGAACGGACGGCTAGTCCACCTCGTGTGGTCTGCATGGGCTGCTGAAAGGCTTTGGGCCCCACCAGAGAGCACAGCAGCGTAGATATGAAGAGACAGCCAGGGGCGCAACGTCTTAAGAGGCCCTGTCAGAGAGGAGAGTGGTGCCACACACGGTTATGGGTGCCGCCGCAGCCGCAACGACGCCATATGCAGCATTTTGGCCACGCCTGGCATGAGTGGGTACCGCAGGCGAAGCGAGGTGGGAGGGAGCCAGATCTGAATGTAGTAGCCTCACTGCCTCTGAACAGGCTGAAAGAACAGTGAAGGCGGCTCCCACCTACCACTGGTCACCGGAGTTCAAGCAGCAAACCTGGTACGGTGCAAGGAGAGGCTCGTGCCCCCTGCTGGCTGCCTGCCACCACTGCTGGAAGGAAGGCCAACTCCCAGGGAAAACTGACAGGTTCAGCCATAAAAGAAAAAGAACAAGAGCACCGCAGCTGAAGAGAGCTCGGTCACACAAGATGAGACACCCATCCAACCAGGGCCGGACTGGGAACCGAAAACGGCCCGGGCAAACTGCTCAGCCGGGCCCCCTGGGGGGAATGGGGGTGCAGCCGAGCTGTTTGCGAGGGCCGATATTGCCGACCCCGGTAACAAAAACGGCCCCCCAGGGGCACAAAACCGGCCCCCACCCTGGCGGCCCACCGGGGAAACGCCCGGTGCCCGCTACGGCCAGTCCGGCCCTGCATCCAGCGAGGGCAAGGACTGGAAAACTGCTCAGGTCTGTGGTCTCCCAGGCAGAAGGTGTGGGGCCACAGCAAAGCACCCACAAGACACACAGCACTAGGTCACTGTCAGCCCACAGAGATGTTAGTTTGGTGTACAGTCTGTGCCTGCCACACCTCTGAGACATTGCCTGAGGCACTGTGCTCGTATAAAGGAGACACTGACAGTTAAGAGAGGAATCTGTTGAAAAATTATTAAAGTTGGGAGCAGAATCTGTGGAAAGAAGAACAAAGTTAAGAGGGAATCTGTGTAAAAATGAGTAAAGTTAGGAGAGGAATCTATGGTAAGAAGAGCAAAGTTAAGAGGGAATCGGTGGAAAAACGAGTAAAGTTAAGAGAGGAATCTGTGGAAAGAAGAGCAGAGTTAACAGGGAATCAGAGGAAAAACAGGTAAAGTTAAAAGAAGAATCTGTGGAAAGAAGAGCAGAGTTAAAAGGGAATCAGTGGAAAACAGGTAAAGTTAAGAGTGGAATCTGTGGGATAATGAGCAAAGTTGGGAGAGGAATATGTGGAAAGAAGAGCAAAGTTAAGAGGGAATCTGTAGAAAAATGAGTAAAGTTAAGAGAGGAATCTGTGGAAAAACAAGCAGAGTTAAGAGGGAGAATTGTGGATAAAGAGCACAGCCTAGGGGGAATTTGTGGGAAAGAACGAAATTATGAGGTTAACCTGCTGGGTGGTGCGAGCGGCAGGGGAAAGCTGGTAAAGGGACCTGCTCACTGGCCTCCAGTAAACAGGTTGCCCGGGAGTGGGGCGGGGCACGGTGAGGTCAGTGGGAGGAAGGAAAGGCTGAGCAGGAAAAGAGCGGTTTAGTTGAGGGAGGGAGGGCGAGGGTGCAAGGAAAAGTGGGTGTGGGAAAGAGGAGTCTGTGAGGGAATCTGTAGAAAAACAACAAAGTTAAGAGGGCATGTGTGGAAAAACGAGAAAAGTTAGGAGAGGAATCTGTGGAAAGAAGAGCAAAATTAAGATGGAATCTGTGCAAAAACAAGTAAAGTTAAGAGAGGAATCTGTGGAAAGAAGAGCAAAGTTAAGAGGGAATCTGTGGAAAAACGAGTGAAGTTAAGAGAGGAATCTGATGAGCATGGAACATGATATCATTGAACGTCCCACTGGTCCAATGCCCTAGGTTTCTCCCATATTGGTAGCGGCCAAAAAGGACAGTGAAGGAACTATACGCATCTGCTTTGACATGTGTGAAGCAAACAAGGCAAGTGAACGAGATCGACTTCCAGATCCGCACATTACCGACATGATAACCTAATCGAATGTTATGTTATGTTACTTGGTACTTGTAAAGCGCACGGCTCCTCCACAGAGTGTCCCGGCGCTACGAAGGACCCAGAGACCGAAACAGCGAACACAGGCTGAGATGGAGAACTCTACTGGCGTTGGAAAAACCAAGGGGCATATTATCAAGCCCATTTTCGCCGCTTTAGCGGCCGATTTCGGCCGAAAAGCGGCGATTAAAATATCGCACTATTATCAAGGACACGCTAACGCGTGTTTCCTTGATTTAGTAGCCGTTTTTTCTCCATTTTGCATGTCAGCGATTATTATCGCTAATGACATGCAAAGTGGGCGTTCCTCACAATGTCTGCATGATTAACGTGGCAAACACAACTTCGCACTGTTAACAATGCGGCCCCAGCGATAAAACAAACCGCGCTAACCGCGGTTATCGCATGAAGTTAACGTCTGCTTTTTCTTCTACTTAGCTATGATGATAATGGGCGGTGGATCGCCTTGTTACGACCACACTCCCCTATCAGCAAGCATCTCCATAATCATCGCTGGATTTCAGGCGATATTTATGTTTCTCGCCGTCTATCGCTGGAATTACATCGCCTCTTCGTAAAAGCGATGATGATACGCCGCTAACACAGCGATGTAATTCAGCAATAGACGGCGATAAACAGAAACGCGCTAAGTGCGCTTAGCGATGTTTATCGCTCTTCTTTGATAATATGCCCCCAAGTTTTTAGATTTTTCCTAAAGCTGAGGAGATCTTGAGCCTGTCTTAAGGAAAGCGGCAGGCTATTCCACAGCTGTGAGGCCACCACCTGAAAGGAGCGGCCCCCAATGCGAGAGCGAGCAAATTTTGGCACCGTCGACAGTCGCTGAGTGGTAGATCTCAAGGTTCTAAGGGGAGCATAATGTTAAATTCTGTTCCTGATGTACGGGGCCCCTATTTTGTGAAAAGCCTTAAAGGCCAGAACTAGAGCTTTAAAATGTATCCTCTTTCGCACCGGAAGCCAGCGCAAGGATATCAGGTGCGGGGTCATATGTGTCCTGGGGCCCACCATGAGTATGGCACGTGCCGCCGCGTTTTGTACCACCTGAAGGCGGCCTAATAGGTAGTCTGGGAGGCCAAGGTACAAAACATTGACATAGTCCAGTCTGGATGTTATTAAGGCCTGGACTACAGTTTTCCTGTGAGGAACTGGTAGAAGAGGAAGAAAGTTCCTCAACATTTTGAGTAGTCCAAAGCATGTCCCGGCCACAGTTTGGACCTGAGACTTCATGGACATGTCCGCGTCTAATTTTACTCCAAGATTTTTCACCGTGGTGACTGCGCTGGCTGGAGGGGACATATGCTGAGGCCACCACTGGCGCCATTCCTCATCCGGATTATACCCGAAGAAAATGATTTCCGATTTTTCGGAGTTGCACATCAACTGGTTCTGTCTGAACTAGGCAAACACCTTCGACAGCCAAGCGTTTATCTCGCTTCCCCTCAGCATACTGTCTTTCTCACACGTGAACAGCAGCTGAGTGTCGTCGGCGTAGGAAATTACTTTGGCGCCACATTCCTCTGCCAGAAGTGCCAAGGGTGCCATATACACGTTAAACAGGGACGGGCTCAGAATAGATCCCTGTGGAACTCCTACTTTCATGGAGGGGATGGGGGCTGAAAAAGGAGGGGCCCATACTGTTTGCTGACGGTCTTCCAAATATGAAGTGAGCCACCGAAGTACCGTGCCGCCAATGCCACAGGCCCTAAGTCTGTGCAGAAGTAGATCATGGGGCACGGTATCAAAAGCCGCAGAGAGGTCTAATAGTATCAGTACGGCTTTACCTCCTCTATCGAGCGTGCTTTTTATCGTTTCCGAAATTTCAAGTAGCGCTGTCTCCGTACTGAAGTTGGCTCTAAACCCTGATTGACTTGGATGTAAAACATTATTGGCCTCTATAAAGTCAGTTATGACATTATTTACATATTTCTCCAAAGCCTTTGACAGGAAAGGTAGCAGCGATATCGGCCTGTAATTGCTTGCTACAGTAGGATCTGCCGAGGGTTTCTTTAGAAGCGGTAACATTTTCCCATCTTTCCAGCTAATGGGCATGGTACCCTCGGACAGTGAAAGATTCATAATCGAGTTGACCACGGGGTTAATCACCTTGGCTATAGATGCAAGAACTTTCGCAGTACAGGGGTCTGCAGGGGAGCCAGATTTAAGTGATCTCATAATTTTTAGTGATTTGACCAGCGAGATGGAGGGAAACTGTAAAAGAGCTCCTTCTAAAATAGTGGCATCAGGGGGGGACAAATCTGAGTCACCAACCGATTCATGGGGTCGATCCCCAAAAGAATCTTGAATAGTTGTAATTTTATTGTGAAAATGTTTCGCAATCAGGGTAATCCATTCCTGAGTGGGGGTGAAGCGACTATTGATAGCATTCGGGCTGGCAAAATCTTTTACAATTTGAAAGAGTTCTTTGCTTCTGTTTCCAGCCTGTTCAATTTTCGTAGATAGGAAGATTTTTTTTTTGCTCACGGACTTTGGCGTAATGAGCTTTTAACGCTAATTTATAAGTAATTTTATTCGAGGGGTTAAAATTCTTCCTCCATACCCTCTCAAGCTGCGTGCATGCACTTTGACTTTTTCTAAGAGCCTCCGTAAACCACGGGGCTGAGGCTCTGCAGGATTTAGCTACTCTTGTTTTAGGAGGGACTAGTTCCATGGAGCGCTCCAGGAGCCAGTTATCTAAAGAGCGTACGTCGTTATCTATGTTTCCACTGAGAGGGATCGGATGTTGCCTAAGTGAGTTCGATAGTGCCTCCGGGGTGAGCTGATCAAAAGACCTGAAACAGCTCACCCGCGGCTTACCATATGATTGGGACCTTCCAAATTCCCTATCAATTTTAAAAGTGAGTAAGAAATGATCAGACCAAATAATGGGGAGGGGTACATCTATTTCAATCTTAGCCGTCGAAAAACTCTGGTCGAGAATGTGACCCTTATCATGAGTGGGGAGTGAAACATAGGGAATGGTGCGAAGCTCTTCTCTCACCTTGATTTGAATAAAGGATATCATCAGTTGGAACTTGAGAAGAGTTGCAGGTAGAGTACAACCTTTTCTACACAAATTGGTGTGTTCCAATACAAAAGACTAAGGGGCAGATTTACAATAACTGGCGCATCCCTGCAGATCAGCAGGTATGCGCCTGTTAATTTTCGTGACGTTAGGAACCCCTTGCACCACCATGGATGCGCCGCATTTACAATGCGGCGCACCGTGGCGCAAGGAGAGACAGATGCGTGACGCATCTGTCAGCGTATAGGTGACGCAGTGCTAGAGTCGTGTCGCAAGCGCGATGCAACTCCAGCACTACTCAGGGGCATCCTATACTTGCAATGCTGCGTCACTCCTTACGCCTGCTACAAGCAGGCCTAAGGTTTTGACGCAGCGGGGATGTAAAAGTGACTCAGTGAAATCTTGTAGATTTCACTGCGTCACTTTTACGGGGCTTCCTTGCGATGGAACGCCCACCCTGCATACATTATACCTGACGCAGGTATAATGTAGCGCAGGGCTTTACAATGTGACGCATCTCACTAGATGCGTCACGTTGTAAATCTGTCGCATAGTGGCGCATTGTTTACGACGCCTCTGCGTCACATAAGTGACGCAACGGTGTCATAAAGATGTCGCAAGGGGCTTGTAAATCTGCCCCTAAGTTTTGGTGTGTCATCAGCTGCCAAGCTGTTTTAAGATGTCATTTGACGTATCATACAACCTGTCATGAATGCTTTTAAATATAGTGATGTGTGAGGTTTATCTACCAAAAATGGGACTCAGTACATATATTGTTCCTTTATATGCGTTTATTGTGAACTTTAACAACTCCTTTAATGTTCTTTTCCTTTATTGTCTCCTTTTTCACAGGGCTTTCTGGGTAGTCCCTTCGAGACGTCTTCCTGGCCAACGTCGTCCCTCGGACAAAAGAAAGGCTCAGGTAAGTGTTTTATATTAGTGAGTAATTTTGTTTCTTTTCTTTCAGTTCCCGGTCCTCCCGGCGGTCTCCCCTCCATGCTGCCTCTTCTTCTGATGATTTTCTTCCCTCCGACTCGCGCCGTGGCATACGTAGGCGGTCCTTATGTACTGGTTGACCCCTGACGTCAGCAGCCTCAGTTCCTCGGAGATTCAGTTTAAAGGGACCGTCCTTAAGTGATTACTCATCGGTCTCCAGCTGCTGTATGTCACGCCACATAATGGATAGGGGCTGTGAATAAAGGAGGGGAGATATACATGAGGGGAACAGATCTTCTCTCTCATCATCTTCTGTTCTCTCGATCGGGTCAGGTACTTCCTGACATGATGACATATTGGTTTTCCGAGCTACACAGAAGGGGCATGACAAAGCTCTCACACAAGTGTGTTGTTTATTTGAAGATGCAGGTTTGACTTGGAATGCCAACAAATGTGACTTTCAAAAGACAAAGTTAAAATTCTTGGCTATATCTATTTTGATGGAGGCATGATACTCGACCCAGCTAAAGTGCAAGTGTTGTCAAATGCTGATCCCCCACAAGATGTTTCCATGTTACATTCATTCCTTGGCATGGCCAGCTACTGCTCTAGATATATATGAGACTTTACCACCTGAAGTGCTCCGTTGAGAGACCCGAGGAAAAATAATGTTTAATTTCATTGGTCACATGAATGCGAGCAAAGCTTCAACAAGATTAAACATGCTATTGAGAATGCTACTGAAATGGAATACTTTAATCCAAAGATTCATACAGAGGTTGTTGTTGACACTAGCCCATTCGGGTTCGACTCAATCCTTGCACAGCGCAGCGGACACCTAAATGCTCGAAGACATATTATGCCGTATGGAAGCCGAAATCTGTCCCAAACTGAATGTGCTTATTCACAACCTGAGAAAGGAAGTTTTAGCAGTGGTGTGGGCTTGTGAATATATCCATGTATTCTTATATGGAGAGCCTTTCACGCTTGTGATGGATCATCAAGCATTGTTGACCATCTTTGGCAATCCAAATGTCAAGATGCCTCCTCGCATTGAATGTTGGGGGTCTACGATTAAAAAAATACAACTACACAACTGTGCACCGTCCACGGAAAGATCAAAATCCTGCAGACTAATTCTCACAAGTGTCTCTACAGTGCCATGGTACCCTTTCTAAGACAGCTGAAGCCTACTTAAATTTAATTGTGAAATCCAGCACTCCAGCTGCCATTTCAATGGAACAAATTGACACTGCCAAGAGTAAAGATAGTGACAGTTAAAATTGAAAGACTTTATTGCACATTAGTCTTGGAACTAGCACACTCAACCTCTTATTAGGGACAGTGAATATCAGAAGTTTAAAAATGTCAAAGAGGAACTGTCTATTACTCAAGAAGGCGTTATCACAAGGGGTTCGAGAATTGTTATTCCACAGAGTCTGCGGCAACAGATAATTGAAGTGGCCCACGAAGGACATTGTGGAATCATTGTCACAAAACGAGCTCTCCAAGACCAAGTCTGGTTTCCACATCTCGAGGAGAGAGTTGAAAGACAATTGAAGGCCTGTCATCTATGCAACTGCCTTTCATCAAAACCCACTCAACACGCCTTGAAGATGTCAGAATTGCCAAAGTATGCATGGGAAAGAATTGCCATTGACTTATTCGGTCCTCTTGACAATGGACATCACCTGATGGGATTATTGATGAATACTTCCATTTTCCATTGATAGAAGAAAAATGAAGGACTATGCATATAAGTGCCGACATGCAAAGGGCATAATGTTCACTAGAGGAGATCGAGTGCTTGTCCGTCAGCCTAGAAACCAGCGGCAGTCCGTGCAGGTAAGCACGGTGGGGCGGCGAGGGGGGAATGTCGACAGACGACGAAATAGGATTTATTTATTTATTTATGTTTCCCTATTCAGTCGCCTGTCTACTTCCCCCCGCCCGCCCGGCCCCACCACGCTTACCTGCACAGACCGCTGCTGCTAGAAACAGAAAATCTGATGCTCCTTTCGATGCTGAGCCATTTCATGTTGCGACCAGCAAAGGACACATGGTGACTGCCCAACGTCTTGGGAAGTCTATCACGTGAGATTCCTTGCATTTCCGACATGTGGCTCATCGCTCATCAGGCACTGATGTCAATGTAGAGACTGGGCCTGAAAGGACAATTGGAGACCCTCTGACTGCTGTTGTTCCTACATCGCAACGCAGACCATGCACACTTCAACTGCCTGTCCCCAGTTTCCGAAGACAGGTTTGGGATATGTGATCAGAAGACTCATTGAAGAATTATGATTGCAAATATTTGTAAAAAAAATGAATTTTTTTATTTTATAGAGGGGGAGATGTAGTGCCATGTGAGTTAGCAATGACAGAACCCTTGTGGTTCCTGATGGACTCCATGGAACTGTGATGTAAGCGTTAGAGCATAGTGAAGTGAATTCAGATTTAGAATGTTGAGTTCGAGGTTACATGCAGAAGAATAAAGACATGTTATACTAAGCTCCCTGTGTGGGGTAGTCATTAGCGGGTACCCAGGCAGGCTAGGACACTACAATAGTGACAACCACTGTTAACTTATGGGAGGGACAGTCTTGCCACAATAAAAAGCATCTTTGGGGGGCGGGGGGTTTCTCTGCCAGGTCAAAATGTTAGTTTAAATCTGCACATCCAGAATGCAGGGACAGGTTTAGGGGCATGGTTTACAGTGCTACATTAGTGGGTGGCACAATGAGTTCTGCAGCCCATTAGTAGCATGTAATTTACAGGATCTGGATACAAGTGGTACCATATACCAATGAGTACAAGTAAATTAAAGGTGCCAATAAGGTGTATACCAATTGTAGCAAACACAACAAGATGATGGACGGAGTGCTGACATTTTTCAAATACTTACCCCCAGTCAAGAGATCTGGGTTAAATCCATCGTTCTTTTGCTCATAATGCCACCTCAGTTTGGACCCAGCCATATGCAAATCAGTCTTGACCCTGTTCCCCATGGGAACAGTCCAGCCCAAACTGCCAGGCCAGGGCCTCCCTGGACCAGAAACAAGTATCCTGGGACAGAAGAGTCAAGATCTCTTCTCTGTGGGTCAGTGTTTGAAAGTTTCAGCACTCTGTCCATCATCTTGTTGTGTTTGCTATGTTCGCCCTAAGTGGCCAAGGGTATGCCCAGACGTGGGTCCCTTGCTCGCTGTGCCACTGGATTCAAGCTAGCCAGCCTGATGACGGGTGATATCAGAAACCAGTGACAGGATGCTTGTTTCCGGTCCAGGGAGGACCTGGCCTGGCAGATTGTGCTGGACTGTTCCCATAGGGAGCAAGGTCGCAACTGATTTGCATATGGCTGGGTCCAAACTGCGGTGGCATGGTGAGCAAAAGAATGATTGATTTAACCCAGATCTCTTGAATGTGGGTGAGTGTTTGAAAAGTTTCAGCGCTCCGTCCATCATTTTGTTGGGTATTCCCATTTTAACATGCTTGAAAGGGAGGGCACACGCACTTTACCACTGATTACCAGGGGTAAAGTGCACAGAGTTCTATAGCCAACAAAACATGGGTTTCAACAGCAGAAGGCAGAAATCTGGGGTGACCCTTCAGAATGGGCAAATTTCCAACTCCTTATGTGATAATTTCGTCCATGGCACCCATCCTCCAGCCAAGCAAGTTCATGACCTCCATTTGCTGTTTTCACTTAGCATGGACTTTTCAAGGTCTCTTAAATCCTCAGCAGCAGGATCTAACAAGGGTGTAATGTTGCTGTTTCTTGTATTTGATTGCACCGTCTTCCCTGAGGTCTGGTTGTGGCTATGTTTATGAGACCTGATTGTCATAGATAGGTTGATTTTGATGGAGGAGGGTTCATTTCTTGAAATATCAGTGTAACTGTGTCTTTGTTCTTATTCTCACGGTGATGGTATGATCCTTCTGCATGAGAAAGAGGACAAAAGATAGACAGTATTTAGAGGTAGCTTGTGTTTACGAGGTGCACATATCACACAGTAGTGTGATGTATTATTCATCACTCACCTCATCCCATCAAGTGCCTTCACCACATCTGGAAGATATGTGAACATTGTCAGACATGAACACAGTGAACTCACTGTTTTCTGTATTTCATGCTTGTTGAGATAATGTCTTTTGAAAATGGATTAACTGTACGTCACAGCATACCTTGTGTTGTGTTGTGGCAGTGAAGAAGTACATTTTAAACCTTGAAAACCCACAGTTAATTTGCTTATGAACATATGCCTTTTGGACTGCTGCTATGGGTGTTACCGCATAATGGGGACTCACAACTTTAAAGTCTATATCAAAATGGATCTGAGCAGTAACCTTCAGTGACTGCCTTTTAAAGTAAAGTCCCTGTGGAGTCACTGAGGCAAAACACTCTGTATAGTTCACATATGGACACACCTTCACATGCAAATAAAGCCATGCACAGGATGAAAGAGAAAGACTATTTGACTCAGCATGACATCTGCACAAAGGTAACATTTTCACCAATAGGAGCAGGTTAAATTGGTTGTGATCTCCTAACAACTTATAATTCAGGTGGGAATACAAGAAGAC
This sequence comes from Calotriton arnoldi, assembly GCA_963921515.1. Lineage (NCBI taxonomy): Eukaryota > Metazoa > Chordata > Amphibia > Caudata > Salamandridae > Calotriton > Calotriton arnoldi. The sequence goes on along the minus strand of CAWUFW010006999.1, from coordinate 484,836 downwards.
ATGGCCCCTTTCTTTTCGCTGAACTGTAACTCTGCAGTGCTTAAACTGGTTTACACTTTGGGTTAAGTGTGCCTAAATTGTAGCTTTTAATTGGTATGAGGTAGACAGCTCATTGATGTGTCCTTTTCTATCAGATAATTGGCCTAAAATTCATATTAGGAGTCTGTTTACTTTATCGTCTGTTCATGTAATTATAAAATTGTGCTTATTCCCCTGAACCATCCTTAACAAAATTGATGCTTTGGGCTGCCCTGCTGTGAAAAGGTATTTACTTGGCTGCCAAGCTGATGGATCAAGGCTTACCTTAAAAAATAGGCCCATCCCGAGAGATTATATTTCTTCTAGTAGATGAGTAAAATCAGGGTAACACGATTAGCTGCACCTCTCTGTCAAGTAGATGCATGATGTTCCTGCATGGGACTAAGCAAGGACATGCAGACCTCTGGATTCAGCCATCACCGAGGTATATTGTGGAGATTAAAATGAAGAAACCAGACCTGAGTGGATGGAATCACTCAGAGGAGAGGTGTGCTACTTGCGTTGTTACCTTAATACTGTGCAAAGGATTTGGCAGCCAGTGGGCTAATTCCTGAAAGTGCCCCTCAGGGAAGGAGGGGTGATGTGCTATTGCTGGACTAGGTGGGGACTCCAAGATTCTAGAATGCTTCATGTTCAACTACTTTGCAGGGAAGACAACCTGAAAAGAAGAGAAGGAACACATACAGGTGGATGATCCAGTGCACTGATTATGGGACAAGTAGCCTTGGGACATTTGTGGATTCTATCTACAGAGATAGTGGCATTATCTCACTGGCTCCCTCTCCTAGTCAGGAGAGGGTGAACTTGCTGAGCACCATAAGCAGGGATATTCTCTGAAAATTCTAAACTTCTAAAGACAGTCCCTCTTTGTGGTGCCCAAGAGTGAGTGCTAAAGTCCCCTGCTAGACATCAGGCACCATGAAAGTAACTGAAGGCCCGGTACTTGTAAAAGGATTGAGGAGGACAGGTCTAAACTCTTTTATCCAACAGCTGATGAAGAGGAGGATTCAGCAGTGCTAGAGGATGTGAAGAAGCACCAGTGATTATCATCATCTTTATAAGTGTGGGGTCAGCAGGCCCCACCAGAGCACTCCTGGTTGCTGGAGGGTGCCACTGGAGTCCAATGAAAAAAGGTTTATGTGATTTGGCCCAACAGGGCAGGATAGCAATAAATGAAGTAGCCTCTCGTGTGTGGCACTTCCAGCACTATAGAGTGCCAGTGAGGGTTGGGACCACCCACCAAGTGGCACACATGTGGCTCTAAGTCCTCCAGTGGGGATTCGGGGTGCAGCTACTCCTAAATGGGATGTCCGGAGGAAGTGACATCACATGCGAGTCAGTGAGGCCCCTCTAGCTCCGCTCCAGCTGTGAACGTTCTGGTCCGACCTAACCTGGCCTGGTCTGCCTGAAGCCCTGAGGCTAGCCTTGAAAGTTTTGCCGAAGCTGGTGCCAGTGTGTCGGTGTGCAGGAGCTACAAGGCGGTCCCTGTCCCTGCCTGACACTCGGTTCTCACTGGTGCATGGTTGCAGGTGCATTCAGGCAAGCCCCATTGGGGGGGCCGCCACTAGCTCTGTCCACTCTGCCCACTGTGGCAAGCTTTTCCTAGTGTGCAGCTTTCACTGGCAGAAGGGTCTCGGACCCCAAGAAGCATCGTAACAGTAGTGTCAATATTTCCAACGCTCATATTGCTGGAGACCACAGACCCTGCATCTCTGGCTGGCATCATCAACGGGCTGGTGCAGCCCAGCCCAGTTAACACAGCCAATTCAGCCTTCCTCTGCTCCACATTTGGCGTTCCATACCACAGAAGCTCCTATAAAGACCCCATCTCCAGCGGGAACAACAAGAAGGTACCGGGCCAACGCAAGTGTAAGGCAAGTGCAAGGTGGGTAAGACTAGTGTCGTGATACCCTTGCTGGGCAGAAGCGGCCGGCACTAGGTGGGTGCAGCTTGCTCCTCAGCGTCATTCCCCCGCACTCCCTTTTGTTCCATCCTTCCAGCAGAAGACAGCATTAAGCGTCCAAAATCAGTTTTAATATTAGACTGTAGGCAAGAGTCCATAGTGTGCGTGAAAATTATATATCAGCAAGCGCTGTGGAAGTGACCCGTCACAGATCGGATGTGGCTTGCAGCAATGATGACTCCCATATCTTAAGGAAACATTGTGAAATATTAGTGTGAATAACTTAAGATCAAATTGGTCAAACAGAACAGCAATAAAAGTGTGAAAAAGATATTTATTTGAAGCTATCCGGGTGCGCTCATGCCTCCCCGACCCAATACATCTTTAATCGGTATTGAAACATCTAAAGCGGCCGGGGGGATGGCGGCATCACAGTAGAAAAAAATATACCAGTTTAAAAAAACGATCCGGAAAACGGAGGCACGTCCCACACGAGTAGTATAATCTCCTTTGGTCATTAATGATCCTCCAATAACTATTACAAACCTAGCTTAGATTAACGTGGTTGTGTATCTTATAATATTTTAAAGTCTTAACAGTGGCGGCTCCTCCGCTAAGGCAGAGGACCATCGCCCCACTGCCATGAAGCAGCAAAATAAAGCAAAAAATAAAATGATAATGACGTAATGTTATTATCATTTTATTTTGTCCTGCTGCTGCGGCAGCTTGTGTGAGGGGCGGGGCAGGGCTGCAGAGCAGGGGAGGAGTGGTAGAACACTCCTGAGTGCACAAGGACTGTTTGGCCGGCCCTCTCGGGCCGCCCAAAACAGTCATGCGCACTTTCCCAGTTCTCCATCCAGGCTGCATTACAGCCTGCGTGGAGAACATGCCTGCCCCTACAGCCCCTGGCTGAGCGCCGTGTCACAGCGCTCAGACCAATCACAACACTGCATTGCAGTGTTGTGATTGGCTGCCGGGAGCATGAGAGCCCTGATGCTTCCTGCTTCCTGTTTCTCCCAAGAAGCCAGGAAGAGGATGCAGGAGAGGCGACGGCGGCTGGCCGGCCTGGAGGTAAGTGTTTTTTATTTTTAAACCCATCCCCCCACACCTGCCCCGCCCCACTGCTGCTTCTTGATAGCAGCCGCAACTGAGTCTTAAAGCTTGTGAGAATGTGAACATGTAAAAATGAGGTCTGGTCGCCCTCATGGATCCACACAACCGCATCAAACAAAACGGTGGAATAAGAGATTGGATAAAACAGAATCGGATAAAATGGCCATTAATTTTGATTCCAGTTTATCAACTCAATCAATGGCTGAAGAGGCGGTTAGTACAACAGCTACTTCGACCTTCTCCCCTGCTGCTTTGGTTGTGGGTTCCCGAAAACAACTTAATCGCACCGTCCCTCAGCCATTGATTGCCGACTTCTTTCAACAGTCTGGGAGCTTTGAGAAAACTCCCAGAGCACAGACAGAATCAGAGAAGGAATTGATTGAATTATTAAGCAGCCAGGTGGAAATAGGAATCTCGGAAGAAGGGCTAGATAAGGTGTTAAAAAATCCTAGAGGTGGGGTACCCTTTGACCATCTTTTAATTCCAAATCGGTAGAGAAATACCGATTCCCCAGCCAGTAAGAAAAGAGAACACACCCACTCCAGCAAATAGTCGACAGCAAATGCAGAAAGTTATTCAAGAAAACCAGCACATTCTTAGTGATATTCCTTCATCAGACACCTTTCATAGGTGTCAGGGGGCACATAGTATGACAACTAGCTTCACCTTTTTAAATAGGGATCCCATAACCAAAACTCCAGAAAAAAGTCTTTCCTCTTCTGCAAAACTCCTATTCATTCCCGGATATGACTCAAGGGGCCCACATGACATATTAAACTGTAGCAACATATTAAAGTTATTAGCCTCAATTCCAATGCTCGCTCATATCAGATCTGATGCCTTACATTCTGTTCAATTCAAATATGACTCCTCCATCTCTCCTCGTGAAATTAAATGTACAATATGGCATAACGAGGAGACAGTTAATAACATTTTGGAAAATGATATTAATTCCATTTGAAGAATGGTGGCTAGAGATTTGGAAATGCATCAATGAATGCTATCACACTATATTGATCCCTAGATCAGCTTTGGTGATGCGGGAAGAGACAAACCCTAAGATTACCGGAAATCAGAGAGGAAATGTCAAAGCGTTAAAAGGAGCAATTGGTCCACTATTTAATCCAGTTTTATCCTCAGGCATTACAATTACAAGTTACACTTTGGGACTGCATATTTGCGACCAAACACAGAGAAAGATGGGCCTAATGGATTATTGGGGTTGGCTGCCCTCAACTCTTCCCTAGGAAAGATCCTTAGGGAATGACTGAAGGGCAAACCGTCTGGCAGGTCCAAAAAAAAACAATCAACATATGGTATGTTCATGGCCTGTCCAGTCTGTTGGAAGACCGAGATACTATATCTTTCCTGCAGAACTTTGAAATCTTAATGCTACAGAAAACTTGGAAAACTGAAACCCCGGACATTATTGGTTTTCAAGAGCATTCCAGTTCTGCAACTCGTACATCTACATATGGATGAGCTAAAGGTGGTCTCTCAGTTAATGTTTCATTGGATATAAATGCCAAACTACAGGTAATTGGCTTTGAAGTAACATGGCAATTATGCATCAAAATGCAGACACAAACCCCAATCATATTCATGAATGTATACTTGAGATAGACTAAAATAACTCAACTTTCAATATTCTGGGAAGTAATTAAAATTTTGATACATTCACATCCTGCAACTAGTTTGCTTATTTCAGGTGATTTTATCATGCATATGGCAATTTTCAAGCAAATTCAAGTTTAGATATAATCAAGATGTGCGGCACCCAATTGCATACATGTTATCTAATGCTGCTGCATGATGATCTTTTGCATAATGGAAATAGGGTACCTACCTATAAAAACTCAAAACAAAATTTAATAATCGATTGCACTATAATTTCAAAGGATTTAGCAACTGGAAGAGGTGGGTACTATGTTGTCCCCTGTGTGGAAAGCGATCATAAACCACAAGTTATAATATTGTCATTAGCAGTATTATATCATCCAAAATCATGAAACCTCCATAAAATGCCAACCACTTACAATTTAAAAAGACTGACTTGAGATTGTAGCTTTTGCAGAGAAATAAATTAACTTGGCAACCTGCGAATGACGATTAGGAAAATCAATGGTGGAAATATGACCCCGTTTGTGTTAATTATTAATAGAACATTTTCCAACTAATATTTCATCTAGGGTCCATCATATTAGGCCAACGCACAAAAGATGGTATTCGCACAGGTTGTATTTACAGAAGAAAGCCCTCAATAAAGCAACAAGGGCAATATATAAACAACCAAGGGGCATATTATCAAGGGGCCGCGATAAAATTATCGCCGATTTAGCGTCCGTTTTCGGGTGAAAAGTGGCGATAATTTTATCGCAATATCATCAAGGACACGCTAGCGCGTGTTTCCTTGACTTAGCGCCCGTTTCCAGCACGCCTAACTTCGCATCTCTAATGAGATGCAAAGTGGGCGTCACTGGGCGTACCCCTGACGGACTACCTGGTTAAATATCGCGAAATGTACATCGCGATATTAACAAGGAGTCCCACCGCGGTTTTCGCCAAAAACTAACGTCTGCAAAAATGCAGACTTACCTATACCTAACAATGGGGGTGGATTATGCTGATACGACCACAGGGTCGTATCAGCAAGGTTATCGCCGTTTTCCATGGAACATCGCTGGAAAACCAGCGATGTTCCATGGAAAACACCGCTATTGCTGGGAAATTATCGCCATTGCGCTATGCGTTGTTAATACAGCGATAGCATGGCGATAATTGCCAGCGATAGCCGGCGATAAAAAAAATCTCGCTAAGAGCGGCCAGCGATAATTATCGCTGCCGCTTGATGATATGCCCCCAAATTGCTCTGTCAAATCCTCTAAATTACTCCCATTGAAAAGGTTGAGAAGAACATACAAACTGGAGATCTGGAAGGCAAAATGTCCCACTACGAGGAAATATGGGTAAAGCTGTAACATACCTGTAAAACCAACAATCCAAAAGCATTCTGGAGATTAATCAATTACCTGGATCATGGCAGTATGAGGGCCAATAGTGCTTCATTTGCAAGTTGTATGGGGCCTTACCAGAAACCAACATGAGTAATAATCTACAGTGGACTACTTCAGCCAACTCAATCGACATAAGTTTTGGGAGCAATGTGAAAGAAATCTCTCGTGATTAAAATGTATTAATAGTTGAGTCAATAAATGAAGAAATGTTGAAAACAATATTAGGTGGGATTAGAGCAAATGAAGCACCTGGCCCAATGGCATTCCTGATGCCATTTTTAAAGCCAATATAGACCTATGGGCAAGAATTTTAACTCCACTATTCAAAGATATAGTAACTACTAAAATGGTTCCGGAATCCAGGCAAGGGAGTATTATTCAACCTATCTATAAGAGTGGCTCAGCAGACAACCCAGCCAGTAATCGGTTAATAGCCCTAACAGACGTGGATGCTAAACTCTTCGCAACATGCCAACTTAAGGATCTGGGAGAGTGGACCACATTATCAAACATAATCCCAATTAACCAATCTGGATTTCGAAGAGGGCAATCAACAATAACAAATTTATTGTCCCTCACATTGATAGCAGAGAGGGCAAAATACAAAGGCCAAAAGTTATATCTGTTTTGTATACCTGAAAGCCACCTTTGACTCTGTTTTGCGCAAGCTACTCTGGACAAAATTGGCAGCATGGGGTGTTCCCCAGAAATGATTGAATATGATTATATTGTGAGACACAAATACTTGGGTTCGGGTAAAGCTGGGTGACGGTAGATGTACAACGTGATGTTTTGAAACTTTTAGTGGTTTGAAACAAAGCTGTGTATTAGCTCCATGTCTTTTTATTCTATTTATGGCAGACCAACCCTTTTATTTACAAAAAGTCAATTCTCACTTGCCAAATTTCTCAGGTACCAACATGAAATACTTACAATCAGTAGCGGTCCGTGGTAGGAGTGCCGGCTGGGTGGTGACGTGGGGCGGGGGAGGGGCACGGTGGGGCAGGGTGGGGGGTAGTAAACCACGGATTACGGCCGAATACAGGTAAGTAAACATTTAAATAAATAAAACGAATTTCGTTGCACGCACTGCATCGCATTTGGCGATGCAGCGCTCACAACGAAATTCGTTTTATTTATTTAAATGTTTACTTACCTGTATTCGGCCGTAATCCATGGTTTACTACCCCCCACCCTGCCCCTCCCCCGCCCCACATCACCGCCCGGCCGGCACTCCTACCACGGCCCGCTACTGCTTACAATACGCTTATGACACCATATTGCTTAGTCGTACTCCAACCGGCTTACAACACCTAATAGACACATTTAATCATTATATTATACTCAATAGCCTACAAATAAATATAAAGAAAACGAAAATAATGTCACTAGGCAACTCCAAACCTGGATTGAGAGAATGGAAAGTAAATGGTTCAGCGATCAAATCTTTTAAAAATTATAAGTATTTAGGAATTACATTTGATGATAGAGTATCTTTTAAAAACCATTTTAATATTTAAAAGAAAAAGCTACATCTCTTGTATTTGCTTTTAGGACACAGCGAAATAAGCTTCTATGTCCTAGTCATGAGTTCTCAGTTAAAACCATGAAGGTAAAGCTGATCCCTTCTTTGGCTAAAGGGTCACTAATCTTTCGAGGCAAAGACTCCAAACATTTGGACAACTTGCAAATTGGAATGTTTGAATCTATTTTTAATATTCCCAAAAATATTGGCCACGCTAATGTACGACTGGAATTTGGCTTGATCAGCCAAACCATAGTGAGACCATTGGCATTTTAAAAACGTTTACATCTTTTGTATTCTTCTGTACCCGGTACTTTTGCAAAAAGTGCTGGCAAGAGCTAATGAAACATGACTATGCTAGAGTCTGGAGAAACTATTTAACCGAGAGTCTTCAGACTTTTAATCTTCAATCTTTCAGCCACTTGGATATAAACACAACTTCTCTTAAGGAGAACACTAAATTGTTCAACTAGTTTTCAATCACTTCTGTTGGACACGGAGCCTCTTGCGGGAAAAAGCATGCTTGGTCCGTCATTAATTCATTACAAAGGATAAAGCCTCAGTCATATCTATTGACACACCTTCAACCATTTATTAGGGACCAATTCCTCAGGCTAAGATTTGGTAGATATCGAACAAACTCCTGTATCGATACAAAAATGGTCAACCAACAGCGGCTGTCTCTGTGGCGCCTCAAATGAAACCTTATTACACGTGGTGTGCATTTGCCCACGCTTATTAAAAGAGCATGAAGTTCTGTTGAAACCTGCATTTATTAACCAGGGGGTGAGAACCTGCCGTCAAGCTATCATATGTTGTCTTTCCATCAATCAGCTCATCTAACCACCAAATTTGTTAAGTTTATTTGCATAACTAATAGCATGTTGAACCAGGACTAAAAAAACCCTGACTATAACATAAAGCACGTAGGCACTCTACAGCATAGGTTCCACTTTACACCAGATCGAGGTAGAGTGCAGTATAGTATTGTATGATCGGAACCTTTTAAAAATATGTTGATCAGATTATACTTTTACCTGTTTTATTAGATCTATGAATTGGATTTTAATGATGTGATCATGTGGTATTAGCACACTAAAGGGAATGCTACAATATAGAATTTGATATAAAACTTTACTTTGTTTGATGTGTCTACACGGTATCAATGATCCCAGTACGGCATGTTATCCTCAAGGCATCATAACAATTGTAGCGACACTGCTGGGAGTTTTATGGAATTTTTCATGGTATTTTATATAGCTTTTCTTTTATAAATGTTTTGTATGAATTAATGAGCATATGGTTTCAAATCTCGCATTGAAATGATTTTAAACAATCAGTCAATAAAGATTTACTACTTCTCCTAGTTGTTTGTCCCATAGCCTGGTGTCCTGTGACCACTGGGATCAGAGGTCAAACCTCACCCACCTCATGGGACCCTCCCATCCTGCAGAACATGTCCTGTAGAGGGGGTTTTCTTTTACCTGCTTCCCATACCTGAGATCGCTGGGCAGGCAGGCGGAAGCAGCAAAGACATCTAACTCACCTATACAGGACCAGAGAAGGAAGTGGCTGGCCTAAACCATTGGGGCCGGCCCCCCTACACACAGTACAAAATCATGTGCTTGTGGGGTACCCCCCGGACAAGAGCACTGGTTTAAAGAGAGATAGATAGCTCAAAAAGTAAAAGAAGGAAAGGGAAAAGCAGAGATTGATGGCCTGTACAGCTTCATCAAAGGAATTCCCTGAAAGAATTCCCAGGTTCAAAGAAACGCTATATAAAAAAGTAAGGACTGAACATATTTTTACTGCAGTGCACCAGAAGGTGCAGGTGCATGATCGAAGTAACAAACCTTCCAAGCACAGAGAAAAAAAAGTGATGTCATAAGTTTCACAGAAGAAGCATTAGTGGTCCTGGGAGAAGATGCTGCTTTAGCCCCCAGGGTTGAGCTTTGGTGTATACTGGAAGATGTATTGGACCCGTTCTTTTTCCGGTCCAGGGAGATTTCTAGGCAGCCTAGAGTCAAAACAAAAATAGGTTCTTTCATTGAGTAGCTAGTTGTTACCAAAATGTCACTATTAGAAATGTGTTAATACCAATTGCTTTAGCTTGTCAATAAAGAAATGCAAAACACTTTTTGTAAACAATTGGGTTAATGGTTGAGGAGGATGAAACTCTTATCAAGCACAAACCATAATCCATGTCTGGGTGAAGTCACAAGCAAACCCCAAATTAACCTATGCTCAACCCTCAGGTAGCTTGGCATAGAGCAGTAGGCTTAACTTAAAGGCGATGTGTAAAGTATTTATGTAGCATTTCACACACCAATAAAATTAAAACACAACACAAGACATGGCTCACACAAATTCAGACAAATAGAGTACGTTTTAATGAATAAAACAACACCAAAATGACAAAAATCCAATTAGTAGAACCAAAGATATGTAAGTTTAAAGATTTCAGTGAAAACAATACCAAAATGCACAAAGCGCCAACTGTGGAAATCTGGTCGCGCTAGACCGGGCAAAGTCACAAGTTCAAGCTAACTGTGATGGAGCACGGCCCGGCTACAGGGACCTATTAAGGCCACCTGAACAAAGTACTTTTAATCCTAGTTGCAAAGAGTTGCATAGTATTGTGTTGAAGATGCATTGAGCAGTCAAGATGATGCACCAGTTCTGAGAAACTGCAAGGCTGCGGTGTGAGATCCTGCGTCATCCTCGAGGATCCCATCAAAGAGGGCTTGCGATGTGAAGTCCAGCATTGAAGATGTGTTATGCAGCTGAGGCAATGTGTTGTTTCCGAGGAGCTGTGGGGCTGCAATGTGAGGTCCTGAGATGTCGCCAAGAATCCAGATGACAAGAGGCGTGTGCTGCAAGGGCCTGCAGAGATGTGTCATGCAGCAGCAGTTCTGATGCGGGCTGTGGATTGCAATGCAAGGTCCTTGCATCAGGAAAGTCCATGCAGTAGAGGCGATGCATTGGTTCTGCTCGAGGTTGCGCCGTGCAGCAGTGGAGATGCGTTGGGTCTGCTGGATCTACAGATGGGCTAGCAGAGCACTTTCAGGCCCACTTCCAAGGGTTCTGGACTTAGATGGAACCACTTGTCAGGGTAGGACTCACAGATGGCAGAGTCCAGATGCGGGGTTCAAGGTTGTTAGAGCCTTCTGCCACTGAGACTCTAGTCAGGAGGCCAGCCCACTAGCCCTTGGAGTCACTCTGGGGTCCTGGGTTCAACAGATGCAATTCCAGTCCTTCTCACTCAGGCAGAAGGGCAGCAGGCAGCAGATCAGCACAGCAGGGAAACAGTCCTTCAGAGCAGCAGTCTAGCAGAGTAGCAGTCCTTTCAGCAGCACAGCAGCCCTTCTTCCTGGCAAAGTCCACAGGTCCAGAAGTGTACTGAAGAGTTGGTGTCTGTGGTCCAATATTTATACCACGTGCCTCCTTTGAAGTGGGAGAAGCTTCTAGAGGTTTCATCTTGAAGTCCTCAGGTATCCTGCCTTCCCTGTACTGGTTCCAGGCTAACTAGAGGGGATATGCAGCCCTTTGTGTGGGGACAGGACACAGCCTCTTCAAGTGTAAGTAGGGCTGTGCCAAGCTCTGCTCTCCCATCCTTCCAGTGATGGCCCATCCAGGCACACCCAAGCTTTCTATTGTGTGTGACTGTCTAGGAGGAACACATAAAGCCCAACTCACTCATGTGACCCAGAGACAGGTTGCAGGTACTAAATGGCTAAGGCAGGAACATGTCAGCTTTCTAGAAGTGGCATTTTCAAAGTTGCAATTTAAAATCTGACTTTGCCATAAAAGAGGATTTTTCATTACAATTTCAAAGACACCAAACATTTACTGGTTACCTGTTCCCATTTGGACGTTACAGCTTATTGAAGGTAATAAAGTAACTCCAATGTTATCCAATGGGAAAGGCACCAGGAAATGTAAAACTGAAAATTACATGTTCTACTTTTTAAATATATTACACCTTGCCCTGTGGACTGTTTAGGGCCTACCCAAGGGGTGGCTTATATGTATTAAAAAAGAAGGTTTGGGCTTGGCAAAAGGTTGATTTTGCCAGGTTGAAATGACAGTTTAAAGATGCACACACAGGCTGCAATGGCAGGCCTGAGACATGTTTGAAATGGCTAATTAAGTGACTGCCACAATCAGTCCTGCAGGCCAACTAATAGCACATAGCAGCCAATGTTTCAGATTGCTATGTGTGACATTTTCATAATTTCAGAGTAATTATGAGTGACAATTCAATGACTATTAGTGACACTTTCTCATAAGCAAAATCAAGCAATGAAGTCAAGGGAACCAGATAAATATCACAAATTATACTCATTTGAGCAATGAGAAACTCTAAGAAGATCTTGAAACTGACACAAAGTACCTGTAACGGAAGGGCACTAGCCTAGTGACCTTGTAACCTGATCGACCTGTAAAACAAATGTGTAACCATGATACTAAACTTGAACTCCGACCTTAGCAGGAACATTTATAATGTCAATAAAGTTAATTTTTTACACTTAACAAGTCTCTGAGTCACAGTGCTGCAGTGGGGATATAAAGACTGGCGGCTATGGGTCTCTGCAGTCTCTTGGAGCCTGTCACCCTCCTTGGCTGCAGACAGCTGCTGGGAATCAGGATAAATTCTCACATAGTGATGACGTTGACAGGAGCTGCTAAGTGGCGTGGCATGGCACCGCTGTCTTGAGAGCTGTGCTTGTGCCTATTAAAGACACTCAGCACCTGTGCTAGGACACAACCCCTGGGGACGCCCCCACAACAGGCAAGTATTGAGGTCAGGATGTGACAGGTCAAACGCCGGTATCCTCCTATAAGCACAGGGTCGCTGTGATACATATGTGACTTTGGAGCCGTGTTGTGCACATGAGAGTGTTGTGAGGTCGGTGTGGTGTGTTCTTGTCTCTAAGAGCGGTTGTAGTTTGAGACTACTGCAGGGTCATTGTGACATATATATGGCTTTGGAGCTGTGTTGTACATGATGTTGTGTATGCACCACATGAACATGTTCTGTTTTGGACAGGTTTTTTCACATCTGACCCCCCTGCAGATGCCCTGGCTGTGGGGTTTCTGTGTTCTTCATTAATATATTGCATTGTTGTCCTTTTCTGAAACCCTAGAGATGGTGAATGAAAACACAGGGTGGGGCTGAAAACAGGGGGGCATCCAATGGACTCTAAAGGATGTATGCATGAATTTAAGAGAGGCGGTGCCTTACCAGCCTGGGGGTCCTGTTTAACCAGCGCTGTGAGATGCTCTAAGTACCCCCCTCCCTCGCAGGGGACAGAGGAGAAGCCCTCACCTGCAGGGCACCCCGGAACTCACCTCAGACTGGGTCCTTTATGGTACACGGCCAGGGAGGGTGTGTCTAAGCCTGGGCGGAGTATGCGGAGTGGTGATCCGTTTAGTTCCACGGAGTTTAAAAAAACTCTGTGGAACTACGCTCCGCCCCAGGCCCACAAAAAAAATTTTTTAAAGGAAAAAAAACGCACTTACCTTGTCTTCTATGTCGTCTGCGGGCCGCCCTCCTCGCCGCGGTGTCTCCTCTCTCCTGGCTCTCCTCCTTGCTCCTCCCCATATGTTTTACGTCTTGCCCATGCGCAGTTTAAGCAAGACGTAAAACGTAGGAGGAGGACGGCAAGGAGGAGAGCCAGGATTCCCAGGAAACACCGCGGCCAGGAGGAGGGTGGCCCGCAGACGACATAGAAGACATGGTAAGTGCGTTTTTTAAAACTTTTTTGGGCTGTGGTGCAGGGGGCTGAGTGGCGTACTCCGCTCCGCCGCGGAGTCGGAGTTTTAGCTCAACTTCGCGTTCCCAGCGGAGCGCGGAGTTGGTAAAACTCTGCAAACTCCGCTGGCAGAACGGAGTACGCCGCTCGGGGTTAGGTGTGTCCAGGCACTGGAAGCTTCCTTTCGTGTTGAAGCACATCTGGCCCACACCACATGTCACTCTTGCTTCTGCACACTTTAATTACTCTAATAAACGCCCCACTACCACCCCTCTCTGGTTGGCAGCTGGTGGTGGCTGTGCTGGGGGTGTGGCAACAGTGCATTGGAAGGCTGGAAGTGGCAGGTTACAAGGAGACTTTGATGAGAGAGCAGGTGGCATGCCGTGGCTCTGGGGGCAGCCACCAGGGCGCTGCTCCTGTCATCCTAGAGCTGCCCTGTCACAGGAGCTGACTGTGCAGCCCCATCATGGCTGTTGCATCCTTCGTTGACCACTGAGATGTTGCATTGCTGTAAATGTAGCTCCAACAGTCGCAGCCATTTACCTGCTTCACCATCAGCGCACAGGTGGTCAAAATGCGTTATTAATGCATTTTAATGCACTGATGCGGACCACCACATTAAAATGCATTAGTCTAACACCTGATACGTGGTACTTGGCAAGGCTTGCAGCATTTAATTTACAGGCCCTGGGTACATGTAGCACCACTTTACTAGGAACATATAAGTAAATTAAATATGCCAATTGGGGATAAAACAATGTTACCATGTTTTAAGGAGTGATCGCATGCACTTTAGCACTGGTTAGCAGTGGTAAAGTGCACAGAGTCCTAAGGCCAGCAAAAAAAAGATCAGCAAAAATAGGAGAGGGGAAGGCAAAATGTTTGGGGGAAGCCCACCCTAGGCCTGACAGGTCAAACAATCTTCATAATAGAGGAAACACACTAAAATGTTAATTTATATGAAAAAGTCTAATTTTCATTGCTAATTGAACTGTGAACTCCAGTCACAGTAGGCTGTAGGTCTGACTTTTTATAATAGTGCACCTTATATTATTTTCTGTAGGCATTTGTGGGGATATTGTTGTTTTAAGGGTTAGGTCAAAGATGTCTCGGACCTACAGAGCCAAGACTCGCTTTTGGAGGATATTTGACACCAGTGAGCTCCCTTTACTGTGCATCCCATGCAGTTAACTAAGCCCTTTAGAGGGTGTTCTAATTTGTTTTTATAAATGCCTTTTTGTACATATTTGTAATTTCGTGTGTAGTATTTAGTGATGTGTGTATTAGAGTACTTTTCAGTTCTGAAATAAAAAAGCACTTACTGCACATTGATTTATTAAGCTGTATTTGCTGCTTTGCTGAGTTTTCAGTTTGCAGCCTAGGGCTAGCCTTGACCAGATCTGTTTCATTACTCTGAGGGGTATATTCACAAGAATGTGTGATAACTACCGCAAGAGTAGCGTAACGCAACTTTCAATAACGCAGCCCATCACGGGAAAATAATCCTGTGTCAACGTGGAATTCACAACAAGGCGGTACCATGCGATAGCCTGCCGAAACCGCGGACAAAGTCCGCGATACAACCACCACGATGGAGATAAAAACACAAACCACAACACCAAAAAACACGCGATGGGACAAAGCGCAATGAGGAAACCAGCAACAAGCAGCGCCAGGCCTGCAACACACACCTGGCAGGCGTCAGAAACCGCCATAAAAGCAGGAAAAAAAAACCACACACAAACTGACCAACACCCAAGCACCATGGAGGCAGCCGGAGCAGGCGCAGAGGACGAGCGCAACCCCACAAGCACCCCAGACGACCAGCCTGGGACCTCGGGGACAGGGAAGGGCAAGGACAAGAAGACCAGGAAGACCAAGTTCAGTCCGCAGGCGAACCGGATCATAGTCATGGAGGTGATGGAACACCATCAACAACTCTTCGTCACCTCCAACATGTCATTGGGCACCAAAAATGAAATATGGCAGGACATCGTCAACAAGGTGAATGCCGTCAGAGAGCACAAGCGGACAATGGACGAGGTCAAGAGGCGATGGAATGACATCAAGCGGAAGACCAAGGATAAACTCTCCGCCAACCTGAAGGCAGCAACGCAGACGGGAGGTGGGGGCCCGGCGCCACAGCTGGAACTGGATGACATGGAGGAGCTGGTGTCGACAGTCATCAGTGTGGAGACTGTGGCCGGAGTCGGGGGACCGGACACTGCTCGACAGGACACAACACAACCGCAACAGGGTGAGTGACCACCAGGTACTGGGGGGACGGGGGGAGATGGCCACAATGGCACACATGCACAAGCAAGCAGGGCACAGTGCACACCCACAATCACTCTGGGTCCTCGCCCAGACCCAACCACTGTCACAATGTACAATGCCATGCTGTCTGAATGTCAACCTGTACCATGCGGCTACATACATGTGGACACATTGTAATACACCATCTCCCCTTCACATCGCAGGGGCATCTTCAACACCTCCTGCAGAGCAGTCACAGCCACTCTTCACTGATGACGAGGAGGAGGACAACACCAGCATTGACATCCAAACCATCCAAGACCTCATTGACCACCTCCGCAACTCACCTCCAGGATCCGGGCAGCCCAGCTACATCCATGAGACCCCAACCACCACCCAAACCACCCAGCAGGAGGCACCCACAGCCCCAGCACCCTACCTAGACTCCCAGGAACTACAAATGGCCTTCCAACGCCGTGTGCTGGAGGGCCAGAGGGAGACAGCAGAGCAGGTCCGGGGGGGGTTCGAGCTCATGGCTAACAAACTGGACGCCATCCTTGGGTGTCTATGTCTGCCCCATGGTCTCCAGCGAGCCCTGACTGACATCTCTGGAGTCATGACACGGAGGGAAGAATACCTGTCCACTCACAGTGGCCCCAGCGATGCCAGCCTTGAGCTGGCACACATGCGGAGGCTCATGTAGGACATGGTGCGGATGGAGGCGGAAAGGATGGCAGCCGCCGCTGCACATCAGCAAAATGTAGCTGGGATCTACCATGCCCTGCGTGTCCTCGTCATGGCATTGCTGCCCCCACATCATCCACATCTCCGCCCCCTGGTGTGTCAGTGCCAGTGCGGCAGGCGTATCCACTCCGGCACCTGATGTGTCACTGCCACACCGTGCGGCCGACAATCCTCCTCCGGCCCCTGATGAGTCAGCGGCACACAGTGCCGCAGCCGGCACTGCAACACCCACAGGTGGGGCAGGGCACACACCCGGGGACGAGGACGTGGATGGGACTGTGGTCAGGAGGACCAGGCACTAGCATCCATTACCGCCACCTTGCCTGTTTCTGCTTGGTGACGCACATGGCCTCAAGACCTACCACTGACCCCCGATACACTCCGAGGCACTCACCTTGGACAGCGACATGGACGGCCACATGCTGTTTGATGACCAATGACATGGCGAACAGACTGCGGACTGTACCCTTCCTCTTCCACAGCACAGGTCATCCCGGGATGGACACTGGCTGGCCCTCCACGTGCCCATATTGTGTGGTGTGCTCGGCATTGCCCTGTACCGCTCCAGCTGCATGACTGCACTGGATGTGCAAATAAACATCCAGTGACGCACTGCTGTGTGAAGTCTTACGTCATTCCTGTGTGGCTGTGTGGATGAATGTGGGGACAGTGCCTTCCCTTGCATCAATGATGTTCATCCTGTGGGATGCCAGTAAGGGGGTGCGACATTGCATCTTGTATAGCGGGTTCCATGAACACTGCAGCAGGGACACACGCATCAGTCACTTTCTTGTCCGGACATGGACTGGACCATGCCCAGAGCCCACGAGTCATTGTTGCAGGCCCTGCGCTGGTCCGGCGTATGGCAGGCCAGTCCACTCTGCTTACGCACCGAGGGGGGGCCCTCATTGCTACCCGTCGCAGCCGTACTCGCTGGTGGTGTGCGGGTCACTGGTCTAGTTGTCAGCATGTCACAGCCACTCCCTGAGGGCAGGTTTTCACACACACCACACCCATCCGGCACAGGTGTCACAGGCCATGTGACTCCGCCAACATAAGGGTCCGACGACGTAACATTCCCCTATTCCGGTGGTGACTGGATGACGGACGCCCCACAGTTCGCACTCATATAGGACCCATGAGTTTCTGCGCACACAGTTAGTGGCATCCGAGGCCTTGAGTACGGCACGGGCCTACCACCATGTGGCGCAGACTGGGGTTGCGCAGGATTAGTGGCACCAGAGGCCATGCGGACGGCACAGGCACCCCGTCACTGGACGGTGACTGAGTCAGTGGCACCTTGAGCTTTGAGCGGGTGTGCAGCCTGCGATGATGCCCCATCTCGGCTCAGGTTTTGTGTGCCCTGCTGGACCGCAGTGTAGGCCAGAGCCAGTGGGCAGCGCGGGCCTACCACCCCAGGGCGTCGCTTCCGGGGTGCCAGAGTTGGTGGCACCCATTGGGCTGAGCGGGTGTGCAGCCTGCGATGATGCCGGGTGCACTGGTATGTCCTCTGCCATGGAGTAATCAAGACCCAGCACCAAACGTGAGACCTGGTGGCCTGCGGAGCTGGGCTGCATGATGTGGAGGGTGCCATGTCCGCGGGCCCCGGGCTTGTGGCTTGCAGTGGCACGTGGTGGGACCTCCTGTCTACGCGCCGGTGGCGGAAGGTGAGCATTGAGGCCTGGGTGTACATGGGCGGGCATGCTCCGCTGGGCGGCGGGAGGGGTTGGGGTGCCTCTGCCTGGGTGTGCATGGGCGGGCAGGCGATGTTGTCTTGTGCAAGTGTGTGTACTGTGCCAGTCATGTATCTGGGCTCTGATTCAGCTGACGGCTCTGAATCAGATGTGTGACCTGGTGAACTGCCCTACATACCGGCACGTGGTTAGAGACACACCGGTGGCAGCAGGTGAGCAGTGTGGTCTGGGTGCGCAGGGGCGGCACTCTCTCTCTCTCTCCCTCTCTTCCTCTCTCTCTCCTCTTCTCTCTCTCTCTCTCCCCTCCTCCCTCTCTCCCTCCCTTCCTCTCTCTCTCCTCTTCTCTCTCTCTCTCTCCCTCTCTTCCTCTCTCTCTCTACCTCTCTCTTCCTCTCTCTCTCCTCTTCTCTCTCTCTCTCCCTCTCTTCCTCTCTCTCTCCTTCGCTCTCTCTCTGTCCACTGATGTGCGCAGGACACACCTTCTCATCATGTTTTTTGTCTTACAGGCTGTGACCTACGTATTGTCCGGAGGGGAGCGGCCATGTGTCTTCATTTCATTTCGTTGTTCATTTTAATAAAGTTTCATTTGTTGCTTCGAAACTGAATGTTTGCTGGTCATTTCTGGTACGACACATCCATGTCACCAGTTGTGATTGTGCGGCATCAGGCGGAATATTTTGTACATGTTTAGGTGTGGCTGATGTGGCATGTCTTTGGGCGGGGGGTGCCAGGGAGGGGTGGTCCTGGGGTGGTGGCGGTGGGTGTTGTGGCCCTCTTGGGTGTTCTGGCCGCATGATGTGTGGCTCGATGGCATCTGTTGCCCTTCGGATGTGGCCCTGGGCTGTGCTCCCTTTTGTGGTGCTGGCTGCCGTCCGAGTTTACACCAGGTCATAGCTGGTGTAGATTTCCTGGTGCTAACGCGCCTTATCGCCTGTTTTGTGTTCTTATCGCCGATGTGGCTGGTCGTTGTGAATGTTGAGGTGTGATGTTGTCTCGACTTTTCTCACGGGAACGCCTACTCTGCATCTCATTAGCGATATTTGCGGGGGTCCTCTGTGGCGATGTTTTTTGTGGCTGCTATCGCGGGTACACTGGTGCTGTGGGCTGTTTACACCGGCTTGTGAATGGGGGGATAAATTTATCACGACTTTGGCTGCGATAAAGTGCCGTTAATTCGGCGATAGCTCCTTGTGAATATGCCCCTGAGAGTTAATTGCACAAAGGGATACTTAGTCCCAAGATTGAGGTTCCGCAGTATGGGAACCCCGGGCATTAGGAGCTTAAGACCCTAGTTGAGTCTATTGGGTCCTGGTAACTTCTGATTGCTTTGGGGCCTCCCGACATAGATTTCTCATGGGTACAAAAGTGCAGAGCAGAGAACAATGCTTGGATTATCCAAAGTGATTAGGTGGAGCTTAGGGGGACCCAAAGTCCTGACCCTAGATGCTTCCGGCTGGAAGAGGCCAAAACAGTGATGTTGCACTAACGAGAAAGAAGGGCTGGGAGGAGGGGTGCTCAGAGCTAACCTCAAATGGAGTTCTCATAGGGACGCTTGCAGTAACTCTTCAATCTGAGGCAGACAAGATGTAAGCATGACACTTCAAATTGACAAAAAAGATGGATAAATACTCATTGCCTTCTTGTTATTGCACAAATAAATACACACAACGCAAGTGAATACAGATGGTTAGAACGTGTTTGCGAACAGTGTGTAAAATGATGACCGGACAGAACATATTCACGAAAAGTGATTTTTTTTTTTTCAAAATAGGTCTAAATGTTCATTTCTCTTTTGAGATGGAGAGTGAAAAAGAAATTGACTTCATGTTGATGTTTGTATGTTACCTTTTTTTCAAGCAATGCTTATTTATGACTTGCCCTGTCAGTTGTATGATTGAGTCAGAGCTGACCTCTGGCCTTCGGCATAACCCTGCTTCTGACTACCAGGAAGGGTCAACTGTTCATCATAAAGGGATGACAGGCACCCTGTTTGCAAATTGAGTTGCTAATAGAAATGCCCTCATGTTTTCACTGCGGGTCATACAACTTTAACCTTTGGTTTGTACATGACAATTCCACATCAGCTATTGGCAAACATTTTGCAAACTTAGCACAGCTATTTCTTTCCTTTGTAAATATGGCCCCTACCACCTCACTATAAAGGTTTAGGCTTTATTCTGAATTTTCTCGTAAATTCCAGCCCTTAAGACCCTGACACAAAACAATTACATTTTTCCATCTAGCATAGTCAGCACTATCAGAATAAAATTCAAACACTGTGGGTGAACAAAGGATGAAGCAATTATCTCAAAGGCAAATCCCGAAATAATTTGAGTGCTCAGTAATGCCGAACACAATCTGTAATGTGTTGGCAAGCACTGAAAGCAGTTCCGTCTTGCATGTTCTAAAGGTAAAACTCAAGAGGCTCCCTGGATCGGTATGAATATAGATAGCAAAACGCTGTAGGCCAATGACAAAGCACCTCTGTTTCAAGGTCACATCTCGCTTCATAGCACGAGCCTTCCACCTCTTTCATTCACTCTTGAATGCACATCTCCTATAGGAGCTGAGCCTGTGTCCATCCAAGCCCTGGCATTCCATCAAGTCACCGATTTCCTCTTCACTCTGAATCATTTGCCTGCTCTAAGGTTGATTGAACAGCCCCACGCACTTTTTTCTTCCCTTTTGCTGGCATAGTTTGTGTTCTTTTACTCAATGTAAAGCCCCAATCCGCAGATTCATGTCCTTGACTTTGGGGCTTTCAGAGGTCGAATGAGTTTCTTAAAGGCAACGCTGTGTCCCTGCTGCAGGGGAGCATGGCCAGAACCTTCACAGCACAGTTTTATTTTATATACAACCGCTTGCTGTTTCCTGCTACAAATGTGTGCAAACAATCAAAAGGCAACTAATGGATCTGAGCTCCTTCTTTCGAAAGGATTTCATCCATGTGTGAGGATTACTAATCGTGCATGAATGACTAGCGCCATTTCAAAAAGGGTTCAAAAGTGCAGCGCACGTGTTTATTAATTTTTGATACATTTTCTCACCCAATGTCTTAGTCGTCGCTCGTTCTGGACAATTTATGTCGACTAATAGCAATCATGTAAAGCCATGTGTAAAGATGGTATATTAATAATGCAGTTGTGCCTGGCCAGAATTCTGGCATAGCAGAGCAGCGACCGACTATTCCTCTTATCATCTGCGCTAACC
Source organism: Calotriton arnoldi (assembly GCA_963921515.1). Lineage (NCBI taxonomy): Eukaryota > Metazoa > Chordata > Amphibia > Caudata > Salamandridae > Calotriton > Calotriton arnoldi. The sequence continues at coordinate 463,582 of CAWUFW010006999.1, read as the reverse complement.
TCAGACATGGCGCTGTGTTGGGTAAACAGGAGCGAGGTGATCACAGAAGTGGGCATTGGCATCAGAATTATGTTGTATTGTATGGACTAGAGGTGGTGGAGGACTCTGCTGTAAAAGTGCATTTGACCTAAACATCAGCCCATTCTAAGGTACTCCAATTTGCCTACCTACGACCTGGGAATGGGCAAAGTCGCCCCCTTCTTTAATCACCCAAAACAGCCACAACTCCGAACAAAACTATTTACAGGCATTTTTAATCTTTAATATTATATACATAAAAGGGACAGGGTGTCTCCCTTCAGTGATTAGCTCTTTCTTTTACTTGTCTTTGCCTATAAAGGCACTTATAATGAACAGTGCCGCAATAGTTATGAACAGACATGAAAGTACATTAAACCTGTTACAAAGAAACTGCACACATCCTGCTGGGAAATTTCTTTTGTGTGCTATGCTGGCACCATATCACCCTTCAGTTACAGCAGGAGTAGGGAGTATGTGTTCCTTCCAAAGGGTCAACATATTGGCTCTAGATGGTCTCCACTCACTGAGGGTTCCAATGCAGTACTAGTCAAAGGAGCCATTTAGTATCTCATAACACTGTTAATAGTTATGTTCATTCACTGGTTGTCCGGTTTATGGAATGTGCTAGTTCCCCTGTGTGGATGTCTTATTCAGTTTCTCTCCTTTAAATATAACCTATTACACAGTCGAGATCTAGGGTGTATGAAGTCCCTACAGACATGGTTTCCGATGAGGGTCCAGCCTCAAACATCAGTTGATGGTAGTTGGAGTACAACAAACATCTGTATTAGCATAAATATAATCTGCTACTACCATGTGTTGTCAATGTGGTGAGAACAGAGCTGAGAACCTACCACAGGCTTTGCGTGGGCTGAAGGAACATGGTCCACATTGACAGGTGGTATGGTCTTAGACACTCTGATTGGCATGGTGCGAGCGGCCATGCCACCTGAACTGTCGTGGTGTCTATGTGATTGCAGCTGCGCGTAGGGGTGTTCCTTGAGCTACTTGGCCCATTACATGGATGGCAGCAGTGGGATCATGAAATGCAGTGCGGGCCAATACTCGTCAAATTTAGGATTCTTATTCATGAACCTGTTGAACGTCATGATTTCCAAGAAGGGGGTGCAATCTAGTCTTATAAACACACCTCTCCAAGAAGGTGGGTGGCCAAAAAATGGTTTAACAGAGGTTCCAATCCATGGTGGCATACGGTGCTTTCCTTTGATGTCAGTTGATGTTAACATATATATGAGGCATTTCCAAATGCTGGATATGTTGCAATACAGTTATTCCCTTTTTTCATTACGTTCTTCTTACCTTGCTACTTTTCTTTTCACTGGTATTTCATTAGATATGTTTTAACCTTTTTTTGTATTTCTGTATCTGGATCCTAATGGGCTCTTTTCTCCTTTTTGAATGTTTTGCTTATATATTGAATACTAATCTTCAATCAAGAGTTAAAAAATTGCCAAATAGATTTTCCCCCTATGCTGTTGTTCCTCTCAACCGAGCCCTTAATATTTGGCACCTTTTTTCCATACTATTAAGTGCAGGGTAGCAACATGGCTACTGGAAGGAGTCAGCCTTTCCTAGGAAATCAAGAAAGCAACTCTACAGACCTTTTCATCCTCCAGTCTTGACACATTGTTTCATTGCCTACACTGACATTGCCTACAGGATGTGCCCATTTCTGAAGTTGAAGCATGTTCAGTTTTGGCACTGGAGAGATGAGTTAGCTCTCTGAGCAGAAAACTGTTTACATTTCTTGTACTTGTGAAGACTATTTCCTAGTTGTTATGACAAGTCAAGATTTCTTTGCCATAACTTTTTTGTTCCTTGTGCTTTTTAGGTCTGCTATGACAGCACCGCTGTCTGCAACACCTATTTTACCAATTCTATAAAATCTACATAGATTGGGCTTTGGCTAGCATACGAGAGAATTTCAATCTGAACGTATGCTATTGGCTGTCTGGTGTATAATTAAGCCCCCTATGGAGTACTTGCATGGCTCTGCATCTAGAACAGTTTTTTGTAGGGTAAAAAGTGTTCACCCATTTAGGGTCTTTTTCTACAGAGCTGCATCCCATCTTTCAGTGAGAAAAGATTACATTACTGGAACTTCTAATATGCAATTGGCTTCCATTCATCTTTCATTCATCTGTTCTACAAGTAGCAAACATCATCCAGCTACTAGGTAGCCCCTAAGCACTATTGTGCCGAGAAGGATCATCATTGACCACCTGAAAAAGTAATGTTTTTGTGGTCCTAGTCTCAGCATCAGTGATTTACAACTCTAAGATGGTAGCTCAGTCAAGCCCTAAACCAACTCTGAGAACCAGTGGTTCCCAATACACTAAACATGAGACGGCTCTGAGTAGAGCTTTGAACAAGTGTTACCCTTCGTGGTTAGCCTGAAAGAAGGATGCTTATCAGAATGCTGACAGGACAGTTATTCTGTCATCTTCCTCCATCTAGCTTCAAACCTCAACTCACCTGAGTAGATTCAATTGGGCAAGAGGACTTAACAAGAATAGACGAGGAATTCAAGGAAACAGAAACCCCAAAAATCCAGTCAAGTCGTACAAAGCAGCATCAGATGGGCTTCCCACTGCCTGAGATGGGAAAAGAAATCTCAGGAGTAGACCAGGCGCAGTCAAGAAAAGGGGGGGGAAGTTGAGTCCAGCACCAACATCGAAGGCCCACAACTGGACCCCATGCCCTCGACAAGAGATGTGGGACACAGGCGCACCAGGCTCATAGAGTCGCCTGGCAGTATCAAACCTCAAAATCAAGCCCCAATCAGCAGCCAGTATAATGCTCACCAGGATAACCTTTTACCAATGGCGCAAGACAAAGGACACAAAGTACAAAACGAATGTGCTACAATTCAAAATAGCCCTAGAGCATTGAACAGGCCGATTCCCGCACCAGTGCACAACTTAGTGAAGGGGGGAATACTCGGACCCTGGATAGGACCAACTCCAACTCATTGTGTGACAAGACTTGATTCCCCACAAGGGGCTGATATGACCCCTTCTCACGGAGCAACAACTATCACGCATCTATATCCAGAGTATAAGTCCAAGGGCAGCTGTGATATTCTAAACCGTGGGAACATCATTAAACTGATAGAAGCCATTGGGTTGTCTAACACAGTAACCTCACGAGATATTATCTCGATAGAATTTATAGCACCAGGTCAGGGGCAAACAAACAAAACTATGAAGGTCACTTGGCGATCGAGTGAGGTAACGAATAAGATCCTAAGCCATACAGATACTTTCAAGCAGTGGGGGATTACCGTACTCCCCGGCAGGGAATCAGGATACCCGTATGTCCTACAGGAAATCCGAGCCACAGAGCGCCCACGAGCTGAACAAAGAAAAGTCTACTCGGTCTTGAGGAGTGCCCGGGACAAGACTCCCACCCCCGACTTGAAGATCGAAATTTAGTAGTGGACCAGTACAAATCAAAAGGGGGAATGGAACAGACCTGCACATGGTCATGGCTGGCGGGCTCTTTGAATTCAACCCGGCTGCTGCGATGACAAATCAGCAGCCAAAAGGAACAAGAAGGTCGCCCTTTAAGGGTCTGCTCCTGGAATATCAATGGGCTATTAAACAAACTGGGAGAAGTAGCCATGATCTCTTATTTAAGGTCATTCGAGATCATATTATTACAAGAGACATGGCTGGTAGAGCCACAGCATTTGGAAGGGTTCAAAACTCACCACAAACCAGCTATCAAAGCAAAAGCATCTGGACGAGGTAGCGGAGGTCTAGCTATTTTTATATCATCAAATAATGCAATTACAACGTGGGATCTCGCAAGTCCTTCCCACTCTTTCCAGTCTGTGGGAATCTCCTTCAAACCCCCCCCCCCAAGGGCAGCCCAGGACCATAATCCTACTGAATGTGTACATCCGCCCAAATTCCGTGTCAAGGCTAAAATACTCGAAAGAGCTGATAGCGACAGTGCTAAGAATAAGATCAGGGCTCCCGAATGTCGACATTATACTTTCTGGAGACTTTAATATGTGGCTAATGTCGGACCTCCAAAAAAACGAGGTGATTAAATCACAGGAAAGCGTTTGGGCCATACCACAGCAGGATCGCCCAGGATGGCGCCAGGATGATCAGAAAGGTCGTACCCTTCAAGGAAATCTAGAACATCTTGGCCTCAGAGCCCTCAATGGGCGTTTCAATCCGGATAAGCCACCTGGCCTTTCATTTTTATCAAATACCTGCGCATCTCTAATTGACTATACTTTTGTCAATCTTTCTCTCTTGAACCAAGTAACTGCCTTCGGGTTTGGCGACAGACCAGAAAGCGATCACAGTCCTCAAGAAATCTTGCTTAGCATCAGAATGGAGCAACATGATGAGGCGGGAGCACTAGCTTTTGAAAGATTCACGATCAACTTAAAACGTATTAAGTGCTCAGTCAATACCCTACAGCAAGTATCTAAAGAGGCAAAGCACATGATAGAGACCATCGCTGAGGCAACTGAAGACCAAATTACCAACTGGACCAGCTTCACAAGCAAAATAACAGCAAGATATGCAAAGCCAATAACGCACGTAAAAGCGACGGGGCTCCAACAGTCGACCACATGGGATCCAGTGATACGATCGGCAATAAAAAGCATGAACCGGCTATGGCGGGAATTAAAAACAAAGCCAATGGATACACTAATTATAACCAAACTGAGAGGAGCTCGCCGACATCTGAAGGCAGCAAAAAGAGAATATAGAAGGGCTCAGTGGAACTCCTTCTGGGACAAATTATATCAAGATATAAGGACGAATAACTCCGCAAGATTCTGGCGAACTGTAAACGGTCTTGGGGGTCGTGCCCCGAAAGTTGCCTCATCAAACATACTGGAGTCCGAGTGGTATTTCTTTCTGTACAGCCATTTCAACGATCGACAAAATCACACCTTAAATCAGGTCATCGGCACAAAGGGAAACAACTCTCTGACAGAATTGAATTCACCTTCAAACTGCTTTCAAACAGGGCTATCAATGGACGAGCTTTCTCACAAAAGCATAAAAATCAAAAAGGGAACAGAGAGACAAAATCAAGATAATTGCGCTGAGTATAGCACAGTGCCAGAGGACCATATTGAAAGGCAGATAAAAAAGGGCCGGAAAGATGGAGCCCCAGGACCAGGTGGAATTCCTCTGGCTGTGTTCAAGGAGGACCCAGCCTTTTGGGCGTCCAAACTTGCCCCATTGTTCACATCTATTCTAGCAATAAATAACATTCCATCTTCTTGGCGAGGATCGATTCTTGTTCCAATCTTTAAAGGAGGCGACAAAAAAGCCCCGATTAATTATCTGCTAGTCGCTCTCATCGACAATGAAGCCAAATACTTTGCAGGGATTTTGCTGAATTCATTACGGGACTGGGCCGAGGGACACTCAATAATCCCTCCAAATCAAACTGGTTTTATAAGTGGAACCGGCACTACGGTTAATCTTATGGTTCTTTCATGTCTGATAAACCAGGCGGAGCTCAGCACCAGATCGTTCTACATGGGATTCATAGATTTTAGTTCAGCGTTCGACAAAGTCAATAGGGACAAGCTATGGCAGAAGCTTTTCGCTCTGAATATCCCAGATGGTCTACTAAGAGCCCTACAGTTACTGCATCAGGACACATGGGTCAGGATTAAGATTGGCGACGGCTCTAGACTGTCACAACCAATTCCCACGACAAAAGGATTGAAACAAGGATGCGTCCTGGCCCCTACACTTTTCAATCTATTTTTAGCAGATCTCCCGGAAGTCCTTAACACAGTCAACTCCCACGCTCCCAAACTAGGCAACTTACAGCTGTCAAATCTTTTATACGCAGATGACGTGGTTCTCCTGAGTAGCACAAAGGTGGGCTTACAAAGACTTATGGATGCAACTGTCGCTTATTCAAAAAAGAACAAGCTCGAGACAAACAACAAGAAAACAAAAATCTTGGCGGTTCGCCCAGGAAGGCCAAAAAAGTTGACATGGGTTTTAAACTCTGAAAGAATTACAGAATCCAAAAATCACAAGTATTTAGGTGTTTTATTCAATAACAACGGAAGATACAAAAGCCAACTGGAAGAGCAAAAAAAGAAAGGAATAGCGCTAGTATTTGCTCTCAGCTGCCTCCATAAGGAATTGCTTGGCCCAACATTTGCTCCAACACTACAGGTGGCGCAGGCAAAAGTCATCCCAACCTTAACATACGGAAGCGAGGTGCTTAAAGGACTGGACAGCGGTCACTTAGACACAATCATAACAAACATTTTTAGAACAGTCTTCCAGTTACCATCTTTCACGTCGCCGGCACAAATCAGGCTGGAACTGGGCATCTGCAAACAAACACTGGGTAGAATGGCGATCTTTCTAACGTGCTGCCATAAGCTAAGGCTATCAAAAGAGGGCAGTTTAGCGGAACATCTATGGTCCAATCTGAGTACAAAACGATGGCAAGCGGGGCATCGATACCTGTCAAGTGGGCTACAAACCCTCGGCCTGAAAGATGTATGGGATTTATACGTCAGCCAAAATGAGTTTAAAAGGCTAGCAAAACTCAAGCGCAAAAAAACTCTCCTCAATGGAAGACAAGGCGAGCCTCGCAAAAAGAAGCCATGGTTGGATGACCCTCAGTTCATACGCTCAGCTGACACCTCAGAGCTACTTAACTTGCACCTTCAATGCACGCACTAAACTTTGCTTTTTAAAATTAAGATTGGGGTGATCAACTTGTCCTGCCACCTTCCCAAATGGAAAAGATAGCAAGTTCCAGAGACATGTCGATTTTGCGGCAATCAAAGGGAAGACATAATTCATGTTGTGTGCCTATGCCCAAGCCTCTTGAAAGAAAGAAGGTCCCTCCTACGGAAGGCCTGGAACAACAAGGAAGTTAGATCATGTAGATCGGCAGTATTGGCCTATTTCGACCCACGGAACACAATTTTAAATTGCGCACTGGTGAGGTTTATGGACTGCGCAGCAAAAAAATTAGGAAAGGGGAGGTGTTGATCGTTACCCCAGCCAGAGGTGCAGATCCACGGACCGCGATACAATGAGAATTTCTGCTCTGAAGACACCCGGAAATATGGAAATCCGCCAGAATGGCAAAAGCACAACGGATATAATCAAAGGGACAGGTGTACAGGCTGGATACCTTGGCTCGCAAAATTTAAACTTGATCTCGACAGCCTTGAAAGGATTGTCCTCAATGGTATTGGAGGTGCCGGACATAAACAAGAGATCTCGGCCATGTGGAGGGCTAGGCACATTTTATTACTGCAACTGGGGTCGCATTTTTAGCCAATCTAACAAGTGTTAAATTTGTATCTATTTATTCGCATCAATTTAATAAGCATCACATTTTTTCTTATCTCACGTTTGTATTAATTCTATACGTATCAAAAAATTTTAATGACATGTTCCCTGCAAAGGTTTTTTAAATCATGCAATAAAGATTTCTTTCAACTCACCTGGCATACTTCCCTGTGAACTAATTCTACCCTGCCTAGACACTCTACTTTGACTCCACAGCTTTCCGCCTGGGAAGCTGAGGTACATGACACAGTAGCTGCCCTACAGCTACACAGATAACATCACTCAGACACAGCTCAGACTTTGACATACACACGCAAACACACACACACATATTCACACACAGACACACACAGAAACTCCATGACAAAAAACACTAAACTTTTGCTCTGGGTCCAAAATGAGTAATGCACTCTTACATTTCTCACTGCCCCACCCAGGGGCCACATAAAGTAATCATATGAGGGAGAGTAGCAGAATCGGATAAGTGAGAAAAGAGAGACAATAGACACCACCACTTTGACCCAGCAGTTCTACAAGGCTCTGATGTCGGTAGGGCAAAGAGGGTATCTACAGTCAATAGGATATATTTTAGTAACCTGATAAACAAACAATCTAAGTTTATGTATAATAGAAAGCAAATATTTATCATGTAATAAAATATTTTTTGAATATGTCTGATTCATGCTATTGATTATTTATTTAGTTCTACCTATCTGAAAGTAAGTGAAGGAGCACTGCTTTCTCTTGTACTTTGATTGCTATATTTTAGTAACCTGCCATGAAGTCCTGTATCTAACTATAACAGTGAGACGATATACCTTAGCTGCAACCAACTCTCCATGATCCTGAAACTGAAGTATAACAAGAGATGAGTATCTTTATGCAGGACTATACATTAAGAAGTACTCCAGGAACAATAAGAGGCAATATGTATTCCTTCTATCCCTAATGTGTTATGTGTGAAAAAAATTATAATTTATTAAGCCTGCACTCATTACTTTTGAAGGGGAGCTCTTAATGTCCATGAGTGTGCATTTTTTGTTGTTGAGGTATGGACATCTCCATGACAAAGAACACACACATAGGGGCATTAAGAGCTCCCCTTCAATGAGGGTAGCAGCCTACGTTTGTATATAACTTAAATAATGTGAGCAGGAGCCCTATGATGAAGCATTCCATCCTTTTAGGTGCATGAGGGCTTTGAACTATAAAAATATTATAATTTTACACTTACCACAATTAACACAATAGGGATAGAACAGAACACATATTTCCGCTTTTTCCTCTTAGAGTACTTCTTTACTGTATAGCCTTTATCAGACTTTACTTTTCTGTGTTTCCTATCATTGCCAGTACATATATCACTAGCTAAGAAATCTAGTAACTTATTAAATTACAAGTAAGTCAAATCATTCAAATTGATGCTGCAAAATTTCACAACATTCTATTCAAATTTGCAAAATTAAACTTTCAGAGTGAAATGGGGTTTTCAAGTATCTTGTGTAGTCTTTTTCAAGTGAGCATGCACTACGGGTAAACATGTCTCATGAGACACTGGCAGGAGACCAGTTAGCACACAAAATGTCTCTTTGTGATATAGTTTCTATGTGAATGAGACTTTCACATGTAAACAATTATGAAAAATTCCACTGTGCAAAATTTGAAATGTGAAATTACGAAATTACACGAATTTCACCATTGTAATTAGGCATTCTCCCACACATATGACGCCTTTGACGCATATCATATGTACATTTCATGTGTAACATAATCTTGACCTGAATTCTTTCTGCTCCTTCACAGGTTCAACCCCAAGTTTAAATACAACAATTTATAAGTATTTGGCAATGTTCAAAGTTAAATCTTCAATAGTTCAAAGTTAATTTTCTCAACACAACTTGCTTTTCAGAATACTTCTCTGTATTCCTAAATGTCCTTCAACAAATTCTCATAGAAGCAACTGTTCTTTACAATAGGGTATTCCAAAACCACATAACAAGATCCTAATGTCACAATAGCTTTACTTCTTCCTTTGCTCCTTTATCTACTCCAAGCCTTCCACTTTCTCTTGAAGGTTAAGCCACTAATCCATAGTCAATATAAAGAAAAACATCATAGATGGGATTTGAAAAAGTGTTTTTGGTGTAAGAGGAAAGAGGGACAAGAGGGCTGAACCTGCTTGAGCTTGTGTTGAACAGTATACATGTTTTGTTCTTCATATTTTAAAAAGACTTTCATCCACTCTGTAGAAACACCTACACATTCCGGGCTGAATGGAGTCAGTAAGCTACTTATGCCCCTTGTAGTGCATTGCAGGCAAACCCAGGGGCATATGTACAAGCCCCTATTGCCACCACAGCGTCACTTTTTCCGACGTTGTGGTGGTGATAGGGACATTGCCTTATTTACAAGGCAGCGTTTAGCCACTTAAATAAGGCCCCCTTTCACGCGTGAAAGGGGTGGGCAGTGGGTGTTGCGGTGGGCATTCCACCGCAATGCCTATTGATTTTGATGCTGCCCCCTATGTACAAGGGCAGCGTACATAGGAGGCAGTGCCAAAATTAAGATCCAGGGAAAACCTGGACTTAAGTTGGCGAAACGAGGAAAAATGCATTATTTCTCCTTGTGTTTGCTTTTTCCATGTGTGCTGCCTTGTGCAGCACACATGGAAGAAGTAAACTGCCATGAATTGTTTATGTACAGGAAGGGACACCTTCCTGTACATAAGCAATCTGTAAACAAATGCCATTTTGTGACTTTCATGTGTGCTGCATGAAGCAGCACACATAAAAGTGACAAAATGGCACTTTAGGATTGTTTGTGTGCAGGAAGGTGTCCTTCCTACACATAAACAATCCTCCCCTGCACCCAGACACCCTTGCGCTATCGTGCAAGGGTGCCTGCGTTGGCCCTACACTGCTAAGTGTAGTGCTAGCTCAGGGGGGAACGCAAAGCTGCACCATATCCTCGTAAATATGGTGCAGCCCTGCGTTTCAGAAGTGGCGGAGTGAGGCGTTAAGCCATGACGGCTAACGCCTCACTCAGCCACTTCACTTGTGCATATCCCCCCAATGTTACATCACACAAGATTTGAGAAAGGATTTTGCACAGACCTGCACGTATGCCCACCCCTTCCCCAACTTCGTCCAAGTTAGAGTGTAGATTTCACTGTCTCCACCTCCTCAACTAAGGCATTTTTATTTGGATCTGTAAAGTGGTGAGAATGATTGTGCTACCACGAATTTAGTCATTTGCAAAATGCTTATAAAAAAAATATGTGCAGAGCTTATGTTGAAGAATGAAATCTGTTAAATGCAAAATTTGTAGTAGTATGCAACCATATTTAAAAACCTCAGGCCTGTAACATAGAAATGAAGCATGAGCTCTTAACTTGACATAACCGAAGATGCAATGAATGAATAAGAGAATATATTAATACTGAAAGACCTGTTTTCTACATTGAATAGTTGTTTGTGCAGAATGTTTTTCTTCTTTTTGCTGCAGATGTTGCAATTTAGAAAGCTAGTGTTTATTAACTAATGAATAGACACCTGCTGTATTAGACGACTGACAGTAAGGTTTTCACAGCAAAAGATGCAGGCAACAGGGAGGAAGATTCATGGAAAGAAGTTATGGAAATCAATAAAGGAAGTGCTACAACCTTTAAGGGCACATGGTTAAAAGATTGTACTCTGGCGAGAAGATGGGAGTAAACCTGTTCACAAGGGCTTGATAAAGCTTATTGGTCAACATGAAGAAGAAAGAATATTGGTGTTACAACATAGAAAATGTATATTTATATTAGTGCATGTTCTTAGACTAGGAGCAGAGAGAGGAGAGATAGATTGAGATTTCGTCCCTTTTCGCAGACTCTCTAAAAGGAGACTCTTTAATGGGTTTCTTAGACATCTCTTTATGAGAAGTCTTAGCATATTACTTGGTCTGCTGATTTTTGTTATTTGAGCTGAGAATACTTTCCAGCTTATTATGCGAAAGGTTCATGCTTATGCTTGATTCTCTATCAGAACCTGTCATGGATATCTGAACTGACACCTTTATTCATTCTCACATTTAAATTATATATATTTAGACTAGGGGAGTTTCTTTATGGAAAACGCTTGTTGCATTATTATTGTATCGATTGCAATAATGATTAATATATTGATTTACCTCATTATCAAATATCAATTGATTGATTCATTACTTTTAATGATGAGACTTGGAAAATAATACCTTAATAAAAATAACAAACTAAAAGATTTGAAGAAAAAAATCTTTAACTCACACTAACTCTCTTTTTGACCTAACTAAAAGAAATTATAATTGATAACGCTTTATATTGGCTTCAGCTCCTTACATCTCTGTCTACATCAAAGATTTATTGAGCTGTACTCTGGGATTATGGTTGATGAGTAAGTGATAGAGAAACCCCGTGCTCCATCAGTGGTAGCAGAGTAATAATTAGCTCTAGTTTAGAAATGCCCCATGTCCTTAAGCCCCAAGCCTGTATTTGAAGATTGATGGAGTTGAGGTTTCAAAGGCGGTTGCAGTGGTGAAGGTGTGAGTATCAATAGGGTCATGTGTCGCTATTGTCTTTGTTGAGATGTTGAAATTATGCTGGTGTTTGCAAATAGTGGTGTTTAAGCACTAAGGGGTCGATTCCGATTCGGGCCGGAAAAAGCACCGACCGACTCGGATCCGGAAATAATACCGACCGACACGTACCTGTGGCGCCCGACACGCCAAGTACGATGCAAGGCGTGAAAAATCCGACCGACACGTACCGAAACCAAGTCGACCGACCGAGCCGCAAGGAAAACAGCAATCCGGCCGGAAAAACACGCGAATCCAACCGACCGACACGCACCCGGAACAAATCCGACCGAAACGCACACGCGAACTCCAAACCGCAAAGTACGATGCAAGGCGCGAAAACCACGAGCGAGTCGGACGGAGGCCAAGCCGCACGACCGACACGCATACAAAACCGAGCTGAAGCAACACAAAACACCACGACCGACGCGTACGCAGCATAGAAAACTGCACAAACACAGCGTGAACGAAACGGAGAAGACCGTACGAGACAAATGCAGGGTCCGACTCGGTCACAAGAACGTTTCCAACATACACAGACAGCACAAAGGAAAAATCACCCAAAAAAAGGCCAAACAAGCAATTACCAAGCCAATAAATACTGGGGGGTGGGGACAGAGAACAAAGACACACCCACAACTCCACCTATATAAAGGACACAAATCACAACCATGAGCCTTTGCAAATGCCATTCCACTGCCAGCACCCAAGAGAAAGCAACCACACACCCACAGCTCATCCCTCACACAAGCCACATACCATCAGCACACCAACAAATACCTACCTCACATACACCCAGCAAAACACACACTCACACACCCCCACCTGCACACCAACACACACATCACTCACCATCACCACCCATCACCATGCCCCCCAAGAAGAATCCCAAGTTCCTAGATTGTGAATTGGAAGTCATGGTAGACGAGATCCTCAGGGTAGAGCCACAGCTGTTTGGCACACTGGTCCAACAGACCCCCATCTCCCAGAAAACCAAGATGTGGGAGAGGATCATCAACAGGGTGAACGCACAATCACCATGTCGGCGCACAAAGAGCGACATCCAGAACAGGTGGTATGACGTGCGCAGGAGGGTACGGGACCTGCTGAAGAAAGACTACATCAACAGCCAATACACCGGCAGTGGCCCTCCTGCCAAGCCAATATACCTCAGGCCCTGGGAGGAGAAGGTGCGGGCCATCCTTCCGCCAGTGAGCGTATATGGACTAGAGGACATCCCAGAGCCTGGTGAGTACACAACAAATGTACACAATATACTGCCACAAAACACACACATCACTGTCAAGGGGAGAGTCAAACCATGCACTCATAGCAATTACACAGCAACCAGAACAGAATCATCCCAAAATGTGTATGTCAGTCAGATAAACACAACACATGCCATCAAAAAAGTCACATCCAACTGTGCCAACACATGTACAAACACAACTACAACTACAGCTAGGCAGTGGCACAAATAGAACTAACAAACACATCCTGACATGTAGCCACCACAACAACACCAACACACAGTGAAGACCACTCAAAGGAAGGAATTCTGTGTATGCTGGCCAAGTCAGTGTAGCCAATAGCATCATGGGAGTCGCAGTCACACATATTGCCCCCCACAACTGTCCCATCAACACCACCCTGAACCATGCTCACATCACAGGGAGTGGAGAAGGACTCACAAGATGGCTGACACTGGCTACTGCTGTGGGGAGCACAAGGCCCTGCTGCCAACTGTGCACCAACAAACAGCAGGACACCACTGACTGACATCCTGAGAGACAACTTCCACTCCCTGCAATGCAAGCATGTTCCATGGTGGGATATCTGGCTAGCTGGGTGGGAAGGAGGACTTGCAGCACTGACCATAGTCACAAGCACCTCCCCTCACACACACCCCAACACAAACTCCACAGAACCCACCTGGTAGAATGCAATGCCCCCATCCTAACACAAGATCCCACAAAGAACCACCACCCTGGGTTATGTTGTGTGAAGCACAGGGACACTCTTGGGACTTCTAGCCAAACAACTGCCAGGACAACACACCCAGCCATCCTGTCAGCACAGCCAGCCCACCCCACAGGGAAGCAGAGTCAAAAGGAAGGAAGCATGGGCATGCTGGGAAGGGGGAGGAGGCAATAGCATGATGGGAGTCGTAGTCACAGCTCTACATCCCCCACCACATGGCCCAGCAAGCTCACACTCACGCATGCACATCCCACAGAGAGTGGAAAGGCCCATCAAAGATGTCTGACACTGTTGCTGTGTCGTGGGGAGCACAAGGGCATGCTGGGTACTGCACACCAACCAACAGCAGGACACCACTGTCAGCCATCTTGCCATTGCTCTCACACCCACACACACTGAACTCCCCACAAAAGCAAGTAAGTATGGGAATGCTGGGAAGTGGGGTGGAGGCAATAGCATGATGGGAGTCGTAGTCACAGACATAGCTCACCCCCACAACTGTCCTATCAACACCACCCTGAACCATGCTCACATCACAGGGAGTGGAGAAGGACTCACAAGATGGCTGACACTGGCTACTGCTGTGGGGAGCACAAGGCCTGGCTGGCAACTGTGCACCAACAAACAGCAGGACACCACTGACTGACATCCTGAGAGACAACTTCCACTCCCTGCAATGCAAGCACGTTCCATGGTGGGATATCTGGCTAGCTGGGTGGGTGGGAAGGAGGACTTGCAGCACTGACTATAGTCACAAGCACCTCCCCTCACACACACCCCAACACAAACTCCACAGAACCCACCTGGTAGAATGCAATGCCCCCCATCCTAACACAAGATCCCACAAAGAACCACCACCCTGGGTTATGTTGTGTGAAGCACAGGGACACTCTTGGGACTTTTAGGCAAACAACTGCCAGGACAACACTCCCAGCCATCCTGTCAGCACAGCCAGCCCACCCCACAGGGAAGCAGAGTCAAAGGAAGGAAGCATGGGCATGCTGGGAAGGGGGTGGAGGCAATAGCATGATGGGAGTCGTAGTCACTGATATTGGTCACCCCCACAACTGTCCCATCAACACCACCCTGAACCATGCTCACATCACAGGAAGTGGAGAAGGACTCACAAGATGGCTGACACTGGCTACTGCTGTGGGGAGCACAAGGCCCTGCTGGCAACTGTGCACCAACAAACAGCAGGACACCACTGACTGACATCCTGAGAGACAACTTCCACTCCCTGCAATGCAAGCACGTTCCATGGTGGGATATCTGGCTAGCTGGGTGGGTGGGAAGGAGGACTTGCAGCACTGACCATAGTCACAAGCACCTCCCCTCACACACACCCCAACACAAACTCCACAGAACCCACCTGGTAGAATGCAATGCCCCCATCCTAACACAAGATCCCACAAAGAACCACCACCCTGGGTTATGTTGTGTGAAGCACAGGGCCACTCTTGGGACTTCTAGCCAAACAACTGCCAGGACAACACTCCCAGCCATCCTGTCAGCACAGCCAGCCCACCCCACAGGGAAGCAGAGTCAAAAGGAAGGAAGCATGGGCATGCTGGGAAGGGGGAGGAGGCAATAGCATGATGGGAGTCGTAGTCACAGCTCTACATCCCCCACCACATGGCCCAGCAAGCTCACACTCACGCATGCACATCCCACAGAGAGTGTAAAGGCCCATCAAAGATGTCTGACACTGTTGCTGTGTCGTGGGGAGCACAAGGGCATGCTGGGTACTGCACACCAACCAACAGCAGGACACCACTGTCAGCCATCTTGCCATTGCTCTCACACCCACACACACTGAACTCCCCACAAAAGCAAGTAAGTATGGGAATGCTGGGAAGTGGGGTGGAGGCAATAGCATGATGGGAGTCGTAGTCACAGACATAGCTCACCCCCACAACTGTCCCATCAACACCACCCTGAACCATGCTCACATCACAGGGAGTGGAGAAGGACTCACAAGATGGCTGACACTGGCTACTGCTGTGGGGAGCACAAGGCCCTGCTGCCAACTGTGCACCAACAAACAGCAGGACACCACTGACTGACATCCTGAGAGACAACTTCCACTCCCTGCAACGCAAGCACGTTCCATGGTGGGATAACTGACTGGCTGGGTGGGTGGGAAGGAGGGCCGGCTGTCAACCAAACACAACCAATGCAGACCATGTTCACACCCCAGAAAATACATAGAAATGCCCAAATAATGCAGGACAATGTGCCACACCAATATCAACCCCTGACTGTGACGACTTAGGACAATGCAATGTACAGGCCCGCACCCAGAGGCACAGTCACAACTGTCATGTGTGTCAACCATTGATGCCTGCAGAAACATAACATACATTGTTTGTGTCTCCCAAAAACAGGTGATGATGGGGACACAGCAGCAGACGCTGAGGAGTCCCAGTCCCAGGCTCAAGAGGATGCGGAGCTCACTGGCGTCGTACAGCCTCTGTCCTCCTCGGACGATGAAGACCAACCTGGCACATCCGGTGCAAGTCAACATGCAGCACCAGCAGGACCACCAGCTGCAGCACCAGCAGGACCACCAGCTGCACCCCCTGCACCCACCCCTCCAACGACTGTCACCACAAATACCATCCCTGCCGACATGGACAGAACAAGGAGCAACACCAGCACAGGGACCCTGGACCAACCTGGGGCCATGGACACCACCACCACCACCAACCCCCAAGGTGGACCAGGGTTATCTGTGCGTGCCACTGCACACACTGCACATGTCAGCAGGGGTGGTGGGAGGGGTGGGAGACAGAGGTCGCTGCTTGCAGACGTTGCTGGTGTGCATGATGACCCACAACTGGTACGCATAGCTGATGCGTACCAGTCCAGCACCGGAGACCTCAGCCAGGTAGTGGGGCTCCTCAGAGACATGAAACAGCAGCAGGCTGCCCATCATGCCCGCTTGGACTCACACATGTCCCACGTGGAGTCACACATGTCCCGCGTGGACTCACACATGTCCCGCGTGGAGTCCAAGTGGGATGCACTGCATGAGATGACGGCGGTGCACAGGGACATTTTACAATGCCTCCGCCAGATGAACAGCAACCAGTCCACACCTCCCTGTGTGCCAACAACATCTGGTGCCGAACAAACTGCAACTGCCACAGGGAGGGAGGATGACTCTGGCGGAGAGTCCCCTGCACCGCAGCAGCCTGTACTTGAGGGCCCCCCAAGAAGAGGGGTCGTCCGAGGAGGGAAAAGTGAGAGGCCGATGGCCAAGCGCAACTCCCAGGAAGCCTGAACCTGTTCTGGATGTTCGCCTTTGTGCACAGACTGTTCACCCTGTTGACGGCAACACTACTCCCACACATTGCATGGGGAGTACAAGTTGGACCAATGTGTCAGACAACTGTGGCCCCGATACTGGGGATCCTGTCTACCAGGACTTTCAATTCACCTAGGAACTTCGCATTGCAAGATTTATGTACAGCACTACCCATCCTATGCACTATTAACACAAATGTATCACAATAAACACACTAATACACCATACTTGCCTCTGTCGTGATTCCAACGTGGGTGCTGTTATGGGGATGATGAACTGCAAAATTACACTGTGTATGCGAACTGCAACAGCAAGGACAACACAGGCATGTGAGTAAAGGCAACGTGACACATATGAGGGAGACACACCACCAGGGCTACACAACACATACACACCTAGGCCATCTGACTCATTGCCTACACTGATGTTGCCAGGGAAGACGGTGCAATGCACAGACACCACACCCATTCCCAGTTGTAGTCAAGTAGCCCACAGGTGCAGTAAGCAAATGGCAGTCAAATGTGTGACCACAGACAACGCACATCACAAAGTGAAGCACAGGTTTATTACACAGTTGCAACATGTCGTAACCACTACAGATGCAAGGTAATCCCACCTGGCAGCGGGCACACAGTCAACAACTGTAGACGGAAGGAAGTCCATGGGTGTGGCGCACATCACCTGTAGGGACACAACAGCTACCACCCTGGAAGTGCAATCACGTCGTCGGTGGACACAGTTGACCAAACGAATCTGAAAGTACCCTGTGAAGGACAGAAATGACACACAGTCAAAAGCAATGGAGTACAGGACAGAACAGCAAAACTCATGCACAATACATGTTACAAGATACCCACCCAGAACCAAGTTAGCATGTCAACACTGTTGGGGAGTACAGCCCACCTGTTAGCACACATCGCAACACACATCCAGTCAAGTAGCCCATGGACACACTCCAACAGCACAAGAGCACCACCCACACATCATGCCAACTCACATCATTGACATGACACCTCAGGATACTCACATTCAGCTAAAGAAGTTGGTGATGAGCTGTGTGCGGACATCACCATCATCATCATCATCATCATCATCGTCACTGGCATCGTGGTCCAGGCCAGGATCCTCCACAGGTGGCGGATGTTGGTCATTGTCATCCTGGATGAGAGGCAACTCCTTCCGCACTGCCAGGTTGTGGAGCATGCAGCAGACGATGATAATCTTGCACACTTTCGCAGGGGCATATGGGAGGGACCCTCCGGTCTTGTCCAGGCAGCGGAAGCGGCTCTTCAGGAGACCAAATGTCCGCTCAATCACTCTCCTGGTCCGACCATGTGCCTCATTGTAGCGCATCTGGGCTGGTGTCACAGGGTTCCTGAGGGGTGTCAGCAACCACGGCATGTTGGGGTATCCCGAGTCACCTACGGACAGACAAGTGCACATTAGCTGACTTGGAAAAGTGGGCGGAATACTACAGATCAGATCACACACAATGGCACAAAGTCAGTACACACCGACAAGCCAGGCACGCTGGTTCTGCATCTGTGCCATCATCCTGGGGATGCGACTACTCCTCATCACAAAGGCATCGTGTGCTGAACCAGGGAAACGGGCACACACGTGTGTGATGGTCATGTCTGCAAGACACACCACCAGTGCATTGACCGAGTGGTAGTGCTTGCGGTTCCTGTAGGCCTGCTCCTGGGCCTGTGGTGGTACCAAAGCCACATGTGTCCCATCAATGGAGCCAATGACATGCAGCATCCTCCCCAGGGCATAAAAGTCACTCTTCACGTCAGTGAGTCGTCGCAGTCTAGGGAAATAGGTGTACCGGTTCAGGAATAGCAACATTGCCGCCAAAACATCGCGGAGCACACGGCTCAACATGGTCTGTGACATCCCACCAGCAGTCGCCACAGTATGTTGGAAGGTACCGGTGGCAAAGAAGTGTAGGGCTGCCATCACCTTCACCTTGGGGGTCAGCGCTGTAGGATACGGCCGGCCAGGCGGCAAATGTGGGGACAACTGCACTGCCAAATCCTCAATCAGCTGCCTGGTGAAGCGGTACCGTCAGATGCTGTCCCGTTCCACCATCGTTGCCAGGTCTGGGAATGGTCAATGGACAGCAGGAGCCCTGCAGTGCAGAGGAGAAGTAAGCAAGATTGTCAGTCACCCCACATATGCGGCATTGAACACACTCAAGATCCCAACATACATCATTATGAGGCACAACTACATGAAGTGTGCAGTTCCGGAAGGACATGTATGGTACATACATGGCCAACATCTGTCAACACGGTCCAACAGGTGGCATCAATTAGTCCCAGGTTGGCCCATTGGATATCATGAGGCCGTGTCACAGTTCCCATCTCCTGCTGCCGTGTCACAATCACCCCCCACAGTGACATGTGAGGACAGATGTGCCCCAGGCACCACAGCTCAATGACAGGTACATTCCCAGGGACCCTGTATTGCCACATGGACACTGGCATTACATGGAGTATCATGTATACACCACAGCAAAACAACCATGACCCCCACAGGTAGTGGCCCCACTTGCCACGGCAGGACAGACATGGACGTCTGTGACACACACACGCACAACATCAAAGTCCATGCACACACAACCTGGATGTGGAGACTGTCTCCCATTGTGCACATGAAATCAGAGACATTGTAAACACTACATGCACAAAGACTGTGGAGGACCATCACTATTGTGCCACTGGGACACCCTGGCTCAAACATACCGTCCCACATGGGACTCACGGGGTATGTGACATGACATACACATACACCACCGTGAAATGTGACCATGGCACATGCACAGATCTGAACAGTTGCACATCACAGTGGTCATGTACACATAACACCCAGGATCCTGTCCCCATGAACACATGCACAGCCTGGGGGTGGCTGCCCACAGGTGACACCCACAGGACAACATGTACACCAACATACACACAATAGGAAATGCAACCTTACATGCCTTATGATAAAGTTTGGACAGGCTGTCGTGATGTAGGTGTGCCCCTCACTCCCTGGGAGCTAACTGTGGCTGGCATATGTCCATCTGAGACAGGCATGCTGACATATGCCAGTCACATGTACAGTGATGCGTTGTACTGCAATGGACCGATCGGTGCCCCCGGCCGGCCCATTGCATTCAATGTGTGCGGGTACGCGTTGTACCCCTGTACGCGTTGTACCCCTGTACGCGTTGAACTGCAATGGACCGATCGGTGCCTCCGGCCGGCCCATTGCATTCAATGTGTGCGGGTACACGTTGTACCCCTGTACGCGTTGTACCCCTGTACGAGTTGAACAGCAATGGACCGATCAGTGCCCCCGGCCGGCCCATTGCATTCAATGTGTGCGGGTACGCGTTGTACCACTGTACGCGTTGAACTGCAATGGACCGATCGGTGCCTCCGGCCGGCCCATTGCATTCAATGTGTGCGGGTACGCGTTGTACCCCTGTACGCGTTGTACTGCAATGGACCGATCGGTGCCTCCGGCCGGCCCATTGCATTCAGTAATGTGCGGTGCAGCGTTGTACCCCTGTGCGCGTTGTACCCCTGTACGTGTTGAACTGCAATGGACCGATCGGTGCCCCGGCCGGCCCATTGCATTCAATGTGTGCGGGTACGCGTTGTACCACTGTACGCGTTGAACTGCAATGGACCGATCGGTGCCTCCGGCCGGCCCATTGCATTCAATGTGTGCGGGTACGCGTTGTACCCTGTACGCGTTGTACTGCAATGGACCGATCGGTGCCTCCGGCCGGCCCATTGCATTCAATGTGTGCGAGTGCAGCGTTGTACCCCTGTATGCGTTGTACCCCTGTACGCGTTGTACTGCAATGGACCGATCGGTGCCTCCGGCCGGCCCATTGCATTCAATGTGTCGGGTGCAGCGTTAGTACCACTGTACGCGTTGAACTGCAATGGACCGATCGGTGCCTCCGGCCGGCCCATTGCATTCAATGTGTGCGGTGCAGCGTTGTACCCCTGTACGCGTTGTACTGCAATGGACCGATCGGTGCCTCCGGCCGGCCCATTGCATTCAATGTGTCGCGGGTACGCGTTGTACCACTGTCACGCGTTGAACTGCAATGGACCGATCGGTGCCTCCGGCCGGCCCATTGCATTCAATGTGTGCGGGTACGGCGTTGTACCCCTATGCAGCGTTGTACTGCAATGGACCGATCGGTGCCTCCGGCCGGCCCATTGCATTCAATGTGTGCGGGTACGCGTTGTACCCCTGTATGCGTTGTACCCCTGTACGCGTTGTACTGCAATGGACCGATCGGTGCCTCCGGCCGGCCCATTGCATTCAATGTGTGCGGGTGCGCGTTGTACCACTGTACGCGTTGAACTGCAATGGACCGATCGGTGCCTCCGGCCGGCCCATTGCATTCAATGTGTGCGGGTGCGCGTTGTACCCCTGTACGCGTTGTACTGCAATGGACCGATCGGTGCCTCCGGCCGGCCCATTGCATTCAATGTGTGCGGGTACGCGTTGTACCCCTGTACGCGTTGTACCGCAATGGACCGATCGGTGCGCACCCATTGACAATGGGCTTGCCTGGCAACGGACGCGTTTTCGAATTTCGAACGAGTCGGTTGCTGGAAAATCAGTTGGTCAACCACAACAATGTTGCAAAATCATGTATGTCATGAAGTTGAAGATTTGAAGGATGCTGTGGGCGTGTTTTGGTGCTGCTATTCCATGGATTGGCCAGATTCAGAAGATGCAAACGACTTGGACCTATCACTTTGGACACAAGGGACAGTATCTGCCTCTCCAGCACATATATATTGCTGGCTGTTCCCCTGAGAGCTCACTTGCCTGCACTACATGCTCCAGGACGACATCTGCCACTGCACTGCTGCTGTCTCTGCCCCTCTGGACCCTGCAATGGCACGTACTGTGGAGAGAGCCCCAGCCTTCAGCCTTGAAGAGAACCAGGCCCTGCTGGACAGCCTACTTCCACAGTACAGCAAGCTGTATGGGACACCAGGGGAGCAGGTGAGTGTTCTGTGCACTGCCTTTCTGAATGTGCATTTTGTCTGACTAGCAAGGCTGAAAGTCTGCACGCCACTGGCTAGCAGGCTCACTGAGTAGTTGTCACCCCCATAGCATGTAGTGACATGCACTGGACAGGTATGGTGCAGTGACAGTGCATTTGAACAAGGTTTTACTTCCCATGCAATGATACCATGTAGTGACGTCTGGCAAACTGTCCATGGGCAGCTTTGCACTGCCTGTGTACATCATGTGCCCCTGTGATTGAGACATGTATATACAACTGTGTCATGCACGGATATGTTGCATGTGTAGTAATGGCCTTTTCACTTTGTCATCCTGACAGGTTAATGCCCATCGGAAGCAGGAGATCTGGAAGGACATCGTCCGGGCTGTCCGGTCCGTGGGGGTCTACAAGCGCCGGATCCGCAACTGCCAGAAGAGGTGGCAGGACCTTCGGGGCTGGACCCGGAGGATTGCACGGGTCCAGCTGAAGCTGTCGCCTCCTCGCAGGAGGGGCGGAACACGGACCCTGACCCCCACATGCTCCAGATCCTGGCGGTGGTGTTTCCAGACCTGGATGGGCAGCTGAAGGCCAGACAGCAGCAAGGAGGGGGTGAGTCAAAGACTGCACTGTGAACTCTGTATTACATGCTTTGTGCCCTCCTCTGGCCTGGTTCAACTGCCACAGTGCAGCAGTCATGTTGTCCAGGAGCCATGTCCCTCTATTGTGCACTGCCCACTGCTCATCTGATACCCAGGTGTGGCCCTTACATTCAGGGAATTGTGTCACTTGGGACTGTGTCCTTGCAGTTTGCTTCACTAAAGGTGGGGGACAGCATCTGTTTCCCTAACTCTGTTGTGGGCATCATGGGTGGGTCCATTGTTCACACAACGCCTGTGTTTGGACATGTGATCTGCGTGTTGCTTTGATATGCGGTCCACTTGCTGAGCTGAGCCACCACATGTGCCTGGGGTATGTGGCACACGCCCATGCAGCGGGTGGGAACAATGTTTGGGCCCCAGGAGTGTGCAGATTACGTGTGTCACACATACATAGCCAGCTATCCACTGTCCAGGGCACATCCCTCATTCATGTGGAGCAGGACAGTCATGCCTACTCCAGGCCATGCAATGCACTCTGTACTCCCACTCCCGTGTATCAGCTGACACATTGTGCACAGTGATTTGACCCCTCAGGTGTCTGCCTCTGTGTCAGTGTGCTGTGGATTAGTTGCCAGGACTGCTGGGGTGTTTCTTGGTAGGGGCTCAGCATGCCCCTGGAGATGTGACCATAGGAGACGATACTTGTGTGTCACATAGGTGTTT
The DNA here is from genome assembly GCA_963921515.1 of Calotriton arnoldi. Lineage (NCBI taxonomy): Eukaryota > Metazoa > Chordata > Amphibia > Caudata > Salamandridae > Calotriton > Calotriton arnoldi. The sequence continues at coordinate 439,984 of CAWUFW010006999.1, read as the reverse complement.
GATCAGCTGCCCGTGCAGACTGGGGTATGCGAATGTGAAGTTCAGGCAGCTGTTCCCCATTCACAGCAAATTGTGAGGGGCTCAGGTTCAGAGGGTAGTGTCACAGGTCTCCCATATGTCTAATAGGTATGACCTGGACAGATGAGGGTTAAGATGATGTGTTGTGTGGGGGATGTACATGTGCACTTGTGCAGCTCCAGGACTTGCATTCCCCATGACCTACTATTGTGACACAGTGCATAGTGTTGTTGTCTGGCTGCCAAGTCATACATCACTGAGACAGTGATGTATGACTTAGCAGTCATGCCTCTGCCATGGCATGTGTCAACTTATTGGTGGTCCTGCAGGGGAGTGACATGTGCTACATGCACACCATTGTGGCGATGGCTATCAGGACATGGGTGCATCATGGTGTCTGTCGCTGGTATGCATCACATGCATTTCCTATTTGACTCTGGGCATCCCTTTCATCCGGAAACCTGTACTGACTCAGTGGCAAGAGCTGTGATGTGTGCATGTCCAAATGCCACACCGTGTCCTCTGCACTGTCCAACTACTGTGTACTTGGTGCATGTGTCCACACTGGGGTGTTGCAATCCAACAGACACCAGACAGATGGGTGCAAGGCCATGTGGGATGTGAGTGCCATGGTTGGCATCAGACTGACAATTGGCTTCTCCTGTTCAGTTAGTGCACTTTTAGCAATGTACAACGAATGATGCCAGGGCTTGCTCTGTAATGTGCTGTGCTCACAGTGGTGTGTGCGTTTGGTGCAGGTGACTGATGTCTGTCTGTTTCCCCATTGTTTGCAGATACATCCACGGCCACGGAAGGGGACAGCTCCACGGACCAGGAGGAGCCAGAGAGCCAGACTGGGTCAGCAGCCGAGGAGTGGTCGGAGGGACCCAGTGGCACGGAGGGCGAGGGGAGCCACACCGAGGAGTCCTCAGCACCATCCACCTCAGCTGAGGACCAGAGCAACTCGGAGGATGACTCCCTTGTGGAGGCGGGTGTCAGCAGCCACCACACCCCAGCTAGTGTTGCTGTCCCCGCCACCACCAGCACCACCACCGCCCTCCCATCGGCTCCCATTCCCCAGGTCCGTGGAGGCTCCCATGTTCGGGAGCGTGTCTCCTTTGGGCCAGGCACCGCACCCCTGCCTCTGTGTCCCCTACTGCCCTGAGTGAGGAGTCTGTGTACCTCCTTCGCCAGCTCCATGTAGGGCAGACAGCCATGCTGAGTGTCCTCCATGCGCACACCGCACTGTTGACTCAGCTGGTGTCGTTCATGGAGGGCATCTCATCGGGCATGTCTGACCTACAGAGGGGCAATAGGTCCATGGACTCCTCCCTGACGGCAGCAGTGTCCCTCCTCAGACAGTCCCTCACCCCTCCTGCCTCTGCTCCATCCACACTCCCCAGCACCTTACCCGTCCCAAGCACACACACACCGGCACAGGCACACACCAGCACACACACGTCCAGCACACAGACACACACGCCACCAACAAAACGCACACGCATGCACAGTCAGGGGACTGAAACCAGACTCACAGGGGATGGGGCCCTGGAACACACACATGGATCCACGAGCACTGCGCAGTCCTCAGTTGCCTCTCCCTCCAAAGCACCCTCCCTTGCCTCACCTGCAACCCCAAAGACCCAGCGCCTCTTCCTCAGTGACCTCGGCCTCTTCCCCTCCGATCCAGCTGCTCCAGCATCCAGGGTGAAGAGGAAGCCCCCCACACAGAGCAGAGTGCCCCTCGCCCCCGGACACCCTCCCCCAGGCGCAGACAGACTGAGGCCCCCACCCGCAAGTCCCCCGGAGTGTTAAGAGCAAGACCCCGCCGCCGCCCTGCAGCTCAAGCACCAGGTCTCCTTCCTCCATCCCTCAGGCCCCCACTCCACAGGTGCCCCACCACACCCTGCCCCAGGTTCCCCCACCCACAGATATACCATCCCCAAGAGGCTCCGGCCTTCTCCCCCTGCCACTTGCTCTCCCGGCACCACACCCCCGCTGCGCTTGTCTGTGCCACTGATGTGGTGAGGGTGTCCTCCCCCTCTGTCCAGCCCACCTTGCCTGTTCCCCATTCTCCTCCCCTGGTGGTAGGCACTGCAGTGGAGTCCACTACCACCCTGTCTGACTTGGGCACTGCAGTGGCGGACCTGTCCACTCCATCTGCAGGGTCCACTGCAGTCGTGCCGGCACCCACAACATCTGAGCCATGCCCCCAGTTGTGTCGGCACACACCATGTCAGACACCTCCACTGCAGTTGTCAGTGGCTCTCCAGCACCCACCACTCCTTCCCTGCTTCCTCCTGGTGAGCCCTGATCCTGTCCCTGCGGTGCCTGGCCTACCCCCCGGTTGCCCCTCCTAGTGGATTGTCCCTGGTTTTGTGCAGGCATGTGTAGGGTGGCATCTGCCACTGTCACCCACTTGTGACTTTGTTGATGGACTGGCCATTGGCCTTTGTTTATGTTCTACCGGACTTCTACTTTTAATGCCACATATGCTGAATAAAGCAACTTTCTGTTCTCTAGTGCTTTTGCTTCTGATGTACATGATGTTGATGATGCTAACCATGCCCTTGCTGCAGTGATGGTGATATTTGGTCTCATGATAATGAAGTGTTACTGTGCAGGAACCCATGTGGTCCAGGGGGAATGTGTCCTATCCTGTGGTGTATCCATGTCATCCATAGCAGCATCTGAGGGTGTCATGTGTTCAGTATTTGGCAATGGGATTTCCTACTTAGATTGGCAATTTCACATCTGTGGCTTCCACCCCTGCACATCTGTTGTGCCTGCCATTGTTCAATTCGTCTACTTCCTGACCGTGTGGCCATCTCCAGTGGACATGTAGGTTTGGGTATCAATGGGGAAGGACTCATCTGTGTTGTCAGTGCAACATTGCTATACAAGTGTGTTGGATCTGTGCTGATGATTCCGTTGGCACTTCCATGACCAGGCTGATGTGACGGGAGCCCTCATTTGGTGCTAATTGTTGATTGTGTGACCAAGTGCTCAGCTGACATGATGGGGCCCTACTGAGGCAACATATGGCACAGCTTTCCTCACACAGGAGTGGAGTCCCCTCATGGCAGTGTGTACTCCTGTGACATTGCCTGCGCCCAAGGTGTGTGTTGTATGTGCATGTCTGTGTGTTCACTTCCGTTTAGCTGTGCATGCTGTGATCCCTAGTGTTGTACCTGTTTGTGATGCTAGCTGAGTTGAGCTATGTTCCCCCAAAGTCTTCTCCCTGGGTTCTCTGTGATGTGGGTGCATGGCACATTACTGGTCATCAGGGTGTCGCCAATAGGTGTGTTTGCTGTCAGGGCTGAGTTTGTGTGCAGACGCAGATGGGTCACAGTCAGGTTTCCCCTTGGCACTTGTTGTTTGCCCCTGTCATGTGATTTCCAGTTTGTGTTATCTTTCAGTGATTGTGACACGTTGTGTGTGTGACTGCTGGTACTCCTCAGGGTCCGGGCTGCAATGTTGGTTGTTGTCTATGTGTGTTCTTTGTGGGTGACCTTGGCTTCTTCATTGGTGTGTGACTGTGGCTGGGATCCCATTGGTTGGTGTGGTATTGCCGTCATGTCCATGTACAGCGTAGTGTGCAGTGTGTCAGACATTCAGGAGTCTTGTTGAGTGTCCATGTGTGATGTGTTTCTGCACCTTGGTTCCCACCCACCACCCTGGAATAGTCATGGGTGAATGTGCAATGTCACCAGTGCATGTGTGCTTCACTGCTGCACATTGTTGGAGGTCGAGGGGTGTGGTGTTGAGTGTGTGCAGATGAGAGTTGTTGCCCGGCTAGGCCCCTGCCTCCATGTTGGCCTTGGCTTACTGGCCATGCTGTTTGATTTGTGCTTGTGTAGGTGTGATGGTAGTTAGTTGCTCAGTACACATGACTGTGGTTCACAGTGTGAACCACATTTAGCTTTGTCATCACAGTGGGATTGTAATGCAGCCCAGGGTCTCCACATTGTGGGGGCCCTGGGGGTGGTGCTGTGGTGTGTCTGTGTCTTGCTGTGTCAGTTGCTGTCCCTACGTGCCTGTGTGACATGTGTGATTTGTGCTCCCTCTCATCTGACAATGCCTGCTTGCCCACATAGGGGATTTGGATCCATGAGTTACCTTTGTGTGGCACTGTATGCACATCTGTATGATTGGTATTCAGGTCTCCTCATGTGTTGTGTGGTTGCCTGGGGACACTGGCACCCCCTCACCTGTTGTGTATGATGTGCAGTGTGGGTCTGCCTGTTTGTGTTTGTGCATCTGCACCACTGCATTGGCATATCTTGGGTGTGCCATTGGCTGTATGTAGTTTGGTGGGTTTCCCCTGCTGTCCCTGGGACTCCTAGGTCATCGGTCAGCACAATGATCATGGTTTGTGTGTCCCATTGCTGCCATGGTATGGTATCTGTTCACCTCACATCTACAGTCTCCACAGGGTATCTGCATGTGTGTGCCAATTGGTGCAAATATGTGGGTCTGCATTCTGATGGTCACTTCTGTCATTGAGTCATTGATCATTGTTGACGGTGTCAGCCCCCATGGGTGTTGTTTGTCTGCACATGGCCAAAGGTATGTCTTATTTGCACTGCAGGATTTGGCTCCCCCAATTTATGTTGCAATGGGACACATACACTACTTTGCCACTGATGTGTTTGTTGTTCTGTGACCAGGAATCATCCATGCAGTTTGGCAGTTGCACCTCTTTCTTTGTCAACACTTACCTTTTGGTCACTGTGATGATGGGGGTTTGGACCCCATTGCCACAATGTTCGAAATGTGCTTCAGCTATGGACCCCACACTTACATTTTGGTCACTGTGATGATGGGGGTTTGGAACCCATTGCCACAATGTTCAAAGTGTGCTTCAGCTATGGACCCCACACTTACATTTTGGTCACTGTGATGATGGGGGTTTGGACCCCATTGCCACAATGTTCGAAATGTGCTTCAGCTATGGACCCCACACTTACATTTTGGTCACTGTGATGATGGGGGTTTGGACCCCATTGCCACAATGTTCAAAATGTGCTTCAGCTATGGACCCCACACTTACCTTTTGGTCACTGTGATGATGGGGGTTTGGACCCCATTGCCACATTGTTCAAAGTGTGCTTCAGCTATGGACCCCACACTTACATTTTGGTCACTGTGATGATGGGGGTTTGGACCCCATTGCCACAATGGTCATGGCCTGCTTGCATTGTGGGTGCCACACACATATATGTGTGGCACATGTGCTAGGGGGTCACATTGTATGTTCAAAGTCATGTTCGGTGTTGTAGGCATTTGACACAGTCTACACACGCTTGTCATGGTGTTGGGGGATGTCTTCTTCTTGCATTCCCTAGGTTGTGGTGTGCTGGTTGTGTCATGCATTGTCCATCCTATGAGTGGGGGTGGTAGTAGTGGTAGGCATCCAGCCCCCTGGCTAAGGGTGGTAGTAGTGGTAGGCATCCTGCCCCCCTGGGTAAGGGTGGTAGTAGTGGTAGGCATCCTGCCCACCCTGGGTGAGGGTGGTAGTAGTGGTAGGCATCCAGCCCCCTGGCTCAGGGTGGTAGTAGTGGTAGGCATCCAGCCCCCCTGGCTAAGGGTGGTAGTAGTGGTAGGCATCCAGCCCCCTGGCTAAGGGTGGTAGTAGTGGTAGGCATCCAGCCCCCCTGGGTGAGGGTGGTAGTAGTGGTAGGCATCCAGCCCCCCTGGGTGAGGGTGGTAGTAGCGGTAGGCATACAGCCCCCCTGGCTAAGGGTGGTAGTAGTGGTAGGCATCCTGCTCCCCCTGGCTAAGGGTGGTGGTAGGCATCCAGCCCCCCTGGGTGAGGGTGGTAGTAGTGGTAGGCATCCAGCCCCCCTGGCTCAGGGTGGTAGTAGTGGTAGGCATCCAGCCCCCCTGGGTGAGGGTGGTAGTAGTGGTAGGCATCCAGCCCCCCCTGGCTAAGGGTGGTGGTAGGCATCCAGCCCCCCCTGGGTGAGGGTGGTAGTAGTGGTAGGCATACAGCCCCCCCTGGCTAAGGGTGGTAGTAGTGGTAGGCATCCTGCCCCCCCTGGCTAAGGGTGGTGGTAGGCATCCAGCCCCCCTGGGTGAGGGTGGTAGTAGTGGTAGGCATCCAGCCCCCTGGCTCAGGGTGGTAGTAGTGGTAGGCATCCAGCCCCCCTGGGTGAGGGTGGTAGTAGTGGTAGGCATCCAGCCCCCCTGGCTAAGGGTGGTGGTAGGCATCCAGCCCCCCTGGGTGAGGGTGGTAGTAGTGGTAGGCATCCAGCCCCCTGGCTAAGGGTGGTAGTAGTGGTAGGCATCCTGCCCCCCTGGCTAAGGGTGGTGGTAGGCATCCAGCCCCCTGGGTGAGGGTGGTAGTAGTGGTAGGCATCCAGCCCCCCTGGCTCAGGGTGGTAGTAGTGGTAGGCATCCAGCCCCCTGGCTAAGGGTGGTAGTAGTGGTAGGCATCCTGCCCCCCTGGCTAAGGGTGGTAGTAGTGGTAGGCATCCTGCCCCCCTGGCTAAGGGTGGTAGTAGTGGTAGGCATCCTGCCCCCCTGGGTAAGGGTGGTAGTAGTGGTAGGCATCCAGCCCCCTGGCTAAGGGTGGTAGTAGTGGGAGGCATCCTGCCCCCCTGGCTAAGGGTGGTGGTAGGCATCCAGCCCCCCTGGCTCAGGGTGGTAGTAGTGGTAGGCATCCAGCCCCCTGGGTGAGGGTGGTAGTAGTGGTGGGCATCCAGCCCCCCTGGGTGAGGGTGGTAGTAGTGGTAGGCATCCAGCCCCCCTGGCTAAGGGTGGTGGTAGGCATCCAGCCCCCCTGGGTGAGGGTGGTAGTAGTGGTAGGCATCCAGCCCCCCTGGGTGAGGGTGGTAGTAGTGGTAGGCATCCAGCCCCCCTGGGTGAGGGTGGTAGTAGTGGTAGGCATCCAGCCCCCCTGGCTCAGGGTGGTAGTAGTGGTAGGCATCCAGCCCCCCTGGGTGAGGGTGGTAGTAGTGGTGGGCATCCAGCCCCCTGGCTAAGGGTGGTGGTAGGCATCCAGCCCCCCTGGGTGTGGGTGGTAGTAGTGGTAGGCATCCAGCCCCCTGGGTAGGGGTGGTGGTGCGCATTCAGGCCCCTGTGTGCATATGTGGCATTGGTGATGGGCATCCCGCCCCTATGGTGCTGCTGTTGCTGGTGTAAGTATATTCTGCATCCCTCTGTGTGTGTGTGATGTGTCGTGTACGTGTTGTATGTGTTTTGTGGTTGGTGTCTGGCTTACCTTCTGCGCCGTACGCGTCCGTGCCTGTTCCGGTAGTAAATGTAGAATATCGGTATGATCGGGACGAAGGGATTCATGGTTGGTTCGTGGCGTTCGTCTTTCTCGTTGCTTCGCGTCGTCCTCGTCGCTTCGCCTCGTCGCTTCGCGTCGTCCTCTTCGCTGCCGTGTTCGTCTCGGAGCCGTGGATCGTGTTGTGGCGCGAATCGGAGCTTATGTGCGCCTCTCCCGGATGCTTTGACGTGCCGTGCGTAGCGACGGGTTCGGCGCGTACGGAAAGCGCATCGTACTCGTTCGGCCGGACGGAGCTGCATTTTCCCTTCCGTGCGACTCGATTCAGCGTTTCCGGATTCGCCTCGGTCGGGGAACAGGACCTGTTTTGGGTGAGTACGGCTCGGCCGGATTCTTTCTGTTGTGCGCATCGTACTTACTCGTTCGGTGTGCTGTACGGATCGGTCGGGAAACGGGCTTTCGCATGGCTTTTTTCCCGACCGAATGGTGTTGGGTGCGCCTCCGACCGAGATCGGAATCGGCCCCTAAATGTTGAACAGTTGAAGTAGTTTTCAGATTCAAAGCAGTCTAAGATCTTGGGATAAACAGTTGAAATTGTTGTGTCATTTGTCTGCTAGGATTTGTGATGCGGATTCATGGGGTACCATCGAATTGCACAATCAAGATAGGGATTATAACGTGTTACGATTGTGCTAATAGTGATTGGTGTCAGTGGAGCCTGTTGCGCAAAGGGGAAGCTGTATCAATTAGAGTGACATCCCACTGGTTGGGATTTCACTCATATGAATGTGTGTAATTGTAGGTAAGTCAGAGGGTCTTAAAACCTTATTTCTGATCATTTCTTGTATGAATAAATTACTTTGCAATTCTTTAGTGGAGCAGACCAAAAATAATTGTTTATAGTGCTTACTTAAGAGTTGTACAATTTGTGTACAAGAAAAATTGTAAAGGAAGGTGAACGGCAGAGAAGAGTGAGAAGGACATCATGGAGTGCCATGCTGAAACTGGGCTGTTGGTGTCAGTGTCGGACTAATATTGGTTGACGACATTACAGGGTGCCGCGTTGGGATAGTTCAGTTGTTGTGAAGTGCTGCGCTGAGATTGGTTGTTGAGTCATTAAATATTAAGCTGTGACTGGATTGAAGAAACAGACTGACGTTTATGGAATTAAAAACAGAATCTAAACATTGAGATTTTTAATCTGATCTCTGTTTATTTATTATTGGAAAAATGAAATGTTTTGAAACCCTTAGAGACATGATGAGGAGTGATGTTAGATTCTCAGTTCAGGAAGGTAAAGAGGTGCCACCCGAAGATATGCCAGCTTATTATATAACGACAATTGTAGAGCTCAACACATGTTTGTGGCTTCGTCAATAGTGCAAGATTACTGAAAATGAGGGTTTATTTACATTTCCACAATACGGTACATTTGATTTAAAGGTTATCAAACATTTAAGGGAGAAATTATATGAGATGAAACCACCTCCTAGATCCACACAGTATGAAGCATTAAATGCTTGTCCGAGAGCAGCACATACTAAAAAGAAAGAGAAATACCAGAATAGGGCAAGGAGAGCTAAGCGAAAATATGCAGATGCTCAATGGGATAAAAGACAGTAAAGGTGGGGAAGATATATAATTGAGGGAGCTAGAATGTACCAGTCATAACCACAGAAAAGACTAAAAGGAATCAGAAACAGGAAATGATGATGAAGAAGCTGCAAAGAAAAAACACTCAGAAAGTGATTCAGGGGATGGTATTCTGGATGCTCTATTGGTTTCATGTCCACCACCATATGTGGCCCCTACAACAACTACTGATAGTGATACAACTTCTAGTGCTACAGTGGCTACAGCCATTTCCAATACTTCAAATTGCACCTGAACCTGTTGAAGTAGCTCATACTGTAATAACTCTAGGTTTTACTGCTTCAATTGCAGCTGTTCGTGCCCCAGTGTGGGCTGACTGTAAAATAGCTGTGCAGTGGCCGTGTTCTGAACCTCCGAAAGATGCCCGTACTAGTGCACCCTCACCTGTGGCTTGGCCATGACTAAGTATGATGAGGTGACTACCTTTTTGAAAGGAAAAGTTCCAGTGAAAGACATTGATTGGCTTAAAATTAATAGAACTACTCAAGAGGCAAAAGAATCAGTGCATGTTTACTATGAACAATTGTTACAGGTGTTTAAACAGCACAGTGGACAAGAAAATCCTAAGAAAAGTGATATGTGGAGTTTTGTGTCACAGTTTGCTCTTCGGTTGTGACCAGAGGTCAGCATGCTCAGACAGCAAAATGTGATTTACTGGCAGACATGACCTTTAGACGAGGTGCTGAGGTATGTAAAATACTGTAGTGATGAGCAAGAAATGAAGCAGGAAAGATTATGCTTGTAAAGACAGAGCTAGCTCACAAAGGATTGCAGAACCAGTCAATTGGAGGAAACAGTGGTGGAGTGCAAGGTGTTGGTTTTCAAGCTGAAAGTCAGGTTACTCACGGAGGAGTTGGTGTCTCACAGGGTAGAGGTAGAGGTATTCCGATTGACCCGATTTCTGGGATAGACATTGCAACATTGAAGAAGTCAACTCTGTACCATTTTTGTAACAAGTTCGGGCATTGGAAGAGGGAGTGTAGGCAGAAACCAAATAGAGTGAATGGTGATAGGCAAATGCAGGGTGTAAACCAAATGCAGATACAGAATGTTCCAACTCAGGCTCAGGTGCCTGCACAATTAATGCAAATGCAGGTATAATCACAAGTTCCTATGATGCAGGTTCCACAAGCTCCAATGGTGCCACAGAATATGGGAAATCCTGGGTTCAATATGAATCAAGTACCAAGAACAAATCCAAACACATTTCAACACCAGAACAGTTCCCCATGTTGGAAAATGAGTTTTAACTCTGCCAGTTCCCAATGAAGGTGTCTGTTGGGGTGGGAAATTGTGTGCTTGACGCACACTTAGCGGGAGTCCAAAGTGGACCATTTGTAGCAGGAGAAGTTAATAGCCACCAAGTTTCATTTTTATTATTGACAGCCGAGCTACCCGATCTACTGTTAGAACAGCGGAAGTCCCCAACCTACCCCTCTCAGGGAAAAGATCCAAGTTGTAGGTGTTACAAATAAGCAAATTGTGCAAATCCTGTTTCAGAGAAAGTGCCTGTAAAAATAGGCTCATTTGAGGAAGACCATCAGTTTGTGATATGTGATTCAAGTGCTGAGAATCTGTTTGAAAGAGATCTTTTGTGCAAGTTAATTTGCACAATTTACTGCCCACCGGTTTGTGTTGAATTTCAAATGCAAACGCATGATGAGGGTGTTGAATTTAAAATAGCCAGACAAGGAACAGCTGTAGTACTGTATCTAGTGAGAACAGTACAGGATTTACCTCCTGATTTGAAAGATACAGTAAACCCAGAGGTATAAGACTTTTCAGGAAAAGACATCAGACTATTCAAAGGTTTAGAACCGGTCCGAATTACAGTAAAGTCGAATAGAATTTTATCAAATTTTATCTGTCATGCCCTTACACTAGGATTGCCTGATTACAATAAAATGTTCACATAGTTTTGCAGTGAGAGGGAGGGATGCGCTCTCTCAGCGCTTACTCTAATGCATGTTCATTCACAAAGACCTGTGGTCAATTTTTTGACTACTCTTGACCCTGTTGCCCCAGGATTGCCTGGCTGCCTTAAACAGGTTGCAGCAGTTAGTGTCAGTATTGACAGATGTGAGAGCATAGTGATGGGACATCCTCTTACAGTGATAATTGCTCATTCTGTGGGAAATGTTGCTCACTTGAACGAAAAAACAATATTTGACGAACTGCAGACTTACAAAGTCTGAACAATAGATACGTGCTGCAGAAAATGTAATCTTGAAAAGATGTTGCATGCTGAACCCAGCTACCTTGTCACCATTACCTGAAAATGAGGTTGATGGAGATGAGGTTGAACATGACTGTCTAGATGTTACGGACCTATGCACCAAGCCGAAACCAGACATAAAAGATGAACCTCTCGATGAGCCTGATTATATAATCTTTGTGGATGGCTCATGTCTAAGAAACAATGAGGGAACTTTGAGAGCAGCTAATGTAGTCTGCACGATTTAAGAAGTGGTAGAAGCTTCAAGGCTTTGAAGTATATGTTGTGTAGTTCCCACTAATCTGTTGGACCTGTGCGTTTGTTGGACAACATAAACTTTGAGTGAGGTTGCTAGACTGATTCCGAGCACCCCCGCAGTTTATGTTGTCCAACAAATGGGCAGGTCCTACGGACTAGTGGAACTACTCAACATGGCACCCCATGTTCGGCGCCATGTCGTGTAGTTCTCACTAATCCATAGGACCTGCGCGTTTCACCTATATTTCCCCTGCCATTACACTACATAACGGTCCTTGATACTGACCTTTTACCTAGTTACGGTACTGCTTAAATTACATGGGGTTTTCTCCGAAAACTAGCCTCATTCATTATGCATGAGGATTCTTGGAATCTCAGCAGGACTACCATCTTCTGCATAATAACTATGTATAAGGGTCATTCCTTCTGTCATCCTAGTCCGACATGACACAGCAAGGTAGAACGCCTGAGGGTACCACTCTGGTATATAAACACCATGGGGCATATTCTCAAGGACTTATCGGCGAGTTAGCGGCACTTTATCGCAGCCAAAGTGGCGATAGATTTATCACCCTATTCACAAGCTGGTGCTAACAGCCGATAACGCCAGTTGTCCTGCGATAGCAGCCCCCAAAAACATCGCCATGGATGACACCGGCAACTAACGCTAATGAGATGCAGAGTAGGCGTTCCTGTGCAAAAAGCCGCGAAAACACCACTCCGCAACATTTTCAACGACCAGCCAGCTCGGCGATAAGAACCCAAAACAGGCGATAAGGCGCGTTAGCAGCAGGGATTCAACACCTGCTCTTACCTGGTGTTAAGTCGGACGCCAACCTGCACCACAAAAGGGAGCCCAGAGCAGAGCCACACCTGAAGAACAACAGATGCCATGGAGCTACTGATCATGCTGCTCGGAGCCCCAAGAGGGCCACAACACCCACCACCACCACACCCAGGCCCGCAACCCCCCCCCGCCACCCTCGGATCCCCCGGACCACCACAGAGGCAGCGCAGACAAAGACAGCGGACCTACAGAAAACGCACCAGCCTCACAGACCTAAAGCCAGAGGAAGTCATTGCCCACTACAGGTTCAAAAGGACAACCATCCTCCGCATCCTGACCCACATTGCCCACAGGCTGACGGTACCTACACAGAGGACAACCAACATCCCTCCGCAGACAAAGCTGCTGGCTGTGCTGCACCTGTTGGCCTCTGGTATATTCCAACCAACAACTGCCAGAGTCTGAGGAATCTCACAGCCAGCCCTATCCAAGTTCCTCACACCTGTCTTGGATGCCATCATCAGCTTGGTACCCCAGTACCTCCACTTTCCCCACACTGCGCAGGAACCGCTGGAGACCAAGCAAAGCTTCTGCACCATAGCTGGATTCCCGCATGTGTTGGGGGCAATAGACTGCACACCTGTACTCCTCGTGCCCCCTGCCGCCACTGTACACAATTACCGCAACAGGAAGCACACGCATTCCATCAATGTGCAGGCAATAGTGGACCACCGGGAACTCTTCACCAATGTTGTCGCCAACTACCCAGGCAGTGTGCATGATTCCTTCATCTTCCGGCAGTCCATCATCAACCAGCGCTTTGAGGCTGGCACCTATGGGACTGCATTGCTCATTGGTAAGTACCAAATGAACACACCACACACCTCAACTCCACAGTCATGCAACTCACGACTCTGGGAATGCCCACGTCACAAACACACATACAACATGCCAAACAACATGCCCACCTACCAGACACGACAGCACAACTTACTGTGGTAACCTGGGCTAGCCATGTACACAAGCCATCAACGGAATGGCACCTCCGCCACACAATAGCAGAATGTGGGGAGAGGTGGGAACCAGGCATGTGCGAAGGAGGCAAGTGACCCATGAATGAGAATGTACACAATGCCAAGTGTGGCGTTTGTTGTGCTGTCCAGACTGCAGTATGCAGACCACAGACATGGCCATGTCGACACATACTGCTGGTGTTTGGAGTATAGTGGACAGTGGACACAACCATGTCACCCCAGGCAGTGGGGAAGTGCGTGGAAATGTAGCTTGTTACGTCCCCCCTGTAAGCGTGAGCGGAGTGGGCTGGCCCGGCGTACGCCAGGACAGCGTCGGGGTGTGAATAAAAAGCCTGTTACTCGGGGAATGGTCCTCTTCCGGAATTGCCAACGTGTCTGCCAGGGCAGCGCCTCTCAGCCCGCCACAAGGCCGACGCCATGAGCGGCGGTGCCTGCGATCCTGTGCGCCTGCTGCACCCCAGGCCGCTGGGCCCCAGACCCGTCTTGGCCGCCCCAGAGCAACCCGGCCTCACTGCTCACCTGCCGACACCGGCGTGTGTCAAAGAGGGCCCACCATGTGACGGTGCAAGCTCCAAGCCCAAGGCCAGCGACCATGGCAGCCTCCTCAGACCACCACGGCCTCCGCGGCACAGGCCCCCAGCACTCCTTTCTCGTTGACATACTCCACCGCTTCCTCCGGCCAACACTGCGGTCAAGTAGGTCACACATTTGGAACTGAGTCTTGATTTCGTTATGGCCGAGTTCATATATTTATGGCATAGTTTATATCACTGTACTCCCTTCGATCTGGTGCCACCAACTCTGTGCATCGCAAGCCCACAACACGTGTCTGTGGGCCCCTTCTGACTACTGCCTTCGGCTTACACTGCGGTCCAGCAGGTCACACATGTGGAACTGAGTCTTGATTTCATTATGGCCGAGTCCATATCATGATACGCAAGGAGAGGAGTAAGAGGAAGCCGCGGTTCAGTCCGGAGGAAAAAAGGACCTCCGTCATGGAGGTGATCGAACACTACCAACAACTGCTCTGGTGCCACTAGCTCTGCATCGCAAGCCAACTACACGTGGGTGTGGGCCCCTTCTGACTACTACCTTTGGCCCACACTGCGGTCCAGCAGATCACACATGTGGAACTGAGTCTTGCATCTTTCATGGCAGAGTTCATACCATTGTACAGGCCTCATCGCAGACTGCATCCCCTTTCAGCTCTGGGGCCACTAACTCTGTGCCACGTAATGCATGGACACTCTCAGGTAGAAATTTGGTGGCGTCTGAGTCCATGGCCTGGGGGTTTTCTTCATCATCATGTAGCTGATACTGACTTTGAGTAAAAAATGGGTCGGTAGCATTCATCTCCATATTGCCTGTTTCTGATTGGTTCTGCCCTCTGCATCATGCCCTGGAAGAACACCTTCCACTGTCCCCCGAAACACTGCGCGACATTCACCTTCGACACCGATGAGGACCCGCTCAGCTCCCGTGGCCCTACCTCAGTGCCCCGCAAGTCACCGTTCTGTGTCGGTGTGCCTGTGCTGGCCGCTGTGCATCCGGGGCCAACAACTCAGTGCAGCACAAGTCATGGACCCTTGCTGTTTGAACTTTGAACTTCTGATTGTCCGATCACTGTTGTAGTTGTTGCCAGCACCACCCACTCCCTGAGGGCTGGCTTACACTGACCCCACAGCCATCCAGCACAGGCGTCACTGGATATGTGGCCCTGGCAATAAAAGGGTCCGGGCGCACGTGCCCGTAGCCAGTTCCACAAACCATCTAAGTGTGTCTGTGTGGTCATTATGTATGCATGAGGGCCCCGGGACCTACCACATGATATTGTGCTGTGTATAGCGGATGCAACCATGTCACCTCTGGCAGTGGGGACGACCTGGGACATGTGGCTGTGTCGTCCCCCCTGTCGGCGTAAGCGTAGTGGGCTGACGTACGACAGTACAGCGTAGGGGTGTGGATAATCAGTCCTGGACCCTGGGCGTTGCTAAGTGTTGGCCTTGCCAAGGAAGTGACTAATGTGTGTGTCACTATTGTAGTGTCGGCGCAACACGTAACGCAATGGACAATGTTGCGATGTAGCATGCCCCCGGAGTGCGGCCTCGGCCAAAGGGAAAAATTAAGGAGCGTAAGCCCGCCCGGGGTCCGGGATCATACATGCCAACTGTTGTGTGTGTCGCTATCCCCGCAGCATAGGCCAAAGGTCTACCCTCAACCGCATCGCGAGTTCAGCCATCCATGAGCTCTACATCTGTGTCTGCCCTATCCTTACCATAGGCCTACACACACGTGGCCGCCCACCTTCGACGCACAACATCACAGTGTTGTTATCAGGCTTGTGGACATGCACAGACAGGTATGACAATGGTGTGCCATCGACGTGCAAGTGACGCAACAGCGCTGCGCACACTAGTAAATTTGCATGGGGAGGGAGGGGCAGCAGTGAGGCTACGTAATACACATTGATGCCGCTCATTTGCTACAAGCAGTACCTGTCAAACGGGAATCACTAAGTCACACATATCACACACCAATGAACTAGTGAGCCTGCCAACACATCATGCAGAACCAACTTTTGACTCATGTCTCTATGCACTGTCACAGGTGATCAAGGATATGCACTCTGCCCTTGGATGATGACATGTCTCCGAGCCCCGACCACACAGGCCCAGAGGCAGTACAATGCAGCCCACATACGCACCAGGGGCATCATGGAACGCACATTTGGCATCTTGAAGTCACGTTTCAGGTGCCTGGACATCACAGGTGGAAGGCTCCTGTACAGCCCAGGCATCGTGTGCAAGATGATCGTTGCCTGTTGTGTGTTGCACAACATATGTGTGCGCACCAATGCCCCATGGCTACAAGTGCCTGATGCACCGGACGATGATGAGGAGGATGAGGCAGGTGGACCACACTCCACTGCAGCAGCAGGACTAGCCCGTAGGAACACCATCATTGACAATTTCTTCACATGAGCACGTCACATTGTCACAGTCACCAGCAATCATGGAACAGTACAAAATGACCACAGGCACAGCATGTGCAAATAAACGCATTACAACACACATTCCCTGTGTGCAAGTTACTCCTCTCTACAAGCACATCGCTCTGACAGGTGTAAGTGCAACATGTAGTGCTAACAATCTCACTAATTGGAAATGGATGGTGGGTGTGTCACCTCTGTACAGAGCGGCTGTTTGGGTGTCACGTATTCACAAGGCCAATTCTGTGTGTCAAAGATAGTACGGTATCGCACTCATCAGCGTGTCACATGTTTCCTGTCATCAGACCTGTTCTTCCGGTCTCTGTCCCTGAACCTATCAGGTTGGGCGGGGGGAGGAGATTATCTCCACTAATTGCCTCAAATGACGCCCGCAGCGCGGGAGCGACCGTCTTAGGTACGAGTGCTGCACTGTGGGTTTTACAGAATTCGCGCTGGTTGTGCTCTCACTGCTGCTAACCTCGAATAGAAAACTACATGTTAAATCTCGCTGCCACATGTTTTTAAATGCCTGCTGCTAAATCGTTTTATCGTTTTTACATAGAATGTAATGAATTTGAATCTGATTAGTTGTACCTTGCACAGCCACTTGCTTTAAAACGCCTGCTACCAATCATTTTATTGTTTCATGCATAGAATGTTTTAAACTTGAATCTGACTAGTTTATCTGGTTCCGCCCTTTGCACTTTGTCTGTTTCCTGTCATCAGACATGTTCTTCCGGTCTCTGTCCCTGAGCCTATCAGGTTGGGCGGGGGGAGGAGATTATCTCCACTAATTGCCTCAAATGATGCCCGCAGCGTGGGAGCGCAGCGGCCGCGCGCAGCGGCCGCGTCTCCGGCGCGCCAAAGGTAAGCCCGTCTGCGCCCGTCCACAGCCGACCGGGGCCAGGGGCTACACTCTATGCCCCATTTTTCCATTATTCTGCACTAGAATTGAAATTGCTGCACGGTAATCGGTTAATTGATGCTGTTACCCGGGTAAAACTGGATAAAGCGGGGATTTTTACTTTTAGAGATACCTACCCAGAAATCCACTTTAATCCTTCCCGCTTGGAGGGTCATCCTAAGGATATAGGCTCACCACACTTAGCCACCCCCGAGCAACAGGAGCTGAAGGGACTCCAAATTAGCTACTTGAACACTCGCTCTATGGTGAAACACCAGCTTGAAGAGGCTGATAAACCGGATATACTCCTCCTCACTGAAACGTGGCTTACTGAAGAGTCTGTCCCTGATATTCTAGCAGCAGTACCCAATAGCTATTATATTCTTCAGGCAAACAGGACCTCAGGTAAAGCTGGGGGGGTTGCAGCCATCATTCATCAAAAACTTCAGTTTACCTCACTAGTGATCACTGGCCTACCCTCAGTTGACAGCCTAGTTTTGAAATTTGAATCTCCTCACTCCTCTTTTATTTGCACCTTGTCTTATAGACCCCCTTACCACATGCCTACATTCCTCCAGCAACTAGGCGAAATGATCTCCCATTTAGTTATTAACCACGCTAGAGTTCTTATAATCGGAGATTTTAATTATTGGCCCAACGATACTCGGGAGAGTGCCAGCTCCATTGAAATGACAGATCTTCTCTCTGGAATGAATTGTACCCAGCATGTGAATGCAGCCACCCATATAAAGGGGCATATTTTAAGACCACGTTTGGACATCTAACTTGGAAATCTCTAAGTTATCGATCTCCCCTTGTACTTGGTCGGACCATCATTTTATTACATTCACTATCTCCAGTGTTTTCCCTACCAAACCCAACGAATAGAAAATCATTCTGCGAGAAACTGCAGGCGCGCAAATATTGCCAAATTCTGCTCATTGCTAACCGCCACGGCCCCGAAAGCTCAGGAGTCATTTCACGATCAGGCAGTAAGCATTAAGACATGGCTTGAATCGGCCAGTGATAGTATTGCCCCCATCAGGAAAACCAAAATCATGAGACCCCATGACGCTCAACGGTGGTTCTCCGACGACTTAAAATCAAAGAAACTCGCCAAAAGGCAAGCAGAACATAATTGGAGACGCCACTACTCCTCAGACAAAAAGGTTATATTCTTAACTCAGCTGAAAGAATATAAAAATGCCATTCTTCAAACTAAGGCGGATTACTTCTCTATGAAAATGTTCAACTCGGCAAATAAGCCCAAAGATATTTTCTCTATAGTAGACGAGCTTGCTAAACCAGATAGAGTCATGGTAAAACCTGTCCCGTCGCAATCCTTATGTGACTCTCTCAACTCCTACTTTATCGAGAAAATTGCCACTATTAAGGCTAGCACCCCTACTCATACTTCTTCTACGCTCTTGCCGCTCAGATGCAAAAACCCATGTGTACTTGATCAAATTCCTCTAATTTCAAGGGAGGTATTCTTTGATCTGCTTAAAAAGGTTGGTTCCGGTTCCCCTACTGAAAGCTGTCCCCCTCACATTCTGCGGGAGGCCTTTCTCACTTGCCCGGATCCCCCTCTTTCACTCCTGAACAACTCCCTTAAATTGGGTATAGTCCCTAATACATTTAAAAGTGCGGAAATCGTCCCGATCCTAAAAAAAAACCTAGCTCAGACCCTCTGGTTCTCAACAACTATCGTCCGATCTCCTTGCTGCCCTACTTGGGAAAAATCTTAGAAGCTCATGGAGCAAACTGCCTCAGTTCCTTCATTGAACATTCTCACTTTCTTGACTCCCATCAGGCAGGTTTCAGACCTGCTCACTCGACGGAGTCCGTTATCCTTACAGTTATGGACGAGCTCAGAAGGGGGGCTGACAAAGGTATTTCCCAGGCCCTGGTCCTCCTTGACCTGTCAGCTGCATTTGACACGGTCGATCACGATCTTCTGATCGACCGTGTCAGCAATGCCGGGATCCAGGGTCTGGCGTTGAAGTGGCTCGTTTCTTTTCTCAGTAATCATTCTCAAGCGGTCTGTCTTGCCAACTTCTCCTCCAATAAAATGAAATTGACCTGTGGGGTACCTCAGGGCTCCTCCCTTTCACCCCTTTTATTTAACCTGTACCTACTACCCTTGATTTGCTCCTTGAGAGAAAGAAAGGTCGGAATCTTCAACTAAGCTGACGACCTTCAGTTAGTCTTTGATATGAACTCATCGGCAGCTGCGGTGTCTAATTTTCAATCCACCCTGAATTTCATCAGCAATTGGATGAATAGTAACCAACTAAAATTGAACCCTGATAAAACTGAGCTAATCCTTATGGGTGGGTCAGCCAACCCATTGAACTCCAACTTTTGGCCTCCACTGCTGGGAAATCCCCCATCCCCAGCAGGCTCTACTAAGAGCCTGGGCATTGTAATCAGTAATGATCTGTCTGAGAAAGCACAGATTGGCTCAGTGGTCTCCGCTTGTTTTTTTCAATTGCGAAGAAACCGGAAGATCAGTAGATTCTGGACCACTGAAGCCCTGACCTTGGTCATCCTAGCTCTGGTAATCTCCCGTGTTAATTATGCCAATTCATTGTACGTTGGTATCCCAGCATATCAGTTACATCGCCTACAGCTGGTTCAAAACCAAGCGGCCAGACTGATTTTTCGTCAGCCCAAACGGTCCCACGTTAGACCGCTTATGAAGAGTCTACATTGGCTTCCGGTGGCTAAATGGTGTGCCTTCAAGCTGGGATGCACCATCTTCAAAGCCCTCTTTGGTAATAGTCCAGCATTCATCTCTTCCAGGATCCAGCGCTATACTCCTTCTCGGGACCTGCGCTCTTCCCACCTGAACTTGCTGGCTATTCCACCATTCAAACGCAAGAAGTACGGGGGACTAAGATTTGCGGTTTTGGGCCCGCAATTTTGGAACTCGCTTCCTGTAGAGCTGAGGTCTATAACTTCCTATGCATAGTTTAGGACACAGCTCAAGACGTGGCTGTTCTCCCAGGTGTATGAGTAGTTAATTCCCTTGCTGCTGCAGCCTCCCCTTTTGACTCCAGCGCCATGAAACCGTTGGTGTACGTGCGCTTAACAAGTGCTTTTAACATAACATAACATAACATAACATAACATGTGTCCAAAATCATTACATATAGGCTGCCATTTGTGACCTACAATTGTCAACAGGGATACTTTTGGGGGCAAATGTGTACCACCATGATGCAGGGATGCACCCTGTGACACATGTCACACAACATGAGCTACATGGACGAAAGGGGGAATCACTGCCCTTACATTCGGCCATGCTTTCATACTTGATTATTCATTGACATGTCACATCTGTGTGTATCAGGATGTATCATTCACGTTCAGTGGAGTGTTGAGGCTATCTCAGTACTGGGCCATGCAGACAACACTTAGCAATGTTGCCCCGTGGAGGGCCAGCCTGTGTCCTTTGTGATTGACAAGTTACTCGGAAGGGGAAGAGTCCAGTCCGCAGGCCATTTGCTGTGTCATTGTTGAGCATACAAGTGATGGTAGTCCATGTCGAGGTCCAAGGTTGGTGTTGCAGAGTGTGTCGGGGGACAGTGGAATGTGTTATTCCAGGGCATGATGCTGAGGGAAGACCCAAGCAGTAACAAGCCATGTGGCGGAGATGAATGCTACTGCTTCCTCCTTCACTATGGCAGATTCCTCCTCATCTTCGTCCTCTGACGTTTCATGTGCCTCACATGTGGGCGTTGGTGTTTGGTTTGCAGCACTGTGTGACACTGACACATCAGGGGCCGGAGATGTGGATGTTGTAGTGGCAGCAGCATTAACGGCGCAATGTCTTGTGGCATCACTCCCATGATGAGGGGCTTCTGCAGGGCATGGACGATCATAACGACAGCTTTCTCGTGTGCAGCCATGTTAGCCATTGTTTGCACCTGCATCCACTCCATGTTCTCCATGACCCTCCTTAAGTTTCCCAAATCACGGATGACATCGCTGCAGCCACTCTGACTAGACAGTTGTTGTTGTCTCAGAGGATGGGACTTAGACACCCACGTATGGCATCTAGTTTGGCTGCCATGAGGTCGTACCCCACCCGCACATGTTCAGCCAGCTCCTTCTGGCAGTGTGACACATGGCGTTGGAATGCCATGTGTTCTTCGGTGAGGTGCTGGGAGCCTGACGTGGTGGTGGGTGCTTTGTACTGTGTGGTCTGTGCAGGGGGTGGGATCACCTCGCTGGTGCTGGGCTGCCCTGCTACTGGAGGTGGGGTGCGGTGGTTGTCCATGAACCGTTGGTTTACGTCGTAGTCGATGTCCTGGGGGTCGTCTCCATCACCACTGACGTGTTGTAGGGTCTGCTCTGCAGGAGGTGTTGATTGTCCCTCTGCAATGTGAAGGGGAGATGCAGTTTCACGTTGTGTTCCATGTATGTTGACACTTTGGCGGAGTTTACATACAGGCTGCATGACAATGTACATTGTGACTGTTTGTGAGGAGATGCCTATTTAATGCGGGACAGTGGACATTTGTGCTACATCACGGATGTGTGCTTGTACCCGTACATTGTCATATCACAGTTTCCTGCTATGCCAGGCGTGATTGGCCATTTGCTACACACATGCGGCAGCAGTTGTGTCCTGTGTTCTGTTGTGGAAGTGTTGCAGTTTGTACCACATTGTCATCAGTGTTGAGGTGCTCTTATTCTTATGTGTGTGTGCTGCATTGTGGGTTAGTCGCACCTGCAGCTCTGATTTGGCTGCCCCTTCTCCCTTTCAGGCGCTGTGCCTTTGACTTCTGTGCTTCTACAGTGCTGAGATGTTGCGGGCTTGGGTAAATTGGGCTCTTGGTCGAGTTGTGACTCTTGGGCATGGTTTGTCCGCAGATGTGCTCTACTTATTTGTGCATGTGTACCATTGTGCCCATCTCCCCCCGTCCCCCCAGTCCGTGGTCGGTACTCACCCTGTTGATGTTGTGTCAGGTCATGTTGAGCAGTGTCCGGATCCACTTCTCCTGGCACCGTGTCCCGACTGATGACTGTAGCCTCCATTTTCTCCATGTAATCCAGCTCCTGGTGTGCCGCTGGACCCCCACCTCCAAGCTGCGTTGCTGCTTTCATGTTGGCATCGAGTTTCTTCTTGTTTTTGCCCTTCACATCATTCCAGCGCCTCTTGACCTCTTCCATTGTCCTCCTCAACTCTGCAACTGCATTCACATGGTCCAAGATAGTCTGCCATGTTTGCATCTTTGTTGCCAAAGACACGTTGGAGGTGACGGACAGTTGTTGGTGGTGTTCTGTCACCTCCGTGACGATGATCCTGTTTTCCTGCAGACTGACCCCGTCTTCCTCTTCCTCTTCTCCTTGGCCTTGACCGACCCCGGGCTACCTTGCTGGTCATCTGTGGGGCTTGTGGGGTTCGCGTTGTCCTCGGCACTTGGTCCGGGTGCATCCATGGTGCTACGCAGTTAGATTTCTTTTGTTTGTGTTTATCGGTGATTATATGATGCATTGTCCCGCATGACGCGTGGGGATAGCAGGCCTTTTGCTGTTTACCGCTGATTTTTGACTCGCGCTTTGGGCCATCGCACCTTTTTTCGCGTTCGTGTTTCGCATTGTTTCAGCATCGCGTTAATTTTAACGTGGTCATTTGGCACATTATCGTGGGACTATCGCATGGTGCCGCCGGGTTGTGAATGCTACGTTAACATGGTGTTATTTTCCCGCGATAGACTGCGATGTGCAGAGTTGCGTTAAGCTAATTTGGCGATGATTATCAAACATTCTGGTGAATATCCCCCCATATCTTTACTGAGGCAGGAGAGGGGAAAAAGGACTTCCATGCTGACACAGTGATGCAAGACGCTGAGGTTCCTGCACGCAGACACTCAAGCTCGCAGTGGTCGGACATCCCTTGCGGGGTGTCCTTCTCGAGACCAAGACGGGGTCTCACAGTCTCTCACTTCAGGTACTGCGGTTGGCTTTATGCTAGGGGATTCTTGGCTCTACACCTACATACATGCTAGGTACACTTAGGTACATCTAGTTAGGGTTGCATCGTAGGAGTACGCATTTATTACTGTACAACTGTATTCATTGTTTTAGCACAATGGTAGGAATCTACCATCCTTTTACTCAGTTGGTGCCTGTAATCATTTACACCTGCTACAGACCAATTTCCCTATTATGCTCAGTGGTAAAGGTGGTAGGGCATATTGTTCTCAAGCGAGTGGAAGTGTGGGCTCGGGCTAAAAACATCATTTGCCCCGTCCAATATGGATTCAGGGAAGGGATGGGCACTATTGAACAATGCTTGAACCTCAACCTTATTATAGGTAAGTATGTTTTAGCAAAGCAGGGATCTCTTTTCCTTGCATTTATGGACCTTAGCAGCGCTTATGATCGGGTGAATAGGTCCAAGCTCTGGGACATCCTTGGGGTGCTGGGGCTGCCTGTCGACCTGGTTAATTTTCTCAGAGCCCTGCATACGGATGTAAACGCTCGTGTTAGATACAGCACTGAGGAGGAAACAACTGAACCTTTGGGCCTTCCACGAGGGGTCAGGCAGGGATGCGTGCTGGCCCCAGTACTGTTTTTATTATACATTAACAGCCTAGATGCATGCCTGAGCACACATGGTGTTGATATGCCAAGTGTAAAGACAAGTAGGGTCCCTTCTTTGTTATACGCCGACGATGCCGTACTGATGGCCCGAACGGCTAACGGGCTAAAACTCCTGGTGGATCTCTTTGTGAATTTCATGGACGACCTGGACCTAGGCATTAACATTTCAAAGACGCACTTTGGGAGGAGGACAGCAAGACGAGGCCCATTGTCATCAAAGGGCAACACATTACTAGGGTTTCTATATTCTCCTACCTGGGGATTTCTTTTGACCACCAGAACAATTGGCTCCCCTGTATATCTAGCCGCTGTTCTAAATTCACCCAAGCCTGCTGTGCCCTATTTAGATTCTCAATGTCAGTAGGCAACAAGCCTGTGCTGCCCCTGGTACAAATTTTCAAAATGAAGTGTCTCCCAGTTCTGATTTATGGAGCTGCTATATGGGGGTACCGTAAGAGTAAAGGAATCCAGCTGGAAGAGAACCGATTTTGTAGGAAGCTCCTGGGGGTGGGCCAAAACAGCTCCTCATCTGTCATTCATGAGGAATTGGGCCTAAACTACGTGGAGGACCAGGTCAAACTGGCTCCACTGTTATTATGGATCTCTGTTTGGGCTAATGAGAGTTTGTGGTTCAATAGGAGTGTGATCGAGGACTGCATGGATCGCACCTACGGGCTTAAGATACCGTGGATTAATTTTATAAAATCGGTCGCCCATTCCCTCGATCACTCGGACATCTTCGATAAACCACATCTCATTAAAAAGGGAGATCGCAGAGCTTTAATGGAATCATTTGTTAATAAAGTCAATGAGGAAAGGGAAGCTAGGGTGCTGATGAAAGACTCTATTAGATCTTTCCTGTTGTTGAAAACTGTCAGTGGTCCTGAAAATTATCTCACGACAGTTAAGCACCCTAGAGATAGATCCTTACATACCAAATTTTGCTTGGGTACTATCCGTACGATGATTTGCTTCCCGCCAGGCCAGTTTGATCCTCATGCTCTTTTAATTTGCCCTTCTGACGATCGTTCCCCCCCAGACCCTAATACATCTGGTCCTATTTTGCAAATACTATGAGTTTCCTTGCAGAAGACATTTACTACACTTTTAAAAGTGAGGGGCTTCACCCAACATCAACCCGCCTTTTTATTCTTATAACATTTACAGGATCAGTTGGTGATGACGGCAGTCATCATCTATTTAAAAGGTGCCCTATTTTGGAATAAAATACTGTGTGCTTAGTAATAATAACATGCATGCTAGGCCAGGGTACTTATTTTAATCAGGATTTTATGAGTCTATGTATATTTTAAATTGGATGAATTGAATTGGTATGTGCTTAAAAAAGGTTTTAAATGTATTTTGTGCTCTTTGATAATAAGTACTATTGTGTTTCTTCTTTCTTCTTGCTTTGAACACATAATTTTTATCTTTGTGATTATTGTGTATAATCGAAATAAAGATTGTATTGATTGATTATATCTGTTTCTGTCTTATGGTTGTTTCAGCACACCTATTTTACACTAGAATGACGCTGGTTCAATAAATGCTTATTTAAAACGTCTCCACCGTTTATTCTGTGTATCTCTCTCAGACAAAGTGAGCTCGAGTGACTGAGCGAAAAGTACTGTACTATTTCCACGATTCTGAGGGATCAGGGTTGTCATGTTCGATAGTGCCAAGAACTGTTCTCTCCTTGGTAAGAGGAGTTTACAGTGGCACTGTGAGCTAGTGAGGTATACATGCGAACATACCCGGTGGGGGTGTCTGGAATCAGTCTGGACACCAATTCCACAGTGTATGTTGTCTAAACGCGCAAATCCAATATAGGTTTATAGGAACTACACGACATGGGGCGCCAACGTTGGTTTGGTACTTATTTAACAGTCAAATCTGAGTAGTTCAGTCATGCTGTTCTCAGAGACCTATACTCACATTTTCCCAGAGACGTCTGGAGTGGGAAGGGAACAGTCTGCCAAAGCTGAATAGGCATATCCTACGTATTGGCTGTAGGTTTATCAAGCTTGAAGGACAAACAGTTCCCTATTGTGCATAAAACCTTATCTCAGTTTCCTTGAAACTTCTTATTTTCAAATAATGGCTGACGAAGACGCCGCTGCTCCAGCACATCATGCCAACGCAGTACAGGAAAGAGAACAAGAAGGCGAAATAAAAATTTCTGAAAATGTCAGAACTGCCCTTACTTTAAAACTAGCAGACTATGGAGTCACAACTAGGGGTGGGACTGTCATATTTATGATTGAGGCACACGAATCACATAGAACTGAGGTATTCTATTCATGAGTTACATTCCCACAAGCAGATGCACACACACATACATTTCATTCTTACACTGAAGATGAAACACCAGATGAATACTGTCCATATGAGGACATTGAAATTCCGCTCACCTACCAGGAGCACATAAACTGGTTTAAAGGCACCCTCCCATACACAAAAGTAAAAGTGAGACTCGGTCCACTCGAAAGAGATGGAGCAACTTGGCCAGTCCTAGCGGCTTACACACCACATCCAGACATTGACACAATGCCAGTAGCAGACTTACCTCCACTTCATAAAGAAATAATACAACTTTACAGAAACCTGACACAGTTCGTGATGAGAACACTCATACTTCAGCCAGCAAGGGCAACACCTACTGGACAAATTCAGGGATCTACAACTAAAATAACTCCACAAACGCTACACGCGGTGATGGGTAAAATGCCCACTAGACATGAGCAAATGCCATTCTGGATAGCTCAGAAAATAACACAGTTAGAGGCAGTATTTCCACACACAAGCCCTCAAGAAAAACACAGAATGCTAACAATCTGCTTGCCAATGGGGATAGCTCCCCAGATAGAGGATTGTACCTCTTGGGATACAGTTTTCGCTGCCATATATACTAGAACTCATGGTATCCCTTCATTAGCAGTAATACCAGATGTATTAAGACAAATACAGAATGAGTATGGAGCAGAACCTGCTCTGAATTTAGGGATGAAATTGTTAGGAAATTTTGCCCAGGTATCAACTATTATATTAGCAAGCATAAAAGGGGAGGCAGCAGCAGTGGCAATATGCCAATGCCTGAGGGATATCACTCCTTTACAACAGGAACGTGAATTACCTAAAATTATCGAAGATACCTATGCCGAATTCGGTAGAGATAGCTTGGGAGCTAGAGCAACAAAACATCAACTCATAGGTGGTCCTGAAAAAGATAACACCAAGCAAGCAGCTGATTCTTTCGAGAAGAAATGGGATAATAATAGTAAAAAAACAAAAGAATAGAGAAAATAGGTCACAATCCAGGGGTGGGTCTCCTCAACAGGAGCCCTCCGAAAGGAGGAACAACCTTAGGAATCGTGATAACATTAAAAAAACTGACAGGTATCAGGATACTGATGCACGTTCCTCTCATTCCTTTCAGGGTTCATCAAAACTCCGAGAGGGAAGGACGGTAAGAACACAGACAAGAAGAGCATACAAAGTCCAGAGACATGCAACGCGCTTCAGACTATACTTCCAAAACAGAAGAGAAACAAAAATCAAAACCTCAATTTAAAAAGAAGAAAGTAGCAGGTCTTAAGGTTAGACATGCCCAGAATTCTGAGGACTCAACTTCTGAATGGGAATGGGCTCTGACGATGCTAGACAGCGCAGCATAAGTAACAATAGCTCGCCAGAACCTGATGGAATTTCTGGTGACAGCGGAGTTGAATGAACATATCACAGTGGAGACACCTGATACGAGGGTAAGTAACCCGCATAAGTTATATGAAATAACACTCCAAATGAAGGGGTACAAACCCAGGCAAATTAAAGGTCTCTTTTGGGAGAACCTGCCTTATGGATATGACATCCTTTTAGCTGAAAAAGATTGGCCATCTGAAATTGTTATGGAGTGCCCAAAGGGAGAAATGGCAATTTTACCGGCTTTTTCAGACCTAGTTCCAGTATACTTAAAACATTCATACGTGCAGGAGTGGGTGGTAGCACTTGCTCCAGCATTATATCACAACCATGTTGGGTGGGATGCTGAGTTACCTCACCATGTAATCCCAGTAAAAACTACTCCAACTCCACAGAGACAGTACCCAATAAACCAAGAAGCGAAAAAACAAGTCGGGGAGATCTTAGATCAACTTGAATACCAGGGTGTAATTGAAACTTGCACCTCTTCAGTGAATAATCCTTTGTTTCCCGTAATGAAACCCGATAATTCATACCGTTTAGTTTTAGATTACAGATATCTGAACACATGCACTAAAACATTTGCAGTACAGAATGCACATAGTGCCGCATTGATGAATAACATTGTGCGGAAAAAACAACATTAGATATCTCAAATTGATTTTTCTGCGAAAATATTGCGCCTGAGAGTAGGTATTTGACAGCATTCTCAGCACTTGGTTCTCAGCGTCAATTTTGTCGACTCCCCCAAGGGTATAAGAATAGCCTTGGGTTGTTCTCAGCTAGGGTAACAGAGTTACTTCTGGATTTGGATGAAGAGGCATTGTCCTATGTAGATGACATTTATCTGACGGATGATGATTTAATGGATCACTTTACCCGGGTGAGCAATATCATTTCGGGGTTCGCCTCTGAGGGCTAAAAATTCAACTTTAAAAAATCAAAAATAGCCCACCTCAATGTCCTATTTTTGGGATATGAGCTTTCAAGTGAAGGGAAAAGCCTGGCAGCTAACTTTTTAGAAAAGCGTGCGCTGCTTCAACCTCCAAATTTGTTGAAAAACTTACAATCCATATTGGGATTCTTGCATTTTGGCAGAGTTTACATTTTGGATTAAGCAGAAAAAGTGAAACCTTTCTACAACCTAATAAGATGTGATTGTTCAGTTAGGCATTGGACACAGGAACACACAGATATCCTTCGTTCCTTACAAGCTGACATGATAGCTTCCAAACATCTACACACACTTGTAAACACCACAAATTTAGTGATCCGTGTTATAGCGGGTCAATCCGGGTATACGTACCTAACCTTCAATGAAGGCAAAACAGTACCTATAGCATATAAATCACACTTGTACACAAACGCAGAAATAAGTTTTGCTTCCACAGAAAAAATTCTGACAGCAGTACAAACTGCATATAATGACAAAAGAAAAGGGCCCCCTGCAACTAATATAGGTTCCTAAGGCAGGGAAATTACAATTATGAAAAATAACATCCCCAGCCAACAAGGTCAAGAGAAAGATATCTAAACCTGTAACAACATGATCATACTATAAGAGAACTCAGCGTACATAAAAGCCAAATTAAAAAATTAGATTCATTTTATTGATATATTTTTTTGTCTCGTAATAACATTTCTTTAAAAACATATAGAAAAACATATATAACTGAACAATAATAGTCTAACATACAACTTACAATAAATCATTACATATATACATATAAAAGAAATCACAGTGACAATAGATGGAATAATAATCAGACATCAGACATACATAAAAAATATACATATAATACAATAGAACAGAGTAGTGGCTGATTGATAAGTTTTCTTGTATATATTTTCTACGCGCGTTTCGGCGAACAGAGCGCCTTCTTCAGGAAAGCCACAGAGATTCCATGAATGAGTAAATAGAGGTCCGAAAGGAGTGGAAGGTTTTTGATGACTAAGGGAACTAAGATAATTCTAAGTGTATCCTATAATGGCACTTGAGCCCAAGTAGCCAGGCCTGTGTAGGTCCCTATGTTCCAAAAGGTTGATGATTATTATAAATGAATGCCAGTGGGTTCTGTAACCTCAAAAAGTCTTATTCCGAGTTGACCCGCTGTGAACGGGGTACTTGAGCCCAAGTACCCAAACGGAAGGCTCTCTAAGATGAAGAGAGTGTGATATTCTTGAAGACTGTCCACCGCAATTCTGGAAGGTGCAGGTGTGTAGTTTGATATGCAGTATGCTAGACGTGTGGTAGGCAAGAGGATTCCCACTATAATGGTTCTACAAGTTGCACATTCATTGAAGCCATAAAAATGTATAGCATGATGAGGGTAGCCTCGTCCTGCTTCCAGCTCTACGGATCTGTGCTGGACGTGCTACGGTGGAGCCCTTCATTTGCTGACATATGTTTCACTTTAAGACAAAATTCTTCGTTTGTTTAGTTAATCCTGGCCACCAATAGAGTTGTTTCAATAAAGAAACCGTCGTGGTAATCCATGCATGTGCAGAACCTAGTCCCTCGTGTGCAGCTAGAATTAAACCTAATCTGCAATCCATGTTTGGTATTACTCTATCCCCCACTCCTGGAATTTGAGCATACGGAATGTTATTTGCTTCTAACTTGTAGGAATACTTGAGTGGAAAACCTTTCGGTAAGGCTGTGCAGTTTTTGCGTGAAGCAATGAAAGCTATCATTGTGCTTCTGTCTATTCTCGTTCTAGAACGAGTGATTGCAGCTACTGCAGCAGTTCGTACTGCCCCTTTTGCGGCTTCATCAGCCAATTAATTCCCTTAAACGTGAACGCCATCACGTTGATGACTCAGCGTGTGTATCACGTGAGCTCTCGGTAGTTCGTTTTTCAACTCAGCTACCTGTTACTAAAGTAATTTATGCTTAATTGTATAACCTTTTGAGTCTTTAAACCCATTTTGACCCCAGTAGTGAAGTTATTCATTGTATGACTGGACACAGTAAAATGAATCGCACACGATCAGTGTGGGGAATTCTCGATCTGTATTTATTAGTGCCTGTAACAGGGCACTTAATTCTGCCAGTTGTGCCCTGCAGTCTCCTAGAGACTGTGTCTTCGTACTGCTAGGATGGAACTTGTCTTCCTGCATACGACCCTTCACAATTGCACATGCGGCGCTGTATTGTTGTTTACTTTCTAAGGCCGGCTGAGCAGATCCCTCAGTGTAAGAATTTTGTCTTAAAGTGCAACATCTGTCAGCAAATGAAGGGCTCCACCGTAGCACGTGCAGCTCAGATACCATTATTGATATCAGACAGACCACTCGCTTGTGTCTATTTGGACCACTGTGGCCCCCTACAATCGGATGGGGCTGACAAGTATATCTTGGTGGCAGTGGATTCATGCTCTAGATTCCTGTTGGTTTGGCCTCAGCGCTCGGCCGACACTCGAACAGTTATAAAAGATTTGCGAGTCTTCATAGGGACATACGCAGTTGGCACATTACATTCTGACCACGGCCCCGCATTTAGCTTTAGGGCTTACAAGGAAGCCATGAGAAGTTTGGGTGTTGCATTGCAGTACTCCTCTCCGTACCATCCCGAGGGAAATTCATTCGTGGAGAGGAAAAACCGAGACTTAAAGCAATCTTTAACAGCAAGAGTAGTAGGTTCGGGTGGTAGTTGGGTCACTTATATTGGGTCCAGAGGGCACTCAATAATATGCCGATAAGTTCCCTAGGAGGTGTCACTCCTTACAAAGTCCTATTTGGGACGAGAATGTGGGTACCTGATCTCGCTATGAAAGCACAGAGGCGGATAAAAAACCATTTGACATCAATAAACGTTTGGCTGTTTTACAGGATTTCAATGAATTCCGGGCACTACAAAGCAACGTGTAAGTAAAACGCACTGCCACTGGGGAAGTCAAATCAGTCACGGCAAGACCTGCCTGTATCCCAAAAGTCGGGGATCTGGTCAGAGGAAAGATTGTGGACAAGAAAGAATTTGGACCATCATACAGAAAGCCTGTCCCTGTCTTAGCTGTTGAAGGAACAAGAACAGTACTTCTTCTGCCTCTTGCCGGCAAAAAAGAAAAGAGATTTGTCTCCATCGATCTGATCAAACCACACTATATGGCTGATACTGAATAGTAGGCCACGTGGACTCCTGGGTAGCCAACGCTCTCCTCTCGCTACCATACAGGAAGTTCAGACAGAAAGACTCATAACATTTGAAGAGTCACCAATACAAAATAATGATCTTTCCAACAATAAAATGGAACTCATTCCAGTTGAAATAGAACATTAAAACACAAATGAAAGACAAATATCAATTCGGCCTACCACCGATATCTACATCAATATGCCTCTACAAGAAACATCTGCCAGTTCAACAAAACCTGCTGATCTACCAAAATAGATCGAACTGCATCTGGCTACTTCATTGATTTTGATACCTTCTCTCTCGATCCCAGTGAACCTGAAACAATGCCAGCTCCAGTTTCCCGTAAACAACAACTTCATGATTGCTAAGTTTGTCTGAAAAAGACTTACCTGGTCTTACCATGGATACAGCTCTGGATAATAACTGGAATATTGTATTTTCTTTTCTGGATTGGACTAGGGACTGTCTTTTGCTTACTCATGAATGGAAACTATCTCCCAGAACGCTCTGCAGTATCAAATGTGAACTTGGTCCTGAAACCTTATACGTCATCTCATTGTTAACAAAGAGACCTGTCCTTCGTGAACATTACAGCTGTTCCAATTCCTGATGGTATAGTTTGGGACAGATTTCATATGATGTATTGGTCCCACTGAACCTTTGAAAGTACCTCATGTATTTAAAATTTCTTTAAATGATATCATTACCTCCAGTACATTTTCTGACGATTGGGATTTTGAAACTGCAAATAATATGTTGTCTGATTTAGAACAATCTGCGGCATTTTCAAGCATTGAAATATTAGAGGACACAACTGATTATGACACAATGTACTGTTACCAACATTATGGTCATCACTTTTTACATAAATCCAGTATCCCACGTAATGTTTTTACATACCACCAATGGGAACATTGCCCAACATCACCGAAAGGTAGTTCACGAACATTTGCACAGAAATTTTCTTATTTTTCAGGGTTTAACACTTCTGACCTGACCTCATATAACTATACGGTTGCACCTACAACTGCACAGAAAAATATGCTAACAAACACCAATCAGATTTACTCTGTATCCTTCATTTCCCAACTGTCTGAACAGGGTTTCGACTTATGGAAGGACACTAAAGACATAAAATCAGTCAGGGGTTCAAAGGAATGGCAAGTTCAGGGAACAGAAGCAGTATTTCAAGCGTGCCTCATTCCACAGCAGATAATATTTCTGAACGACACTGTGCAACAGACTTCCTGTCTTGGACTAGCCAAGAACAAAGACTTGCACCCACCTCGGATTCCCTCACCATCACACTTTGAGGGGTGGCAAAACTTTACGACACATGGTGGGGATACAGTAAATGACAGCATACATACTATTCCATACAATTCGTCTGACCCCAATTGGAAAGGATGGTTAGTTTGGGCCATAGACACAAAAAGGTGTCAGTAAAGATTCAGGGGTACCACCGAAGGGTTTAGTATCCATAGGCCGGACCAACGCTATGTACAACGAGAACATCCGGGGCTGGTGACATCATACAGTGTTGGGAAGTTATGCCTCGATTGGCTAAAAACCTCAACACTGTCCCAGGTGAAACAACACTTATCCTTACTATCAGATGATGTGGATTTAAGGGATTTTTGATTGGGCCCCCGAGAGCCACGTCAGAAACGTTTCTTATATGCTGTTTATAATAAAATCTGGAAAATCTCTCAACAAGAAGCTGCGGAGAGACTTTGTGAAATTGATATAATTAACCTAGAGAAAGCCTTAGCGGTAGTGGATAATGGTATGACTACATTAACATCCAGGATTTATTCACTGGGCAACATTGTATCTTCTGCTATTGATATACTCGAACAGGATTTGTCCATACTACAGCACGGACAGTCTCAGTTACGTTCTATTATGTTGTTAAGCTGGACGCTACAATCATTGCGTTCCCGTTATGTGCCTTGGCGATTTATCAACAGTACGTCCCTTTTCTCTGCATACAATCTAACTAAGAAGCAAATAACAATGGCACAAAGAGGAGCAAGAATATACCCTGTTGCGTATTGAAAAACTGGACCAATTACCTTTCACTGTGGCAGAGTCACCATCCACAGAATGGTTATTTCATGGCCATATTACGTTACCAGTCACAACTATGCCGTTTCAATATTGCCTAGAACAACAACAGGCAGGCAGATATGAGGCGATGGGTAAGGAATTCATCAAGGAATCTTGGGAATTGCCTTATAGATTTTGATGCAGGAGTGGGGACATGGAAGTGTTTCTAAGCGGTACAAACTGCGAGAACTCTTTAAGTGGATCTCTCATCTGCCAGGATATCATGCTTCACGGGGCCTGTAACGGTTCAGTTGCAAACTTATCCTGTCATTTGAAAGGTGCCCCAGCTGCTGTGATTAATCTGGTGTTCAAGTTGCTCTCAAATGGGAGTTACTTGATGTTGAATGATCAAGGTTGTTGTGGATGCTTCGGGCATCACATATCTTGCCACTATAAGCTCCTAACTTTACTACTACTAAATGCCTTCTGTGAATACCAAAAGCAGTAAGTTTAGGATTTTATCTCAGTTTAATAGTAGTAAAGTTAGTAGTCCTAACTTTACTACTACTAAATGCCTTCTGTGAATACCAAAAGTAGTAAGTTTAGGATTTTATCTCAGTTTAGTAGTAGTAAAGTTAGTAGTCCTAACTTTACTACTACTAAATGCCTTCTGTGAATACCAAAAGTAGTAAGTTTAGGATTTTATCTCAGATTAGTTCTGTGAATCGGCCTCCATATCTTTGCTGAGGCAGGAGAGGAGA
The DNA here is from genome assembly GCA_963921515.1 of Calotriton arnoldi. Lineage (NCBI taxonomy): Eukaryota > Metazoa > Chordata > Amphibia > Caudata > Salamandridae > Calotriton > Calotriton arnoldi. Next base: position 405,630 of record CAWUFW010006999.1, on the reverse strand, counting down.
AAAAGGACTTCCATGCTGACACACTGACGCAAACGCTGAGGTTCCTGCACGCAGACACTCCAGCTCGCAGTGGTCGGACATCCTTCGCGGGGTGTCCTTCTCGAGACCAAGACGGGTTCCCACAGTCTCTCACTTCAGGTAATGAGGTTGGCTTTATCCTACGGGGATTCTTGGCTCTGCACCTACATACATGCTAGGTACACTTAGGTACATCTAGTTAGGGTTGCATCGTAGGAGTACGCATTTATTAGTCATGTATTTTATATACTCACCTGTATTCATTGTTTTAGCACAATGGTAGGAATCTACCATCCTTTTACTCTGTTGGTGCTTGTTATCATTTATATCTGTTTCTGTCTTATGGTTGTTTCAGCACACCTATTTTACACTAGAATGATGCTGGTTCAATAAATGCTTATTGAAAACGTCCCCACCGTTTATTCTGTGTATCTCTCTGAGACAAAGTGAGCACGAGTGACTCAGTGAAAAGTACTGTACTGTTTCCACGATTCTGAGGGATCAAGGTTGTCATGTTCAATAGTTGCCAAGAACAATTCTCGCCTTGGTAAGAGGAGTTTACAGTTGCACTGTGAGCTAGCGAGGTATACAGGCAAACATACCCAGTGGGGGTGTTTGGAATCAGTCTGGACACCAATCCCACAGTCTATGTTGTCTAAACACGCGGGGGCATATCAACAAGCGGCAGCGATAATTATCGCTGGCCACTCTTAGCGTGAGGAATTTTATCACCGGCTAACGCAGATAATTATCGTCATGCTAGCGCTGTATTAACAATGCATAGCGCAATGGCGATAATTATTCCAGTGATAGCGATGTTTTCCATGGAACATCACTGGTTTTCCAGCGATGTTCCATGGAAAACGGCGATATCCTTGGTGATAGGGCCTGTGGTCTTAGCCACACAATCCACCCCCCATGTTAGGTATGCCTTAGTCAGGAATTTAACAGACGTTAAATTCCTGCGTTAAGGCATACTTAACATGATTTTAAATATCGCTAACCCTCGTTGTTAATATGAGGAAGCTGAGTTAGCGATATTTACCCAAGGGAGTCTGGTCAGGCACGCCTCCTTTGCATCTCATTAGCGATGCGATGGGAGGCGTGCTGACAAGGGGCGCTAATGCAAGGATACACGTGCTAGCGTGTCCTTGTTGATAATGCGATAATATTATCGCCGCTTTTCGCCCGAAAACGGGCTCTAAAGCGGCGATAATATTATCGCCGCACCTTGTTAATATGCCCCTTGGATCCTATATAGGTTTATAGGAACTACACCACATGGCGCCGCCAACTTTGTTTTGGTACTTATTTAACGGTCAAATCTGAGTAGTTCAGTTGTGCTGTTCTCAGAGACCCCTACTCACATTTTTCCAGAGGCGTCTGGAGCGGCAAGGGAACAATCCGCCGCAGCTGAGTAGGCGTATCCTATGTATTGGCTGTAGGTTTATCAAGCCTGAAGGACAAACAGTTCCTTATTGTGCATAAAACCTTATCTCAGTTTCCTTGAAACTTCCTACTTTCAAATAATGGCTGATGAAGACGCCGCTGCCCCAGCACATTGTGCAAACACAGTACAGGAAAGAGAACAAGAAGGCAAAATAAACATTTCAGAAAATGTCAGAACTGCCCTTACTTTAAAACTAGCAGACTATGGAGTCACAGCTCGGGGTGGGACAGTCACAATCGTGATTGAGGCACACAAATCATATAGAACTGAGGTATTCTATTCATGGGTTAAATTCCCACAAGCGGATGCACACCCACATACATTTCATTCTTACACTGAAGATGAAACACCAGATGAATACTGTCCATATGAGAACACTGAAATTCTGCTAACCTATCCAGGACCACATAAACTAGTTTAAAGGTGCCCTCCCACACACAAAAGAAAAAGTGAGACTTGGTCCCCTCGGAAGAGATGGAGCAACTTGGCCAGTCATAGCGGCTTACACACCACATCAAGACATTGACACAATACCAGTAGCAAACTTACGTCCACTGCATAAAAAAATAATAAAACTTTACAGAAGCCTGACACAGTTCGTGTTGAGAACACTCACACTTCAGCCAGCAAGGGCAACACCTACAGGACAAATTCAGCGATCTACAACTAAAATAACTCAACAAACGCTACACGCTGTTATGGGTAAAATGCCCACTAGATGTGAGCAAATGCTGTTCTGGATAGCTCAGAAAATAACACAGTTAGAGGCAGTTGTTCCACACAGAAGCCCTCAAGAATAACACAGAATGCTAACAATCTGCTTGCCAATTGGGATAGCTCCCCAGATAGAGGATTGTACCGCTTGGGGTACAGTTTTCGCTGCCATATATACCGTATGCCTTCAATAGCATTAATACCAGATGTAGTAAGACAAATACAGAATGAGTGTGGAGTAGAACCTGCTCTGAACTTAGGGATGAAATTGTTTAGAAATTTTACCCAGGTATCAACTATTATATTAGCAAACATAAAAGGGGAGGCAGCAGCAGTTGCAATAGGCCAATGCCTGAGGGAATTCACTTCTTTACAACAGGAACGTGAATTACCTAAAATTATCGAAGATACCTATTCTGAATTAGGTAGAGATAGTTTGGGAGATAGAGCAACAAAGCCGCAACTCATGGGTGGTCCTGAAAAAGATAACACCAAGCAAGCACCTGATTCTTCCAAGAAGAAGTGGGATAATAATAATAAAAAACAAAAGAATAGAGAAAATAGGTCATAATCCAGGGGTGAGTCTCATCAACACGAGCCCTCCGAAAGGAGGTACAACCTTAGGAATTGTGATAACATTAAAAAACCTGACAGGTATCAGGATACTGATACACGTTCCTCTCGCTCCTTTCAGGGTTCATCAAAAAACTCCGAGAGGGAAGGACGGTCAGAACACAGACAAGAAGAGCATACAAAGTCCAGAGACACGCAACGCGCTTGAGACTATACTTCAAAAAAAGAAGAGAAACAAAAATCTAAACCTCAATTTAAAAAGAAGAAAGTAGCAGATCTTAAGGTTAGACATGCCCAGAATTCTGAGGACTCAAATTCTGAATGGGGAATGGGCTCTGACGATTCTAGACAGCACAGCAGAAGTACCAATAGCTCGCCAGAACCTGATGGAACTTCTGGTGACAGTGGAGTTGAATGAACATATCACGGTGGAGATACCTGATACCAGGGTAAGTGTTCCGCATACGTTACATGAAATAACACTGATTCCGAGCACCCACGCAGGTTATGTTTTCCAACAAACGGGCAGGTCCTACAGATTAGTGGGAACTACACAACATGGAGCCCCGTGTTCGGCGCCATGTCGTATAGTTCTCACTAATCCATAGGACCTACGCATTTGTTGGACAACATAAACTTTGGGTGAGGTGCCTAGACTGATTCCAGGCACCCCTGCAGGATATGTTGGTCTAGAGACCAGCTAGTTCGCAGTGCGACCATAAGCCCCCCTAACCTTACCAGGGAGCATATGGCTTCTCGCAATCACTGAACATGACATCCCTAACCCTTCAGGGATCGTGGGAACAGATCAGAACCTTTCGCTGAGTCACTCGTGCTTACTTGTGCTCAGAGAAATATACAGAGAATTCACAGTGGGACATTTTCAATTGATTTATTGACACAATGTTATTCTTGTATAGAATACATGTGCTGCGATAATCAGTAGATAGAAGCAGATGAAAGTGATTACAAGCACCAAAAGAGTGAATAGTAGATATAGGTCTACCATGGTGCTAAAACAGTGTATATATGCAAGCATGTAAACAAGGCAGTAATCAGGTGTACTCCTATTATGCAAACCCTAATCTGCGTGTACCTAGAGTGTGTGTAGGTGTAAAGCCAAGAATTCCCCCAAGGGACGATCCAACCCCATTACCTGGTGGGAGAGAATGTCTAAGCCCGTCTTAGTCACGAACTGGACACCCCTCAAGAGATGTCAGACCGCTGCATGGTGAAGTCTCAGCAGGGACCCTTGTTGTCAGCTGAAGTGCCTCCTCTGCTAATCTTTTGGGATGCTCGTTATTTATAATAGAAAGCATCCTTATGATGCACGTATAGATTAGCGATGTTATGGATATGTAGATAGCCCTGTCGTCTCGTGGATGAAGATAGAACAGCATTTGTACATAGTGCATAAAAAGGCCTTGTACATGGTGTTTGAGACATTGTGATAATGGTATGCAAAGCTGGATGTGTAAACAAAGTATTTTCAGAGAAACTAATCCAACATTGTCGCACATGCAAATATGTGCAAAAGGTCACAGCAGAAATATTATTGTGCAAAATTAGGACAATGTAACAAAATGTGAGGCTCTGTTACTTGGGCCTAACCCGGGCACATAACAGTGTGGCCTCCGCACAAGTGGTAGAATTGATTGCCCTTATGAGAGCATGTTGCCTTTCAGCACAAATAAGAGTGACTATATTTACAGATAGTCAGTGTGACTTTAGTGTGGTCCACGACTTTGGAAAGTTATGGTCACAAAGGGGGTTCATGGCATCATCTGGATCACCCATTAGAAACGGGAAATATGTGAAAGAATTGCTGAAAGCTTTGCAGTTGCCCCATAAAACTGAAGTGGTTAAGTGAGCAGCACACAGAACCGGCAACGATTATGTCTCAATTGGAAATCAATCTGCAGATGAAGTCGTCCGATATTGTGCACTTGTGGCTTACACAGTTAACAGAAAATATGCAAATGATACTGCTTTTTAGGTCTCGCCTACGCAGCGCGCATGCGCTGCATAGGAAAAAGACCTTTTGGAATCGCTTCGGCTTTTCAGCCAAAAACGTGCACGCGTTCCATTGCCTTCAATGGCAACGCGTGCACATTTGGCGATTCACTTGCGGGAGCGAGCGGCGCCATATGGTAGCAATTATCGCTCCTGGCGCCGCTCGCTCCCGCAAGGGAATCGCGCAGGCCCCCTCCTCTCCCCCCTCCCCCTGCTGCCGTGCGAGGCGCGCGCGCGCTTTTTTTCTAAAGCGCTCAGCCTTCAGGAGTTTTTTAACAGGAGGTGGGTAGGTTCATCTAGTAGTCTTAGGCCAAAGGTATTCTAGAATTTGGGACCCTGAAAGCCGTGGGTATCCGAACACGTTTTTGTTTTGTGAACGTTTGTTGTTGGACGAGGCACTTATTCATTGAGTGAAGGTTTGTAGCTGGAGTGCAACGTGGGGCTGGGTTTTTAACTTCGAGGAGTCCTTTGATCCATGATGCCTCGTGGACGGAACATAGAATTCAGAATTTAAACTTGAATTCTATTTGTACATAATTTGGTTTCCTTCTTCACCTTCTGCAACGATAAGCTGCCATTCTCCATATTCTAAAAGTCGGGAGCATAAAAAGCATAGCTTTCCTGGATCGAAGAAACCTAGCTGGATTATAATGCTGAAATCTCTTAGATATTTTGGGCAACCTTCAGAATATATGCGATGAGGTAAAGTCAGGGTTTTCTTTTAAACTGAATGCGCTGGAGCATGGGAACCCAGTGCAGATGTTTGAGAAGGCCCGATATAGAAGTTCTCCCAAGACGTTTCAGCAGCATTCTGTACCTTATTAATCAGGGTCTAAGGTAGACTGAGATAAAGGCTATTTGTATAGTTATTTATGAGGTAGTCAGGGCATATACCATTTTTTCCCAGGCTTCCAGAGGCAGAAGATCTAAAAATGTCTTCAAAGTACAAAATATTCACGTTCCTGTCTTACTGAGTATTTGCTGGCGAAAAGACAACCTGATGACTAATTTCGCACGCAGATTTCTAATGCAGGGGAGGGGGTGTAAGCAGACCTTCCGTCCACCAATCATCGATATTGAAACGGTTTACGTTCCCAAAGACCGGAATCGGTCTTGTCTGAATTACATTTCAGATTACTATGTTGCATCCATCTAGTAACCTGCGATAGACAATTTTTAAAAGTTGCTTCTGAAACGTCCGAAGCTCTGTCCATAGATGGAATCAGCTGCGTATCAGCCGCAAAAGACCCTACTTTGATTCGAAAAGTTTCACTCAAGGTGGCTAAAGGTGCCATGTAAACTTTAAAAAGTGATGAAAAATTTGACATTGCCACTGATTTATATCTATCACTGAGGAAAGATCGAAGCCATTTTAGTGCTTGACCACAAATACCCATTTCTGCCAGTCTCTTTAGCAGAAGGGGATGGGCGACTGTATCAAACTCTGCTGACAAATCTAAAAGAATGATGGCAGCATTCATCTATATGCAGTTGTTTCCTTCAAATTCTCTGTGACTTCGAACAACACTCATTCTGTACTGAATTTTGGCCCAAACCCAGATTGTGAGGGGTGTAAAAGTCCTGAGTTTTCAATGAATTCATACAACTGTTCATTTACCAGTTTTTCCAACATCTTGGCGAATGCCGGCATTAAGGCAATGGTACGGAAATTTGTTAATATGTCCAAACCATCTTCCGCAGAATCTCTGAATTGTTCTACTGAAGTGGGTTTGAGTAAATCAACGCGCATTTGGAAATGTACATGATGCAGTCCAGTAGCTCACTGCTCCTCTATTGCACAAAGTGCCATAGTTCCTGCAAGGTTTATTTTCAGCGCATTCCGAAAGTATTTGACTTTCACTTTAACTTCTAAAGAGAAAGAAGGAGTGGCAGTGTGCGATGCATGAAGATGTAGACGTTGATGTCAAAGATAGGTTTGCTGCATCACAGAAAAGGACCACGGCTTCAAGACATTGCTATTTAGTCGGTTTGGACGTCAGCGCCCTGAAGACGCTCCTTAAGGAAACCAGAAGTGAAGGGGAACCTCTGCAAAAAGCCTGTGGCACAGAGCACATAGCAACTTTTGGCTCTTGGTTTGGGCTTCAAGCAAAGAGGAATTGGGACAGGTGGGTTGTTTAGTTAAAGAATGGACAGGGGTTAGGGGGAAGAGGGTGATCCCCCTTCAGCATCATCATCATACTGGTACCTCTGTGCCTGTTGGTGTCAGTCAAAGCAGCACTTAATGCTAGCTCTACGTAAGGATATCCTGAAAAAGGGGAGAGGGATTAGGGGTCGCATGCTTGCTTTTTGGGGCCCACATTAATGCCACACTTTTCCAGCTATCCAAGCGATGAGTTCCCATCAGAATTATATGAAAGCAGGCTTCAGATACCAGCAGTGGGAAATATTGGTTTAGAAACTTGATGTACTCAATTCTCACTCCAATTAATGCATGAAGTACAAGAGAAAGGAAGGAGGTGGTTATAGGCAGTGTTCCCCTACCTCCCACATGACACCAAATCTATTTTTACTTTGTTTGTGCGTTACATAGTGAAGACAAGCCATGAGGGAGTCAAAACACTCAACAGAGAAGAAGCAACAGAGTAACAGAATCTACAGAGTAATCACCAGAATATAAGCCTACAGCTATAGTGCACAAGTTTCAGAAAAGTGTCACAGAATAAACCTAAAAACGGAAACATGGGCATAATCAGGGAAGTGCAAAATAGAGAAAATAACTTATATTGGGACTGACGAAAAGGTAGAGGGTCACTGAGAACACTATTCCCAGCAGGGGAGCAGAAATGACTTGGATAAGATGCATTCCAGGAGACGTCTCTTCGAAATATCAGAAAGGGATGAGAGGGAAAGATGTGGATGTATTCCTCTAGATAAAACCATCTACAATCAGAGATGTGGATAGAACAGAGGATCTATAAAAAAAGATGGCTGATTCCTGCTAGGTGCCCAGGGATGTTGTCGCAGGGAATAAAAAAGTGGAACCGAGCTCCTGAAGTGCCTGCGCTAGAGACATCTGCATGGAAGATGGCAAAATTCAAGGGTGGTAAGAGTTGTATGCATATGGAAGTTATTTCCCGAGGGATGGTAAGAGGATAAATAAAGAACAAAAGTAAGTAAGCAGGGTTGGGAAGCATTTTAAGTCTGGACTTAAACATAAAAAACTTGCTGCAATGAAAAAATAAAATGATTGCTTTCTGTATGCACTGAACCTACGCGGTGAATAACTGTCCAAAAATCCATTTTAGAGTTGTATAGAATCCGTCTGACCAGAATCCTATAACCTCCACTACTCCTCTTACACAAGTTTAACGTGATGACATTGCTAGCTTTTTCTGAAAAGAAAAAGAGGATATTGAAGGCACTTTTTCTGATACACCTAGGGCCTGAACACTTTCCATGTGCGTCAGATGTACTTAGAGCTTTTGCCCCACTAGAGGCGTCTTCATTCACCTCCTTGTTGTCTGCCATTAGGTCTGGCTCTCCACTTGACCCATTCCCCCCTTCTATATTACGTTGGCCATGATCACTATGGTGCAATTCACCCAGCTACTGAATGTTTCCCTAGCAGAAGGTAGGGTGCCTTTCAATCAATCAATCACAGAATTTGTAGAGCGCACTACCTACCCGCGAGGGTCTCAAGGCGCTGGGGAGAGAAAAAGGGGGGGGTGCTGCTACTGGTCGAACAGCCAGGTCTTGAGTAGCCTCCTGAAGGTCAGCAGGTCTTGGGTCTGTCATAGGCTTAGTGGAAGGGTGTTCCAGGTCTTGGCGGCGAGGTGTGAGAAGGATCTGCCGCCGGTTGTTGTTCTTCGAATGCGAGGGACGGTGGCGAGGGAGAGGTCGGCGGAGCGGAGCTGGCGGTTGGGGACGTAGAAGAAGAGTCGTCTGTTGAGGTAGGCTGGGCCAGTCTTGTGGAGTGCCTTGTGTGCGTGGATGAGGAGTTTGAAGGAGATCCTCCTGTCGACGGGGAGCCAGTGCAGGTTCCTCAGGTGGGGGGTGATGTGGCTGTGGCGTGGTATGTCGAGGATCAGGAGTGCGGAGGCGTTTTGTATGCGTTGCAGTTGCTTGATGAGCTTGGCCGGGGCTCCCGCGTAGAGGGCGTTCCCATAGTCAAGTCTGCTACTGACGAGGGCCTGGGTGACTGTTCTTCTTGTGTCTGTCGGGATCCACCTGTAGATCTTGCGAAGCATGCGGAGGGTGTTGAAGCAGGAGGAGGAGACTGCGTTGACTTGCTTGGCCATGGAGAGCGTTGAGTCGAGGATGACTCCCAGGTTGCGTGCGTGGTCGGTGGGTGTCGGGGCTGCTCCCAGCGTCGTTGGCCACCAGGAGTCATCCCAGGCTGAGGGGTTGGAGCCGAGGATGAGGACCTCTGTCTTGTCCGTGTTCAGCTTTAGTCGGCTGATCTTCATCCAATCGGCGACCGCCTTCATTCCTTCATGGAGATTGGATTTGGCGGCGAGGGGTCCTTGGTGAGGGAGAGGATCAGTTGAGTGTCGTCGGCGTAGGAGATAATGTTGAGGTCGTGCTGTCTGGCGATGCGTGCGAGCGGGGCCATGTAGATGTTGAACAGTGTTGGGCTGAGGGAAGATCCCTGGGGTACGCCGCAGATGATCTCGGAGGCTTCGGATCGGAAAGGTGGGAGGTGGACTCTCTGGGTTCTGCCGTCGAGGAAGGAGGTGGTCCATTCCAGGGCCTTGTCTCGGATCCCTGCGTCGTGGAGGCGTGCGCGTAGAGTGCGGTGGCAGACAGTGTCAGTGTCCTTTAGCAAGGAGGAGGGCTCTAACTACACCCCTACTAAAAAAGCCAAATCTTGACCTTCTCTTATGGTCAAACACCAGGCCAATTTCTGTTTCGCCTACCTTAGACAAGGTGCTGGAAAGGCCTGTAAATCGGCAACTTACATCCTAAGTGGAGAAGAATGGGATTTTGTATCCATCGCAGTCAGGTTTCATGGCGGGTTATAGCAATGAATCCGCTCTCCTTGGTGTCATGGAATATCTGCGCTGCCAATTAGATCCTACCTAATGTTTGGTCATGCCAGATAGAGCTAAAGTGATATCCAAGGCGCTGAAATCCTTAAAAAATAACTGGGAAGGCAACAACAGGAATAATATACTGTCCACAGAGAAAGAAGAATCGAGTGGAATCTGCTAAAGAAATCACCATTAGGGCCAATAATTGGAACCACAGGGAGACGAAGAATTAACCAGTAAGGGCCCTGTTGAGAGCCCAAAAGAAATGAGGTTCGAAAAACGTCAACAACCAATGTTGGGGAGTTGTTTCAGCTATTGCGAAAGCCACCTGAAGGCAATCCTGAAAGAGATATTGGCATCCAACTCTTCAGAGTGCGTTTGATAACCCCTATAGGAGAATTTGTAAAAAGATGTTAAGATTAAGACTAATAATAGAAACCTCAACGACATAGAAATAATTTGACTGGTTCAAGTTACATTCAGAAATATGTGAAGTCTTGTTCAAGTTCGATATATGTTTTAGAAGAGAAATGCATTGGATTCATTTTTTAGAAAGGTTTGTGTTCAATGTGATTTTTTGCAAACTACATGTTTACTTATAGAGAGCTGTAAATAATGTGCCTTACACAGCAATGTTGTCTGAATAATATGTTTAGGTGTTTCTGAAATGTATAAAAACATTATGAAGTCTAAAAATAAAATCACAACAAGATTAAGGCAATTAAATGACTTGATCTTATGAAAAAAAGTGTTGGCTGAATTAAAGTCTAGGTACAGTGTTAGTTTTGGAGCCAATTAGATTCTGGCAATTCAGCTGCACTGATTTTGTTAGATCTCAGTGTCGCATTTGCCTCAGATCTTTCCTGCATAATAGCACCATTCAGGTGCATTCACATCATTACAGGTCGTAATCCCACCTGTTACCTTCTGGGGTGCCTCCGGGCTCTACCCCGAGTCCTCTCCTGTTCAATCTATGTGTCAGGCCCCTAACTGACATTGTGGAGTACCATTGGGTTGACTCTTTTTTCATATGCCGACAACATGCAAATTGTGGTGTCCTTATCTACTAAGGACAGCTGAAACGCGGAAGCCCTTAGCACCTGTTTGGCCCAAGTTTCGGCTTGGATGAACATCAATTTGCTGATACTTAAAGGAGACAAAACAGAGGTCCTGTTAGTAGGCAACCATTCACATCTTTGGGGTCCCCATCTTTGGCCTTCTACTCTGGGCTCAACCCCCTCTCCAATGCAGGTGGTCAAAAGTCTGGGAGTATGGATAGATGATAAACTATCCATGAGTCTCCAGATTAATAAAGTAGCTCTCACATGCTTAGGTATTCTTAAGTGAGTGAAGAAAATCTTGGCATGTCTACTGGCTTCGGCCCAATGAAAGGTATTTCAGACCTTGGTGATATCCAGAATGGACTACAGAAACATTCTACATCTAGGTGTGGATAAATCTCTGCTCAAACGGCATCAAATTGTTAAAAATATGGCAGCATGTATGCTTCTTCATCCACCTAAGCATACTTCTACAGCCAGTTTGCTTTGTTTTTGCACTGGATGCCGACTGAGCAGTGGGTTCAATTTAAAACCTTACGCTAAATGCATAAGTGCCTTGCTAATACAAGGTCACTGTACTAAAAATCTTTGGTGTCCGAATATGCACCCAACCGCACTCTGTGTTCAAGCCATTTAGATCTGGCCTTGAATTCCCGGCAGGATGGTCGGTCGTTTGCTTATCTTGGCCCTAAATTATGGAACGGTCTGTCACTTTCACTGAGAGTCTAATTTGCTCACAGTTTTTCGGAAGAAACTGAAGGCGGGCTGTTTCCATCTGCATAATACGATTGAACAGTTTGAGCATTCTTGTTTAGTGAGGAGGCTGGGAAACCTGACAAGGTAGCCATGCGCTTTACAAGTCACTCTAACATAACATATGAGACAAAGAATTAAATGTGTGATAATTCAGTGTACCTTTGAGGTGTAAAATACTCCCTTGTGGATTGCACTTCAAGCACTCCATAGGGGTGAAATGTTACACCAAACAAAACAGTGAGGTGGAGCAGAAAGCTAATTTGATACTGACCAACAAACCCAATAGAACTGTAAATAAAGGGGATATTCAGGGAGCAGGGCACAGACTCAGATTCTGTACCAGCAGTGCCTCCTTATCAGGGGCTTCAGGTCGCTGCCACCCTGCCTGCATTGAGACCCCCTGAGCATTTTTAGGTCTCGCCTGAGCCAGCGCTTAGCGCTGCTCTCGGCGAGAGTTTTAGTAAGCGGGTTTTGGAAGTGCAAACAGCAGTGGCTTTTGCTGGCGACCAGCTTGCGTTCACGCGAGCGTGCACGCGCGATCAGGCGCCATATGGCTTCCCTCGCCATCTGGCTTCCCACCCTGATAACTCGCAGCGGCTTTTATCGCTCGCGATTACTTTCACTTTTGCGGCCTCGCGGCCGTGTCAGTTTCACGGCCGCGCGGCCAATGCTTGTCTTTAAGGATAGCTTGTTTTTAGAAGTTTTGCAGATTTAAATATTTTTTTAAGTGTCGCTTTAGGACTTCTAATTTTCGACGTGATAAATTGGAACCGTTGAGGCAATACAATGTGTTTTAAAGGGCATGAAAAATTGAATGTGCTCTTTTTATTACCAGAACAACGGATTTTGGTGTGTGTCCAAAACATGTTAGACCTGACTCCAAGTGGCGTGAAATCTTTTTCAGTGGCAGCAGCTTCTGTGGCATAAAAAACGAAAAGAACAAAGTGCTGCAGTTTCTGCCACCAGCAATACAGTGTGTGCTGTTTCACGTTTACAAACTTTCTTTCAAAGTGACGTGCTACGGGTAGCAGCTGATGGCTGACAGGCCTGCCCGACCACCTTCAGAAGTCACGGCTAGGTCTGTGTCAACGCTGATCAGAGTGGAAACGCTGCATGGAGCCAACCCCGGCCTTAACTATCTGAGACCCAGCAGGTATCAGTGCTGGCTCTCTTGTGCTGTCAGTCGGGTGATTTACGGTGACTTGGGCTGCCTAATGAGCAACTGATGTCCTGATGAAGTGCAGATAAGGTACTAAGGGACTGATGATGGAAAGCATGCACACACAGGGGAACTCCCATTAACTCCTGACATCACAATGGAAATCTGTGGAAGGTGTTGGACTTCAGGCTGGCCTGTCACCCTAGCCGGTTGCACAGGCATAAGGTTTTGTTAGAGAAAATGTCGAATTTTGTAATGCCAGGTCCAGGTCAAAAACCGCGATTAAAAATATTTTAGAAATGTAAATATTCAACTGATTAAAAAACTGTGTTTTTAGTTATTGTAAGAATGTCATTCTGTTGATCTCAGTCGAGGTCTAAATTAGTTTTTTTTAATAAACTAAACTGATTTCATTGTTTTTTTTTTTATAAAAGTCCATCACATAACCTACGAAGAAAAAACTTAGGCCCAAGGCATAGATTTTCTAGCGTTTTGCACCAATGTTCAGGAGATGCAGAGTGAAGGAAAGGACTGATCAACTTTTTGTGCAAAAGTTTTTGGCACTAGAAGTCTTTCTGAATGCATCACTATATGACGTTGCGTAATGCAAAACCTTGATAATGAATGCAAAGTGGGTGTTACAGTGGGGGAACCAAGAAGACACACATAATAATTAACATTAACCAATGCTTATTTAAGTCACACAAAATAGAGCAACCTAGAGCTGCATGGAATATTATGGCCAAATGGAAACAGGTGCAATTAATGTGCAAAAGGTGGAGTGGGGATTATCGTGTGACTTTTCTACATGCAACACGGGTAACAATCGGAAAACAAGCATTGGCATAGCCAATAGGTCTCGCCTTTGGGACCTTATAAGTGTTTAGCCATGCAACAGTTGATGTTGTTGCACCAAGGATATTGTGCTGGATAACTAAACACTTATAAGGTCCCAAAGGCGAGACCTATTGGCTATGCCAATGCTTGTTTAAGTTGTTGTCAGTAGCTGATATTTGGGAAGAGATTAAAATATTTCAAGAAGAGGTTTCAGAAGCAGAGCAACTAGGTTGGGTATGAGCAGGTTGTGCTAAGGATAAAAATGAGATTTGGATTTCAGCTGATAGACGACCAGTGTTGGCAGACAGTTTATTGTTTCCCATGACACAACATTTCCATGGTCCTGCACACAACAGAAGGGAATCAATGGTTAGGTTGTCTAGGCAAAATTGGTTCAAACACCAATTCAGAGTTCTAGCAGAAGGATTGGGCAACAGATGTGTACCATGTCAACTTATGAATTTAGGAAGGAGAACACCAGTAACCATGATTCAAGTTGGAAGATCAGGTGGACCATATAATAGGATGCAGTTGGACTTTATTGAGATGCCTGTATGGAACGGGCTGCAAAACATCCTAATTATAGTGTACATTTTCTTTCCATGGGTGGAAGCATACCCAACATGGAGAAATGACAGTCTCACTGTAGCTAAACTGCTGTTGCGTGAACTCATACCAAGGTACGGATTTCCGGTTTCTCTGGAGCCTGACCAAGGGGCTCATTTTAATAATGAGGTCTTTAGAATGCTGTATGTGGCTCTTCAAGTGGAGGAGAGTTTACATTGTAGCTATCGTCTTGGAACTTCGGTGATAGTGGAGGAATTAAATGGAACCTTGAAGCCACGTTTGGCCAAAGTTTGTGCTTTAACTTCTCTGAAAAAGCCAGATGCTTTACCATTGTTTCTCATGAGTCTTTAAAGTACTCCTGACAGGAGAACAGGATTATTACCTCATGAAATCCTCATGGGTCGTGCAGTGAGACTTTCTGCTGTACATGCAAATGCACTTGTGAACATTACAGATGACATGATACTCGATTACTGCAAAGGACTGGCAAACGTGCTGTGTGAGAAACTGGGTGTCTGTTGCAGTACCCAACTTTGACTGAGGTGTACTGGTCCCCTGCTAACCAGGTTCCCAATACCAGAGTTCTTGCCCTAAAAAATTCGCAAAATTGACACAACTTCAGTTACCCATGTAAGTCCCTAGTAAATGGTACGCTTGGTACCTAGGGCATGGGTACTGAAGAGGGTCCTCTGGGGCTGCAGCACTGATTGTGCCACCCCAGGGACCTCTCATCAAGGCTATGTACTGCCATTGAAGACTGAGTGTCTTGGTGCAGAGAAATTCGAAGAGTGCCATGCCACCCCTGCACTGCATATGATATAGGTAAGTCACCCCTACTGCAGGCCTTTAGCTCTGAGGCAGGGTACACTATATCCTATGTAAGGGTATATCAGCATGAACAGATATGCCCCTACAATATCCAGCCTATTCTGGGATGTTGTAAGTGAACAGGGAGGTCATAAAGAGTAAATGGGCTGGATAATTGCCAACACCAGTCCCCTAGCTCCATGATGGCTTCACTGAGTTCTAAGATGTTTGGTACCATACATCTTGTCTTAATAGATCGTCAATGATACCAGTGATGGATGTATTAATAAATTCACACAGGAGACCCTTTTAGACGGTCCCCTGAAAATCTACCAAGCACTGGTGTGGTTCCTGACTAGTTTTCGTCAACCCGCCACCACAAGATATGGTTCTGACCTCATGGGGCGAGATCTAGCGCTCACAGAGGACAGAAACAAAACCTGCTCTGGACAGGGGTGTTTCACACCTCCTCCAGGACAGGATGGCCTTCCCGGGCGAGAAGCTTCAAAGGCAATACCACCTTTGAAATCCAACCCAGGAACCCCCAGATAGTGGGGTAGGCCAAGCACTCTTTCCTGCTCCGCATTTAGCGGGAGGATAGGTGGGAAAATTAGTTAGATGAGGAGGAGGGTTCCCCCTTAGCCTGCACCACACCTAGGGCGGGGCAGGCAAGGTGAACCCCTCTCCTGAAATCCCATCATCTTGAGATGTTAAGAAAACCTCCAATCAGGGCTAGGGTAGTTTCTCTTCCCACAGGAAGTGGTCACCAGAGGGTGTAGACACCCTAAAGATAAGTATCCAATTGGCTACTACCTGTCTCCCCTTGTAACACCCCTAAATTCAGTATTTAGGTGGCTCTGCGAGACCTGAACATCAGATTAATCAGACCAATGAAGACCAAGACAAAGATGGACTGCTGCACGAGAACTGAAGCCCTACTACAGAAGAATAAGGTGCCAAACCCTGCCTGCTGCGCCAAGGACTCGACAATCGCTACCTGCTCTGTCGTTCTGAATCTGCAAGGACTCTAAGAACCCTGAAGCACCTACAACCTTCGAGAAATCACTGAGAAGCTCCCTTGGAGTGAAGGTATTACATCCCTGCACACCCCAGGCACCAATCCCAGGAAGTCTGGTTTGTAGACTTGCTGCTTCCCTATGACCTCGACACAGCACCAAAGCAAGAAGAGGTACAACAGCTCCAGAGGATCAGATATGTCTCTCCACCATGTTTGTAGGACCCCGGACCTACCGGAGTCGTGGCCAATAACCGGGGTACCCGACCCTCAACGGTAAAATCCCAAAAGAAGAGTCCACTATGGACTCCCAAAGCACCAGAAGCAAGCACCCATTGAGGGAGATCAATACACCTGAGACCCACTTCCTGAGTAGCCCAACAGTCCCGGAATCGCCTCTCCAAATTGCCAGTTTCTGACCGCCAGGCCCAAAAGACGCAAGGTGCCCGGCTGACCTGTTTACTCTGCACCCAGCCCCACTGGCCTCAGCACCAACTAACCAGCTCTGCTCCTGTGGTCCCCAGGCCCTTACAACCTCCTGCCTCTAAGGAGACTCATCAGACTTACCTGTAAGTTCACCTGTGCAGTGCATTTTCAAGTGGCCCCCTTCGTCTTTACACACCAGTTTCCAAGACCCTCAGCACTCTGTTCCCACCTGATCCGGGATGCTCCCGAAATTCTCCTGCTGGAACTTTGGACCTGGTCTTGACATCAACCTAAAATGAGAAGGTGAACTTCTTGAAAGCATTGCCTGATTTTATATGCTTTTTTCCAAATTTTTCCCATTGTTTCCTATTGTGCGTATTTGCGCACAAAAGTGATATATATTTTCCAAACTTTGAAAAATCATAACTCCAAAAGTACTGACCTAAGAACTATGTTCTTGGTCTTAAGAAATACATAAAATGTAACTTTCTTTTTATAAATTGGCCTCCGATTTATTCTTGAGTGTTTTTCTCATTTATTGCCTCTGTGAGTATAACAAATGCTTAGCACTATCCTCTGATAAGCCTAACTGTTCGCCGCCCACACTACCACAAAAAGAGCATTAAAATGATCTGCTATTACCTCTGTGCATCATTTGGGGATTCTCTGGACTCTCTGCACAGTGTACTTCTTTTTGTACACTATATAGAGAGCCAGCTGTTTCTCAACAGGTTGGAGCTGTCACTGCCAATACACATCAGGAGCAGTGCCATGTCCATACTACCGGTGACCGGGTTTCGGTGAAGAAGCATGTGCAGAAGACCTGCGTGGAGCCAAGGTGGAAAGGCCCCTACCAAGTCATCTTAATCATAAACACTGCTGTCAAATGAGCTGGAATACCTAACTAGGTGCATGCATCATATACTTAGAGAGTAAGATGCACACATGAAGAAATAGTGTTATTTGAGCCAAGTCACAGAGCACCTGTGACAGTACATGCAGAGGAACAAGAGAGGGGTGAAGAACAGCAAGATCTCACACCAGTACAAGTTCCTGAAATATTGCTATGGGGTGTGGAAATACCCACTGAAGATACTGTTGGAGCATCACAATAACATAGAATGACCCTGATGAAGGAAAGTGTGTGAGAAGAGAAAGACAAATATGGAGATTTGAAAGGCCAAGTGGTAGGAGGCCATTAAGACCAAGTGTGTTAGTTGAATGTATACCGCAAACAATCATCAAAGAAACAGAATCCAGAAGTTTAAGTGAAACAGAAGAAGATCAGCAGACACTAAGGAGATTCAAGAGAGCAAGAATACCTTGTTGAAGGTACTCAGCACCTGAATGGACTTACTATGCTAGAAATGTGCCAAATGGTTTAAATCAGAGTCCAGATAAATTCAGCTCTGAATTATTTGAACCTCCATGACATGCCCCACTGATAAACAGCATTGCTTAAAGCAAAATATTTGAAACAAATATTACAATTGAGAGCTTGAGGAACTTTATTATTTGAACTTGAGACCGAAAGCAGCTTCAACAACAAGTGATTAACTGTGTTAAAGTCAAGAAGTAAAAGAGACTGAAGTAAATGCAATTAATGATTAATAAAAACAATTAAAAAACATTAAGAAGAATTCCCTAGGGCTAAGGCTGCAGTAGAAGAGTAGGGATAACACATTAGGGGCCTGATGTACGACCGTTTTTTACGGTTGGAAACGGAAAATCGGCCCATATGCGACCCCAAAATTGGTCTGCCCCATGTACAAACCCTATTTTGTGAGTCGGTAAGCTATTACTGACTCGCAAAATAGGGTTTGCGACTCGCTATTAGGAAGGGGCGTGCCATGGGCGTCCTTTCCCAATAGTGACTCGCACTTCAATGTATGATTGTTTTGCGACCGCATTTGCGGTTGCAAAACACTTGCAGTTTACCACCTACTTCAAGTAGGTGGTAAGCCACTCGCAAACAGGGAGGTGTCCCCGGTGGACCCCTTTCCCTTTTTTGAGTGTATGCGAAAATATCTTTTAAGAGCTCTTAAAAAATGAAACAGAAATGTTTCATTTTTCTTTTTTAAATGCATCCAGTTTTCCTCAAAACGGGCTGTATGTAAAAAAAAAAACTGCTTTATTAAAAAAGCAGTCAAAGACATGGTGGTCTGCTGACCCCAGCAGACTACCATGCCTGTGAGTGCTGGCCATTCCTAATTGGGTTGCAAATAGCACCTGGCTCATGAATATTAATGAGGCAGGCAACTTGTGACCCCATTAGGAATCGCTAACAGTGTCTGAGACGCTGTTGTAAATTGCATTTTGCGAGTCGCAAATTGCGAGTGGCAAAGCGTCGCAATTTGCAAGTCGCAAAATGTAAGGGTCGTACATCTGGACCTTAGAATAAGATGGACTAGGGCTAGGGATGACACATGAAGATTATTGTATATAAGCTGAATTAAATAAATGCAAGTCAATTTTCAAAACATTTTGCTCTTTTTGCACAAGAGGATGTTAAGGCAGAGAATTAAATCTGCGTGCTGCAATATTCTACTGAAGGTCTGACTGTAGACAAACATGTGTTTCCTTACAAAACCTAGATGTAGGATCACTGTAGGCCTCACTTCAATAGTTGTGTTAATAGTCATCATAACACTATTAGTAGGTCTCAATTTTATACCAGAGATAGAGATACCTGTATTTACACCTGCAAATACAACACCTGCACCCACAATCAATGAAATAAAATTGAAACTTCAGTTGTAGACTATTTGAAAAAAGAGTTTTTGACTAACATTTATTCTAGACTAGTTCAGGAATACACACAAGCTTTAGATGCTAACGATTGGTATGTATGTGCACACATACCTTTTTCAGCTGCAGATGCAGTGACCTATCACCACATACCATTATCATAAGCAATTACATGTAGCATTCTGCTTAGCTTATCGTATAGACAGCAACGCTTCAAATATTATTTTTCCAATTACGATATGATTCTTTCTAAAGTTCCTCTTCAAAAAAGTATGAATCTTCAACCACAGGCAAAAAAATCAAGAAATCTGAACTGCATGGTATTTCTTTAGCTCACCCACAGTTATAGACACCATCAAAGCCAAGGAAAAGAATTTGACCTGTTTAATGAGACTATTAGAAAATACGTATATTTTGGCTTTAGAGAAAAGGAGAGCTCAAATTTTCCATAGTGACATCAAAGAGGATGTTTTTAAGAATGTTTGGAGGGAAGAAGAAGTTGAACATGAAAAGAAAATGGTCTATCCAAAATTTAAATCAGATAGACGACAAAAAGCGAACTTATGTGTTTATAAAAGAAGAAGCCAATTTAGAAAAAGGCACATTAGGATTAATAGTTGTGAACACACATTTGAAGTTTTGGGAGGATCTGTTCAAATTCTAAGAGGGGAAAAGCAGTTATTCCAGGGGTTTATTTTGTTTGTGGACAAGATGCTTATTTCCAGTTACCTGCTGACTGGGAGGGTATTTGCTACTTAGCAATATTGTTTCCAAAGATTTATCATGTATATGGTATGAATGCATTAACAATGACACTTTCACACAGACATACTCGTCGTACAGAGAAAATAAACCAGTTAGTAGGAGACATGCTTAGCCTTATTGTTTCCTAAAATGTACCATGCAAATAGTGTAGATGCTTTGGCCATGACACCGTCTCATAGACATACACAAAGGGCAGATTTACAAGAAAGTGACTCAGTGCGTGCTGCAAGCCATTTGGCTGCGCTGCACTGAGTCACTTTCAAAACACAGGGATGCGAAATATTTACAACAATATGTTGCATCTCTGTGCTTCCCCCTGCGCTGGCGCACAAACTGCTGCCATGCGCCAGCGCAGGCACCCTTGCACCATAGTGCAAGGATGCCTGCGTCGTGGGGAGATTGTTTTTGTTCAGGAAGGGTTCCCTTCCTGCACAAAAACAATCTGAAATGCCGTTTTTTAACTTCTATGTGTGCTGCATTAGCACACATAAAAGTTGAAAAACGTAATTATTTCAATGATTGTTTATATGCCAGAAGGGACACCTTCCTGTACATAAACAATCATTAGAGGTGATTTCCTCTTTCTATGTGTGCTGCAGAATGCAGCACGCATAGAAAGAGGAAAAAAAAACAGGAGAAATTAATAAATTTCTCCTCGTTGCGCCTCCCTATGCCTCCCCTGGGGAGGCGTAGCATTCACATGCATTTCCAGATTTACGATTCCTCTTAAATCTGGAAGTGTGTCTGGTTCCATGGGTGTTGCATGGGAACACCCAAAGCAGTACCCATGGAACACCCCTTTCACACACTGTGCTGCGTGCAAAGGGCCATATTTACAAGGACAGGAAAAGTCACGCAGGGTGTCTTTTCCTGTCCTTGTAAATATGGAGCAGTAAAATGCGCCACCGGTATGTCACAAAAAGTGATGCACCGTTGGCGCGAGGGGCTTGTAAGTCTGCCCCAAAGTGTTTATGGTGGAACACAAGTAGTGGGTCAGACATTTTTGGAGCAATCATAGGAGTAGTTCTAAATGATGAGAAGATTAGAAAGCTGTCAACAGTAGTGGTTAAATTGGCAACTAGCACACCTGGTGCTTTGCTGGCAGTTAACACAGAATTAGTGGCTATTAGATCAATGGTTTTACAAGATCTATAAGCTTTAGATATTTTGCTGGCAGAGTCTGCAAGATTCTGAAGGCTCAACATTGCTGCTCATATATACCAGACAAGAGTAGAAAAATAGAAGAATTCACAGAGAACATTTCTGAACTAAAACCTGAAATAGACCCATTAGAGACTACTGGTGTATTAGGAAATTTAGGTGAAGGAGCTTCTGCTATTGGTAATTGGTTTGCAACACTAGGAGGAGGACTTTTTAGAGTCAATCTGAAACCTGTGCTAATCATAGGCGTTTTTTTTTGGTAACTTTATAAGCTTTATATAAAATAATTAGATGCTGTCTAAACAGAAGAAAGACTAGAGAAAGAAACTAAGAAATTCGGAGAGAGTTAAAAATTGAAGAGAAAAAGAATAGAGAGTTTAAGAAATTGAAAAAACTCTGTAAACATAAAATTGAAACAGAAGACTCAACAGAGAGTGAGAGTGTACTCTAAAGATTCATTTGCAAAGAAATTGTGATCAGAGGGGGGAAACTGCTAACTCGAATCTGGGGCCACATATATCCCGAATCATTTTGTGAGTCCCTAATTGCGATTTTTGTGCCTCGCAATTAGGAAGTCACAAAATGCGATGTATAAATGTGTCTCAGATACATTTAGCGACTCTTAATGGGGTCACAATTGACCTACCTCATCAATATTCATGAGGTAGGACGCAATTTGCGATGCACTGGGAATTGCAAAAAACACAGGGATGGTGGCCTGCTGGGGACAGCAGACCACTATGTTTGTGTTAGCTTTTAAATGAAGCAACCTTTTTTTTAAAATGCAGCCCATGCGTTTCAAAAAGAAAAAGGTTTTCGTTTCATTTTTTAAAGAGTACGCATTGGTCACTGGGGCCACTGCCTGCTCTTAAAAAACATTTTTGCTGCCATTCACAAAGGGGAAGGGGCACCCTAGGGACCCTTTCCCATTTGCGACTGGCTTACCACCTACTTTAAGTAGGTGATAAACTGCAAATGTTTTGCGACCGCATTCCGGTCACAAAACATTCTTACATCCCCCTGCAACTCACTATTAGGAAGGGACAACCTTGATACACCCCTTCCTAATAACGACTCGCAAACCCTATTTTGCGAGTCAGTAATAGGTTACCGACTCACAAAATAGTGTTAGTACACGGCAAAAAGCTCTTTAGCAGGAACAAATGGCCCGATTCTCCGTTTGTGACCTCTAAAACTTGTCGTACATGTGGCTCATAGTAATTTGCAAAATACTTATAAAAAATAATGAGCAGAGCTTCCATTTAAAAATGAAATGTGTTAATTGCTAAATCTGTAGTAGGCAACCATTCTTAAAAACTATAGGCCTGCTGCATAGAAAAGAAACATGAGTTCTTAATTTGACATAACCGAAGAAGCCATGAATGACTAAGGGAATATATTAATACCGAAAGGCCTGTTTTTTACCTTGAATAGTTGTTTGTGCAGAATGTTTGTCTGCTCTTGGCTGCAGACGTTGCAATTTCAGAAGCTACTGTTTATTAGCTAATGAATAGACACTTGTTGTGTTAGACGACTAATAGTAAGATTTTCACTGCAATAGATGCAGACAACACGGAGAATAATTCATGGGAAGATGTTTTGGAAAACAAATCATTCAAGGACACATGGTTAAAAGATGATTGTACTCCGTTGAGAAGATGGGGAGTAAATCTGTTCCCAGGAGCATGCTGAAAGCTTAAAGGTCAACATGAAGAAGAAAGAATATTGATGCGGCAACGTAGAACATGTGTAGTTATATTAGTGCATGACTAGGAGCAGAGTGAGCAGAGATAGATTTAGATTTTGAACCTTATCACAGACTCTCTGAGAGGAGACTCTTTTCTGGGTTTCTTAGACATTTCTTCATGAGAAGTCATAGCATATTTCTTGGTCTGCTGATTTTTGTTGTTGGAGCTGAGAATACTTTCCAGTTTATTATGCTAAAGCTTCATGCTTATGCTTGATTCTATCATCAAAACCTTTCATGGGTATCTGAACTGACACCTTTATTCCTTCTCGCATTTCATTTTGATTTATTTAGACTAGGGGAGTTTCTTTATGGAAAAATGCTTGTTGCATTGCATTATTGATTAATATATTCGTTTACCTCATTATCAAATATCAATTGATTGGTTCTAATGATGGGACTTGGAAAATAATACCTTAATAAAAATGACAAATTAAAAGATTTTAAAATAAAACCCTTTAACTCACACTAACTCTCTTTATTGACTGAACTAAAAGAAATGATAACTGATAGCGCTTTATATTGACTTGAGCTCCTTACATCTCTGTTGACATCAAAGATCCATGAACCTGTACGTGGGGATTATGATTAATGAGTAAGTGATAGAGAACCCCATGCACCAACAATTGAATAGTAACAGTGATTCAGCCCAATATTACATCACTTACTGTGGGGTAGAAAGGACCACCAAAGATAAATCTGGAGTGTGGAACCTGTCACAAAGCAAAGGAAGATGACTGTTCACACAGTCTGTAGTTGAAACTGAAAATACAGCTGAACATCCAAAATGGACTAAGTTACCATAGGCCCCTTTCCAGTAACTGCAGCAACCCAGCTGTTGAGAAGCAGAGGAGGAAAATGTAGATGGTCCTAGATGTCTCTGCATTATCAACCTCTTGAGAAGGGGGTTCTTGAGCAGCACACACCAGAATGCTCTATCCCACCCATCTACTTCACAGAGTATGATACTCACTTTCACATGTTGCGCCAGTCCCCAACCATATTATGGACGGTGCAATAAAATACTTGCTGAGTCATACTGGAAACCTCCTGACATGTTTCATGGTTTTTGCCATTCTTCAGAGGAAAATATTTCTTCCGCTTCAGGTGCTGATATGCTGCTTGCATATTACCATAATGAAATTCCAATCAAAGTGTGGTGCATGCCACTGGCACAAACTGATGCAGGGCTTCTTTCCTGCTCATGAGGAGCCTTTTTTAACCTCTCCGAGTTGTGGTTCAGAGGCACACTCTTGCATGTAGCACCAAACGTCCCATAATACATTATGCTAGATGCAGTTCACCTAGAAAAACACTCTCTTTGCATGGGTGAAAAAAGAACAAAATGAGTCAGTTGAATATCTCCAGTCTTGGGGCGTGGTCTTGGTGCCGTTCCAAGATGGCGTGACCCCGCGGAGATCCGCCGGACTATGGAACCTTCATGCGACCAGAGACCGCTTCCAGCGCTCGCGAGGGTCGAGATTTGAGGCATCTCTCCCTCATGGTGTGGTGAGTCGCTGGAGCTGTTTTATTTTTCACACCACAGCGTTTTTGGTGATATAATGGCATCGAGGGATTTCCTATTAGCCTGAGGCGGCCGCCGACATTTTGAATACTGAGAGCGTTCTTCCCTCTCAGATGGAGCAACCCTTTTCAAACTTTACAGCGCGCTTATAATTAAAGGCATCCTTCTTTAGGAGGTTTTGAAGCCTTTTTTTTTTGTCAGCGCTGGGTTTTCTTTCTGCTTGTGCGCAGTTGGCACATTTATTTTAGACAGAACAAGCATGTTTACGCCCTTTTTTTCTGAATATTTCATTTTTGAGGAGAAATTTCTTTGTTATAATTTGGAAAGCTTTAAAACCCTCATTATGTGGACTTTCTTCTTTATTATCTACACATATTGTGTCTCTATTGAGGAGGTGGCCCATGTGATTTCCTGATGTTCTCCGGTGTACTCTACTCTTTTAGAGTTGAAGCTTGCTTCTCCTCACAGTGTGCCTGATTTTGCTGTTCTGCTTTCGAGGATTCAACTACACACTGATTGCTAAACTCCCTTTTTTTCTTTTATGGGGAGACTAAGAAACCTCAAACTATCTACTTTCACCAAACATACCGCGCACTCGAACTCCGATTCTACTCACAGCGATATGGAGGACATTTCTCCCCAGAAGCCGGACCGGGCGCCATCCCAAAAACGCAGCTTCCAAGTAAAATTTCTGTGACTTCCACCTAGCAACCGAAAAAAGATCCCCTGTCTCCAGTGAATTCTTCTTCAGCCTCCATGGACATAATTCTTGAGGAAATTCATGCTTTGAAACCCTTCATGGAGGAAACCAATAAAACGTTGCAACATCTGGATGACAAGTGGTCTTCGCTAGAATTGCGTGTAATCGCTGTGGAACAAAGAACGGACTCTCTTCAATCCTCATGCTCGCGCATCTCATCTCTAGAGTCTGAAATATCTCTCCTCAAAAAGCACACTGAGGAGTTAGAAAATCAAAATCGCAGAAATAACCTCCGAATTTATGGTCTTCCTGAAAATATTGAGGGTTTCAACCCTACCATCTTTTTTCAGACATTTTTGCCTAAATTCCTGGACATATCTACTACTTCTCCACTTAATATTCAAAGAGCTCACAGACTTGGTCCCAAGATATCTGCAAAACTACGTGGAGTCATCATGTTTTTTCTGCAATATACTGACCTCCTACAAGTCCTGTCTGCTGGCAAATCCAGAAAACAAATTCTTTGGGAAGGTCATCGACTATTTTTCTCTCAGGATGTGGCTAAAATTACCGCAGATCATCGGAAAAAATTCCTTGATTTCCGTCCTCAATTGCGATCTATTAATGCCAGAATTGGACTAATCCACCCCTGCCTTTTCAAGGTCACCTATAAGGAAAAGACTACCATGTTTGAGGAACCAGCTGCTTTACAGGAATTTCTTCGGCAACATGGAGCTGATGTCATGGATACTTCAAAATCTAATTGATTTATTATTTTGCTTCGCCTTGTTTGGCTGTTTTCTTATCTATGTAATCTCCTGACTGTTGTTTCGCTAGTATTTTTGTAATGTTTTAGTATCAAGTCGTCTTTTTGATCTATTCTCTTTCTTATCCCCCTTTTCTAGGTAACAGCTTATTCATAATAATTTCTTTCCTCTTTATACAGGTGTATTTTTCCCACTGTCCATTTCCCATTTGGTCTCCCATATATGTTGACATCCTTACCCGTGGTTCCCTTGAGATCCAGTGGAGTTTAAGTGCTGTCGTCGTCGTCTTCTGGTGTTGCCACCCCCCATTATGTCTTGTGTTTGTAGGTATGTTCTTCAGTCGTCATTTGTATGACTTATTCTGTCTTTTTGTTCTCTGTCTTATTTTTCTTTCAGTGGTGTTCTTTTCTATAAACTCTTATTATTATTTTCTTTTTTATTTTATCTTCTTTACTCCTTTCTTCCTTATGTTTTCTTTCAAAAAACAATTGTTTCATTTCTTTCATCTTTTTCCTCATATCTCGCTTATTCTAACTTCACTCTCGCTCTTGTAAGCATATTGTTTGTTCATGCTTTTATCATTAAGTTACATTTCGGGTTACTACCTGGAATATTAAAGGACTAAGCAACCCTATTAAGAGGCAACGGGTGCTATCTCATCTAGCGAAATTAAAAATTGATATTGCTTTACTTCAAGAATCTCATATTTCTGAAGATGAAGCTTCCAAGCTAAAGAGATTTTGGGTGGGTCATGTGTTTAATTCTCCAGCCTTAGGTAAGAAAAATGGGGTTTTGAATTTATGTCATAAAAAATTATATGTCTCTCTTGTTCAACAGGAATCTGATACTGAAGGTCGTTGGGTCATTGTTAAGCTTCTCATAGATAAGATTCCTTTAGTTATTTTTAATGTTTATGGCCCTACTTCAGTCGATAAAGTTTTCTGGACCAATGTTTCTGATAAATTGTTTTTATATGATGATGATTATATTATATTTGGTGGGGACTGTAATCAAATCCATGATCCCATATTGGACAGACATTCAAGAGTTAAGTTTGTTCCCTCTAAAATGCATTCACAATTTACATCCACAATACGTCGCAAATCGTTGGTTGATATTTGGCGACTTTGCCACCCAGACCTTCGAGAATATAGTTTTTATTCAGCCTCACATCGCTCACAATCCCGTATTGATTAACTTTTCTTAAGTAAGTCTTTGGCCCAACATGCCATTCAATCTGAAATTGGTTCAATTTTAATTTCAGATCACGCTCCGGTGCCTGTAGATATAGACCTTATTCCTTTTTCTCCTCACCCAGGGAGATGGCGCTTTAATAACTCCATACTTCTAGATTCTAATTTCTGCCAACAATTTAATTCCTTTGCCTCCAAATTTTTTATTATTAACTCAACCCCAGAATCTCCGCTTGTTATGATATGGGATTCCTTTAAAGCAGCCGCCAGGGGTTTTATTATAAGTTTTGTATCACAAAAGAAAAAATCCATAGAATCCCAATCCACTAAATTACTTAATAAAATTAAACAGTCAGAGTATACTTATTATCAATCTAATAATGAGACTGCCTTGAAAAATCTTATTGATGCTAAACTTACTTTTAATTGACTATCTACGGAAGCTGCCTCCAATTACTTATTGAAAAGTAACCCTGGGCGTAGTTCGCGTAGTAGCGCTACGCGTAGCTACGCGAAGTGCACTTCGCACTACGCGAGCTACGCGTAGCTACGCGAACTGCGTAGTGCGGTAGGGAAATGCTGCTGTCCGCACTGTGCAATCATTGCAAACGGCATCTTGCACAGTGCAAGCGGTCGTTTTCTGCCGCTCGAGTAGATTTGTACTCGAACGGCAGCTTTCTCAACACGGACTGGTAGTTTCTCATCGTGAGCGGTCGCGAGCATACGCGACCACTCGCAATGAGAAACCTGACCTCCCCGCGTTGAGAATCTCGCCGGGAGGTTTATTTTCCACGCTTGCGATCGGCAACTTGATGTTGCTGATCACTAACGAGGAAAAAGTCTCGCCGGGATGTTGATTTTGCTCGCTTGCGGTCGCCAACTTGATGTTGAGGACCGCGAGCAAGCAAAAAATGCCCGCTACGCTACCCTACGCTACACGTTTTCGCACTGTGCTACGTGCGATTCACGTAGTGCGTAGTTGCGCAAACTACGCAAACTCCACGAGCGTAGCGTAGTTTTCTGCCCAGGCCTATTGAAAAGTAGTTCTCGCTATTATGGGGGTCAAAACAAAATGGGGAAATTGCTGGCTAACTACTTATAAGTAAAAAGGGAAAGAACTAGAATAGAATCTTTACAGGGCCCTACTGGTACTCCTATTTTTAAAGATAATGATATTTTAAATGAATTTGTTTCATTCCATAAGGATTTATATACGCCTGAAATCCACCCAGAACAGTCTGATCTTTTACTTATTTTCAATCTATTGCTTCTCCTCCTTCTCAACACATTGACTTTGATCCCTTGGGAATAGATATTTCTTTAGCAGAAATTTCCCATGCAGTCTCAGTGATACGTCGCAGTAAAGCGCCCGGACCAGACGGCTTTACTATTGAGTTTTATGATCATTTTGCAAAACTCCTTTTACCTAATCTTTTACTTTTATTTAAATCTTTCTCTGAGAATGGATCGTCTCAAGGCACGTTTCAGGAGGCCTTGATCTGTTTAATCCCAAAGGAAGACAAAGATCACTCCCTTTGTAAGAATTATCGTCCCATTTCTCTAGTTAATACTAACTATAAGATTTTCGCAAAGATTTTGGCCCTCCGTATTGATCCCGTTTTACCTCATCTGATTGGCCCTGAACAATCCGGCTTTGTTAAAGGAAGACTAGCCTCTGACAACTCTCAGGTCTTCTTCAATGTCTTAAGCAAAGCCTCATCCTTAGATTACCCTATTGCCGCTATTGCCTTAGATGCAGAAAAGTCCTTCGATAGGATTGGCTGGGATTTTATGTTTCATGCATTAAAATGGGCTGGCTTTCCTCCTAAGTTGATTGCTTTAATTTCTTTACTATACTCAAGTCCCAAAGCTTCAATATTTGTCAATGGTAAAACTTCTGATTACTTCCCTTTGCTTACAGGAGTGCGACAAGGGTGTCCCTTATCACCGTTGTTATTTGTCATAGCGTTAGAACCTTTTTTAACTAAGATTAGGCAAGATGACCATATTTCAGGATTTCAATTTGGTACACAACAGGTCAAAATGTCAGTATACGCCCTGGCAGGGAGTCACGGACATTATGACAGAGGTGGTGGGAGAGCCTGTTCCATTAGAGCCGAAATGGCTTTTATTACTGATTCGAGGCGATGCTGACTGGTCCAGATATGTGGGAATACAGCGGGTGTAGCAAAGCACAATATTGCCAGGAGCTGGGGGGCACCTTCACCCACGCAGGTGGAGGAGTGGAAACGAGATCTTGATTGGTGCCAGAGGGCCGAAGAAACAGTGTATAAAAGTAGGGGATGTGTCAAAAAATGGGAAAAAGTGTGGATGCTGTGGCGAAAGTATAGAGGGTTGGGGGCAGGGGATTAGAGAGGCGTCAGAAGGTAGCAAAACTGCCCATTTTACTCATGAACATAATGTCATTGATTCTCTGTGTTCGATAACTGATGTACTTATGCAAATGTTTATGTATGATATGGTCTTTCAAGCTTTGATAATAAAAAGAGTTAAAAAAAAAACAAATACGCCGATGACATTCTTTTGTACTGTTCTAACCCTACAACCTCACTTCCCCCTTTTCTTCAACAAGTAGCCTCCTTTTCTCAGCTCTCTGGCTACCATATTAACATCGACAAATGTGAAGTCTTACCTTTAAATGATTTATGTCAAAAACATCTCTTTGTCCATTCCGGTTTTTCATGGTAGTCATCTAAAATAAAATATTTGGGCTTGTGGTTCACCCCGTTAGTTTCTGAAACATTAAAGTTAAACTTTGATTACATCACTAAAAAACGGAATGACGCTATTACACGTTGGCACCCCCTTTTTTTCTCCTGGTGGGGTCGATTGGACTCAATTAATATGATGCTCTCTCCTCTTATATTATATATTATCTCCATGATTCCAATACATATTCCTGGGTATTACTTTAAGAGAATTGATTCTACCTTAACAAAATTTTAATGGAAAGGCAAGCCCTCTCGTATAGCTTTATCTTCTTTAAAAAAGGATAGACCTAATGGGGGTCTTAGGTTTCCTGATTTTAAAACCTATCATTCCGCTTTCTCCCTAAAACAAGCTGCTCGTTGGCTCTCTAAGGAGTTCCCTACATATCCTCCATTGTGGCTACAAATAGCGATTTTTTTTATTGCCCCTTTCGATTTTCAGGAAATCTTTGCTTTTACTACTAATATTTCATGGTTACGTTCTCCCGTCATTTCCCACTCTTGTAAACTTTTGGCTTCTCTCTTATCATCGACATATCCCTCAATCAACTCCTATCAACATCAACCCATTTGGCATAATAAATCATTACGAATTCAAAACCACTCTATATACTGGAAATATTGGCGCACTAAAGGCACTAAAGGCTTACGTTGGATATCTCAGCTTCTACTTGATGATCAACCCCTCTCTTTTTCTGATCTCCAAACTAAATTTTCTTTACCAGCGTCCTCTAGATTGCAATATAATCTTCTCTGTTCCTCCCTCAATCAGTATCTCCTTACTTTACCAAGATCTCCTAACTTTCCTACAAATTACAAGAATCTATCTTCAATATTGGACACTTCACCCTCTGCGTCTACTATATACAAATCTTTACAACTGCCCCCAGACAGACTCAAATCTAAGATTGAATTGGCTTGGGAAAAGGATTTATCACAAAGTTGGCCAATCACTACATGGGACAAACTGTGGTCTAAGCTTCACAAAACATGTTGAGCTGCGAATACCACACAAACCCTTTACTTCATCTATAAACGGGTGCTATTTTCACCAGTGACTCTGGCAACTTTTTCCTCAGATGTATCATCTACTTGTTGGTCCTGCCCTTGTCCTTCTGCTGACTTAAAACACATGTTGTTCGAGTGTACCCCTATCCACCAATTTTGGAAGTTGGTCTGGTCCCAAATTAAGATAATTTTCAATGTTCAGATCCCTTTTTCTGTAACAAATATATTCCTAGGCACTCTATCACCCCAATGGCCCCAGTCACCACTGAGTTTTAAACTTTTGGATTTCTTGTTAGCTATTGCTTTTCATTTAATAACCTCAAATTGGAAGCAGGCTGATAAAGTCACTTTTAGATCCTGGTGGAATGCTGTCTGTTTTCATCATCGACTAGACACTAATTATCTTTCCCCTATATCTCTAGCAATTAAAAGAGATTTTTTATGGCTTCCATTAAAAACATATTTATTTTTATCTGCCTCTTCTAAAGTTAAATCTACGAATGTTTCAGATGATGTACGGAAACCACCTTAATTACTCCCTTTGCCTCTCTACTCCTAGTTGATTAGAAGGTTTTTACACCCCTATGTTTATAACATGTAACTCAATCTTAGTTATTGTATGCTTACAATGTTAAAGTATTTATTTCTTATGTCTTTTGCTGATAATTGTTATACATTAATTGCATAGTACTCCCCTTCCCTTGCCCTTTCCCCTTATTGTTTATACTGTGTATATTTTCTTTTTGTATACAGCATGATAGTTCTATCCATATATATTCTTGCTTCCTCACAATTTTTTTAATGTTAAATAGGATTTGTTCTATTCATTTTATTGCTGTTCTTTTTCTTGTTATTCTTTAATAAACTCAAACTTAAAAAAAAAGAATATCTCCAGTCTTCAAAAGAGCACCCCCTTGTATGCACAGAACTGCACCCATGCCCCACGACTCCTACTATGGACTGAAGAGAGGTGATACTGTGACTTGCTCCTTTCTACCCTCAGTGTTTGCTCCTTCGTGTTACACGGCACTCCAGCTATGGTGAGAGGGTCTGCAAGGATCACTCATTGGTGAAAGCCTTAGGTGATTATTCATTTCAGAAGTGGTACCTGTATAGTATCAAAAATTTTAATAAAAAAAAAAAAGGAATCCTATTAAACATTGTTTATTTTTTTAAGATAAACCACTGTCTCTATATATGAATAATCCCCTCAACTTTAAAGGATTGTTAAACATTACTTCAGAACAGGGAAATTGCTGTCTCTACAAGTATCCATTCCATCCACCCATGGACCCTGCTGTTAGGTGTAGGCAATTTGGGGTCTGGCTGTGAGGAGTGAGAAGAGCTGCACCATTTGGTACCAGAGACAGCAGGTATTGGCATTTCTGCTGCCGGCAGTCAGTTTAAGCAAGGTAATTAGTGCTGTTACCCTTTGCCCTCTACACCCCATTACTAGGGCAAATTCACCATTTTTTAGCAGCAAGCATGAGTCTGCCAGAGTGTGGCTCACTTCCAGACCTACCACATTTACAAAACATCCATCTTCAGAAGTAGAAACAGCTTTGCAATTTCCATCACCCATATACACAGGAAGAGACATTATTTCCTGTATTCTTTTTCCTTGAGTCAGCGCACCCGGACATGCCACCACCTGGGTGACCCCAGCAAAGATCATACACAACAAAGGACATTGCCCTTTTCATCCTGTTAGGGCCAGGAAAGGACTTGGGCCAGACCCTCTTTCCACTAAAACTTACATGGTAAGATATACTCATTTGCCTTACCCAGCACCACATACTGCCAATCCCTACAATCACACCCAGACCAAGATGACACACTCTCATAGCATCCTCACAGCACATAGACCCAACTTCATACATATCCCACTAACTGCCACACACACTCAAACTAGATGATACACATTTCAAATCATGCACAATAATGGTTGCTCACTATGCAGTAATCCATGCACCAGACATGGCACACCTCATCAACTATCACAAGCTTGATGTCCTCTTCATCAAAGAAACATGGTTCACTTCCCCATCCTCACACATCCTAAATCTTCCTTCCCACAGACTACACCATACATCATGTGGACTGTGCAAAAAAGGAGACCTCACTGCCATCCATTAGTTCTACTGGTCCTGCAAACTAGGCAACCAAGCGATATGCAACTCCATGGGACTACATAAAATGCCACTCTCCACCAGTGGCAGCTATCCATTTATGGTTCCGGCGCTACACCCATCCCTTGTTTTCTTGCCCACTTTTATTATACCAGAAGTGAATATTAATCTATTAATCATTCTTCTTATAATAAAGAAAATGCAGTTCAGCAAGAAACTGAAAAAGCTAGTGGCACTGTCTGATGGATGGACCAAGCAGACAAAGGCGCCTGCATCAGTAATCAGAGATTATCCAGGACTGGTGAAACCCCTAGTCCTGACCTCAGTGCCTGAGAATGCCTCAGTGCCTCCCCATTTGTGATGTGGTAAAGTGTCACAGATAAAGGTAGCCACAGGGGCTGCAGGCCTAAACCCTGCAGTACGTGTGGCTACATGCCAATCAACCAGTTTCCCAACCCTTTCCCAACTCGTCACAGAGTTGTAAAAGGGCGGAGTGGATGAGCAAAGGCTAAAACTTCGAATCTGTAGCTGCAGAGAAGTGCTGGAAGCAGAAAGAAGTAGCAGGAGTCCAAACAGGACATGCACAGGCAGCAAGATAAGTGAAAATATGCTTTTAAATTCTGTGTGCGTATGCTTGAGAATGTGTGTCTGTGGCAGAGCGTGTGTATGTGTAAGCATTTTTTTATGTAATGTGTGTGTCTGTGAGTGAAAGGGAGAGAGCATCAGCAAAGGAGTTAGTCAGAGTGTGTGAGAATGAGGGATAGGAAGAGTGAGAATGAATGAGAGTGAGGGAGAAAAACAGTGAGCGTAACTGGGCGTTACTATGTGTGCGACAGTCAGACTGAGTCAGAGAATGAGTGAGACAAAGGGGGTTAGAGTGAGAATAAGTGAGACTGATTGAGTGAGACTGAGTGAGAATGAGTGAGATTGAGTGGGAATGGCTGAGTCTGAGTGAGTCAAAGTGAGATTGAGTCAGAATTAGTGTGAATGAGTGAGACTGAGTATGAGTGAGTCAGAGTGATAGTGAGTGAATCAGAATAAGTGGGACTGATTGAATCAATGAGAATGGGTGTGACTGAGTGAGAATGACTGAGGACTGACTGAATGAGTGAGACTGAGTCAGTCAAAGTGGGAGTGAGTGATTCATAATGAGTGAGAATTAGTGGAATTGATGGAGAATGAGAGAGCATAAGGGAGACTGAGTGAGTATGAGTGAGTCAAATTGAGACTAAGTGAATCAGAATGAGTGGGACTGAGTAAATCAGGGAGAACGAGTGAGTCAGGGGAGAATGAGGGAGACTAGGTGAGAATGAGTGAGACTGAGTGGGAATAAGTGAGTCAGAGTTAGACTGAGTGAAACTGAATAAGACTAAGTGAGAATGAGTGAGTCACAGTGAAATTGAGTGAGTAAGAATGAGTCAGACTTAGTGAGACTTAGTGAGTCAAAGTTAGATTGAGTGAATCAGAAGGGGTGAGAATGAGTAGGACTGAGTGAGTGTAACTGATACTGAGTGAGACTGAGTCAGTCAGAGTGAGAATGAGTGAGACTGCTTGAGTCAGTGAGACTTAGTGAGTCAGAGTAGGTAAAAGTGAGTGCAAGCACAAATGAGGGTAAATGAATGAGATTGAACAAGAATGTGTGAGAGAGTAAGACAGAGGGCAAGTAAGTGTGAGCGAACCTCCAAACCCTCTGAGTAAAAGTCACACTTGCTCACTTTAAATATAGCCAAGAATTACACCCCACTACTTTTAATGGTCAACAGCTGCCACTGCTCTCCACTCTCTGAAACTCAGACCACCACCTTCCACCTCATTTGCATGCCTCCTGGGTAGACCAAGGACTCCGCTGATGCATTCTCTGATCTGCTTGCCACCTCATCAACCTCCTTCACAACACAAGTTAAAAAAAGACACCATCTTCAACTTCATTGACACACTTAACATGTTACAGCAGGTCACCCAGCCACCACACTCTCCCAGGAAAACTCTTGTCCAGGCTCTGTTAATTATCAAATTGGACTATGGCAATGCCTTACTTGCCTCAACTGATGAGACTTTATTGGCCAAACTGCAAGTGGTCCAAAACATGGCCAAATGGCTTGTTTGAAATCTCTCTGCTGGTTCTGCATCTGAACCTTGGCTGAGAGCCCTACACTGGTTGCCAGTCAAGAAAAGGACTATCTTAAAAATCTGCTGCCTCATATATAAATTATTAACGAGCAATGGCCCTAGCTATTTAGCACGGACACTTGAACCTTCCTGCCCTGTTAGGAATTTGCATTCCAAGGATAAAGCCCTACTAACAGTTCCTCATGTTCGATTGACAAGATGCGGTGGCAGGTCCTTCACTTACCTGGTTCTGTTTTATTGGAACAACCTGCCTTATCACATCTGTGCTTGTCCTGATTATGTCAAATTCAGGAAACTGTTTAAGGCAGTGCTTTTTAAATCTTGAGTTCAGGTTTGCCTGTGTTTATCCTTTAGCACTGAGATACCTCTTCAGGGGTGATTCATGCACTATAGCAAGCTATATTAACATAACATAACATTACACGCTCAAAGGCTAAATCCTCAACCTCGTCTTTTCAACATCACCAGTAATCCAATGCAAACTACCCATATCCTTGGATAGCACAGATGACCTCGTCTTATCTCTCTTTTCAGCATCCTACCAACAAACCGAGGTCAACTCAAAAAAAGAAGACCAAACCTTCAGATTCTTCAAAGACTTTTCAACATCACCAACAATCCATACCCTTGAACAGGACTAATGACCCCACCATTCCTATCTCCTTGCTCAGCAAAGTACCAACAAAACGAGGTCAACCCAAAATAGAAGACCAGACCTTCAGATCCTTCAACGACTTCTTTAATGCCAGCCTAATGCATGAATTAATTTCTCACCCTGTAAACTCAACATTCGATGGCAATACCCTTCTAAATTACTTCATTTGTTTTTTGGAAACTATGTGAATCTCCACGGTCCAACAAAAACACCAAGTGCAAGTCAAAGCCTTTAATATCCTAGTACTCTAAATACCTTGCTTACTAATAATAAGCATTCCAGCCACAGTCAGCAAAAACAATTGAAGAAAAACAATTTTAGAAAAGATTTAAAGACACCTCTATAAAGATCACTACATCAATTTACAGTAAAAATCCAATAACCAGCCACCTCTCCTATCACTCATTGACTGACTGTTTGCCATTGTGTGAAGATGCCTCAGTACTGTCTTTTTATGGTCATTATTTTCTGACACTACCTGCAAGAACCTATGGCCCACTCCCACCACTGACAGAGCACTACCACACGTACTGTGCCAGGCTGATAGCTTTTTTTATCCAAAGCTGGAAACCCTATCTTCTCTGATTTCAATTGTTTCTCTGTGAGTGGGTGTCTGTACTCTTTGTTGCGGTTTTTCAGTAAAACATTCAAATCTAGCACAGCAGCTGATGATTTGAAAGACATTCTGCGGGCATTTAATAAAAGCAAGAGCAGCAAAATAACTCACTGGCATGCATTAAACCAAAATGTAAATTCTGCATACACATATGTTTGCTGTCTGCTGTCATAAGTATAGCTGATCTTTTTTCCTAGCCCAAGCAGTGATTGTACTGATGACATGACACCCTCTGATTTGTTAGTTGGAAGGGCTATCGAATCTGGCTACTGAGTGGGGCTATTAATGTTTGCTCATGTGTATAACTATGAACGATCTTTACAGTTTGTGAGGTCATTACTGTGTGTTAAAGCATGGTGTCATTCATTTTGGCCCATTGAAACTTTCTACTCAGTAGAGCCCTTATGCTATTTACTTTGTGGGACAGTAATGCTCATTGCTATGAGGAGCCAATAAGGCTCATCGGTGCATGCGGCCATTAATGTTGGGCCCAGAAATCTTGTAACTTTGTATTGCTGTTAATGTACATTACTGTATGAGGCCATTAATGCTCATTTCTGAGTAGGGCTATTAAACCACAGTAGGGAATGGGTGTCTCAATTTACTAATCTTGTGTGTGGAATTCAGTGGGAGTGATGCACTCTTTGATCTTTCACCACCTCCACCAGTGACCAAATGCACAGCAATAAAATGACCAGTGCTAGAAATTGAGAAATTGGAATGAGGTAAGAAAAAATATAGTAACTGGAAACCACAACTCTGATCCATTTATCCTGTTGATCAAGGATGTCTGCAGGATGTAATGGACATCTACAAGGCAAAAAGATATCTTAAGTAAGCTGCTGTAATACATTCTTGTGCTAAATTATAATAGTGAATGGGTTTACATTAGCAAGATCTCTGTGTAACCAACTTTCTTTACTTTTTATATTTAGCTTTTAATTACTGAAATCTAAACACACATATATGATAACCCCCCTCAAAGATAGAAGATTAGCACTTCTCCCTATGACTTAAAACTTAACCTCTAGGCATTCTCATGCAGAAGATGAGTTATAATTTCTGCTTGACTTCTGTAGTACTCCAAGGAACCCAGCAATTTTAGTAGTCTGTTGCTACATAATCTTGACAGTTCGTATCTGCATACTAGCGCTCTAATACCTTCTGTGATTTTATATTTACATATGCAAGATGGTCCTGATAAAGAATCATTCCTGTTCCATCACAGGATAATCTTACCAAAATGTAACAACCCGCAGTCCTCAAAAGGTTCTTATAAATGTTCAAGAAGTAGTTCAACAACATGACTTTCTTAATGATTCTCTGCATTAGCAATGTCCATCAGTACAAATCCATAGGAAGGAACATGTCTTGGCAAGAAAATCCTAGGTTTCTGTAGCTAGGTTCTAGCTGCAGCAGCTTTGTATTATGAATGCCTAGCAAGAACGCTATATGCCATGAGGGAAGTTGGAACCAGATATCCAAGATGGCTGCTGTATTCCAGAATATGTAAATGTTTATGGTCTACTGAGAATTTTATCTCATTGTCTGAGCACTGCTGAGTAGTGCCTCATTTACAACTGTGCAGCGTCAGTTCAGGCAGCTCTAACAATCCATGGTGACTCCCAGCCTTTCCTTCCCAAATAGAACCTTAGCGTGAGTGGAGTTGGAGTAATACTCCCCCACCCTCAATGCATACTAAGTGGTAAGCAGTGTCTCCAGACCAGCTAATGACAGTGGGCCTTTAATATTTGTCACAATGTGGGGTCATTAACGCTCATTACTGGGTAAGCCACTAATTATGTTTGAAGCTGTTAATGCTGGCTAATGTTTGCAGGCATTACTGCTCATTATAACGTGGGGCCATTATAGCATAGCAATATGTGTAGCCTTTGATGCACATTAACTTCCTGGGGCCATCGATTCATGTACAGTCTTGTGCAACTGAACTGACACATATAATATTGAAGGCAATTGATGTTTTTACTGACTAGAACTACAGATGATATAAACCAGTAGGAATTAACCATTAGGAACTCTACTGCTTGTTATTGCTTGGGTCAAAGATGTATGTTGGTCGAGGGGGACTGATACATTAATGTCTGCAAAAATGAATGCTCATTACTGTCTATGATCAAAAACACATGTTATGAAGTTAACACTCCAGATTTCACTCAAATCTGTCAGAGGAAGCCACTGAGACTCTGAATGTATGTGCATAGTAGTGTGCCATCTACAAAATTCAGGATGCATTTGTGTTTGCCAATGTCCAGGTTTTGAAGAGCGGGTTGGACAAATTTATACCTATTGCATTAGTAAATGCTTGTTTTGTAAAGTACATGTTATTTATGGAATGTAAAACTATGGATAGCAGATAAAAGGATGATTTACACTATATTAAGAATGAGTAAACAAAGAACAGAGTCTACAGGCCTGAAACCACAATCCAGATTCATCACACTTACACACATTAACAAACATCAAGTGATTGTATTTGAAAATACAGTACTCACAGATTTAGCAAAACATGAAGATAAAAACAATTACCATAGAGATTTGGAAGACGGAGAATGAATGGCTCCTGCATGCTTGTTAAATGATGCTCAGATATCCATCAAACCTTCAGAAACACGGGCTGATGGATAGTATACTGGTTATGGACAGAACCATATATAAAGCAGAGGCATTACACTTCCTCAAGAAGGAGTATCATTATAAGAAAATTAAAATTGACCCCATAGATTAACAATGAGATTATTACCGTAATATAAACCTTGGTAGAAATACGACCAGTGGCGATGTTGATAGGACTATTAGAATAGCCATGTGTTTGGGACAAAATGCCCACTACTCCAGCTTTTTACATCTCAGTCAAATGCACAAGGGTTCAAAAAATCAATCTGAA
The DNA here is from genome assembly GCA_963921515.1 of Calotriton arnoldi. Taxonomy (NCBI): domain Eukaryota; kingdom Metazoa; phylum Chordata; class Amphibia; order Caudata; family Salamandridae; genus Calotriton; species Calotriton arnoldi. Next base: position 366,465 of record CAWUFW010006999.1, on the reverse strand, counting down.
AGACCAAAGTCTCAGGAATCAGAATTATCCTGGAACTATTATCCTTTACGTTTGGCAAATATGTATTCTTTTTTGTCAAGCATACTTTTAATTTGTGAAAGAAGACAATGGCATCACATTAAACAATTAAAAATTATCCCAATTGGGAATGGCTAGTAATTTCTGATGCATTCGATCACCCTACAAATAGTCCCTAGAGAGTAAACGTAAAGGGCTCTATGAACTTATATAGACAAAAGCAAAAGGATTATTTTTAAGAAGCAATTATACACTCAATTTAAGGGATTTAAAACAATTAGATACATTTGTTTTAATGTAAATATCAATGTTAGTCAAAATGTTAGTAAAATATGTTAACTAAAATCAATAATAATGATTTTTTTATTTTTAACAATAAATACAAATATGTATATGTATAAACTGTTCAGATAAGTTTAAATTACTTAATATTAGTTCTTATGAGGTTTTATATTAAGTCCATACCAACATTATTTTCTATGGGAGGTGTTGCAGAACCTGTGGGTGGCCATGGGTGGTGCTGGATGTGCTTCATCTCCAAGTTGTGCATTTAAATAAGTATTGGGTCAATTTTGGCTATAGTAACTACAGAAAAGAAATGTGTGAATAAGAAAGGGCGCACTATTTTAGGGGGCTTGCCCGTTGTAGGTGGGTGCAAGGATTATTTTTAAGAAGCAATTATACACTAAGATTAGAGAAACCAGCAAAATCTGCAATGTTTGCTCCAAATGTAGCAAACCTATAAATGGACACATTTAGAAACAAAGAGTGCAAATCACGAAAGTAAACTTACATGTGGGTAATTCTACACCTGTGAGTTTACTCTTACACTTTTTGTGTAACTTTACTACTTTGGGCTATTCACAATTTATGAGTATAAAGTAATCTCAAAATTGTGAACTTGCATGTGCTCACCCTATGAAACAGGTTGTGAAGTCACTAAACCCTCAAATAAAACGGTAATGTTACTACTAGTTGTGACTTCATGACTGTATTTGACGTTCCACATACTTGAAGGAGATTTCTGCTGTTGTGGCAGAGATCTCAATATGGTAAAGTACAGGGCAAAGTTTAAAAGTTTATTATACTTTTTAAAAGATTAGATAAAATATATTTAAGCTAAATATTAATTTTAATTTTTACATATAGTAATTTGACAGGATTACTTATTTAATTCTAAATTAATAGTGTATTTATTTTGTATAATTATATTTAACATAAAATGTATTTTTCTGAAATGTAATAAAAAAATACTCACCTAAATAATAAAAAAAAAAATTCTTATGCATTTAAATTTCCTAGAAAGTGAGTACACCATTATTTATCAGTAATTTCATTATTTTAATAAACATTAATGTTATGTTAATTGTTACATTTAAAAATGTCAATAAAATATTTTAAAGTAACTTAACAATTCTGTTTTGTTTTAATTATTTAACATTAAATACAATTTATTTATATTTGTGAACAGTTTAAATAATGTAATTTATTTGAACAGTAGTTCTTAAGGGGTTTTATTTTAAGTCACTCCCTCCATTATTTTGTATAGAGCTGTCACAGTAGCTGTGAGTGACCGTGTGTTGCTGGACTTACTCCAGCTCTGATTTGGAGTACATTTACAAATGTTTTTGTCCTTTTTGGCTATAATAACTATAGAAGTGCAATTTTGAATAGGAAGGGACTTACTCTTTTGTAGGTGGTTGCATGCCCCTCCCTAAACCAGACCCTAACACTCACTTAACACATCCTTACTTCTCTCTTAACCCCTCCCCTTTAGTAGTAAGTATTCCCCAATTTCCTTCCACTTCTCTCTGTCCCTCCCACATTGACTGCTAAAGCGTATACTTGTGTATGCAGAAATCTCAGCAGTTGGGGCAGAGATCTTCGCACATAAAAGACAGGAGAAGTGGAGGCTTTGACCTCCCCACGAAGGTATGTGAATAGTATTTTATATGTTAGTAACACTATTGTAGTACTACTAAACGTACTATGTAATTCAGTTTATAAATAGGCCACAGCAGTTAAGGCAACTACCTTTCCATTACTTGCACAATTACCTTGATGACATCTTTCTGGTGTGATGGGGCAGTGGGATATATTAAATCTTTATGGCCCGTTAATAATACCCATAACGGGGTAACATGCATTTGAAGTTCTGCATAGATGGCAGATGTAATAGAATAAGAAATAGAACCCTAACTCTTCTGTTAAAAAGAGGAACACAATAAATTGTATACAGACTTGAAAACAAAACCCATGGACCATTATATATTGCTGCATTAGAGCAGCTATCAAAACAACAACCAAAAATGTTACAATTAAGACAGTTTGCATAGCTGAAAAAGAACTGTAATATATAACACAAATAACTGCAACATACAAATTAGAGGGCATACTTACCAAAATGTCACGCAGCACAGTGCAGCAAGCCACCATGCTGAGCTGGGCTGTGTGACAGGGAAAGTGCAGGAATGCACCGTATTTGATATAATATGGTGCATTCCTGTCTTTTCCCATCGCTTGTGCGCAATGTGCTGCCTACCTCCAATGCAAGCACCCTTGCAACATGGTGCAAGGGTGCCTACATTGTAGGCAGGATTGTATTCGGGTAGGAAGGGACACCTTCCTACACAAAAACAATTCCCTGAGGTGTGTTACTCATTCTATGTGTGCGGCAGAAGGTAGCACACATAGAAAGAGTTAAAAACAAGGAGAAATGAATATATTTCTCCTCATTGTGCCTACCCTTGGGATGCATAGTATTTTGACGCATTCCCAGGTCTACCAGTGATAGTAAATCTATGAATATACCAAAATCCATGGGTGTTGCATGGGAACACCCACGCACTGCCCATGGAATGCCTCCCTGGGGCAGAGTAACGCAACACAGCAATTTGTGCTGCGTTGCATTACTCTCGATTTATCAAGCCACTCAGGGTCATGCAAGGGGGCCTTGCGTGACTTGATAAATCTAACTTATGAGTTGCGTCGCTCTTGCGCCTGTTGTGTGGCACAAGGGCGGCGCAACTCATTGATAAATGTGGCCCTAGTTTCTCATCCAGACTGCAATATTAATCCTTCATTTTTTTGCAGAAGAAGAAATGCAATTGGTGCTAAAGTTTCATTAAAATGTATGCTTATTTCAATCTCATGCAATCTACACTAACTTTGTTAGAACCTATGCTAGAACACCAAATGTGCCTATTGAGTTGCATTTATTTATGTGTTCAAAATAGGAGAGATTTACCATGAAACAAGTCTTTGAGATATGCAGGATTTTATAAACTGCAATAGAAATCAGTGACTGTGTATTATCGCCTGCCTATACAGCAAGTATAAATGGGGAAGATGACACATGAAGTCAAAATAAAAATTTGAGACCATCTGTTGAGAATAAAGAACAACACAACTGGGGATTCCCCATGATGTATATAATGGATAGATGTTATAACTCTTGTGAGCTAAAATGATTTGTGTTGTAAACATTTCAAGAAAATCCTTGTTCTATGATGAACATGCATGGATCTTTTCTTTACAAGATGTGGTGTGTGGTCCAAATGAAGAGGCAGTCTGTTATCAAGTGATATTCATGGATATATGTATTTACATCTTTTATTTAATTATTATGTCACTTAAACTTGTTTATATAAAGCTTTAACTTGTCCCAACTGGCCTTCAGAGTACTGTACAAACCGTTATTCAGCACCAAGAGGCCTACGGGTGAACGTGCGCTTTACGAATACACTTGTTATGTTATGTTATGTAGAGCTGGAGTAAACACAGTGACAAATACATCAAGAAAAGATATATTGTTACACGGGTTTACTGACAGAAATGCTACCAGCCCAAGAGAGTCACTCCTTCATACTCAACTTGATTTCATCTAAAGAGCAGCACAAGCTAAGAGAAGGAAGAAATTCCAGAGCCATGACTTTGAAGTACTCATTCTCTTGAAGGCAGGAAAGAAGCTTGTTGTCAATAAAAAGATTTGCTATTGAGCATAGAGGATGGCATGAGAGGAGGGTCTATCCAGGAGTCACAGGGCCCTGCAGTCCCGGTGGCCTTAACCAAATCTGGGAAGTATTTCTGGAACACTTACATAGTGAGAGGATTGAGGATGTGTTGCTTTTGCTGAACTTGCCCTCTATTTTTGACCTACACCTTACATGCTATGCGAGTAGCCTTTGGTGAATATGTGAGACTCTGACTATATGGTGTACAGGAAAAAGAAAGGTCTTTATAACACCCTTTTTAAACTTTGTAGGAGCCTGTATTACCCCATCCTGATATAGAGAGGATCTTGTGCGTGTAGCACTTCAATGTAATTTAAGTTGGATTCAGGTGTTCATCCTAAATACAGAGCAACTTGCATCATCACCCTCTGCCTCACAACTCCAGGGATAAGGTGGTTGGAACAGCTGGTTACACCCAAACCTTAACAGGAACATCACATTGTCCCTTGTCATAAGAACCAGCCTAGGCAGTACTCCACCATCAGAAAATAGAGGCTGCAACCACAAATTAACTAGATACAAGCTAGTATTGTTTCTGATATGGTGCCCGCTGAAACATACCAGTCTGTTTTTTTATACAGTTTGGCACCCTAAACACAGACTAGACCATTTTGAGACTTTCACTGATAATCTTAACTGTGTCCAGTAAACTCTCCACCATTACCAGCATTGGAGTGTCAACGCTCGGTACACCGGACATCCTAGAACATAACATTATTTTCATGTACCTTATAAGCTAATGGCATCCTTATATTGTGGTTTGCGTTTCCAGATCACTTTTGGATCATGGACTATTAGGATTTGGGAATGAGTGCAGCAGCACTGAGTGAGCCCCATTTAAGCCCAAACTGAAGTAAGCCTAGGACAAAGGACAACTATATGGCAGTACTTAGTATACTTTATTGCAGCTCATTTACTGAGTTATGTTAGGAGTGTTCCTTGGGAGTTATCAGTGAATACGAATGTTGAACTTCTAAAATCCCTCATTAATCATGATCAGTGTAAAATATAATATCACTTTTGTTGTTATTTCTAGCACTCACACTTAGAACTTCTGAGTGCTGGAATTATGTATAGGATCATATGCCAAACCTGAAAAATGCTAGTATCTGCTCAATCTCCATGTTCTGCATTATTTTAACTGTCTTATCTGCCCTATGTGTAACTAAGACGAATCATTTTTTGATAAGTTATAACACGGATAGGGAATTCTTTTGATATCGCCTACAGCTTTAGCCATCTGTGATAGACCAAATGTTTCTAATGCATATCTTATTCTTGGATTGGGCTTTAGGTCAGCCCCTTGCTTGTGTGTGGATGGCTTTGTTTTTTATTCTATTGTGTGCTCTTGATTTGATTGCTTTCCTCCCTATTCTTAAGTTGGTTCTGTCCAGGAGTATTTCGGTCCCATGGTATACTGATTGCATGAGTTGTATTCTTCCAGTGCTGACTCAAGGAAACACTTTTTATATTTAGTACTGAGCACTCCATGGGAGTGCATGTATTTCCTTACTCTTGAACTTTTTCCTCTTTATCCCCATGTGCACTCTCTGTTCACTTCCCTGGTCCCTAATACTCCCCACATCCCTGCCCATCCCTCTCCCCATTTTTGTATTTTTATAAATTGTTTTGACCCCTGTTATTTTCCATCATGTTATATCAATAAATAAAGTCTGCAATGTGTCACGACACAGACACACGCATAATATTTCACACATGCGCATGAATCACAATGGACATGTGTGCATCAGCAGCCATCTTGGAATGGGTTTCCTTTAACAAAATACCAAGGACTTCATTTACAAGATTTTGATGCACGGCAGCGCAGCAAGCCCTTTGCTGCGTACATCAAAATAAAAGGGCAGGAATGCACCGTATCTAAAAGATGCACAAAAACAATCATTAAAGGCATTCTGCAGCACACATAGAAAGAGAAAAAACAAGGAGAAATAAAAGTATTTCTCCTTGTTGTGCCTCCTGCTCATGCATTCTTATGCTGTTCAGTGAGAATCGTTCCGCTGAAATCTGCATTTACTCTCAATGTTTTTACTTGGAAGGTACTATTGTTCAGATTTCAATGCAGAGTTCAACATGCTAACATTGTTAAGGCTGGTGAGTGCCCATCCAAAATGACATTATCAAAAAAGCATTCATTCCAAATGGCTTTGTCAATGGCCAAATTTACTGCATCTTCTATACTTGCAGTTTAACACACTCGCTGTTCTACAGTTTAGAAATAAATTGAACACATTCATTAAGAGAAGACTGAGAGTCAAACAGAAGACACATACCTCTGAGTAAGCGACAGCAAAATGTGGAGGCCAGATGACACATCAATGAAAAATACCAGCTCTCTGAAGAATCAATATTTTTCTTATGCTGGTGAGAAAAGTAGATGTGCAAGAGAATTCTTTTTGAGATTATTAAATTCATCTCTTTAATCCCAGATGGGTGAGTAGAAAGGCCAAGTCCAGTTTGCTCACCCACATATTTTGCCTGGTACTCCATAGGAGAGTCTGGTCCAAATCTCTAAACTTGATGACGGGACCTGTTTGGTACACCAACCTCCCAGGTTTTAGGAAGTTCTTTTGGGGACCATGCACATGCTGCCCACATTAAGTCACTAAACATTGGTCTAAATTACGGGTGGCTGATGGTTCAGTTAGGTGACTTACTATTTTGCATTTTTTTTTATAAAAAACAATCTTTACAAGCTTCGCAGACTCTGAAGCTTATAAAGTTTATAAATAAAGGGTTAGCACTGGCAACTGTTCACAGCAGCAGCAGGAAACTGACATTTGTGAAACAAGGGGCAGCCTCAGGAAGAATGGTGCAACTTGACAGATGTCGCCTGTACCCTCTTCCCAATCCACCGTGACCAAAGTGCAAAATGTTGTCCCGCTCTGCCCTGCACTCTTTGCTGCATATTTATGTAGATTTTGCATTGCCCTTGCATCACACAAAGGAGCGCAAAGGCAATGCAAAACCTAAGTAGGATTGATCAAGCCATGCAAGGCTACCTTGCGTGGCCCTGAGTGGCTTGATAAATCTAGAGTAATGCAATGCAAATCACTGCATTGCATTACTCTGCCCTGGGAAGGCGTTCCATGGGTGAAGCCTGGGTGTTCCCACACATACACCCATGAATTCTGAAGCATTCCCAGATTTACCATTGCTGGTAGACCTGGGAATGCATCAGAATGCAACTCCTTCCCAGGCGAGGCATAACGAGGAGAAACATATTTCTTTCTCCTCATTACTTTCTCTTTCTATGTGTACTGCATTCTGCTGTATTTTTCTTATGCCGCTGAGAAAAGTAGATGTGCAAAGAATTCTTTGAGATTACTTAAATTAATGTCTTTATTCCCAGGTGGGTGGGTAGAAAGGCTGAGTCCAGTTCGCTCACCTGCATATTTTGCCTGGTACTCCATGGGAGTGTCTGGTGCAAATCTCTACACTTGATTAAGGGGTCTGTTTGGTACACTCTGTTGCACACATAGACAGAGGAATATGCCTCAGGGGCTGTTTTTGTACAGTAAGGTGTCCCTTCATACACAAAAACAATCCTGCTTATAATGCAGGCACCCTTGCACCATGGTGCATGAGTGCTTGCTTTGGCGCGAGGCAGCACATTCTGTGCCAGTGCTGGGAAATGACAGGAATGAACCGTATATTGTTAAGTAGGTCATTTCCCTATCACACAGCAAGGTGATTTGTTGTGCTGCGTGATCCATTAGTAAATATGTCCCTTGCGCATTTGAGCTGCACACTGAGGAGCAGCCCCCTAACCTCAATTCCATATTGTTCACTGTTGCCTCCTCCCACCTCATATCTGTGTGGGGACACCCTGTGGTAGGAAATCCTATTTTGCAGTAATCATGAAAGGGTCTACCTTCTCCTTGAGTGAAGACAGAAAACATTGACCCACTTTGTCGTGGACAAGGTTTCCCACCTTAGGACAACTTGGTGGACAAAGTGAAACTATTGCCAGTCCCTAGTCTAGATGACCCATGAGCATATCTTCACAGAAGCGGCTAGTATATAGAACTGGCTTTGTGAAAAGGAATGACCTGATTTGCATGAACACATTCATATATAAATTAGGACCCACCAACCTGGACTTCAATGATAATGCATGTCGTATCCCCCGTGCCCCAGCCCCAAAGGACGACATAAGGACGCCAGTAAGGGTGTGCAAAACTCTTCTATATTCTGGGTGGTCAGCACGGTGCACGCAGGCACATCCTTCTCCCTTTGTGGTTTCATGTGAGTGTGTATGTCCCCTCTCCCTGACCGGAAGTGGTGTCTGGTGTCCATCCCCCTCCCCATCTGGTCTGTGCAGGGACCTAGTGCCCACCTGCGCACGTCGTTCTGACATTTTCTCCCTTTGTTGACAAAATAAACACGTTCCCCAACCCTGTATAAGTTGGTGAAAATGAGCATGTTATATGCTATATGCTCTACCCATGCACCAAATATGAAGAGATATGTAGACATATCGAGAGAGAGAGAGAAATGGAGAGAGAGTGAGAGAGAGATAAAGAGAGAGAGAGAGAGAGACATTGTGACTGAAATCGAGACAGCTGTTCTTCGACCCATTCATCATAGTTGTTCAATCAGCCTTTTGGGCTTTCGACTCACTCTCCTTGGGCAGGGACTCTCTTTCCCTGGCCCTTTTCCTCTGTTCCAGCCTCAGCCTGGAGAGGTCCTTCACTGCTGTGAGGAGCTGCTTGCATCAACTTCTTAGTGTCGTCGCTCATAGACTTTTGTTAAGCACTTGCCCGTGCCTCTCCTTCATCATCTGATGTTCTGAACTCTCGGAAGTGAGAGCTGTTTCAAGTGATGGAGTAGGATCTTGTCACTGCTGTGATCATGGGCCCTTTGATGTGTGTTATCTTCAGTGGCTGGCTCGAGAAAGGACTATCTGGCTTCCCTGTCTGCCGTTGACACACAAGGACTAGATCTCCCTGCTTAGTCCAGATGCTGTGGCATGAAGCAGTGTGTCAGCTTGTCATTTAATCTTCCTCTTGGCCTCTTGGTCACGTGCGGCAATGTCACTGTGCTCAGACGGGGCCTTGACTTCCAGTTGAGGCACACGGGCCCTGCTTGCTCTCCCCAGTACCAGTTCTGCCGGGCACTGCCCTGTGGACCTGCGCGGGGTGTTGCCGTAATCCCGAAGTGTTTGGCACAGTGCTTAGCCCAGAGATCTGAGCCAGTTTAACTCATTGGGGAGCTTTCTTTATGTTGCCCATGAAACTTTACATCATGCCTTCTGCTTGTGGCCACAAAGGTGTTATCTTTCTATAGTGTACTCCCAGATAGGCCATGAACTTGTGAAATTTTTCTCCTGAGAAAGGTATTCCATTGTCTCTCACTTGTCAGAGGGGCACCCCAGGCTGCAAAGATGTCATCCAGAATCGGTAGGGTGGCAGTTACTGATGTTGATGACACTTGGTGCACTAAGGGAAAGCGAGAGCATTCGTCGATGATGACCAGCAGGTAGCCATCGGTGTCCTATGGCCCATAGAAATCTACGGCCAGTGTCGTCCACACAGCCGGAGGGAGGTCAGACATGGGTAGTTGCTCCAGCTTTGGTGTTCTTCCCGTCATCTGACAGAGGTGTCAGTTCATGATCATGTCCTTTGCCAGACAGTCAAGTCCCGGGTACCATACTTTTTCTCTCAACTTTATTTTTGTCACCACCATGCCTCTGTGAGACTCATGTGCAAGGCTGACTGTCTGCAGTCGAAAGGTCTTCGGTATCACTATCCTGGTGCCTCAAAGCAGCATTCCTAGCTCTGTTTCAGACAGCTCTTTCTGTACTTGTTTGAATGCGAGTATTTCCTCTGTTCTGACCCCTTCACTTACTGGGCTGCTGTTCTTCACATCTCCACCTCTGTTACTGTATGAGTGTTTTGACCGCTTGTAGCGTGACATTGTTTGTTGTTTCCTGCACCAGTTCCTCTATCGTGATTGGGGCTGGTGTGCTTTGTTGCAGCACAAAATTGAGGTATTCCTTGGCTATGAAAGATGTCTTTTTTGTACGGGGCAAGGAATGCGGCCACATGTAGTCGGCAGAGTTGTGCTCCTTCCCTGGTTTGTGTACTATTTTGAATTCATGGTCCATCAGCTGTATCCCCCACCTTTTGATGCGCTGTGGAATGTTTTCATTCAGATTACGGTATATTGTGACCAGTGCTTGGTGGTTTGTCACAATGGTGAATGATTTCCCGTAAATGAACATGTGGTAGTGCTTGCAGGTCTATACTACTGCTAGGCTCTCATTCTCTGGTTGAGAGTATACCCTTTCTACATCCCACAGGCTCCGGCTCGCAGACGCAAAAAACAGGCGCGGCCGGTTCAGGTAAGAGCGGTGGGGCGGGGGGAGTCGAAAAGACGGCTGAATAGGTAAAAGAATTAATAAAACCACTTACCTTGCGCTCGCGGCGATGCGGCAAGTGCAAAGTAAGTGGTTTCATTTCATTTTTTTTTTATGCTACCTATTCTGTCGTCTGTCGACTCCCGCCCCTCACCACGCCCCGCTGCATCACCACTCTTACCTGAACCGGCCGTGCCTGGCAACAATGTGTCTTGGTGAGTCTCTTCCAGGCATTTGTTATGCGCGAATGGCTCCTAACCCCACCGGGTTAGCATATACATTGAGCTCAGTGCACAGGGATGCGTCAAAGTAGGCGAGGTGGTCTACGGCTGTGACCAGATGTCCTCAAACGCCCTGTCGCACTTCGAGGTCCAAAGGAATGGCTGTCCTTGTTAGCCACTTCACAAAGTGGGGTGCTCATTGTGGCAAAGTCTTTCATGTAGCGAGCACAGTAGCTCGCCAACCCAAGAAATTACCTCACCTCTGCTACGTCCACTGGGGGGCCGAGTTTTGTGGAGCATTTCTACTTTGCTGGGGTCTGGTCGCATTCCTTCCAGAGAGAAAATGTGCCCAAAGAAAATGAGTTCTCATTTTCCCAGCTCGCATTAGTCCTCATTCAGTGTTAGGCCAGCAATTTCCAACTGATTGCATACCTACCTCAATGCCTTGTTGTGTTCCTCATTTGTGCGACCAAATACTAGGATATCATTGCTGTAGTTCAGACAACTTTTTACAGACCTTATCACTCATCGCACCATCTCCTGAAATATTTCAGCTGCCAAAGACACCCTTGTCACCAGATGTCTTGTCCCCCATGCCCCAAACTCAAAGGACGACACGAGAAGGCCAGTAAGGGTGTGCAAAACTCTTCTCTATTCCGGACGGTCAGCACGGTGCACATAGGCACTCCTTCTCCCTTCGTGGTTCCCTGCAAGTGTATATGTCTTCCTTCCCTGACCGGAAGTGGTGTCCGATATCCAGTCCCCTCTCCATCTGGTCTGTGCAGGGTCCTAGTGCCCACCTGCTAACGCCACCCCGACAATGCACAGGTAGCCTCCCTTTCAGAATTTTTAGACAGAAAAACGCCTGGACTCTGGTTTCTGTATTGGAGTCATTCCATCTACCAGTCATTAGGCCCACCTATCAGATGGCAGAGACAACCCCCACTAATGTAATGAGGCCCAATGTGTGTGAACAGATGAGAGGGAATGTGCATATAGTATGTGTGTGATTTCCTTTGGCTGTAGCTCAATGATCTTACAGCATCTGATGCTAAACAACTATTTTACATCTTCAAAAGAGTGTAGTTTTATATCTGAGCAACTCACATCTCGCCATTTGCTTCAGTTTTCTGGTGCATTTTATTTTTATGCTAAATATTACGTGCACGTAAATAATAAGCAAACCAAAACGCAGGGCAATTGATGAACATTTTCTAGGCACAAATGGTGTTTTGTATGTTGAGAATGAATATGTATATTGCTCCTTCTTAACAAATAAGGCTTTCAAGAGCGTTCAAGGTAGAACTAATGTTGCATGAATGGGTGACCTTACTTTCTGCCACTGTTGATGGTCAATAATATTCTCCTAAAGTTGGGAGGATGGTTGAATGGTATCATATATAGTTGTAAACAAATCTTCAGCCTCACTATCATCTGATGCTGCATGAAAATGTATATCGTACCTCACTCCTGCACATTATCACCACACTAAAGTGCTATATACACCACGAAACAAAAATTGGTTAGCAACGGCGTAGCTTTCAGGCGTGTGTTTTGGGTGTTACACCTCCCTAATAAATGTATTTTTAGGTAAATAGTTGGGTACAGGTGCTTTCAGTGGGGTATGGTGAGGTGTCTGTTGGATTTCACCAGGAAGTTTTCCATACACACAGACAAAAACGCGTACACGCTCTCTCCCTCTCTGTTTTGAAAGTCTTCAAAAATGTTGGTTACTTTACAAAATACTGTATTTTAACATTATATGCCAGTGTGATTGTTGGAAAATATGAAGCTCACACAAAATAATGTATTTTAACATCATATGCCATGAAGCTCACACATACCCAATCTCAGTGACCAAGCTAAGAGGGTCATAACGATGGCGGGCAGACAAAGTCCGCCTGCCACCGCAACGGCAAAAGGGACCGCCCGCCATAGGTGCGGCGGTCCCGCCAACCAAATTAGGATGCGCACGCCACACTGGCGGGCACTTCCCGTATTTCTTACATTGCGGCGGGCGGTGCTGTCAGCAGCACCCGCCGCAATGTGAAAGATGCATGTCGTGCATTTGAATGCACAACGTGACAGGCACTGCGCGGTGCCTGCCACCTTGTGCATTCAAATGTGGGGGGGTACCATAGGTCCCCCCCATGTGCACCCCCCACCCCCCAACATCCTGGGGGCCTGCTACGGGCCCCCAACAGCGAAGACCACATGCCTCTGAAGGGCTGCTTTCCGCCATCATCATAATATGGATGGCGGTGTCTTGCAGACACCGCCACCATATTATGCATGTTTTCCGCCCGGTCCCTTGTCAGACCGGCGGAAAACCGGCGGACGGTCTTTCCGTCCGCCGGGGTCCCCCCGCCATCGTAATATGGCGGGGGAAATGGGCTGCGGGCGGTGAAAAAATTGCGGGGGGATCGCCACTGCCATACGGGCGGTGGCGATCCGCCCGCTATCATAATGATCCCCATAGTCCCTGTTAGGATGGATTAACGTAGTATTTCTTTTGTGCTTTTTCTACAGCTCTCACATGATAATTGTACCTACTTCAGAGCTCTCATTTCGCAAACTAACGTCGACATGCCACAATTAAGAGCTTTATTTAAAAAGAATAAAAAAGCATTTTAGTACATTGGACTTTATGTTTACTTATGTATGTAGTACCCAATGTAACCTTAGCACCAACTGCACATCTATTGTGTATTTTTTTGTGCATATTAAAATATGTGGGGTGTGTATATTTAATAACAGTTATATTTTTTAAAATACAAACAAAAATAAATGCACTCAGTACATTTTTAATGCAATCCAAGCTGGCTCATTTACTTGCAAACAACGTCCTATAGAACTTTCGCGAGACAAAGATGTCAGACAAGTTTTATAATTCATGGAGCCATATATTCCAGTCTGCTGGTTACCCGGAGATGTGATGTCTAACACCAAAACAACATTGCTCGTCACCTGCTGTGCCTCCAACTGTTTGACGTTGTAGCTGCCACATTGTTTTTCCCCACTTTATGGATGCATTTCAGAAATCACCTGAAAGGATGAAAAACCACTCGGGCGACAGGACTGAGGCCCGCGTTCTGACTCCAACTTCTCGCTAATTCCTAGCATTTTCCAATTACTGCACATGGAGCACTTTTTTGCTCCACAGTATTTATAGCTTATCTCTCTGCTCTCTGTGCTGTGAGTAATGAGCGCACCGGCTGAACTAGCAGCTTTTCAGGAATGTAATTTCAGCACATCAAAATGTTTTTTTACAAAAAATGCAAAACCTCGCACACGAGGTGAGATGTGCCGCAGAGGAGGCCTGCTGATGCAGAGACTCTGGGAAAATACATCCCTCCTGTCAGCGAGAAGGGTAAACGGAGAATGCATGTGCACTTGGCTTCACCTTGAGCAAGCACTCATGCCGAATCTCTTAACCCTGTCTGTCTGCTGCAGGGACACACTCTTGAGTGGATAGCTACATGCCCCCGAGCTGACACCATGTAAACACAAAACAGCTTCGCAGAAGCAAAGAGAAGCCATGTAAATGCAGAAAAAAATGATGGTCAAAGCAACCCAATTCCAAAAATGAACTTGCTGTTTTCAGGCCTTTCACTCCCCATTCCCGTGGGAAGACGAGCATTATTTACTCGCATTAAGAATTAAGAGATAAACAAAGATACAAATAGCGCCGTTCTTAAAAAAGGGAATATTCTGACAAAGGGGGCGGGCGGGGTGACCTTCGAAACCCAATGGTTTCATAGCACAATTCTTTTCGAAGCTGAGCTGGGGTACGTGCGTAGCTTTGAGAAAAAGCCTGAGCTCTGAATTTTTACATTTGAAAATGCTACCGCGTAGGCCTTCAAATATAATTGAGAATCTGACACCCGTATGTGTGATGTGGTCTAACTTTGAACCAAAATACATTTAAAAAAAAAAAAACACTTTAGTAAAACTAGACGGATGAGGTTTCCTGCAGGAATTGATGTAGGGCACGGGGAAGTACTTGAGCGCTGTCAACATTTAACATCTGAGCTCCTGTCAGAAGCGTGGAAGGGAGGGCACAGTGGAAGCTTAGAGCAGAACCAGCATAAAACAACATTTTCAGTAATCGGAAACTCATTTACGGTCTAGAAGGGAAACACGTCATCGGAAATAGCCAACACTTGAGAATTCTATTCCATTGAATAATCAAGTTTCTTCATTTCAACAGCACCAGCAAGCACAGTATATCTATAGCCATACAGCCTGTCAGTGATTTCTGGAGATGTCAAACCACTGCCCACCAAGTCCCAGCATCTTAATTAGCTCTGTTTTTCCGATTTGGCAAAATGCTAATTATGAATACTAGCTGTCACAAGCTAACCATTTTCAGCTCCGGTGAAGACAGCCTGGTGTATAAAATAGTATAGAGTGTGCAATTTTTGTCAACCCTTATTCAACCATTGGCTTTCTTGGAGCTGCTCCCTTCGTCTATGGTGTTGTGACACTGTCAATCGCATCTTGGATCTGACCTGAGGAGTATTTTTTTCCCCTTAAAGTCGTGCTATTGGCATTTGCGTCACATCAGAGTGCGTCATGCGTCGAAAAGCCTCAAAAAGCTATGCATTGCAAACAAAATAACTTTTGCAATTTACTAAATGCAAGAAATGGAGCAGCTGCGAGCACAAGCAGTGAGGACAACAACCCCAATACCAGTCAAGATGTACAAACAGAATTCCAGGGGAAGAGGAAGGGCAATTTCACTGAAAAGGAGAACCTAATATTATTATATGAAGTGACAAAAAATGAACACTGTCGCTTTGTCACCTCCAAATTGCCATTAGGGAAGAAGGAAACCATTTGGCAGTCCATAGTGGATACGATTTACAGTGCAGGACAAACAAAAAAGACAGTGCCAGAGTGCAAGGAGCTCTGGCATGATTATAAGCGCAGGATCAAAGAGAAACTGGCCAAGAACCTGTTGGAGCACAGAGGACTGGAAGAGGACTTCAAGACCAGGAGGAGTTGGACCTATTGGAGGAGCAGGTGGTGTCACTCATCCCAACAGAGTTGGTGGAAGGAGTGGAAGGACAGGACAGTTCTGAACTAAGGACCTGGAAGATCTACAGGGTAAGTGTCAACAAGGGACAATGTGGTTAGAACTGTCATGCAGCGCAGCAACACACTTTGCTGCACTGCACTGTGCTGTGTGCAAGGTAAAGGACAGGAATGTCTCACATGTTAACTCATACATCACATTAATATAATTTGTTCTGCCCAGTGATAAATTGCTCAATCCAGCCAAGCCCTGCCAAGGTTTGTCAGGTTCATGAGTGATGTGCTGCCCCAATCCAAGTTGTCATTTGAATACTGTGACTTGTAGTGTAATGTATGACATGAGTGACCAGCTCTACAAGACCCACAATACAAAGCACAAAACCTGCACTGGAGCAACACATCATGCCTGGTCCTTGGAAATATGCACAACCTAACTGTGACAATGCAGGCCCCCTTTCACAATGAGGCAAGTGTGCTTGTCTTGGGGCTACGCAGCCAACAGTGGAGTGTAAAGTCATGGGCTGGACTGGGTATGCCAGAGTAATAACTTCTCACCCAGGAGGCTTTCCAGGTGCTGAGTATGTGAAGGATCACCATGTAGGCGCATGTAAAGAGTCATGTGTATACAATCACTAGCATTAAACCATATTTTACGCAGCTCTCCTGATGTGCTGGGTAAGATTACACAGGTCTTGCCTGCCATGTCAAACACCACACTAACTCCTGTCTTGTACAAATTAATATTGGGGGTGGGGGTGAATGCAAGTGATGCACACCAGAGGTACATGAGTGTTTGTTGGCAGTATAGATGGTGTGTGAGCATGGTGGGCCCCTGGTAGTGTACTGCCATGTAGGTGTGGCTGAGCACATTGACCTGGCAGTGTGTCTGAATGGGGAGCCATTGAATGCCAAGGAGGAGAGGTGCAATGTGTATGCCGCAAGGTAGCTTGAGTGATAGTTACGCACTGCTGTGTGTGATAGTTTGTATCAGCTGTGAAGGGATGCCATAGAAGAGAGCATTTGTGTACTACACTGTACATGTGATGTGCGCTTGGGTGATGGTGTTGCTGGTGTCAGGAGGGAGCCGTAAGCAGAATAGTCTAACTATGCTACATATGTCAAAGCTGGAGGATGTGAAACAGGAAATTGTGGAGTGTAAGGTGAGCTAGGTGTCCAGGATGATGGGCAGGTTTTGGGGATGGCTGGAGGGTTAGGTGTTTGGGCCTAGTTGTATGGACAGATGTTACAGAATATCCTCAATACGAAGCTGTGCAGGACAGCATGAGTCATAGCTCTCACATAAAAGTAGCCATGGTTGTCAATTGCATGATATAACAAACGTAGGTGTTGTAGGTGTGTCCTGCGAGTCAATGTCTCATCTGTGTGTTATCAGTGAGTGAGAGGAAGTTTAGTCCCTGGGTCTGCATGATGATTGACAGAGGAGTCATGTACAGCTATGAGTGAGTGAGGCTGAGTGAAAAGATTAGTGCATCTCTGCCGATGCGCAACTTGGGCAAGGAGGAAGTGGAGTGAGCTTCAGTGGTTGCATATTTCCAAGTGTGACAGTGCCTGTCACTTTCAGAGACAGTTTACAGTGCCTATTGTTCTGGACTCTGGAGAGTATAGTGTATACTAGGAAACCACAGGATTCCACACAACTAAGCCCACTATGGTAAGTACATGCCCTTACCCGTTCCTGCAGTGTAGCAAGGCAGCTTGCTGTGTATAGTTGTTTGGATGAGTGTCAAATATGACCCCTCAGCCACATGGGTGCACAAATTGCATGCATGACTGTAAAACAAGTTAGATTGCTGTGGTGTACTGTGTGAAAGGCAGAGTGTAACCACACATAGCATGTGTATTTGTAAAGCGCACGTTCACCCAGAAGGACATCTTGGCGCTGAATAACAGATGTTTATTGTTAGCCAACTTAATCATACTCATTTTATCCACCTCAGAAGGATGAAAGTCTGAGTGGACTCACAGGATTTGAACCTGTGACCATGAATCAAACACAGGCCCTTGAAGTGGACACATTAGTCCATTAAGCCACCAGAACCGGCTGAGAGTGCAGGACCAAATCTAATAGATGACAAAAGAACATTACTTTGTCTGGAGCTGTGGGTTAAGTGATGCCTAGAGGCAATGAAGGCACCCTGGTCACATGGTGCAATGTGCTCAGCAGTGGTGTCTATAAGTGAACCTTACACCAATCTAGTACTTAAAATATACAATCAGCTAAGCAACATGGTAAATGGTGCCCATACCTGCACTCACCCTTTCATGCAGTGAAGGCTAGCAAGCTGTGTAACTGCATTGCAATGTGTGGTATGACACAAAAAGGACCCCTTGTCACACAGAGGTTGTGTGAACAACGTAAAGATATTACCATGTGAAAGGCAACACCATTGTAACTTGCCCTCTTTCACTTGTAGTAATGCATGGTTAACACATCGATGTGTACCCTAAAGTGAATTAAAATAAAGTCTGTATGTCACCCAATTTGCTGATGTCAATATCTATCATAGATCATCATTAGCATATTTCAATTTCATTGCGGAGGGACAAACAACACCTCCTGTCCAGCAGCTTGTCCTCGATGACCAATCTGTTGGTGATGACATCCTGCCCCCAATGGATGATGACACCTTCCAACAACTCCTGGACTCAATAGAATCTCTGTCTCCGGTCATGGCAAGGCATGACAGTGTTGAAGGGTCTCCAGCGGAATCACCATCCACAGGACATGCCCCATCTGCCAGTCCAAGCCCAGCTGCGGACTCCGAGGACCCCCAAGTTATCTTTGAAATAGCGAGTGATAGGAGTCCAGCAGCGGATGGTTGATGTGGTATGGAATGGGATGGAGCCTATAGTGGTCACCCTAGAGGGAGTCTGCAGGTGCCTCAGTCCTAATAAGGATACATCTGAGGCAATTAAAGGCACCTACCCTTGGCTCTAAAGGGTGGATGAGTCCCTGGCTGACCTTGCTGGTGTCATGAGGGAAAGGCAAGAACAACAGGCTCCAACCTCTGACACCAGTGAAGGTGCCACCAGGCTGGGGGCCATCATTAACATCATGGCAGCTATGGAGCGCAAGTTGGACTCCTACATAACAACGTCTGCCCTCCATAGCAACACTATCTCATTGTTGAGAAGCCATCAGTCCCTTGTCAGTGCTGAGTTACCTTCCTTGCAGGCACCGATAAATGCTGCCAGATACAAGGGAGCCACATCTTCTGCCCCTGATGGGTGTGTGCCTCAGATGCCTCCCACACAAACACCACCAACTGCAGGGGAGGTTCAACGTCCATCAGGGGAGGAAGATGTGGACTTCACCTGTTCACGTCGGTTAACTGCCATGTAACATTTGTATGTGCCCCCTGACCTGTTTCCTAGTGGTCCTGTGTCTGTCACCAGGCCACCTTCTTTGTCACCCAGTACTGTACCTCTTTTTTGTGCGCCTGTAAATCTCCTCCACTTGTGGACTTTTGAAGAAGCCTACCTTCCCTAATGGCAATCTATACTTCCTCACTGAAATCCTTCTCACCTCTACATGTCGCATGACATGTCTCCCAGTTGGACTCTGTCTGGACATCTTTTGCTCACAATCAGTGTTGATGTTGTTGCCCCAAACATTGCAAAAAAGCTCATGCTGAGCCAACAAATATTGTAAATAAATTCACTAATATAAACCAGAGTGTCATATGTTTGTTGATGAATGGACTACTTCACAGCATCTCAAGAAGAGTGAGCAAAAGTCACTAGCACCTGCTCTCTTTGGATATGCAGCAACAACAAGTACATCCACTGGGATGGCATAATGAGCAATGTGTTGCCTCACAATGGAATGTCAGAGTGTGACAATAAGCTTCAGGTTCTTGACTGACACACAGTAAAAAGCTCCAACTAAATACACAAATGTCTACCTTCTAAAAATGGGGTCTATGAGCTATGTGAGCCAATAACACTGTTGCACTCATCCATATATCTCTGGGTCAGTGAACATGGCAATGTGATCTAACACATATGATAGCCACAATGCTCTCACATAAGAGATTCTAAAGTACATAAATTGTCATGCATGCACTGATAGGCAGATAGTCAGGTCCAAACTCCTTATGAATTTGCATCATGCCTGTGCCACTCAAGGATGCACAAGGGCAATCCAATTCCTTGTATGTCAGTATGCAAGAAATGCAAGTCCTTACTGTTGGGGCCCAATGTCAATGGGTATATGCTGAATAATGCTACCCTTGGTGTAAGTAGGGTAAATGTGTTCCTCTGCCCATGAGAGACCTCATATGTTTTGAGCACGAGTGTAACCACACATTACATCTATGGCACATTGCACACACATATTGCTGCATGGGAGCCAGAGCACAGAAGCAGGCACAAAGCAGCACCTTATCAGGGAAAGAAGACATGGGCACCTTATGGGCATGAATAATTGAAAGAAGTTACCCAAAGTAAACTGCATGTATTGAATCACTTACTAAGTAGTCAATGCAAATGATGAAGGAAGGTCTGCAGGCAGGTGTGGATGAGTTCATGAATTGCAAATAGCCAACAACAATGGCCCACTTGCTCATTGGTGCAAGGGTGTGGTACTGGCAGGCACCAGTGTATCCCACCACAGCCTGGAATCTGTAATCTGTTGTAGAAAATCTATACCAACTATACATTCTTTATCACTTTCACACAGATTGCAACAGTAGTATGCTGCCTGTGTTGTGTTGTGTTGTAAATACAATTTACAAAAGAGGTCCACTTACAGTGACTAAAGTTTTAAAAGCCACCACACTTGTCTCAACTGTCAGGTAGACTATCAATTTGCCATAGGCCTCTGACAAAACTACACTCTGTTCATGATAGGTACTCATGAACATGAAATGATGACGAAGTAGTGAAAGTAGAAATATATATATATATATTCACTGAAAAAACCACAGGTTTCAGCGACGTTATAGTTAGAAATTAGCATTTAAAAAACCTTAGAAATTCACTGAAAAAACCACAGGTTTCAGGGACGTTATAGTTAGTTGGACATTTCACTCGTATAAAACCAGTGAAATTGGGACGTTATAGTTAGTTCAGCTAACTATAACTCGCGCCCCCGCAATGCACTGCTGATGACGTCACATATTACATCACTCATGACATGGTCAGTGACATCACTGATGACATCACTGATGACATCACTGATGACATCATCCAGTGACTGTGTGTTTCTGTAAAGTTTAAATATGTTTAATATATATAGGCCAAGGTGTATTGAAGAATGAGTGGGTGTATGAGTGTCTGAATGGATGATTTAGTAGGTGCGTGACTGACTTTATAAGTGAGTGATTAAACGTATCTTACTGAATGCATGGGTTAGTGACTAAACTGTGTGAATGTCTGTATCAGTCTGTCTGTTGGTGTGTAAGCGGCTGCATGGGTTTGTGAATAGCTACATGAGTGTCTATATGGGTTATTGATTGGTTGTCTGAGTATCTGTATGGGTGCCTGAGTGTTTGTGTGGGTGGGGGGTGTGTGACTCTGTGCATAGATGTGTGAGTGGGTGATTCACTGGGTGTATGGATTCAAGAGTGCATCTGTGATGGACTGTATGGGTGGCTGAGTGTGTGTATGGGTGTGTTGGTGAGTGAATGGATGTCTCAGTGGTACATGTGTGAGTAACTAAATATGTGAAAGGCAGTATATGTGAGTGTAGGAGTATATAAATGACTATAAGTGAGAGTGAGTGATTGTGAGAGTGGCTGTATGGATGAGTGTGTGCTTGTATCAGTGATTGTATAAGAGCGTAAGTATGTGTTAGTATCTGTATGCGTAAGTGAGGTGGTGTGTGTATAACTGTATAGGTGAGTAAATGGGAGTGTGATTAATTCTTTGCATGACTGACTAGGTGTGTGAGTAACTCTATGGATGAGTGGCAGTGTATGAGTGTCTATATAGGTGTATGAGTGCATATGATAGTCCTGTACTGATGAGTGACCGAAAGTATGAGTGACTGTATGGGTGAGTGAATGGATGGGTGTGTAGACCTAAGAATCAGTGAGTGGGTATGTAGTTATTGGTGTTGGAGTGTCTATGGTTTTGAGAATGGCAGTCTGTAATTTAGAGTGGGTGTATCAATGGTTATATTAGGGTGTGAGAAGATGCATCAAATTATCACCCTCGGTCTAGGTCCACTCTTTCCCCGCAGCTCCGCTGTGCCGTCTCTTGCCTCCAGACCCCGACCTCCTCCTTGGGAGGTTCGAGGCTGCTGCCCGCTCCTGTGCCTGCTGCCCGCTCCACCTGGGACCAGACTGCCTGCAACCACCGTAACTTTCTCAGCCGTTTTTTTCTCAATTTTTCCCTGTTGTGCCACTGTTATTGTGCCCATCTGTGTCTTGCTCTAATTCCACTACTGTTTTTGTTTTCTCATGCCTGCCTGTTCCTTTCGCCGCTGCTGCCCATGCGGCCCCTCCCCCCCGGAATTCCCCCCCAGAATTCCCCCCCGGAATTCCCCCACTCCCGCCTCTCAGCCTCTCCTCCCTCCCACCTCCCCTACTTAATGGCAGCCGCTGCGCGCTTCCGCAGCGGACGCGCGCAGCGGTCGTGCCGCTGGCGCGTCAAAGGTGCACCAAAGGCAAGCCCGTCTGCGCCCGTCTGCGACCCGACCGCGGCCAGCGCCAGGAACTCTGGACCTCCCACTACCCATCGCTACGACACCACCACCCTCCTCGTACTCAACCCTGGAAGACTTAGAGAATGCCAACAGGCCTCGCCGATCACAACCCACGGCCAGTTCTCCTGCCTCCACTGCCACCAGACCCTCACCGCCACCCTGGCCTCCAACACCGCCGATGCCAGCACCGGGGACACCCTAAAATGCATCCTCCTCAACGTACGCTCCATACACAAACACGCCATGGAAATCTAGAACCTACTCGACTCTCTCTCGCCCAACATCGCCTTCTTCACAGAGACCTGGACCAACGCGTCCTCCGCCCCGACATCAGCACCGCCATCCCAGACGGATACAAGATCCAGAGGAAAGACCGCCCAAACCACCCAGGAGGGGGCCTCACCATCGCCCACAAGAGCACCCTCCGCCTCACCACCTCCAGCGAAACCTTCCCCTCCGCTGAACACCTGCACTTCTAGATCCAGACCACCCCCAAAGCCACACTCTGAGGAACCCTCATCTACAGACCCCCCGGCCCCCGAACACCCTTCACCACCACCGACTTCATCGCACCCCACGCCATCGCCTCAGCAAACTACATACTCATTGGAGACCTGAACTTCCACCTCGACAACCCCAGCGACCCCAACTCCACTATCCTTCGTGACAACCTCGCCAGCATCGGACTTAAACAACTCGTCAACACACCGACCCACAGAGCAGGACACACCCTCAACCCCATCTTCGCGGCAGGAAACAGCGTCCAATTCAGCCACACAACGCAGCCGCCATGGACCGACCACCACTGCGTACACTTCACCATCAACAAACCCAAGGCACCCAAACCAGTCCCACGCCCACCTCGAAGGAACTGGAGCAAGGTTGCCGATGAGCAACTTAACTCAACCCTCACCCGAGACAACAACACCTGGGCACCCGACGCAAATGACGCAAACAATGCAGCCAGAGAACTCCACACCTGGATCTTCAACTGCGCAGACAAGCTCGCCCCGCTATGCAACCCAGACAGACAACGCCCCAGGAAAGCCGCCTGATTCACCACCGCTCTCCAAGAAGCCAGACGCACCTGCAGATGCCTGGAGAAGAACTGGAGAAACACCAAGACAACCGAAAACCACACCACCTACAAGGACGCCTTGACGGACTACCATAACCAGATCAGAGAAACCAAGAGGAACTTCATCCACAACAAAATCCTGGCCAACTCCACCAACTCCAATGAACTTTTCAGTGTCATTCAGGAATTCACCAACCCACACAGCGAAGCCACAGACATCACACCATCCCAAGACCTCTGCGACAAGCTTGGAACCTATTTCCACCTCAAGATCAAAAACCTCTATGACAACTTCATCGACCATCCACCAGGTGCCACAGACGGCCCCCCGCCCCCCAGAAACACCAGCCAGCCCACCATCTCCAACTGGACACCGATCATGGCCGAAGACACCGCCTTGACCATGAAAAGCATCCACTCGGGGGCCCCACCGACCCCTGCCCCCCTCACATCTACCACAGAGCTGCGGCCGCCATCACACCCGAACTACAACGCACCATCAACACCACCTTCAAAACAGGCACCTTCCCAGACGACTGGAAGCGCACAGAAGTCAGACCCCTGCTCAAGAATCCCACAGCTGACCCCACCGACCTCAAGAACTATCGGCCCATCTCGCTCCTCCCCTTCGCAGCCAAAGTTGCAGAGAAAACAGTCAACAGGAAACTGACACGATTCATTGAAGAGAACGCCGTCCTCGTCCCGTCCCAATCTGGATTCCGAAGCAACCACAGCACAGAGACCACCCTACTCGCCACCACAGACGACATCCGCACCCTCCTGGACCAAGGCCACTCCGCAGCCCTCATCCTACTCGACCTATCAGCGGCCTTCGACACCGTCTCCCACCGCACACTAGTCGCCAGACTACACAACGCAGGCATACAAGGAACAGCCCTGGATTGGATCCGATCATTCCTCACCAGAAGAAGCCAAAGGATCAGACTCCCACCCTTCCTCTCCGACCCCACGAAAATCACCTGTGGAGTCCCACAGGGTTCATCACTGAGCCCCACCCTCTTCAACATCTACATGGCCCCCCTCGCAGCCATCGTCCGACAACACGGCCTCAACATCATATCCTACGCTGACGACACCCAGCTCATCCTCTCCCTCACCAAAGACCCCACCACTGCCAAACTCAACTTCCAGAAAGGAATGCAAGACGTCGCAGTCTGGATGACCAACAGCTGCCTGAAGCTCAATGGCGAGAAGACAGAAGTCCTCATCCTCGGTACCACCCCTTCTGCATGGGACAGCACCTGGTGGCCGACCGCCCTTGGAAGCCCACCTACTCCCTCAGACCACGCCAAGAACCTCGGCATCGTACTCGACTCATCACTCACCATGAACCGACAGGTCAACGCCGTCACCTCCAGCTGCTTCAACACCCTCCGCATCCTCCGCAAGACCTTCAAGTGGATACCCCCTGAGTCAAGGAAGACAGTCACCCACGCACTCATCACCAGCAGACTGGACTATGGAAACGCACTCTAAGCCGGCATCAACAAGTCCCTACTCCGCAAACTCCAAACAATACAGAACACCGCCGCCAGACTCGTCCTCGGGATCCCCCGACATGAACACATCAGCCAACACCTACGAAGTCTCCACTGGCTCCCCGTGGAGAAAAGAGTCACTTTCAAAATCCTCACTCACGCCTACAAATGCCTACACAACAACGGACCCAAATACCTCAACGCCAGAATCAACTTCCACGTACCCAAAAGAAACCTCCGATCTTCCAACCTCGCACTGGCCGAAACCCGCGCATCCACAGAGCCAGAGCAGGTGGAAGATCCTTCTCTACATTGCAGCCAAGACCTGGAGCGAGGCTACCGGCAGACATCAGATGCGCCCCCTCCCTGAACACCTTCAGGAAGACCCTCAAGACCTGGCTCTTCGGCTAAACAGATCTAGTAGCGCGCTTACAATTCCCTGATTGATTGATTGATGATGTAATCAGTGATGTCATCAGTGATGTCATTTGAGATGTCATCAGTGATGTCGTGCCCGGGAGGGTTCGTGAACCCTCCTTGGTACTCAGATATCGATATTTTTCTTTTTTAATTTCTCAGGAACTACTGAACGGATTTACACCATTTAAAAAAAGGTCTCTTTCTGAACCAAGGGCTACCTTTTTGCGAAATTTGGTGTAATTCCATTCAGCAGTTCGGGCTGTAACCTGTTTCAAAATTCCTATGGAAATTAACATGGGGAAAACGCGTTTTGGGACCCCCCTTTTTTCTCGGCCCCCGCTTCACAAATCACCCCGAAACTTTCAAGACAGGAGCTGACTGGAGCGCCCCAATAGTTTTGAAAATTTCGCGAAGATTCGTCAAACGACGCCAAAGATATTGGCAAAAGAAAAAACTCTTTTTGAATAGAAACGAGGTCCTAACTATAACTACCTACTGGCGACCGCCAGTAGGTAATATATATATATATATAAAAACAATCTAATCTACCTACGCCTATCTAGCCTAAACTAACTAACCTTAACACTACCTTACACTATCCTAACTTATCTTAAACTACCTACACTATTTTAGCTATCCTAACTAATCTTAACTCTACCCTACATTATCCTAACTTATCCTAAACTATCTTACCTACTATACACAAATGACAAGTTAAACATCTACCCCCACCTCCCTTAATACACATAGATCAGCACAATACAGACAACTACCACATTCTAAACATACACTACCTATTGTCACGTGGCCAGTTTAGGCCTGGGAAGAATCAATGCCATTTTACATGTACACATTTCTTAAGTTGCCTTCTTTTAGACTGGAGTTAAAGAAGCAGAGGACTCTATAGCATCCCTCCATATGGAGATGAAAACGCTGCAAACCCAAGTGGGGAACCTACAAGAAACAGTTAAAATACTAGAGGCCAGAATGTAAGACTCAGAAGGCCGATCAAGCCAAGATAACGTAAGGATAATTGGTGTGCCAGAGCGGTCCGACGGCCCAGCAGTGGACCTCTTCGTGGAAGATCTAATACTTAAACATTTACAACCCGAGGCCTTTCAAAATTCTTTTCAGTGGAGATAGCACACCGAATTCCCGGGACCCCGCAGAAACCTGGTGCCCCGCCGCGACCCATCGTTGCTCACATTTTTAATTACAGAGACCGAGATGTAATTTTGCAGGCTGCACGCATTGTGCCATCAATAAGCTGGGAGAATAGCACTATTAAATTTCTCCCGGATTTTACTATGCAAGTTCAGAAACTGAGATGCTCATTCCTAGATGTCAAAAAAGTCCTAAGAGAAAAAGAACTGAAGTATGCCATGTTATTCCCAACCAAACTCAGAGTGATATCAGACGGGAAGACCTGGTTTATCGACACACTGGACAAAGTGTGGAGCTGGCTGGATGGCTGGAGAACAATCAAAAGCAAAAAAAACAAGGGAAAGAAGTACAAAGGAGGCACGGGTCGAAAGTCCACCGGTCTGCGCGGTGATGCGGCCATAGACCAAATGGAGGAATCGGACTGAACAAGGAGCGGGTCTCTGGGCCCTGGCAGGGGGATGATACCCAACATCCGACGGTGAAACTGAGGGCAGCCTCCGTAGCAATGCCAATAATGGTATGAGGAAAAGATGCCTCAGAGTAGACTTTAGAATAATAGCTACAGTAGACACATGGCAACCCCTGCCTGGACACTAATAACTCTGCAATGGTAACAAACAGCATATCTGAACTGAAGGTAGTGGTGGAAATTGGGAGGGTTGGTCTTACGTCTCCCCACCTAAGTTAAGGTTTAGAATTGGGTATAAAGGCGCTCTGCATAGTTGGGGGGCAGGCAGTTTCAAGTCCGTCATGCAGGGAGGCGGGGAGGGAGGATGGGGTTGTGACCTGTTGTGCTTTATTGGAATTTGTTTAACGTACTACTAGCAGCGATGCATAAATAAAAAGTTACATGCTCCGGTGGGAGGGAACTCCCCCCCCCGATTCCTGGTTTGAATTGTGGATCTGGTTAATAGCCCCCACGAGCGGAGGCCATGAGGCGAGTATATACTTCCACTCACACCCCAATGGGAAGAAATAAAAGAACCTTGCCATCCATAACCACATCTTGTGGGACAACGTAGAAAGTAGACATGGGATTAACCAAAAGATTTAGGGTACTATCTTGGAATGTGAACGGCTTGGGGGACAAAATAAAAAGAGGGATGGTTCTACAATACTTAAAGAGATACTCCCCTGAAATGGTCTTGCTACAAGAGACCCACATTCAAGGCACACAATATGGAGCATTAAATAGGTGGGGCTATAGAATGGTTGACCACGCAGGATATGCTAGAGATTCTAGAGGTGTGGGTATACTGATGCGATCCTCTTTTCCCTTTACAATTCAAAAAGTCACACATGATGACAAGGGGCACTTTGTGGCTGTTACAGGTAGCTGGGAGGGCCAACAATTTAATATAATCTTGCTCTATATTCCGCCCAGATTACAGGTGCAGCTACTCCCTGATTTCAGGGCCCTCCTCCTCAATCTTCCAGAGGGCATCCTGATAGCCGGGGGGGGACTATAATGAGGACCTGTCATCTGAGATAGACCGCTGGCCCACACGCCCACAGGGACAGTCAGGTGACTTTTTGTCAGCTCTAGGCCTCACAGATACATGGAGGGCACTCAGCCCTACCACACGCCAGTACACCTATCACTTAGGGGCCCACGGCACCTTATCACGCATTGATTATATCTTTATATTGGCTCATCAACTTCAACGCTTTCATGATGTGTGTCATTTGGCTCGTGGTATTTCGGACCACTCCCAAGTATGTATGTGTTACGAATATGGCCCCCTCTGTTGTTCCAACCAATGGGGGATAAACCTGTGGTATCTTAAATACTCCAGGTTAGGGCTAAACTACAAGAAACAACAGACCATTATATCAAAGAAAACATGTGAACTGTAAACTCGGCCAATACACTTAGGAAGGCCTACAAAACAGTGATCAGGGGAAAGGGTAGCTCTCTAGTTGCAGGCCATAAGAAAGAAAGAAGGGCCAAATTAGAGACCCTGGAGCAAGAGCTCCAAGATCTGGAAACACACCTGGCCTTAGATGACAATGACTCGATAAAACATTGCCTAACACTTAAGCAGAGGAAGTTTCGAGAAGTGGCCGAACAGGCGGCCAAGGCTAGATATCGCGTGTCACAACATAACCTCTACGAAATTGCAGACAGAGTGGGTAAATTATTAGCGTGGTTAGATAGACGAGAGGCGGCATCGAGATGGGTGTATGAGATTAAAGGGCAGGATGGAACCACAGTTCGACAAGGGCAAGATATTGCGGATAACTTCGCGGAATATTATAGTTTGTTGTCTACACCATTGAGTACTACCACAATAGATGAGGTGTGAGAGATGCTGGCTACCCTCCAGGTGCCAGGGCTAACAGAAGAAGATAGAGACCTCCTCGAACAGGAATTAACAGAGACTGAAATAATTCAGGCAATCAGGGCGATGAGGTCGGGAAAGGCGGGGTCCCAAATGGCATACCCATTGAGCTATATAAACTAATGGCATCGAAGATGACTCCACTGCTCCTACAAATGTTTTAGGAGAGCTGAAAACTAGGTAGATTACCAAGAGGCCAGAGTATATCTAATCTAGTAGTAATCCATAAAATGGGCAAGCCCAGAGAGGATTACACCTCCTACAGACCAATCTCACTTCTAAATGTTGAGGTGAAGATACTTTCCAAATTGTTGGTAACCTGATTAATCAAAGTTCTACAGTCTCTAATTCGGATCAACCTGCCTTTATGCCGGGAAGAAGCACAGCGCTCAACCTGAGACATCTACATGGAGCCCTGGGTAGGTCGGCTAGTATTAGGGAAGATACAGCGGTGGTCTCACTGGACGCACAAATGGCCTTCGATACGATCGAATGGCCCTTCATGTATGCAGTATTAGAAAAACAAGGCTTTGGGCCATGATTTTTAGCATGGATTAGGCTGCTGCATTCTGGCCCACTGGCCCAAGTAACTGTTAATAAGGGCACGTCGAATATCTTTCGGCTGAGACGGGGTACGAGACAGGGGTGCCTCCTTTCACCACTCATATTCGTGCTGGTGTTGGAGCCCCTGGTGGTATGGATGCGAGGGGACCCCCTAATCCAAGGGCTGAGATGGACACCAGACTGGCAAAATAGAATCTCGCTATATACGGATGACTACACTCCACAGGACCTTGCATATTTTTTGATGATATCGTAAATACTCCGGTTACACCATAAACTGGGAGAAGTCAGAGTTACATGTACTCTGGGGTAGACCACTGACCCTGCCTCGAGGTTGTGTAATACCTATAGTGACCAAAGTGTTTCGATACCTGGGTGTCTTTATCACCAGATACCCCAAAGCTTTTTATGATCACAATCTCGACCCCCCGCTCCGGCATCTACGCAGTGATGTACAGCACTGGAGATCCCTACCATTGTCTCTCCTGATCAAAGCGTCACTTTTCAAAATGATGGCCCTGCCCCAATTCCTTTATGTGCTTCACAACACCCCTTATCCGGTTCCCCCAGCATACTTTCAGGCGGCTGATGCGACGGTGCATCTGCTCCTATGGGACGGAGGCTCACCTAAAATTTCCCTCCAGAAACTAACCAGAGGTTGGTATGATGGGGGGGTGGCGCTCCCAGCTCTCCAAAAATATTACTGGGCAGCCCAGCTTACAGTAGTTAACCATTGGGTGCATTATCCCCAGGAAGACCCGGTGTATAAATGGACAGCCGAAATATGCAACATGGGGACTATTTAAGAGCAATTTATGGGGGGGGAAAGGGTGAAGTCCTTCCCCGAGCCAACCTCCACCACACTACAGGTTTGGAGGGAGGCACTAAGAGCTCTCGGATGGTGAGTCAATCTTACACAGATGACGCCGCAATGGAACTCCATGAGATTAGGACAAATGGGATATTATTGGTCTCTCGACCATTTACGACCCTACAACAGGAATTTTGACTGGCACAAACAGAAACTTTCCGATATTTGCAGTTCCGCCATGCTCTGAGAGCGGTGCTGTCAAAAGGAGTAGGACTTACGGAGTCCTCTCCGTTGGAAGATAGATTGCTAGATGATCGTTTAGATAAAAAGGCGATCTCACAGGTATATTGTGAAATCATGAAGAACTCCCCAGACCCCCTGATTGACCTTCGTGCTCATTGGGAACAAGAGCTAGACCAGTTGAACGATGAATAATGGCTGCAGGCCCTGGCCTCCCCCAGAGAAGTGGCGTTTCAGACTGGTACAGCTGAAAATATTGCATAGGTCATACCTTACCTGCACCACACTAGTAAAAATGGGAAGAGCTGACTCCTCGTTGTGTGCAAGGAGATGTGGGCATGAAGGCACCTTTCTTCACATGATATGGGGATGCCCAGAGTTACAGGTATACTGGGAGGCGATACTGTCCTGTATGTGTGAAGTCCACACTATGGACACACCTAAATCACCAAAATTGTGTGTGTTGAACATATGGGGAGAGACAACCCTCACAAGTAAAGAGTGTCTTTGGGTGACACTGGGATTCATGGAGGCCAAATTCAACACTGTTAGACTCTGGATAGCTGTATAATAGAGAGAGGGACCCCTTGTTACTCACCAAGGGAATAGGATACTTACACCAAGTCTAAAAAATGAGTTATCCCTGGTAACTATATATACATATAGACATAAAGTCTACTTGTAATAAGGGTACACAAGATAATTTTACATATAACTACAGCCCATGTAATAGACAAATCAAAACAGTAATATTACAAACTATAAAAGTTATTTTAGCACAAAAATTATTTATTAAAAAATGTTGCGCAAGACACAAATATCACAGTTAAAAAATGACACAATTAAAAATGACAATTAAAAAAAAAATTGACATACAGGATATGACAAGAATGAAATAGACAGAAAAGATTATTCTGAAAACACTATACACTAAAGAAATAGAGAGAAACAACAGACACTATACTTTGTCATTAAAAATACATATCCATTTGCACAATATTGTAGCTGGGTCCTGAACCGGCCTAATGTTTGGGTATCTATGGATCCAGTCACTCATATGGATTATGCGAAAGATGCGTCGACGCGTTTCGATGGGTTTACTGGTAATATTTCATCTTTATCAAGACATCATATATTGATCTCTCATTATTAATGTTTCACCAGCTTCAATCCTTGGTGCACAACTATGCACACACAGCCTGTCAGCTACTGCCTCTATAAGAATCCAATCTGTCAAGGATCCTGATCATTCAGGTATCTTGGCGAAAATCTATTCAGGATTCATCCTTGGAAAAATTATTTAAAAGCTCTTCGTAAAATGGTCCCTTTACAAAGTTAATCGTTATCTTGATGTGGTCTCGTATTTTAATATTTCCCGCTGTGGCCACCGTCACTAGATCGGTGCTAAGTTCAGGGCGTTGAACTAACAGGAACCAACTTCCAATATTGAGCGCTTACAACGTCTTCGTCGTGTTAAGCTGCAAAGCGCGATACGGATCCCAACATGTAATCTCGTTTCGCCGGCGTGTGGTCGAAAACCAGATGTAGGTAAATCAAATTTGCGAGTCCTTAATAGCGAATTTTACCGATTCGCTATTAAGGACTCACAAAATTGAATGTAGGTAGGAATCGCTTAAATATTAGCGATTCCTTAATATTCCTTAATAACGAATCGCAAATTGAGATTCATTAATAAGGAATACCTACCCATTCATTCCTATGGGCTAGGAGGCCCATAGGAATGAATGGGAAGATATTCACTATTTGCGATTCGCTATTAAACAATCGCAAATAGCGGGAGCTATTTCAAGAGTGCCAGGGTGTCAAAAGGACACCCTGTTGCACCCCTGAAATGTGCATGTGTGCACATGTGGCGCACATACATGCCCTAAGGGCATGAATGTGTGCCACATGACACTTATAAAAAGCAAAAAAGTGCTTTTTAAAGGAAATCGCTAATTACCACCAACTTGAAGTTGGTGGTAATTAGCGATTCCTTAAGGCTAAAGTGCACTTTCTTTTGTGCTACTTACATTGCATTTAAGGAATCGCAATTTGCGATTCCTTAAATGCAAGAGCAAAATAAGGAATTGCAATTTTGTGATTCCTTATTTTGCTAGTAGGTTTAAACTCACCTACATTGCTCGCAGCTAAATAGCGATTGCAAACGCTGAAATTCTGCAAATTTCAGCGTTAGCGCTCGGTATTTGGCCACCTACATCTGGCCCTTATAGTTTGTAATATTACTGTTTTGATTTGTCTATTACATGGGCTGTAGTTATATGTAAAATTATCTTGTGTACCCTTATTACAAGTAGACTTTATGTCTATATGTATATATAGTTACCAGGGATAACTCATTTTTTAGACTCTGGATAGCCCCAAAGACCCCTACGCTGAACGCCTGGAAATATGATATGGACTGCTGTATGGTGGCAGAGAAGACTATATATGAAAGTAGGGTCTGTACAGGTAAATGGTCAAAACTCTGGGGGAGGTGGAATGAATACCGAGGGATGATATGTACACCAATGCCCCCTATGGGACAAAGAAAACTACCAGAGGCCATCTAAAAGGATAGCGGACCTAAGGGGAGGGGCGCACGATTTAAGAGTTATATGTTTTGATCATAATGGACATTATCACCTCAGTGCTAGAAACTATCGCATGTAACAATGTACTAAATTTGAATTGATATTGCTGACTATGTTTTATTTTGTGCAATAAATAGATTTATAAAAAAAAAAGAATCACAATGGTTCAATAAATATTGAAATGCCCCTTTGTGTATTTCCTGTGTAACTTCCTTAGTGAGCACAAGTGACTGAGCTAAAGGGTTCTAGATCTGTTACCACGAATCCTTGGGGAATCAGGGTTGTCATGTTCTGAGGATGCCAAAACTATTTGTCACCCTGTCAGGGTTGAGATACTTATGTTGGCACTGTGAGCTAGCTGGTCTATAGGCCAACATATCATGAGGGGGTGTATAGAATCAGTCTGGCACCATCCCAACATTTATGTTGCTCAACAAATGGACAGTTCCTACAGGAAAGTGGAAACCATACGACATGGCATTGCCAATGTTGGTAGTTTGGGTTCTTATTTAAAGGATCACCTGAGTAGTTCTCTCATGCATACCCAGAGACCCCTACTCACCTGCAATCCGGAGAAGGCTGTGGTGGTAGGGACTATCCTCCTTATCTGAGTAGGTAACCACTATGTATTTGCTGTAGGTTGTTCAAGCTTGAACCTTTCAAAGAATCTCTTTCCATTGTGTTACCCTCTCTGATTCCATATATAACTATGTCTGGAACAGATAAACCAGACACACTTGACATTACTGAGAACTACAGACATGTGGTTACTCAAAAACTATTACAACATGGTCCCACACGTACAGGCCGAGATGTTACCTTCGTGGTTGAGGCTCACGAAGCACATAGGACAGAGGTGTTCTTTTAATGGGTTACATTCTCGGCAGTAGACAACGCAACAGGGCTACTTCACAACTACATACACGATGAAGTTCCACATTACTGTACACGACATGAAGAAATAGAAATACCTTTAACATAACAAGAACACATACATTGCTTTGATGATGCCTTACCACACACAATAAAAGTTGTTAGACTAGGACCCTTAGCAATGAGGGAGCAACATGGCCAATCTTAGCCAGATACACACCGCATCTAATGCTGACAATTTATCAGCAGCATAATTGCGGAGACTATACAAACACTTAGTGACAATATACAGATGTTTTTTTTTTTAATAACAAATTTTATTTGCATTTGTGAAAAGACAATGGGCAATCGCCCTACAGTGGTCTGTAGGAGAACTTGGCATATAGCATCTCTGAAAACCATCTTCTTGCCCATATTAAAACACCTGCTGAACATGCAGGTCAGGCAACTAACATAACTTGCAGACGTCACTAGATCTATAGAGAATCTATGAAAAACATGATATAAAACCATCATCCCTACATAACTTTGAAATTCCCCAGCATTAAAGAGTGTAGGTATAGTAGTAATTATGGGTCTACTGAGGGCAATGGGGGTAGCTCCATGCCTCGATACATCGCCCACCGGTTCCATATTTTCCTGTGTTTTTGAGGGCAGCCGCGTGCCAGGAAGACTGCCATTTCCGCCCCCATACATCTATCAAGCTCCCTCTTCCACTTGCCAAGTGACGGGGCCCTTGTGTTTTTCAGGATTGCGCTATATCTCGTTTGGCTACGACAAGGGCTAGGAACAGCAGGTGTTGTTTATATATGTTGCCCCCTATATTTTCTGTAGCATGAAGGAGAAAGAGTCGTGGGTTTAACTGGAGCTCCCACCCCAGCACCTCCTGAAGACAAATCCTGATTTTGTTCCAGTATGGCTGCAGCACTGTGCAGCCCCACACGGTGTGCAGAAATGTCCCCTCCTCTCTATCGCACCGCAGACACATGGGGGACTGAATCATCCCCATCTTACACAGTCTGACCCGTGTATAATATACCCGGTGTAGGTACTTGAATTGTATCAGACGGTATCTAGTCGAGACCGCCGCCCCACGCGGGCTCGCTATGGCCTCGGCCCAGTCATCGTCCGTTATGTCAGGGATATCAGCTGTCCAGGCCCCACGTGTCTTGTCCAATGTTGTCGAAGTGTGCGTTATTAACGTCTGGTACACCTGTCTTATTTTGTGTTGGCCTAGGTCACCCATAAGTAGGCGGCCCTCTAACGGGTGAAATTCCGGCAGGGTATCCACTGTGCAGACGAGGGGGTGAGTGCATGGCGAAGTTGAAGATATTTATAAAACTGTGTTCTGTGCAAATGGTACTCAGTTTGCAATTGTTGGTATGTTTTCATAATGGTACCCCGCATTACATCACCAAGGGTTGATATCCCCACCAGGTCCCACCTCCGGAAGCCCTGTAGGGCCGCCACCGGGCGTAGGCATGTACCGTGCCACAATGGAGTTGCCCGAGTAAGCCTCCCTCCCCAGCCCATCTGCCGCACCTTTGTCCGCCAGAGCGAGATTACGACCCTGCACGCAGGAGGTAAGGCTTCTAAGCGTGCTGTGCTATATAGGAGGTGTAAGAGGGGGTATGCTCTAATGCTGTGTGTTCCGCTGCATATGCCGGGTCTGTCGGGGAGTTGTACCACCACTCATTAAGCACGAGTAAATGTGACGCCATATAATAGGAGTATATATCCGCAGCCGCAATGCCCCCGCAGTAGGTAGATTGCACGCATGTGCGAAGCGCGACTCTGACCGCGCCACTGTTCCAGAGGAATTTATTTTGTATAGCATTGACCTGCGCAAACCAGGTGCGCGGAATCGGATATGGGAAGTTTTAAGGCGATAGAGCAACCGGGAAAGCGAAACCATTTTAAATATTGCGGATCGGCCATAGAGAGACAGCGGGAGCGAGGACCATATATTAGTTTCACTATTCAGGCCGGCAAGAAGAGGGGTAATGTTATGTAGCCAGGAGATCCTGGGGCAAGCCGAGATATAGATCCCCAGATATTTGAAGCCATCTGTCGCATGAGTCAGCTGCGCTGCCCAGGCGTCACGACCCTGAGGGCCACATACCGGGAAGAGGATTGACTTGGCCGGGTTCGTATGGAGCCCAGTTGTTTCCCCAAACACCCGTAGGATCTGCAGCACCGGGGCCCAGTGAACCACGGGTCCGTAATGAAGAACAACACATTGTCCGCGTATAACGCGATGCGGTCGGAACGTGATCGCGACCAATCAAAACCCGGAAAACCGGGTCCCACCGGACCCATGCCGCCAACGGCTCAATGGCTAAAGCAAACAATAAGGGGATAAGGGGCACCCCTGCCGAGTCCCTCGTCGAATGCCAAATGGAGGCGAACGATGTCCGGCAATGCGCACTGAGGCGGACAGATCTGTGTAAAGATAGGCGAACAAGGGCGAGAAACCGGGGTCCAAAATTACAGGCCTCTAATAATTGAAATAGATAAACCCAGCTCAAGGAATCAAAAGCCTTATCTATATCAGCAAGTAGAATGGCTGCGGGCCTGCCGAGGCTGGGGCCGTGGCAAGGGCGTTGTGTACCCGCCGGATATTGTGGCGAGTGGCTCTAAGGGGCATAAAACCGGCCTGGTCCGGGTGGACCAGGTCCGTAATGCAAGAGCGCAGGCGGTCGGCCAGCACTTTCCCTAATAATTTAGGCACAAAATTAATTAGGGATATGGGGCGATAAGATGAAGGGTTTTCCGGGGGGCGCCCAGGCTTATGGAAAAGTACAATCTCAGCGTGTCGCCAGTCTTGGGGTAATATGGCAGAGTCCACAGCCTCTTGGATCGTTGCCAGAAGATGGGGCCCCAGAAGATGAAGATGTGGTCGGAGGAACTCCATCGGGAACCCATTAGGGCCTGGAGCGCGCCCCGGATGAAGCGCATTAAGCGCACCAGTCAACTCTTCAAGGGTGATGGACGCCTCCAGTCGGTCGTGCACCTGATCAGAGAGCTTCTTGGGTGGAATGTCCCTAAGAAACTCGGCTATTAGACCGGCCGAGATTTGCTCCCGCTCGGCATAGAGGGCAGCGAAATAGCGTGCAAACTCATTGGCCACCCCTATCGGTGAGGAGATAAGGGACCCATCTACCCCTAAGATTGTAGGGACTATTGCAGGGGATTTATCCAGCTGGCAAAGCCGATGGAGCATTTTGCTTGATTTATCCCCCATTGATATACCCTATTCTGTGATGCTTCCCAAATTTCTTTGGCTTCTGCCAATAGATGTTGGCGTAGGTCCTGTTGTGTCAGCAACAAGTTACGCCTGATATTTGGGCTGGGGTCGACAGCTAGTTGTTGTTCGAGAGCAATCTGACGCACCTCTAGGTCCGTGAGCCGTTCGCGGCGAAGGCGCTTTTCATTTGTACAGTAACTTATCTCCACCCCCCGGACAGTCGGTTTAAGAGCCTCCCATAGTATGCTACCAGACGAGGCGGTCGGGCCATTAGACTCCAAATAATCTGACACGGCAGTATGAAGCATGTCTCGATATTTGGGGCATTGCAAGCGCCAGGGAGACATACGCCAGCGGAAGGGGGGTCTGCGGGAAAGAATGTGAAATCGCATGGCAATTGGGGAGTGGTCAGAGAGCCCGCGTGGGGTAGTGTATTACCTGTGAAAGGCGATGGAGGCAGGCACGGGGGCGAAAAAGTAGTCAAGGCGGGACTGTGTCCCGTGTACTGGGGATAAAACGTATATCCTCGCTCCGAGGGGTGGAATTCCCTCCACACGTCCGCCCAACCTAATGCGGATGCTAAAGAGTATAGCCTAGAGGCACTCAGGGGCTGCAGAGGATCTATATGTCGTGACCGGTCTAACGGGCCCATAATGTCATTCCAGTCGCCCCTAGGAGTATCAGGTCTTCTTGGAGATCCCCCATACAGCAGTAATCTTATCGATGAATGTCTGGCCCAGCGGGGGGGCGCATAAATGCAACCAATTGTAACCCGCTCGCCATACAATGTACAGGTCACAAAGATACCTACCTCGGGGTCTGCCCTATGGGCGATGTATTGAAACTGCACCCCACGATTAATTAGGATCGCCACCCCCTGGAGCCCCTGGTGTACCCTGCATGATAAACATGATGGAAGCCAAAACGGGCCAGGCATGGGACTTTAGTGCCCAGGAGGTGGGTTTCCTGCAACAGGAGGAGGTCCGCACCATATCTCTTCACCTGGCGCAGCACGGCGCCCCTCTTTATCTTATTGTGAAGACCCCGGACATTCCAAGATACCACCCTAAGGTCGCCAGGTGGGGCTATGTCATTTGGTGCCATTCAACCCATGTGCGGAATGTGTGCTGGATGAAGGAGAACGATCTGTGTGACATGTCTGCATATAACATATGAAACTTTGGAACTGAGAGAAAAAAAAACCCACCTCCCCCCCCCCCACCCTACGCTACCAAAACGGAGGAGCATCTGTCGCGATGCTGGGGGGGCCGAGCCCCCAACGGGGGGTCCAGAACCCCAGCACCAACAATACCCAACCCTCCCACCCAACGTTACAAACATGGGGGTGCTCAAAAAGAAAAAGAGTCTGTGGCCTGGCAGTCCCATGAGCAGTCTCCACGCTTCACGGAGAAGAAGTCTATGAAATCAGCATTTAAGTGTGTATAGGAAAGAGTACATATACTTGCAGTCTGTTAGTAAAGTAATGTCCAGCGGTTCAGGAGATATGATCTGGGCTTGCCGATTGACTGTCGGGTCTGGAGCTCTGTCGTTTCCTTGATTTTGCTCGGCGAGACCGGCTTCTCCTCGATCCCCTAGACGAATCAGAGTCCCTAGCACATGGCGAGCTCTTCCGCAACCGCGGGCGCTCCTCGGCCCATGCAAACACAGCCTCGGGGGTGTCAAAGAAGAAAGACTGTGAGTTGAAGATGACTCTCATCCGGGCCGGATACAGCAGCATGTATTGTAGGTTCAGATCGCGTAGTTTGCGCTTCGCCGCCGTGAAGGATTGCCGTTGTTGCTGAACAAGCCGAGTATAGTCCGGGAATACCATGATTGGTTTGGACTCGTAGTGGAACCGGTCTTTATGTTGTCTGGCGCTTCGCAGAGATAGCATCGCGGTCCGAATAATTCAAAATCCTAGCGATGACCGGTCTGGGGCGTTCGCCTGGAGGTGGTTTCTGGGTCAAGGCCCTATGGGCGCGCTCCACGATGAAGCATGGCGATAGTGCGTCGCTGGGCATGAGGTCAGTCAGCCAACTTGTAATGAAACGGGTCATGGAAGGCCCTTCACAACCCTCCGGCAGGTCCACGAAGCATAGGTTATTGCGACGTGTCCGACCCTCTGCATCCTCCACCCTGGAGGCAAGCTCCCTTGACTCCACTGTGAGCTTATGTACTTGTTTCTGGAGGGTGGACACTGTGTCTTCGACCGTGGAGACCCTTGTTTCGGCCTCTGTGATGCGGTCAACGGCTTTGCGCAGGTCCTGACGGAGGAACGACACCTCCGACCCCACTGCGCCTATCTTGGCCTCCAGTGTATCTCTGGCACCGTTAATCGCCACCAAGAGGGCCGCATTGTCTGGCGGCGGACTAGCACCCACACCCGCCGGAGGAGCGCCGACCGGCGCAGTGAAATGATCAATGGTGCCCTGTTTCGCACCCGCACCTCCGGATTTATCCTTCCCCATCCTGCCGCTGCTGGTGACGGCACACAGTGCCTCTCCGGGGGGGGCCCAATGCTCGACTCCGTGTAGTTATGGGTGCCCCAGGCGACCAACAAAGGAGAGGAGGGGGGCGCCGGGACACACCACCACCCGGACCGGCCCACACTCCGGCGCGGGACCCCCGCAGCCCACTCTGGTCACTCCAGGCTGCAGACCCCGGCGGGTCGGGGCACCGTCCTAGGATGGACACAGCTTCAGCAGCCAGGATCTACGCTGTCCCATCAGTCGGAAGCCGGCCGGCCTCGGGCTTCGGGGATCCGAGCAACGTTCAGATGGGGCCGGTGCAGCGCCGCTCAATCCAATGGGGGCTAGTTCAGCCCTGTGTTGTTGGAGGGGGGAAAAAGAGGCCACAATGGATCCTAGGCGGCAGACCCCCGCAGGCTGGGCAGTTGCACAGTGCACGAGATGCCCTCTGGGTCAGTAGTAGCGAGGCACCAGTCTCCCCGCGTCTGACGCTGACCGGACCACATGCAGGGGCTGCCCACGTGTGCCCGGAGCACCCGGATAATGGAGCTGTCCGCGGAGGGGCTCCCACACGGGACCCCGGCCGGCCGCCCCTCTCGCCGCCGAGGTTTCTGGACGGTCTTCACCAAGGCCCCGACTAGGCCCAAATCCCCCTCGTCGCCTAGCGCCTTCCGGCCGTCTCCGAACAGAGGAACGCCACCTCGCTGCCCGCTGACCGCGGCGCCGCCACTCACCCAAGTCGCGGCAGAGCCGTCGCGGCACGCAGGCACTTTACGCTGCTCCCGCCGGTGCCCAGTACTGTCCTGGTCGTGCACCGCTGTACAGAAAGTCCCCCGGACAAGGGTTACAGGCGGATTCTGGTCCCGGTTTGGCGTGGAGATGCAGAGCTCACTCAAGCAGCGTCCGCCATGCTTGGCTGCCAAGCCACGCCCCCCCAATATACAGATGTTTGACACAGTTCGTTATGCGAACATTAACACTAATCCATGCACAAACTTCTCAAGTTGCACAACCACAATTGGCAACATCGGGCATTAGCCCTCAAACATTAAATGCAGTACTGGGTAAGGTTCCAATCAGACGGGAGGAGATTCCGTTCTGGATCGCTCAAAAAACAAGCCAGCTTAAAGCGGTATTTCCCCATACGGGATTGCAAGAAAAACACAGAATAATAAACAATTTGCTTGCCGATGGGGATGGCTCCTCCTATGGAAGACTGCACCACTTGGGGTAAATCTTTTGCTACAGTATATACCAGAACACATGGTACCTCTTCATTAGCTGTTTTGCAATAGGTGCTTAAACAGATTCAAAATGAGTACGGGATTTGGGGATGAGACTGATGGGCAATTTTGCCGCAGTATCTGCCATAATGTTAAGTAATATTAAAAGGGAGGCAGCAGCATTGGCTATATGCCAACATCTAAGGGATTTGGCTCCGGGACAATTGGAGCACGAATCACCTAAAATTATTGAAGAGACCTATGCTACACTATGTAGAGATAATTTGGGAGCCAGACCTGGTAAACCACAACTAAAGAGTAATTCTGAAAAGGATAACTCTAAGCAAGCACTGAGTCTTCCACAAAGAAGAAGTGGGATAAATCGAAAATTAAAGAAAAAATGAAATCACAGGATAGGTCTCCTACACAGGAAGACACTGACAAGCACTTTAACCTGTGTAACCATGATAATATTAGAACGCTTGACAGGTATCAGGATACTGATACATGTTCATCTCGTTCCTTTCAGGAGTCATCTGTAAAATGTTCGGAGAGAGGTGGACAGTCTAAGCGCAGATCGGAGGAGTACGTGAAACCAAAGAAGGACTCATAATCCTCATCTGACTACATCATTAAACAGGAAGACAAACCTAAAACATCAAAACCTCAATTTAAAAAGAAGAAGATAGCTGGACTTAAGGTCAAGCATGCCACGGATATTGAGGACACTGCTTCTTACCGGGGAGTGGGTTTTGACCATGCTGGACAGTGCGGCCGAGGTAACAAATCGATAGTTTACCAGAACCTGATGGATTGTCTGGTGGCAGTAGCGCTGAGTGACAACATCCAGATGGAAACACCAAATACGAGGGTCCCGCAATGCTTATGGGAGATGCAACCCCAAATGGAGGGGGGCATACAACGGCCCATTAGAGTTCTATTTTGGGAGAACCTGTCATTAGGCTATGACATTCTAATGGCCTAAAAGGATTGGCCACCCAAATTCGTCATGGACTGCCCAAATGGAGAAACTGTAATTTATCGTGCCTTCTCCAATCTTGTTCCAGAACATGTGAAACATTGATACCCCAAGAAGTGGGTGTTAGCACAAACTCCGGCATTCTACCACAACCATTTGGGGTAGGATAATAGTTCCCCTTATCATGAAGTACCACTGAGGTCGACCCAACAACCTCAAAGACAATACCCCATTAAAAATGAGGTTGAAAAACAATTAAGGAAATTCTCCAACAACTTGAATACCAGGGTGTAAAAGAAAGTTGCACCTCTTCAATGAATAATCCCTTGTTTTCCGTGATGAAACCGGAATGCTCATATCGTCTAGTCTTAGACTACAAACATTTAAACACATCTACTTGCACATTTGCAGACCAAAACACACACAGCGGTGCTGCACTAATGAACAACATAGTGTGCAAAAAATACAAAACAACATTAGATATCTCGAATGGATTTTTCTGCCAAACTATAGTGCCTGGAAACAGGTATTTGACTGCATTCAGCGCGCTGGGTTCTCAAAAACAGTTCTGTCAATTGCCACAGGGGTATAAGAACAGCCCTGGGCTGTTTTCAGCCAGAGTAACAGAACTTTAAAAAATATTTGATGGTCAGTCATTGTCCTAAGCCAATGACTTATACTTGATGGATGATGACCTTTCTGTACACTTGACAAGAGTAGATCGCATAATTCTGGGTTTTGGTCACATGGGCTACAAATTTAACTTTAAAAATCAAAAATTGCCTTCTTGTTCTATGTTGAAAAGGTTACAATCCATATTAGGATTCCTAAATTTTGGCCGAATTTACATTCCAGATTATGCAGAACGAGTTAAGCCATTCTACAACCTCATACGTCTAGACTTTTCAAGTACACATTGGAC
Organism: Calotriton arnoldi; assembly: GCA_963921515.1. Taxonomy (NCBI): domain Eukaryota; kingdom Metazoa; phylum Chordata; class Amphibia; order Caudata; family Salamandridae; genus Calotriton; species Calotriton arnoldi. Next base: position 323,703 of record CAWUFW010006999.1, on the reverse strand, counting down.
ATAGGAACACACAAATATTTTGCGTTTCATACCAGCTGACATGCTAGCTTCGAAACACTTACACACATGTGTAAACACAACCAACCTGGTGATCTGCCTTATTGCGGGGGCATCAGGGTACACCTACATTACATTCAATGAAGATGGCACTATACCATTGCATATAAATCGCATCTATATACAAATGCTGAAATGCGTTTTGCACCAACAGAAAAGATACTGACTGTGGTACAGACTGCTGTGGTGAGGGAGCGAGCACTGGCTCAGGGAAAACAAATTATAGTTGTGACCCCGGTGACCTTAGAGGCTGTCACAAGAGTAAGTGTTCCAAATGCAAAAGCATTACATCCACGTTGGATAAAATGGGCTAACTCACTCACCGCAACAGATGTAGACTACAGATTTGACTCTACACAAGCTTTTCTGCACTATGAACAAGAATATGCTTAGCCTGATGAAATCATGCCTTTAGGGGGTGTGGCTAGACGCCGATGTGAGGGGAAGCGGATTCCAGAGATCTGCCTGTGGCTTTCCCCCAACAACAGTGATCCTGGCTCAACATTGAGGCCCCTTACCGCTATACTGGCGGCGGAACTGCTGGTACTCAAGCTGGGCTGCAAGCGGGGACTTTTGGCAGCTCTGAAGAGGTGAAATCGCTGTTAATCTCCTGACTGCGTGCTGAATGCGGCGCTCCTACGATGGCGGCCACAATCTGAAGCAACGGCCTTTAACACTGTAAGAGGCGGGTTACTCGTCCTGGCTGCGCGACCTGTCCTGCGGAGGTACAGAGAACAGCACTACAGAGGAGGGCAGCGGGAGCGACGGCCCCCGGGGACGAGGTAAATAGGCGAGGACCTCTGAATCTGGCGGCGCGGCACTACCAACGCAAGATGGCGGCTGGGGGCCACAGTAACGTGCCCTGACGGCAGCCGAGGTGCGCTACGGGCCGGAGAGGTGCGGGGAAGGAGCGCCCGGACTCAGAGAGGACACCGTATGAGGTACAGGGGGAGCGCTGGAGAGTAAGCCTTGCACCCTGAACTATGGCGCTAAGAGGCGAGGAGACACCACTGGGCCCACTCTGCCGGGCCTAATAATCAGGAAGGACTGAGCAGCGCCTCCGAGAGGTGAGAAGAGGCCAATGGCCCTTGGACACATACCCAGGCAGTCTGCGAGGGTGTGAGCCCGCTGAGTCGCGCCAGGGGCTGACTAGGAGGGCCACCGCAGCTAAGGCACACGACAAAGGCACTGGACTGCACTGGGGCACCTGCGACCGCCTAGCTGGCACACATCACTGCACCTCCGGGCGGCATCCCTGAGAAACAGTGCTTGAGGGGACGCAGTGGTATTCCTCCACGCAGATCACTGACCCGGAGTGCGTAGGGTTCCGGAGATCTCTAAGCTGAATAAGATGTGCTCCTGAGACACCCCCTGGCTGTATATGGCACGCGCCGGAGATCTGGGGAGACGGCAGACGGAGTGATTCTGAGCACTACTTGGAGACCCACATAAGGGAGTGGAGCCCTGGAGGGCTGAGTATACTGGAGGGAGCCCGGAGGGTGAGAAGTCCCTATGTCTGCAGCTGGATCCTAGAGACTGTCCCACGCCGACACCGAGTCTGTTGCCAACGCTTTGGGCCCATTGCTGAGATCATTCAGATCACTCAGAAACAGCCCACTGGGCGCGTGCAGGTCACTAATAATGGGGAGAGTGTCCAAAAAGAAGGGCTATGCTATGCTAGGCTAAGCGTGGAGGATGAGAGGCATCACACTGATGATGACGACGAGATGCCAGAGAGGAGGAAAGATGTTGCCCCTGAGGGACCCACCCTAGCAGACATTATGCAGGCATCACCTCCTCAAGAGAAGCCCTGGAGACAAAGATAGATGCCATTGGGGCGGACCTCACCCTGCTGAAAGACGACCACCGCAAGCTGAAAGAGAGAGTGAAACTCAATGAGAAAACTCTTGAGGAGGTCCCGGAAGCAGTTTCCGCATTACAACGGTCCCTGAAAACTGTGGAGGCCAAAATCAAGATACTAGAAGTGCGAGCGGAGGACAGAGAGGGTCGATCCCGCAGAAATAACTTACGCATTGTGAGGATTCCGGAGCGAGAAGAAGGGGCTGATGCAGTGCACTACCTGGAGAACTGGCTTAGAGTGGAAGTGGCCCCGGAGGGTCTTTCCCCCTTCTATGCGCTTGAACGTGCTCACAGGGTCCCGGCTAGACCGCCCAAACCTGGAGCCCCTCCTCGACCACTGGTGGTGCGACTTCTTCATTTTCGAGATCGGGATCACATACTGTAGCAAGCCCGGGAGAAGCAGAACTTGCAGATTGGGAATAATAGAGTGATGATATTCCCGGATTTCACCAGGGAGGTACAGCTCCAACGTGCTTCATTTATGGCCATCAAGCGGAAACTGCGACAATTGCAAATTCCATATGCCATGCTGTTTCCAGCGCGCCTCCGGGTGATGGACAAATCAGAGACACATTTCTTCACTACCCCACATGAGGCATGGGAATGGTTAGAGACCCATCAGAACAGAGAGACTCGCACTCCATCCCCGGTCTTGACCCAGCGGACACCGACCACCTCTCAGCAGCCTCCGAGAGCTCCTTCACCTAAAGAACGCCGACTGGAGCGGCACAAAGCTTTGCAGGCAATTGCGGAACTTAGCCATGGAGGCGCTAGCCCGAGTTCGACCAACAGAGGGCCCGGCATGGGCAGATCAGAAAGCTCGCAGCCCGGCAGCGCAAACGAAGACTCTGAAACTGACCTCCCGGACGTCACTCCTCAAACCGCGGATGACATAGCCTGATGGCAACACCCCAGGTCGTATGTAAGAGGGTCTTAATGTACTGGGGGTTGACTTCTGTTGCGATTCAGGCATCATAGCAGCCGCCTGATGACACTGATGTGGATACTGGGCTTTTCAGCTGGACCAGGATGCTGGGGGAGTGGCCTGGGGAGATCTGGGTCCAGCAGGGTCAGCTTACACCCCGCCACTTTCAGTGAATTGCTGTTTACACGTTCCAGTTTGGATGGGAACTTGTTTGTTTGTACCTGTCCTGGGGAGGAGGAGTCCTATTGTTAAGGGATTGTTGTTTGGGACTAGGCATGTCGCTTTAAGGGAAACTGCTAAGGGTATGGCACGACTGGTACAATGGGACCCGCCATAGGTCTTAAATGTATATCTTGGAACATTAGCGGGATGCACACTATGTTGCGCCGCCATAAAATACATGCATACCTAGTCAGGAGAGGGGTGCAGATCGCCCTTTTACAGGAGACTCACTTATCGCAGAAGGAAGGGGCAGCGCTACAGCGAAGGTGGAGGGGACAGGAGTTTTATACTACTTACTCGGCCTTTGCCAGGGGAACTCTGGTCTGGGTGCGGGCGGGAGTTCCTTTTCAGTGTACCAGGAAAATAATAGATCCGGAGGGCAGGTTTGTGGTGCTTTCAGGGCGATTAGACGGAAGGGACATAACGATTGGGAGTCTATATGCCCCTAACGTAGACCAGCCTACATTTCTAGCGCAGCTCTCACGGACGCTAGCATCAGTATTGACAGGATTGGTACTGTTGGGGGGTGACATTAACTGTATTACTGATGTTAGATTGGACCGATCTCACCCGCCACTCCCTGACGCTCCCATACATAGAATTGCAGAGGCCAGACGCGATTGGCAGCAACGCTGGGGGCTGACTGACACTTGGAGGGCCCAACTCCCGGAGGAAAGGGATTATTCTTATTTTTCTGCATTACACGAACTACATGTTAGATTAGACGCGATCCTGTGTTCTCCAGCTGTACATGGGGGGGTTAGACTAAGTGAATACCTGATCAGAACGATTTCCGATCATAACCCGCTTCTGGTGGCATTAGATTGGATACGTGTTAGACCTAAAATAGTTGTTTGGCGCTTAACACCAGAAGCATTGGAAGATCAGGTGTTCCGGGCCACAGTAGGTTCCGCTATCGAGAATTACTTCTTAGACAATGCCGATACAGCGTCAAGCCCGCTCATTGAATGGGATGCCTTTAAAACTGTTATAAGAGGCCGCTGCATTGGGGAAGTGGTGGGAGTACGGAAGGTCCTTATACACGAAGTACAAAGAGCGGAACAACAGCTCCGTGAGGTGGAAAAGGATAGGCCAGAGAGGACGGACAAACAAGCGGACCTTCTCGCGGCTCGGGAGGTATTGGCAACACAAGTGGAAAGGCTGCGTTGCTTTGATTACAAGGCTTACATCGCCATTGCCCATGCTGAGAGGGATAAATCTGGGGCGCTGTTGGCCTGGTTGGCCAACCCAAATCGTAGAGGGGCGGCGATACTCGAACTACGAGGGCGGGAGGATGAGGTCTATTATAGCCAACAAGATATTAATGCCCAGTTTCTGGAATACTACAATGCCTTATATCAGAGTAGGCTCGCTCCAGGAGAAGAGGAGGTGGTGGGATTCCTGAGGGATGTGGAGCTTCCAATGGTAGATGCGGAGGCGGCAGAGGCTCTGAGCAGAGAGGTAGAGATTGGGGAGGTACGTAGGGCCATTAAACATATGGCCAGGAATAAGACACCCGGGACGGATGGGTTGCCAATAGAGTTTTATTCGACATATGTAGATATTCTAGCTCCTCAGCTAGTGGCGCTGTATGGCAGGGCAAAACGGGAAGGCTGTCTCCCTGCTTCAATGAGAGAGGCGGTAATCATTCCACTTTTAAAGCCCGGTAAACCGGCTTGGGATCGAACTGCTTATCGCCCCCTCGCTATGCTCAATTTGGATTATAAAATATTAAGTCGTGTACTAGCCAGCCGCCTTCTCGTGCATATGTCGACGCTAATACATACTGATCAGGCGGGATTTATCCCAGCCAGGAATACGGTGATGAATATACGCAGGCTCCAACGAGTTTTAGAAGCGGACACATACCGGAAGGAGGAGGCGTGCATTTTGGCAGTTGACATCGAGAAAGCTTTTGATAGCCTTGAGTGGCCATATCTTTTTAGGGTTATGAGGGCGTTTGGGTTGGGGGAACACTTTGTGGAATGGACGGCACTCTTGTATAAAAATTCTACTGCTAGAGTCAGGACAGGAGGGCTGATTTCGGATGCCTGTATGGTGGGCAGAGGGACAAGACAAGGCTGGCCGTTGTCGCCCCTGTTATTTGCGCTGGCAATGGAGCCTCTGGCTGCACACGCTAGATCAGGCCGCTATTATCAGGGGTTGGAGGTGACGGGGCAACTTCAATATATAGCGCTCTATGCGGACGATCTCCTGATGTTTCTGGCTAATTCAGGAGAAGCCCTTCGAGGAGCCAAAGACCTTTTGAATGTCCTGGGGAGAGTAGCAGGGCTTAGGGTAAATTGGGCCAAGTCGTGCCTCTTCCCTGCGCGCTTGGACAGGGTTGGGCCGCCGGAGACGGAAGATGTGACATGGGAAAACAGATGTCTGCCCTGCTTGGGTACTCAAATATACCATGCCCCTGGAGATCTGCTGGAGGGCAATGTGGGACGAGCATTATGCAACACCAAAAGCAACTTCGAGTTCTGGGGAACTCTCCCACTGTCCGTAGCGGGTAGGGTGGCATTATTAAAGATGGTGACGCTGCCTAGGCTCCTCTATTAATTTGGGTCGCTTCCACTCTGGATTCTGCCCAGACTATTTGCTCAACTCAATACAATGATTACGGGGTTTCTGTGGGGCCCTGGAAGACGGAGGGTGGCGCTCACCACCATGATGAGGCCCAGAGCGGAGGGGGGTTTGCAGTGCCAGACTTTGAGGCCTATTATCATGCAGCGCAGTTGCAGTGGTTCATGAAGTGGATGGCGGGGCGTCTCAGGAACGCAGGAGACCTTGGAGGTGGTGATCCGAGCTTGCGGCTCCTTTCTTGTGTGTTGCTACGACTCCCCATGAGAGATCGTGCGACCCCCTCTGACCTGAAGACGGTGCGCAAGTGCTGGAATAGGTCACTTAGACAAGCGCAGATACGATGCCCATATGCGCCGGACATTCTGCTAGCTGTGTGCGAGGCATTACCCCATGGTGGGAATTGGCACAGATTACAGCCGTGGGGAGAGATAGGAATCTCCACAATAGGAGATTTATATGAGGAAAATACTTTGCTCCCCTTTAATGACCTTTTAGAGCGATATGACCTCCCAAGAGGAGATTTTCTTCTACATGCCGCCCCGACAGCAGCCATCCGAAAGCATTGGCAGGAGGGGATGGCAGAACCCCAACTTCCATGGTTTGTCAATATATAGTGATAGCTGCTGGAACCTTCAAGGCGGTTACTTGCCTATATAGGCGCCTCACGCAGGAGATACGCCGACCCCTGACTGACTTTTGCATCAAATGGGAGGGGGATTTGGATGAGGCGATAGACGAAAAACCGTGGGGAGAACTTGTGGAAAGGGCCTGGAAGAGTTCCAGAAATGCACGATTCCAGCTGATTCACTTCTATGTTTTGCATAGGGCATACCTCACCCCGAGTAAGATTAACGAGTTTTTCGGTGTCTCGGCCGCCTGCCTGAGGTGTAACATGGAGGGTGCGGGGTTTTTACACATGCTTTGGGATTGCCCACACCTCTGAGATTTCTGGAAGGGAGTAACTGCAGTGTTGGCGACCACAACGGAGAGAGAAGTAGCTCTGACCCCAGGATGTTGCTTACTACACTGGTTCCCTCACACAGCCAGGACTAAGGTCACTAGCAAGTTCATAGACTTGGGATTGGTGTTGGCTTAAAGAGAGGTCACTAGCCATTGGAAGGCGAAAAATGGCCCTAGCGTGCCAGGATGGACAAGGGAATTTGTGAAGTGGGCGGACTGCGAGGGGACATTCAGACTGCAAATGGCCCAAAGAACCGGGAATGAAACGACGTTGGAGGTAGCAAGGGCATGGGTGGCATTAGTGGAACTCCTGCGGCAACCAACTGACGAAGGAGATGAAAGCTGTGACAGAGAGGGCCCAAATTTGATCACTTGACACATCTAGCGTCCCTGACGGTTGATCACATAATAGGCCTGACTGATATCACACGCACCCCACACTGCTTCACCAGCGGTCCATGTTTGATGGAGTGGCATATACTTGGCAATATTGGGTCGGCCAAAGGCCACACGTAGTCAATCTGATCACAAAGCAGCATGCCTGGGGGGTGGGGAGGGTGGGAGTTTGAGGTGGGGAGGGTGGGAGTTTGAGGTGGGGTGGGATGGAACTCTACTGGGGGCATTGTTCGAGAAGAAGAACCTCGAGGAGCTTCATAAATGATAGGTTGCGTTGCAATGCAATAAAGGACAAAGGGTTAGACAACAGCCCGGGACTATGATGAACACTATTTTCCTGTCTTGTTAGCGGGACTGATGAGCAATCGCAGCTGGATATACTGAGGTTACTATGTTTAACTGCTTTAAGATGTAAGGTGGGGCTCATGCACAATCCCTATAGTATTTGTGAGATGTTTACGTATGCAATCTGAAAAATCAATAAAATCTGTTTAAAAAAAAAAAAGAAATCATGCTTTTAGATCAGTATGATTACATCATATATACTGATGGTTCTGCACAACCTGCCAAAGGGACAAAGAACCAACATTCAGCAGTGTGCACTGCTGTGAAGGGGCGCATGCAGGATGGAGAATTCCACCCAAAGAAAGCCTATATGCAGTCACTTGGTGACTGCACTGCGCAGTTGGCTGAACATAGGGCTCTAATACTGCACTAGATAATACGGATCCCGGATTCCCCACACTCATAGTGTGTGATTCGTATTATTGTGTTCAGTCATACAATGAGGATTTACACTACTGGTATACAGAGATTCAAAATGGTGCATAATAAAGAACAGAATACTTTGGGAACAGGTGGCAAAGCTGAAAGATTGCTTGCCACTGACTCATGCAATACACTCATTGAGTCATCAGCGTGTTGGTGTACACATTGCAGGGAATTCCATGGCTGATGATGCCGCAAAAGCAATAGTGCAAACTGCTGCAGTCGCTGTAATAACTTGCTCAAGTATGAGAATAGACAATGACATTATGATGGGTGACAATGACATTATGATGGGTGTCAATGCTGCTCACAATGACACCCATTTGCCATAAGGTTTTTCACTCAAGTACTCCTACAAGTTAGATGCATAGAACATACCATTTTCTCACATTCCTGGAGTTGGGAATAGATAAATGCCAAATTCAAACCACATATTAGGATTATTCTAGCTGCACACGAGGGTCTTGCATCTGCTCATGCAGGGGTGGCTGCTGCAATTTTACTATTGCAGCAACACTACTGGTGGCCAGGTCTCTGTAAACAGACCAAGAACTTTTTCCTTAAATTTGACATGTGCCAGCAGATGAAGGGTTCTACCATGGCACGTCCACCACAGACACCTCTACTGATTTCAAACAAGCGTCTGGCTTGTGTCTATCTGGAGCATTGTGGCCCTTTGTCATCAGATGGGGCTTACAAGTATATCATGGTAGCAGTGGATTCCTGCTCTCGATTCCTATAGGTATGGTCACAGCGGTCGGCTGATGTCCGAACTGTTATAAAGGATCAGTGAGTCTTCAACAGGACAGACGCAGTAGGCATTCTACATTCTGACCAAGGTCCAGCGCTCGCCTCCAGGACTTACAAAGAGGCCATGGGAAGTTTGGGTGTGACCCTGCGGTTTTCCTCCCTGTACCATCCCAATGAAAATGTTGCCATGGAGAGAAAAAATGGGACTTAAAGCAGTCTTTAACAGTAAGGGTACTAAGCTCAGGTCATAGTTGGGTCCATCATGTATATGGGGTCCAGAGGGCACCTAACAGCCTGCCTAGAAAATCCATGGGTGGTCGGATTCCCTATGAGATTCTATTTGGGGTTCAAATGTGGGTCACTGACCTCGACAGTATCAGCACAGTGGTGATGAAACTCCATTTGATGTAAACGAACATCCGGCTGTTTTACAGGAATTGAACAGTTTCCAGGTTGAACAAAGCAACGTCCAATTAAAATGCACCACCACCGGTGAAGCGGAGGAAGTACCGGCAAGGCCTGACTGAATCCTGAATATTGGGTATCTGGTCAGGAAGAAAACTGTGGACAAGAACGAATTTGGGTCTCGCTACAGAGCGCCTGTCCCTGTCCTGGCTGTTGAGGGTACCAGAACTGTACTTCTTCCACCTCTTGCCGGCTGCAAAAACAAGAGATTTGCCTCCATTGATCTGATCAAACCACATTATGTGGATGACTCTTTACAGTAGACCACGTGCAATTCTGGGTAGTTACCTGCCTCCTCTCACTACCATACAGGAAGTTTGGATGGAAGCTTTAATTACTGGTAAAGCATCCCCTTTCCAATGAGAGAAAACAGTAAACAATAATGAAGCATCCCTTTTACCAATTACTACAACTACTGTACAATCAACTAGTGCAGAAACACAGATTTCAATTTGGAATCCTGACATGAATCCTGTTTACATCAATGCACCACAGGTCGAGTCAACTCCCAGTTTTACGAAACCTGCAGAGCTGCCAAAAAAAGATCGGACTACATCTGGCTACTTCATCAATTTTGATGACTTCTCTTCAGATTCATCGAATCCGCGACCACCTCTACAATTTCGGCTGAGGCAGCATGTTTTCTATCTTTGGCTGAAAAAGACATAGTTTGGTTCTCCATGGTTACACCTTTGATTTACAATTGCATTACATTTCCTAGTCCTTTGGATGGATTTTGTGACAGTCTTTTTCCTGCTTCTAAATGGATATTATCCCCCAGAACGCTCTGCAGTACAACTGGTGAACTTGGTTCTCAAACCACATTCGTCATCACACAGAAAACAAAGAGACCTTTCCCTGGTGAACATTTCGACTGTTCCAGTTCCTGATGGTATTGCTTCGGGTAGGATATTGTATGATGTGTATGGCCCCACCGAACATTTGCACATTCCATATATGTTTAAATTATCAATGAATGACATTGAAACCTGAGTACTATCTCGAATGATAGGGATGTAGACACAGTGCATGAAATGCTAGAAGATCTATGCCATTCTATTGTTTTCTCATCTGATGTACTGTACGAAGGTACATCTAATTATGATGAAATGTTCTGGTTTCAACATTACAGTAATCATTTCCTGCATATAGCAAGTACTCCACATGCTGTTTTTAACTATACACAATAGGAGCATTGCCTTAAACCACCACGGGGTAGCTCAAAAACAGTTGCGCAGAAGTTTGCTTTTTTTCTGGTTATGATACTTTAAACCCATAGTCTTATTATTATAAGCTTGCAACATCACCTGCAAAGAAAAATATGCTAACAAACACCAAGCTAATTTATTCTGTTTACTTTATTTCCTACTTGTCCACACAAGAGTTCGGCTTTTGGAGGGACACTATTGATGTCAAGTCAATTTGGGGGACAACGGATTGGCAGGTTCAGGGGAATGAGGCTTTGTTTAGTGCTTGCCTTATACCACAGCAGACGATTTTCCTGAATAAAACTGCACAACAAATGTCATGTCTTGGTTTAGCTAGGAAAAAAGACTTGAACACACCATTCATTCCCACGTTTGCACATTTTGAAAACTGACAGCAGTTCACAAAATACAAGGAGGAAACTCTAGACATTGTGCTACGCCATGGCATGCACAATTCACAATTCATCAGACACCAATTGGAGGGGATGGTTCATTTGGCCATTAGATACTAATGAATGTCAAGCACGGTTCTTGGGTAACACTGAGGGCTTTAAGATCAGCAGGCCTGACCTGCGTTATGTGCAGACAGAACACTTGGGGGTGGTGACAACTTACAGTGTTGGGAAGTTATGCCTTGATTGGCTAAAAACCTCAACATTGTCCCAGGTAAAACAGCAATTGTCCCTTCTTTCTGATGACCTGGAACTACAGGACTTCTTGTTAGGTCCTCGAAAACCACGTCAACACAATTCTTGTATGCAATATACAATGAAATATGGAAGGTTTCTCAGCGCGAAGCTGCTCAAAGAATGTGGGAAATTGACAGGGCTGATTTACAAAAGGCTCTAGCAGTAGTTGACAATGGCTTGACAACCCTGTCCTTTAGAATGTACTCTCTGGGTAACATAGTGTCGCCAGCAATAGACATTATGCAACATGACATGTCTGCATTGCAATATGGGCAATTGCAACTTCCATCCATCCTGCTATTGAGTTGGACGCTTCAGATACTTCATTCTGGTTGCGTACCATGGCAACATATTAATGCCACAAACCTGTTTTCACCGTACCAACTGACATAACCGCAAATACTCATGGCACGCATAGCTGCAACATACACTATGTTACACATAGAGAGATTAGAGAGGCTACCATTCATTGTTGCTGAAACACCCTTCGCCGATTGGATAATACACGGGTTCATTACTCTGCTGAGTTCAGCATTTTATTTCCAATACTGCTTAAAACACCATCAAGTGGGCAGAGATGAGGCGTTAGGGGAAGGGTATGCACATGAGTATTGGGATTTACCTTTTCAAATTTCAGTGTCGGACTAAAGACGCTGCAGTTTTTCTCAGTGGCTACGGCTGCGAGAATGCTTTGAGTGGCTCTTTAGTGTGCAAGGAGGTTTCACTCCACGGGTCTTGTAATGCTTGTGTAGAAAACTTATCTTGCTACTTGAAACGTTACCAGTGGCCATGATTCATCTGTCTTTCTGATTGCTCTTGAATGGGAGTTATTTGATGTTGAACCATCAAGGTTGCTACAGGATAAGAACGGCTATAGATTATATTGTCACGGTTTCTTCTGTTGTGACTTGTTGTACTTAAGTATTGTTTCCACCTTCCCGTACAGTTAAAGAGGAGGCACTTTGGCCTTCGATAGAACTTTCAAATGTGCACTTTGACACCTAGAGCAGACTTAAAGCCTTACTGTTCCAAAAAGATGTGGCCTTAACATCTGCAAAGGTGACGTTTGATCATCAAGTTGCAAGGTCTTCTTCTGAAATACAGTTGCTAGTCCGCTCTGACTTCCCACAACATTTTGGAGAAATAGTGCATCACATTTTTAACATGTCTCATACTGAGGGGGTAGCGCACTTTTTAAAAAGTTTGGGGTCTAGTTTCGTTAGCACCTTTCAGACAGTCTTCGGAGTCATTCCATCATTTATTCATTCCGTGCTCGCAAGCGTCTTTGGAGATCTTATGCTGGTCCTGTTCCTGATTGGCGGGACTATGATTTAAATTTTTCTACTCTGCAATGGATGTCCCATTTCAAGATTGAATGGAGCTGGCACTACCACATGTGGTGCTGTGCCATGAATACATGGTACAATGCTTCGGCACACCTTTGCTTCAGGAACTAAATGAGCATTGGTTCTTGTCCTTTTGGCCTGTGTGGCTTCACTGTGTGCAGCCTATATTCTGCTGTCTGCTGTGCACTTTTGAGTGTGCCTTGGGCCTAGGAACACAACTGGTTCGACCTCTGGATGTAGAAGTACTGGTGGACCCCTTTAAGGCCCATTTGTATAGATATCCCCTGCATTTGCCGTTGCTTCTGAATGCATTTAACGAACCTTCCTGGGATGCTTCTGCTACTGGTGAATTGGATCTTGGCTCTGGTTCTGCGGATTTCCCACTGGCTGTGGTCACTCCTTTAGCAGCTGCTGTGGGGTTTGGATGAAAGCACACTTGCTCCATAAACCTTCTGTGCAAATGCATCTACTTATCAAACAAGCCACACAGACTCAAGTTGGTAGGTTAGGTATATGATATGGCAATATAGTCACAAATGCACTTATAACCATATCATTCCAGACACTGAATCGCAACCATGAAGATATGTCCATATGGAATAGGACACATGGTCCAGATATGGAGCCTTTGGTGTTGGTATTGCATCATGCAACTGGGTTTGTCTTTTGCTCATTAACATATGTGAAATGAGTTACATCAAGCAAGTCCAGGTAGTGTGCCTCTGCATTGCTTTACTCATCTGGAAATATACAAGGCAACACACATTGCTGTCTTGACTGACTCGGTGCTAGGTAGTCAAAACATAGATTTAGAGTGGGTAGCTACCCCCTGTAAGACATAACTGTTGTAGACCTCACCAATATAGACTCATTAAAATACCAGGAAATCTACCACATAGCTTCTGGTATATAGTTGTAGCAATACAATGGTGACCTTGACATATTCCATTGTCTGTACACACATTTCCCCAAGGCTGTTTTCCTTGCCACACATGAAGAAATAGGCAAAGCATGTCAGTGTGTGTATGCATGCTGGAATTAACATCTGCACAAGTACTTTGTGATGTATGTTGCAGGTAACCTTGCACCATGAGTCAAGGGTGACAGCGTTGGTGCAAGCCAGTAGGAGTCAGCCCACCAGCAGTTGAGCAGTGTAATGGGCTGTATGCTGAAGGCAGAGTGCATCCCTGCATGTAGACTTTTCCATATTGCATCAAATTTACCAACTACCTGACATTGTATGAAATAGGACATAGGGGAAATGAGGCCATGAGTTTGGCATTTCAATGAAATTCCATGTGCAGACTGGTAATAGGTGCCCAATGTCCTCCAAAATATTATATTTGCACTGAGGTGGGATTCTTAACATCCTGTATTGACCTACCAAGCCATATGTCCATACCCTGCCATGTGGCCATCTACACTCACGATGTGCATCAGTCATGCAGTCTGGTAACGATTTGTCCAACACCATGGTTACATAGAGTTGCAGGCCTACATCCTTGCAGCCTCCATGGCATCTGTGTAAATGTTCCTCGGTCACCTCATCTTGCATATGTATGATCAGGACTACTCTGAGGGATGCACAAGTCTCCCTGAGTTTACAGCAGCCATACCTCAGGTTATAGGTTGCAGAAGATGGGAAAAATATATAAAAAATACCTACTGACAATGTATTAACACCCTTACAGCTACACATGCTGAGTAACCATATGTCCTCTTTCATGACTCAAATCAATAATTAGGAATAACTTTGCCCTATCATAGGAAAAATTGTATTGTTTATTTGTGATGACTAGCGGTCAGACAAGTTTTTCCAATTTGGACATTTGATTTCACCCATAGCTACTGGAACAGGTATGGGTCACAAAACATTTTAGTTGTTGATCAGCATGAATTTCTGATTGCGCGTATTGTTTTTCACACTGAACTCATGTTGCAGGCGAGGTAAAACCTTTGCTGCATGTATGAGCATAGTATGATGCCAAACAAAAATAACATATATGTGGCATTCGGACAAACACTTACTATAAATCTGATTACATGAGACCATAATGTTTAAACTTGGTAACACTGACTGGGTAATGGGTTCCACCTCATCAGCACCAGTGTCATACTCAAATATGGACATCAGCAAGCTTACCGTGTGCAGACAAGCTCAGCCTAGCTCAATCCTCTTTGCCGAAAACATTTGCTGAACCATAGATTGTAATGTTTGTGCCATGTGTTGGGTGTAAAACAATACAACCGTGGACCATCTGCAGATTTAGTGACAGATGATGGTATATGTGCCATAAGCATCCAAACTGTAAATGAGCAAACATCACCACAGCAGGTAAAGATGCATGATTCATGTGGACCTGCACACACTGCCCCTGCGTACACATTGACTTACATCATTGTCCCTTCCACAATATTCTGTTTACAAGTTCAGTTTTGTTTATACACTGGGTGGCCGATTACGATGTCGGTCGGAAAGGCTCCGACCGCTAGTCAGAGGCTTTCCAACGGACTCCATCGGTTTGCAGTCCGTCCGCCCAATTACGATGTCGGCGGTCAAAACGTAAACCGGCCGGTCATTTCTACTCGGTTCCGACCGGCTCTCAGAGTATTCCTGTCGGTCGGAACTGCAAAGTAATCCCCTATGGATGGCATTTCCGCCATCGCGATTGCGATGTCGGTTTCCGACACCCTTTCCGTGCCGGCCTATGCGACATGGAAAGGCTGTCAGAAAGCAACTTTGCGGTTCCCTAGCAGGGGCCCCTTGCCTCCGTGGCCTACAGTTGGTGGTCGAGGGGGTACCTAGGGTGCCCCCCTGTAAAACCCTGCACAGTGTGGCAGTCACCATGTGGTGCCTGCCACTGGGTGCAGGGTTTTACACGCACACCCATTTCTCCATAGGAGCCGGTGCTACAGCGAGTTTACAGCCCTAACACAAGCTCCCATAGAGAACAGTGGGAATCCGACCGAACAGTGTTCGGCCGCAACGTAATCAGGCGGTCAGAACCGCCGACCTCAGGTCAGTCGGTCCAGAGTCCAAGACGATGTCGGTCGGAGGCAACTCCGACCGACATCGTAATAAGCCCCTGAGTTTAATTTGGTTACAGGCGATTGATACACCCGCATACACATTACAATGTAACAACTATAATAGATCACACACAAACCTTACTGAGCCACAACCATGTACTTATTTCACTTACTGGTAGCATGGGATCCCAGAAGGTGTCAACCTTGCCCCTGGTGTATGGAGCAGGTCCACCTACAAGACAATAAATGCAACATTGCATTGTGAATAGTGCCAATACACACTTTTTACATACCATGAACAGAACTATGACATACCAGTGATCTGGTATATTCAACACTTTGGACACACATATGTATACATTATCTGTCTATATGAGATGCAGCTAGTCACCTTACATGGCAAAGGTGGCTGAATGTTGACACTCAGAGATATCTCACATCACATGCCTGAAGCATGCCTCAGGAATTGGATGTTCTGTGTACTGCTGGGCATCATCATCTCAGGTCAGCTTGTACCATGACACAAGGGGGAACACCAGTGGGCCTGGGCAAGGCAAAGTAGTGCCAGGATGGTAAGGACATTTATATGTGGTATGTGACATTGAAGGACAATATCAGACTCTTAATGTCACAGGTACACAGAGTGCTGACTAGGCGCAAAGCGTGCTACTTTGCAACGTGGTGCAAGGGTGCATGGTTTGGAGCACAATATCAACTTTCAGTCCTGAAAGGCCCACCTTCCAGAAAAAATAAAATTTCAAGGGGCATGTTAAACTGTACGTGTGCTGAACAATGCAACACCCATGAGAAGGTGAACATTATATTAGATTGATCATAACATTCCTTCTTACACAACACCTGTGCACGTTTTTTGTAAATATTCTCATCATGCCCTCTACAAGCACGTATGTGAAACAGGTCATGTTTACAAATACATGAATATGAATTTGTTTAAAAACCCATTACACCTTAAACAGTCCCCTGGGCAGTGTATAACAATTGGACAGATGTACACCGGATTTTGGTACCACTGATGGACGGTGCGGTCGACCCCAAATACCCTTGACATGTGCCACCGCACCCTCTCCCAATGCTCTTTCTGTCCTTGGTGGGGTACCCTGTCTGACCCTATCCCCGATTCTGCCATGTTGGGTAAGCAATGGGCCAGCAGCCATAGCAGGCCCCCAAACTGTCCTTCGGAAAAGTCTTTAGATCTACCCTTCCCCGACATGGCTCAACCCACTCTATACACCCTAAACCCCAAAAAACAACACCCCTTAACCTAACCCTTACCCCTAAAATAATAAACCCCTAAATGGACAAACACCCAACAAACAATGACAAAAAAATACAATTCACCACTACAATACACAAGAAACACAATTAGCACAAGACAGGGATAGAGCAGACACCGACAAGACTAAAATTCACCACAATCAACCAGCCACTCTCCTAAACACCTCCAACACCCAGCACAAACTAACAGACCGTAGAAGAAAGTGAATCTAACTTTCACACTTTGTAGTATGCAGCTTGTCACACGCATTGTGTAATTTTCTGGGTGCATTCTGCCCGTTTACAACATTTGCGTTGTTTTTCTATGATGCATTGCTACTAAAATGGCCAATGCATGGTTCCTGCACCACGCAGTGGCACTTCTGCAGTCAGTTCCAAGCACTGGCTTATATGCGCGGCTTCTGAACGATGCAAGTGTTGCAATGCGTGGTGCAACAGGGACAATGTATGGGTTGTGACTGAACCAAGTGCCCTAATGTGTTGGTTCAACTGTAGAGGTCTGTTTGATGCTGGATCACACACCTTGGGGACACTTCCATTGGGCCAGGACTGGGGTGGCACCACTTAGCAGGTCTGTGTGACAGAGTGCAGTGTACGTGTGGTTCATTGGGGTGGTTGTAAGTCTGTCGTGCTTGTAACTTCATGACAGGTGGCACAGCATATGCAGGTGGGGAACAGAGTGTCAGCATGGGACCAAGGAATGCATGTGCAGTTCCAATCACCATGCTAAGGGAAACAGTAGGCATCATGGCAGCACAGCAAGGCAGACATTATCAGCCTTAGGATCACACATCAGTTGTCACAGCCATTACCAGGGAACACACCTGGGGTATTCAGACAAAATATTGAAATTTTAATATCAACCTACAGAAATATTGAGTTGGAAACATCGTCAGGCAAAAATACCGCCAGCAAGAATATCGTTAACAAGAATATCCGTTTTAAGCTAAGTAATATCGAAGTTAGAAATATAGAAAGTGCTAAATATCGATTACAAAAATACCTATGTTGTTAATATTGATGTTAAAAATATTGTTGTTAATATCCATTTTTAATTATTTTTTGTATATTACTATATGTTTTAATTGTATATTTTATAAATTGTTTGTATAAATATTTTTAATGTTTTTAATATAGTTTGTGGCTTTTTAGGACTTTTTAAATTTAATTGAACAGTTTCTTGTCATTTTTAGTACTGTAGGTGGTTGTGGGGTTTATAGGGTTACAGGCTGAGAAGTAAAATAATTATAATTGATTAATAAGTACTTTTTATTATTAATTATTTAATTGATAATTATTTATGTTAATTGTATAAGCATTATTTATTTTAATTTAAGTTGTTGGTGCAGGTTGTGGGTTTTGTAGGGGTAGAGGGTGAAAAGTAAATGAATTATAATTAATTAATAATTTCCTTTTAATTAATAATCATGTAATTGATAATTATTAATGTAATGGAATTTTTTTTATTTTTTTTTATTTAAGTTGTAGGTGCAGGCTTTGGGTTTTGTAGAGTTAGAGGGTGGGAAGTAAATTAAATATAATTAATTTGTAATTAATTTTCAATTAATATTAATTATTTAATTCATAATTAGTCATTTTAATTGTATAGTTACATTTTTTTAAATATAAGTTTTAGGTGCAGGTTGTGGGTTTTGTAGGGTTATAGGGTGGGAAGTAAATTAATTATAATTAATTAATAATTATTTATTATTATCATTACTTTATTAATTGATAAATAATTATGTAAATTGGGAACTCATTTTTTTGTATAGTTTGTTGTTTTTGTAAGGACAAGGGATGTACTGGAAATTAAATATATTATATAATTAATGTTAATACATACAAATTATTTAATTGTTACTTAATTTTGCAAATTGTGTAATTAAGATATCGTTTGTGTTATATATCATGTGTCAGTTGTATTTGTAGGGGTAAAGCGTTATTAAATAGAATTCATTAGTTTTTAGTTAATTATTATTAATTGTTTCATTGACAATTATTATGTTAATTATGATTTTTTTTTTTATATATAAATATACATTAGGTGTGGGTTGCTTGTTTTCTAAGGATAAAGGGTAGGAAGGAAATAAATGTAATTAATTTACTATTATGTCATTATTATTAATATTTGAATTGATAACTAATTATGTAAAATGTGTAAATATTATAATTTAATAAATATATTTTAGCTGTGCTGCACCGCATCACTGGGATAGGGCAGAAGTGCACAGTATTTAGTTCATACGCCACACTCCTGTCCTTTCACCCTGCACTGGCACTCACACGAGTGCCTAGCACAAGCACAGGCCCCTTTGCATCATGGTGCAAGTGTGCCTGCGTTGCATGCAGGATTGTTTTAGGCAGGATGGGGCATCTTCCTGCACATCAACAATCCTTTGAGACATATTCCTCTATCTATGTGTGCTATCTATGTGTGCCACAGAATTCAGCACACATAGGAAGTGGAAGTGTCTTGGATGACTTACACTATTTAGCCTTTTTACACATCACCTGGGGAGGCATATTGTTTTTAAGCATTCCCAGGCTTACCTGGTTTGGTATAGATAACAAGCATTATAAACCATGAGATTGGCATGGATACATCCACACAATGCCCATGGAACACCTCCCTTACGAACAGTAATGCACCACAGCAATTTGTGCTACATTACATTACTCCAGATTTAAACACCATTCATAGCCACAAAAGTAGCGTTGCATGTCTTCACATATCTGACTTAAGGGTTTGCATCACACATATACTACAATTCATGCTGCAAGTATGAGCCACGCCTCTCATACATATGCCCCTAGCTTCTTTGACAGGCACAGAGATGGCTATTATGTCATACATTTTAAAATTATAGTTGTTATGTTGTATACTTCAGATTGCCTTACCAACAAGTAGGTCATTTCCATATTGACCATTCTGGAAGCGCTCATTAATGATGCTGTGCCGGAAGATGTAGGCATCATGCGTAATTCCAGAGAATCTGGCCACCACATTGGTGAGCATCCCCAGATGTTCCACGGTTGCCTGGATGTTGATGGAGTAAGTGTGCTTGCGGTTGAAGTACAGGTGGGATGTTTTGGCAAGGGGAACCAATTGCATATGTGAGCAATCAAGGGCACCTACTACATGGGGAAATTCCACAATGGCATAGAAGCCTTGCTTGGTGTCCATCTGTTGTTGTTGGGTCATGGGGAAGAGGAGGTACTGGGGTGTGAGCCTGATGATGGCATCCAGGACAGAGGGTAGGTAGGCAAATAATTATGGCTGAGATATTCCTGCCACTCTGGCTGTTGCCATCTGGAAGGAACCAGATGCCATCATGTGGAGCACTGCCATCAGTTTGAGCTGTGGAGGGATGATATTTGGCCTGACAGTTGGTGGCTGGAGACTTGTCCCAATCTTGTGGAACAGTTGAATGTTAGACTCCCTCCTGAATCTGTAGAATTTGATGACCTCATCCTCCCTGAGGTCAATGAGGGATATGCACTGCCAGAACACATACTCCCTTCTCCTTTGCTGCCTTACGTGGTGGTCTCCTTGCGACTCCCAGCTGCAGAATGACCACCTCCATGGCATAGTTGAGCTTGCCAAATTGTTTTGTGTGGTATGTCTTTTTCTACCACAGCCAATGCGTCATTTCCTACGCCTGTGTTGCCGAAGCACAGGGATTTTGAGGCATTTCAGCCTTTGTGCACCGCTTGCCAATGATGTGTCAAACTTTGACATTCCCATAAATATCACTGCTTTGGATTTGCGTAAGTATTTGCAGGGGAATGCCAACCTTGCATATTTTAATTTGTGCGTGGTGCAGCTAGTTTAGGCGCAGCTTTTTTCCGATGCAGGATTCCAAAAACTGACGCATTTGGATAAATGCATAATCTTTTAAATATGGAGAACTGCTTGCGTCACCATTGAATCAAAAATAGTGGAGCAACACTGGTGCAAGCCTCTCATAAATATTCCTCCAGGTATGCTTACATAACAATAACCTGATCAAGTGACTTAAGGGCTCCCTTACTTAGCTGGGCCAAAATTCACAAAGAAAAAGCCTGACTGTCTAAATGGAATCAAAGTCTCTAAACACAACAGAAGAGCACTTTATAAAATCCGAATTCAAGAGCTCATCTTCTTTAGGAGAAGATGAGAGATATAATTTCAGGTTTTACACATCCTGGTAGTGAAAAACTCTCAAATTTGTTTTTCACTAGTGTGAGGACTGCCTCTCTCTTAGGATTACATTGGGTCCCCTTATTACATTCAACAAGTGGTAAATTTTGTTTGGGAGCAGGTAGAAATGTCATGTTTGGTGTCTAATAAATTATAATTTAAAAGCCGCTTCATTGGTAAAGTCAGATTTTAAGTCACAATTCTGAATATGACATGTTTATAGAGTTGGCATTTTCTTGTCCTAACCATTTGGAGCCTGTTTCTTGGGTCATATGACTAGGTATAGTTAGCAGTTGTGAATGTTCGTTAAGTACGGTGCATACTCTTTGAATGTATGTAGCTGGATTTGCCATCTCAGAGGGAGAAGCATTTTAAATCTTCAGCCACTCTGGCCTACAAACTCTCTATTTTTTGGTCTTCTGTTTAATCTTCCGATGTTCAGGGCTGAAAATTGCAGATTTTTGGGTGCTGAATTTCAGCTCACAGGCTGAAAATCAGAATCTGCAATCTTCAAGTGCTCAGCTTAGACTTTTTGCTGGATGTGGGATTTGCGTGGACAGGGCTGTTATTTCAGAGGCTTCTTACCAAGCATCTGTGGTGACACTGGATGCTTCAGTACTGTATAGTCAACCCCACCCTCTCACTCATGTACACATACACAAATAGCTTATCAGTTCAACATATAGGGACCTGGTATTGATTTCCCATGTAGCATGACAACATGAAATATAAGGTCAAGCTATTAAAGGCCCCTCATTTATTCAACATTGTTGATGCAGAATAGTTCTCTTTCTGATGCACAGTCAGTGACACCGAAACTGAAATTATTTTAGCACTAACATGAAATAGGGATAAGTTACTTTTGGTGAGATTGGCTAAATTCATAGTGGAAGTCTCTTTTGAAAAACCAAAAACAAAACATAAACTAAATTAGAAATATATTAAAAAAAAATATATATATCTATAGGTGGAATTCAAATGCTCGAATCTGAAAGGCATTGCCTCTTTACCCTCTTTCTCCTTTCATTCATTACACAGGACAGATGTGAGAAATTGGGTTGTTGGTTGTGGGTGGGAAGGAGCCCTTCTCAAACAACAGCCACAATTCTTGTCAGGGTGGACCACAAAAAGTCACAAAATTAACCTATGCTGAACCCTCTGGTAGCTTGGCACAAAAGCAGTTAGGCTTAACTTTGAGGAAATTTGTAACATATTTATGCAGCACTTAAACATCAATAATGTGCAAGTAAAACACAAGAATCACATACCAAAATGACAAAAAAAATAATCAATAGAAATATGCAATTTAAAAAGATTTAGGTAAGCATAGCCCCTAAAAGTGCATAGCGCCACTTGCAGTCATCTGGGCGTAACAGACTGGGGGAAAGTCACAAGCTCAGGCCAACTGCCATGGAGCGCAAATATAGCCCCTTACATCGTATGCATTTACAACGCATACGATTACAACGCGGTTGTTACAACGACCGCGTTGTTACATCACAGTACATTACAACGCAAGTCGTTACATCGACTTGCTGTAGGGCGCGCGCTGGACTTAGGAATAGTATATATTACTATTCCAACTCCAGTGTGCGCAACAGTAGGGAAGGTGTTGGAATAGTACATTATACTATTCCTTAGGTTAGCGCACCCCCTATCGCAAGTCGATGTAACCACTTGCGTTGCAATGTACTGCGATGTAACAACACGGTCGTTCTAACGACCGCGTTGTAATCGCATGCGTTGAAGCGCATGCGATGTAATGGTTGTTTCCCATGGAGCGCGGACCGGATACAGGGGCCATGCTTATCCTGTTGAAAAAGTTACCTTCTGAAATTCCTGTAAGAAGTGTGCAGTTTGCAGTGGAGGACGCCACGAGGAATGATGAGAGCATCGCAAATTGGCATTATTTTAGCATGTAAAGCAGGCCGGGCATCGCCTACGGTAGTTGCTGTAAGCTCAAAGATCCTTTTGGGCATCACGGACGGTCATTGCTGGAGATTCATGTTGGTGATCACCCCAAGCTGTCATTGCTGTAGCGTGTAGTGCAGATCTGACGTTGCCAGTCATTACTGGTGGTCGCAGTAGCGCGAACAGCCAGGTCTACTGGAGCTTCGTATTGGCAGTCATCTCAGGCGACAAGATCTCGACAAGAACACTGACGTCACAAAGAGCCCAAAACTTCAGGAATACTCCTTTTCTTCGAGAAGGAGCATAACTGATGCCAAACCAAGTGTCCAGGACCTGGGTGGCACGACTTAGGGGGTCAGGACCTCACTCCAGCAGAGGCTAGCAAGTTTCAGGCAGGTCCAGTTGCAGGACCAGGCAGTTCCAGTGCAGCAGGTCAGCTGGACAGATGCAGGGGGGTTCTGGGGCTTGGTATGTCTATGTAGCTCTGAACAGAAGGTCAGTCAGCTGACCCTGGGGGCAGTAGCTTCTTTCTCAGACAGCAGGGTACGCCTCAAGCAGCAGGGAAGTCCTTCTTCTGCAGTACCCACAGGACCAGGGGTGTACTGTAGAATAGGTCTGAGGGTCAAAATGTTATACCTGGGGCCAGATTTGAAATGGAGGAAACCTCTGGAGTTGTTCCCCTACAGAAGTGTCTGGAATTTCCTGTCTCCCTACTCTGCTCCCATGATGTCTGGAATCACAAGAGGCTTATGTGAAGCTCTTTCTGTGTGTGCTGACGGAGTGTCTTTGAAGTGCATGTGGGGTGGTGCACAACTCCGCCCTCCCTATTCTGTCAGAATGGCCCATCCTGTTAACACCTAGTCCCCCTGTTTTGTGGCTGTCTGGGGGGAATACACAAAAGCCAACTGCCAACTTAATCTAGTTATGTGACCGAAGAAGCAGATTGCTGACATCAAATGGTTAGGACAAGAATATACCAACTTTTGAAAAGTGGCATTTTCAGAATTGTGACTTAAAATGAGAGGGGTTTGCAAACGCTGCTAAATTCTTTGCTCAATTCATGGAAGATCAGGACCTGTTGGTCAACAGCTCAAAGTCCTATGTGATGCAAGTAGGTGCCCGCTCAAGCAGGCCCTACACCTTTAAGTTCGGGCCCATCCCTGTCCCTAGGACATGTGTCTTCTCTTATTTGGGGGTTCTGCTGGATGCCAAGATGAACTGGGGGCCCCAAAATATTTGCAAGAAGAATGACCTTACCCAGGCGACTGGGGCTATTTTTAATTTTGCCTCTAGATTGGGCAAAAGACCGGTTGGGGCAATATTGCAGCTCTACAGAGCCAAATGCATTACAAACGTGTTGTACAGCAGTGAAATCTGGGGCTATCCCATTCTTGATGATCTCCAAATTGCCGAAAACAATTTTCTGAGATGGCTTCTAGCCGTACCCCAGGGTAGCTCCACTTTTTTCATACACGAAGAGCTTGGTATGACCTATCTTACTGATCTGTTAGTTTTTCACCCTGTGTTATTATGGTTAAAAATCTGGACTGGCAAGGGGACATCATTAAAAAAAATTATCCTAAAGGGCTGCAAGGCCCTCGATCATGCCTCCCATATTCCGTGGCTTAAATACATCAGGTAGCGCTTTGCGAACCTGCGGAAAAGAGATCTTTTTGTTAACCTAGAATCGAGTAATAAGAGGGACCTTGTCGGTATCAATGAGGCCTTTTCAAACAGCAGCCAGCAGCCAGGGAAGACAAGGAGCTTTCGCAGCCCAGTGTACTTCGCTTTATTATACTAAGAACTAAGCAGATGGTCGAGCCCTATCTATTAGGGTTTGTGAACTCGTACAATCGTTTTTTTTATTGACCAGGTTCCGGTTTGACCTCTTCCATCTTCTTCTTGCCCGCAGGGGGCAGCGCAAGTGACAGAGTCTGTTGTCCTGTGGCTGCGACAGAAAGTCTCCACAGGACATGCTCCATTTTCTGGTGTTTTGCAGTTTTTATGACCTACACAGAAAGCCTTTTATCATTCCGATTTTGAAAAAAGGCAAATTTTAGGCAAGTGCGCACTGCTTATATTATTTTATTAATGCTCATAGGTAGCACAGTTTTCTTTATGCTTAGCTTTTTAAAATCTGCAGTTAGGCTTAGGTCCAGTTGTGATTAATCAGCGTGTTTCTAACATATTATTTATGGCACGATGCACTTTGTAATGTTCTGCACATCTTTTCTGCTTAATTGTTTTTATTGGATGTGACTAGTTGTTTTTAACTGGGTTATTTTTTTTATGTGTTCTCGCTTGCGTGACCCTGGTGTCATTTGTTTCTTTTTTTCCACATTTAGCCTAGGTTACTATTTTTAGTGGCATGTTTTAATCGAGGAATTTCTCATTTGTATTCAATGTGTGCTTTTACGTTTTTCGTGCAAGAAACCGAATAAAGATTAATTGATTGATTGATTGACTTAAAATCCAACTTTACCAATAAAAGTGTTTTCAATTACAATTCTTTAGATACCAAACATGATATTTCTACCTGCTACCAAACAAAAGTTATCTCTTTAATAAATGTACTAAGGTAACCCAATGTTATTCTATGGGAGAGGCAAGTCTCACAGTGGTGAAAAATGAATCATTGAATTTTTAATTACCTGTAACATCGTTGTTTGACTCTTTTCGCTATCTCATTTGCTTGCTTCTTATTCAGTGGCTTTCCTTCTCTTTTAGTGTTTGTTGATCCCCCTTTTGATTGGATGACTTGTATCCTTTCACAGCTCACATCAAGGAAACACTTTTTACTCTTTCTTTTAGTTTTTCATGTGACCGAATGTGCACAGCATAGACTACTCAAGCTGTGTCGCAGCAGCATGTAGCTGCTTGTATGCATGGGTGTAGAGAAAATTATATGAATAGGGGGTCACGTCTCTTTGGAGAGGGTTGTACCTACCAATGTAAAACCACATTGAATATGAGGCAAAAAGAAGCGCCTGGAGGTGAAAAATGCTTTTCTTGGCAGACATATACACCAAAAATGTAGGCAAATCCGTGTGCAAATCCTGCTGTTTTGTAATTTACACCTTTTTAACCACTTAAATTTTGTCGCTCATGTAGCCAATTGTACATTTTCTGAATGAGCAGAGGTATCCTGCACATTTTGAAATATGCTCTTTTCTCTGAACCACATTCTCTGTCATCCTAAACTTAAGCAAGTCGTAAGCCACTGATATAAATGGACATTAGGTGAATCTAGTAAATGATTGCAATTTCTGCAGTATGGAGGTGTGAGCTATTTATTTGAAGTTTGACCACTTTACTTTATGAATTGGATGAGGTCCTCCGTGTATACTACATAGGCCCAATCAAAGAACACATTCACCCAAACATTATTAGAGTAATGCGGAGTGTTTCAAAAAAGCGGGGAGAGTTCAAATGGCACTGTGCCATTCTTAATTCAGTAAAAAGTATAAAAGTGCAAACAAAATAAAATGATGACATGAAAACAAAATACGGGTCGGATGAAACGGAACTGCGTGGAGAATTAGTCAGTCTGCATAAAACAGACTACCCCTGACAACACGGCTGTGTTAAGCAGAAACCATTGCAGAATAATTATAAAATTGTCATGCCTATGGGCTGGGTGCAAGTCGAGACTAAGCGAGAGGAACAGTGCCAGCCTCACGTTGGCACTTTTCTTCAGAGTCTTTTCATGATCTGCATATGCTCCCCTCAAGGATACACCAACTTCGGTGCCAAAAATGTCATTCTTGAACACAGTTTAATCAGGAAAGATGAATAAGGGATGTTTGTTCTTTAGTTTGAACTAGGGAGCAGAGAAAGCAGGGGAAAACAGGAATTACATTTCTCTAGGCAAAGATGGCACATGTCCAGCGTTTCTGTGTCTATCTAGGCAAAAGAAAACCTTCGAGGGCTGGCTGTGTTACAGGATTTTCTTTTATAAAAAGTAGTTAGCTCTGCATGAGCCAACGAAATAAAACAAACAACAGTCGAAGACATGGCATTTTGCCACTTTAGGCTACAGCGTAGGGTTATCTGTGACGTGAGCCAGGGAGGCAGCAGACATCTCGAAGGTCTGGAACGCAGTCTGAAGCCAAGAAAGAAACTCGAACTAGCCAACACATTGATTATTTATTTCTAGCTAACATATACATTTATCGGGCAGTTTGTGTGTGAATATTATTATTTCCATGAATGATCAGAGACAGAATGTTATAGCATCACATTTTTAAACGCTGTTTTGGAAAGGGACCGCTTTCTCCCGAACCGATCTGATTGTCTATGGGATGCCGCAATTCAGAATATTTAGCAGCCATTCCAGTGTTATCTCAAGGCGTGTTGGGGCCCAGGGCATGATATATTTCGTAGCCCCTTGTTTAGAACATATTTGAATTTTATTACCCATTATGTGTTAATGGAATCCCATACAAATGCCTACAAGTATTACTGTATAAATTAAACTTCCAGAAATGGCATCACATAAAACAGCTCGCATATTTCTTGCCTGGGGCCCCAAAAATCTTCAAGATGACAGTAGAGATGGGAGTGAGGAAGAGATAAAGAAATAGACAGAGGTGAGATAGAGAGAGACAGGGGCCCACCCTCTCAATGGGCCCTTTGGAAGTTTGGGGATGTGGGTTATAGCCCCATCTGCCCTTGCCTTAAAATGTCTCTGAACCTTTCCAGGCATGTGCCCAGTGACCTTATTTTAAATTTGCAGAATGTCCTACCTCAGATCAGTGGGAAACCTTAGCCGGTGAACACCCTGATGGAGACATGCGCTGCATGTCGTGCAATATAAGCAAGATAAAACAGTGAACAATACTTGCCAGATGGAAAAAGGAGTTTTAAGCTATGGAAGGGAGAGGACATAATCTTGATGTGAGCTGTAACCGATCTCCCACAAGGCCCAAACTTACAATTGGTGGCTTGGCACAAACACCAATCCCTTCTTCAGAGAAAATGCCAAAACTAGCCTGAAGACCCCGGGAGGCAAGGCTCTTACTAACCTGCTCCTCCTAAAGCCCCATAGTGCACTAGAACAGTTGTTGAACTCAAAGCACCCGAGAAAAGCGTAAATGATAAAACAGAGTAATAGAGAGAAAAAAATGAGAATTATCAGTAAGGGTGACAAATGAATAAACCACAGAAAAGAAGTAGAGAGTTCTCAAAGGTCATTAAAATATACCCAACTGTCACAACCGAAGTTGTGGATGAAAAATCTTTAGTAATTAAAGGTTTGCTTGGAAAACTAATCACAGTTAGATCTCATTCTTTCTATAGTGTATTGCAAAGACATAACTGGAGATATCCTCAATTTATTTACATGTTTCCCTTTACCCTGCTATGTTGTAGTCTTCTAATGCACTAAATATTGTGTTGAAGACTGCAGAGCCATAAGTGTGGGGGCGGACTTCATGTCAATCCTGCCGGCGGACTTCATGTCAATCCTGTGGGTGGACTTCATGTCAATCCTGTGGGTGGACTTCATGTCAATCCGGCAGCCGTCAGAAAGAAACAGGTCAGCAACTTTTGTTTGCACTTTAACAGAATCCTGTCAACACACTGGCAATAGTAATGCAGGTGTGCAAATTAAAAAGCATAGCAATCTGCCACACGTGTGATCATAATGAACTTTCACCAGTCCTGCTAATTTAAGAGAAAAGTACTGCCTTTTCAGTTTACAGAATAGTTGCAATGAACCTACTGCTTTTGAGGAAGCAGCGAAGTAATCCGGTTAAGAAGTGAAAGCTAGCTCTATAAACGAGAAGAAAATTACCAACAACTAATTGAAGGCCGTGTAGATCCTTGAAATACCTGCCCACAGTAGCTATCAGAGCCACAGTCTAACAGCATTTAACTGTATTAATTTATTTACCGCTAAATATATGTCATTGACGTTAATCCCGGCAACAGTTCTAAAAAATCTGAAAGTCACTGATTTATCTTCAACCATTTATTTCTCAAGATGTCATCTAGATCTAAAGCTACATTATTTCATCTGATGGGTGTCCTATTTCACATGATTTGATATCCTGCAATCTGAGCTCACTGTCCACAGTTACGGAGTATTTTACAAGTTCCACAACCCACTTTCAAGGTAAGAAAGAGAACACACACTCCTCTTTATAGAACACTACAACATGGAGTAGTAATAGTCCTCTTTCGCTCTTGGAAGCTATCCGCCTCTCCAATCACATGCTGACTGTGTCTTTGCCTTGTAACCTGTATAGTACTTCAATACTTCTCGTCTTGGTTTGGGCTATATAAGTAGCACATACGTAAGCACATACATCCACACATACATACATACATACAACCAATTTGATTAAAGTTCATTGGCTGAGTTGAGCTGTAAAAATAGAGCAACAGATTAGCACTGGGCTCTCCAATCAGAAACCTCATGCCTAAGCCAGTAGTCCTAACCACTAGGAACTGGGTAGAATTCTCTTCTCATCTGTGGCTTTACTAAATGATAGCAACAATGAAGGATCCGTTGATAGGCAGCAATATGTACAAAGGGGAGAAGATGTGGCCTAAGGGCTAGAGCGGTCGACTTAGAAGCTGGGAACTAGGTTCGAGTATCTGCAGTGACGCTCAACATCCTATGATTCTGGGCAAATCACTTAATCTCTCCGTGCCTCAAAAAAAAATGAATGCATCCTTCTGTAACGCAACTGGTGCTCATGTAAAGCGCTCTGATACCTTCGGTCGAGTTTGCGCTGTATAAAAACTTCCCCCCCAAAAATGTTCTAAGACATATGCCTTCATGATGGCACACAGTAATGAGCAGCAACATTTCAAGATAATGTGAAGCAGTGCACATGAACAGTAGTCATCAATGACCCAGTCAACAACAGTCATCAGTGGCCCCACGCCGTTTATGCCATGATTGGTCATAGGAATTATATGCATGAATTACCTCAGACATTATGGGGCATATTATCAAGCCAGTTAACGCCACGTTAGCGGTACTTTTGTGCTGCTAATGTGTTTTTTTTTGTGATCTCCCTATTACCAAGCCGTCGCTAACTGGCGTTAGCGACAGCTTTCCGGCGATAGCAGCCGAATTTCTTATCGCCGTGCATGCCAGCGATAGTTATCGCTAATGACATGCAAAGTAGGCGTTCACTCTCAAAATTTCCCAAAATCTGTCGCTAACACCACATCGCTCTATTAACAATGATGGCCCAGACCCGCGAAGTGATAAAAAAAGTCGCGCTAAGGCCCCTTAGCTGCAGGAACCTAAGACCAGAAAAAAGCAGGTCTAAAAATGGTTATAAAGGGAGGCAGATAAGGGAGACTAGCCCTGAGCCCCATCTGAAGACCCACTGACGCCATGGAGGTACTAATCATTCAGCTTGGAGCCCCACGAAGGCAACAACCACCACCGCCACTGCCACCTCCCCCAGGACCACCACCGAGGCAGCGCCAAAGAAGACAGCGGGCCCTGCGCAGACGTCTCAGCCTCGCAGACCTAATGCCAGAGGATGTCATTGCCCACTACAGGCTCAAAAGGACATCCATCCAACACATCCTGAACCTGATAGCCCACAGGTTGACACCACAAACACAGCTGAGAACCAACATCCCTCCGCAGACAAAGCTGCTGGCTGTGCTGCACATGTTGGCCTCTGGGACCATTCAACCAGCAACGGCCAGAGTCGGAGGAGTCTCACAGGCAGCCTTTTCAATCTTCCTCCCGAATGTCTTGGATGGCATACTCAGCCTGATACCCCAGCACCTTCACTTCCCCAACACTGTGCAGGAACAGATTGAGACCAAGCAAGGATTCTACGCCATAGCTGGATTCCCACAGGTGTTGGGGGCAATTGACTGCACACATGTACTATTTGTGCCCCCTGCGGACAGTGCACACATATACCGCAACAGAAAGCACACCCATTCCATGAATGTGCAGGCAATAGTGGACCACTGGGGACTGTTCACCAATGTCATAGCCAAGTTCCCAGGGAGTGTGCATGATTCCTACATCTTCCGACAGTCCATCATAAACCAGCGCTTCCAGGATGGCACATATGGAAATGCAATGCTAGTCGGTAAGTACTAACATAACACACCACATGCCTCAACTTCACACAGATGCAAATCATAAGTGTGAGAATGTACATGTCACAATCACACATACAACATGGTAATTAACATGCCCACATACCAGACACAACAACACCAGGAACTGTGGGAACTGTGGCTAGCTATGTAGACAAACCATCCTCAAAGGCTTAGCCCCTCTGCCACTCATTAGCAAATGTGGGGAGAGGTGTGACCCATGTATGTGCGATGGAGGGACCCGATCCATAATGAAAGCATGAACACAAGGCCCAGTGTGTAGGTGTTGTGCTGGACAGTCGGGACTAAGCTGACCGCAGACGTGCCCATGTGGGCATATAGTGTGTTTCCGTAGCCCAGCCTGATGGCAATGACTGTGTGGGTCACTGTCTTACCCGACAATGGGGGGATCCATTGGAAGGTTGCATGGAGGATGCAGAGGTAGGCAAAGCAGCTGCAGCCCACTGCGTACACCTGTAGGTACATGGAGAGGGAGGAGTCAAATACGGGGCCTAGGTACCCAGAGTTGGGGTGGGGACATCCGAAGGGGTTGGCCCACCAGGTGATGCCACATGCTGATTGTTCTGTTACGAGGATGAGGACTCATGTTTCCTCGGCGTATAGTACGACCCAGCTATTGATCATCCATGTTGCAACTCACAGCAAACCTTCCTGGAAGCCCAGTTTGGTGTGTGGGCGTATTGTTGATGGTGAATATGAGCATTGTGTCCGTGTCGGTGGTGCTGTTTACTGGTATCCCCAAGCTTGCACCAGCTCCTCTACACGTGTCAGCAGATGCATCTGCCAACTTAGAGGTTGTTGGTGACCGAGGTGGCATTCATTGCCTGCTGTATGTTGCAGTTGCATAGTGAGACAAGGGTGTATGCGCAGTTGGAGATACATGTCTGTAAAATGCGGCCTAGCGCCAATGGAGATGACTGCAGCGTTGTGGGTGTTGCTGTTGATGGTGGTGTGTAGCATCTCCTCGGTGACTGAGCTACACCAACTTTGTGGGTGTCTGCATGTGGTCAACGGTGGCTTGGGGTACATCAACAAGGAAGTGCATGCGTAAGTGGTCAATACATGTGCGTTTTGTGGGGTTGATGAACTGGACGAATTCCACACATGCAAATAAGCTGTCAAAGGTGTGCCCTGCCATGTGGCTCAGTGTGGTGCAGATCTGGGACAGTCTGATGTCAGCAAAGATTTCCCAGAGTAAAATGGATTTTGAGTAGTCGTGGTATGTGATTTGGAGGCTACGCTCACAAATGAGTACATAGTCCAGGGAGTGGACGGTGTTGCGCCTGATGATGCTGATGTTGTGGGTGAAGCGTACCTGCCCTCAATGGGCCGTGCATGCAAGGGGGCTGCTGACTGTTGATTTGTGACAGCTCGGGACATGAAACAGCATGTGTTGTGCGGTGGGGCAGGTCTGGCAGCAGCGCCAGCAGCAGAACTGAACGTGAACCGTGTCTGGTGTGGCCTATTGCCATTTAAACGTTCACATGGCATTGACTGTGAGGAGGGTGGATGAGTGACATCGATAGACGGTAGAAGAGCCAGTTATGCAACAGCGCATCGCACACAATCAAATTGGCTTGGGGGAGGGAGTATCAACTGTGAGGCAACGTAAATTGCATTGATGCTGGTAATCAGTCAGAAGAAACACATGGCTAACATGAAATCCAACATAGCACAAAAGACACACCACAAAACCATCAACACCAACAACACAGCCGGCACAACCAATAATGTACACATCTCTCCATCACATGTTACAGGTGACCAAGGATATGCACTCTGCCCGTAGATGATGACACCCCTCCGAAACCCCACCACCCAGGCCCAGAAGCAGTATAATGCTGCCCACAGATGCACCCGGTCCATTGTGGAGCGCACATTTGGCATGCTAAAGTCATGTTTCTGTTGCCTGGACATCACAGGTGGCAGACTGCTGTACAGCCCTGAAATGGTCAACAAAATCATCCTTGCATGTTGTGTATTGCACAACATATGTGTGAGCACCAATGCTCCATGGATTCAAGTGCCTGCTGCACCAGACGATGACCAGGATGATGATGAAGATGAGGCAGGTGGCGCACACCCCACAGCAAATGCAGCAGCAACTTCCCGAAGGAACCGAATAATAAACAATTTCTTCAACTGAGAACGTCACATTGTGACAGTCCCCATCAAATGTATCTCAGTGCAAAATGACCCCAATCACGGTTTGTGCCAATAAAGAACAATACACATATACCCTGTCTGCATGTTACTCTCCTGCATGAGTACATCACTCTGAAAAGTGCACGTTGCACAATAAGTGCAAAGAAAATCACAAACCTCTATTCATGCAGGGAATGTCTCCTCAGTACAGAGATGTATTTCAGTGTGTCAAATGTGTTAGCTTAGAGTCTTCATGGTGCAAATTGGGCTACCCAATTCAAAATTGTTGCGTGTCCTTTTGTGTAATCCATGAAATATGGGTTGTCATCTGTGAATAAATTCACAATTGTAGTGTGTTGTTAGTGGTCAATAATTTATTGGAGTGTGTATGTTGTGTTAAATAATTAAACTTAGGGCGTGCAATAGGGTAAAATATGAAAATAGGGCGTGCAATGGGGTAAAACATGAAAATGGTGCGTGCAATGGGGTAAAATATGAAAATAGGGAGTGCAATGGGGTAAAATATAAAAATAGGGCGTGCATTGTAGTAAAATATGAAAATAGGGCGTGCATTGTGGTAAAATATGAAAATAGGGCGTGCAATGGGGTAAAATATGAAAATAGTGCGTGCAATGGGGTAAAATATGAAAATAGGGCGTGCAATAGGGTAAAATATGAAAATAGGGCGTGCAATAGGGTAAAATATGAAAATAGGGTGTGCAATGGGGAAAAATATGAAAATAGGGCGTGCAATGTGGTTAAATATGAAAATAGGGCGTGCAATGGGGTAAAATATAAAAATAGGGCGTGCAATGTGGTAAAATATGAAAACAGGGCGTGCAATGGAGTAAAATATGCTTTTCTGTGTGTCATAAGCAATTAGCTTGGAAGACACTTCCACCTCAAGATCAACAACCTCTATGACAAGTATGTGGACCACAAACTGGACGGAGCAGCCGGACCACCAGCACCCCTGAAACACCAACCAGACCGCCATCACCAAATGGACAGCAGGCACGGATGAAGACACCGCCTCCGCTATGTAAGGCATCCACTCGGGGGCCCACACAGACCCCTGGCCCCCTCACATCTTCCACAGAGCCGCATCTACCATCACACATGAAGCACTACGCAACATCAACATCACCTTCAACACATGCACGTTCACAGACAACTGGAAGCGTGCCGAAGTCATGCCCCTACGCCTTGTGACTCCCACGGGTGAGTAGCACACTTAACATTCCCCTGATTGATTGATGGTTCTCTTGTTAGATATGCAATTATGGTGTAACTTGTGTTGCATGTTGCAAGTCAGGGTATCATGTGTTGTGAAACATTATATTCATGGTGTCATTTGAGTGCTAACCAAGCCTATCATGTTGTTACAGGGCTCTGACATGATTTTAGCACTAAGACTGTACATCTGTGTATTGATTTGCTCTTAGCATGCAGATCTTGCCGCTAAAACGACAATGCGATCTTTTTTTTCCATCCGCCCGATGTTAAAATACATCGCGTGACACTTTGTGCAATACAAAATATTACTCATGTGACTATTTGCGTGCAGATTTTCACCGCTAACTCAAAAACGGGCTGCAAAGAGGCAGGAAGTGATGTCTGCATGCTTCCCGTCTACTGGAGTAGTGTTCTGCACTTTCACTTTCTCTTTTGAGCACATTGCTGGTGATTTTGGAGAGTGTTAGAGGTGGTTGGTGGTATGTGCTGCATTTTGGAGATTTGGAGAGTGTTGCTGTGTCCTGTTGTTAGTGTCTGTGAAGTGTTGTGTACTGATTTGTTGAGTTTTACTGTCTCCTTTCCTAACTTTTTGTCGGGTGTCTGTCTTGGGGTAGTACACTAACATTGTTGTAGGGGATATTTTAGAGGGTAATTTAATTTTTTTACTGGCTGTGGGCTCACAGGTGTGCAGGGAGATGCCAGCTGTGGGCAGGGAGGGCAGGATGTCCGAGGGGGCAATGGGGGGCTTCCTGCGGCTGATTAAATTCCACCTGCCCCTGATGTTGGAGAGGGGAGGCCGTATCCTGCAAGGATACAATGTGACTGTGCGGAAGGTGAGGTGGGAGCGTGTGCGGGTACAGATGCTCAGGTTCTTTGGAGTGGACCGTGCCATGCGCCAGTGGAAGTACCGCTGGCAGGACATGCTTGCACGTGAAGCAGACCTCCTGGACTACGTGGGAGTCATGACAGGCCTACAGGGTGGTAAGCACAAACTCCACATTTAATCGTGTATACTGTAACAAATGGAAATTACAACGTGTGTGACACTGGTGTCAAACTGAGAAATGGTTGCTGATTGAGGTGGGAGACGCAAAGCGTTTGCGCATCATGTTGGCACATCCGAGACAGAACGATGCATCACATTGACAGGCATATGGTGCAAGTCTGTGTCACCCACTGCGCTGGACCAACACTTAGCACTGTACTGCCATAGCTGGCACACCTGCGCAAAATGTGCATGCAGGCAGAAGATTGTTTGGGTACGTCAGGGGTGACTGTACATGAACCATCAAAGGAATTGTCCATGTGAGCTATGTGCTGGCCAAAAGGTTGTGTCAAAATGCTGTCCGCATGATTTGTGTTACGTTAGCTACGCTGCCCTGTGAACATAGTTGCTGTGTGACAAAGTATTGTATAGGAACAAATGGTCTAAGGAAATTGGACATCTCCAGATTGTCATACACCAACAACCTCTGTGTAACTGCTTTGTGCAATCTGCAGCAACTCAATCGTACAAAGTGCATGTAGAACATCATGATGCATGTAGTAATGGTGCCTTGTGGATGACTCACACTACTATTATGGGCATGTTAGCTAGCATTACAGTCTTGCTTGTCCCAAATCAGCAGTCACAGGTCTGGTGTGAATGGAAGTCAAAGTGGACCCAATCATGTAGTCAACATGAAATGCAACACTACAGTTACGTAGCATTTGCTGTCACGGTGATGATTGGTATGAGGTATACGACACATATGATCTGAAGTCGAATACCAACACATATTTCCTTACTTGTCTCACAGATAGACGGCCACCAATTACACAGGGGGACATCGACAGTTCCGAGGACCCACACGCCATTGGTGAGTCGGAACGTCATATACTGGCATGTTGCGGTGGCATGGATGTCTGGGTCAAATGATCAACGTTGTAGTATGAAGTATGGGTGTGTATCACATCTACCTTGCCTACAGTGTGATGATGTTTTGTTGGAAGTCAGAAGTGTGCACTTATTGGTAAGTGACTTTTGACAAATGCATTGGTCTCACAGTTGTGACTTAGCCCATCCCCAGTCAGTGATACACATTGAAAGTAAGGTGCAAATCATTGAGACCATATAGCAAAGTCAACATCACTTTCATCGAAGTTGTGTTGTCAATAGGGGCCTAGCATCATGAACGAAGCAGCGTTAATACATTCCGCGTTTGTTAAAGGTTACTTGTCAATGAGGTACACTGTCACGCTGTGTTTAGTGTGAAAGGGGCGTGCATTGGGTGTTGTGGTTGGCATTCCACAGCAACACCCATTGTATTTGAGGCTGCCCCCTATGTCAAAGTGCGGCATTGATAGTTGCCAGCGCACAATTTAACAACTATGACATCCCGGTTGTAATCTGGCCAAATGAGCAGGAATGCTTTTGGCTCATCATGTTTTCTTTTTACATGTGAGCTGCCTTGTGCAGCACGCATGGGAATAGAAAAATGACATGGTGTGTATAAGTACAGCAAGGTGTCCCTTCCTGTACATACAGAAACATATTTCATTTTTCCCTAATGTATCTTCCCTGTGTGCTGCACGAAACAGCACACATGATAGTTACAACATGGTATTCTAGGATTGAATCTGTGCATGAAGGGGCACCTTCCTGTACAGAAACCAAACTCACCTGCACGCACACACCCTTGCACTCTGGTGCAAGGGTGCCTACGTACGCGCTAAGTTGTGAGACGTAACGCCATCGCTGGGGGAAATGCAAGTCTGCACCACATCCTTGGAAATAGGATGCAGACTTGCATTAGCAAAGTAGCGGAGGGAGACGTTAATCTGAGGAGGCGAACGCCGGTCTCCGCCACTTCCTTGTCAATATGCCCCTAGGTCCATGGGTTCTGTCACCACAACACATGCCTGTGGATTGCAGAGAACACTGATAGTACAGGAGACATGTAAGTGGGCTTGCTGATGACCATCCGATGACATTGAATGCATGTACATCCTTTCCTGAGATGACTGTGCAAGAGTGCATGATGATGCACAGGGAGGCAGTGCATTTCAGTCCGTAAGTGCGCAGACACAGTTTGCAAATGTGAATTTGTAGGTATGCTGCATGCCATCTTCAGAGTAGTGGCAGTGTGTATCTGTGAGCCATGCATATCAATGGCACGTTCCCCAAACACACAGCAAAGTAGGCCAAATTAATCACATTGGCATGTATGGCCACTGCAATTGTGTTGACAAGCTGTCTCCTTGAGGCCATTCCCTGATTGACTCTAGATCAGGTGTGGGAACTCCTCTATCCCATTTGGTGTCATTTCTGTGCACGCATTTACCACGCAAGCTCTAGCTCTGCCTTCAATGCTATGACATTTATTTAACAATGCAGGGCCCGCCAACGCTATCTGTGAATAAGCATTACCCCAAAAAACACTATCAGCATCATGACTCCAGGGTGCCGTCACAAAGGCGAATGCATTGTGACTGTTTGCGTTGTTACGGCCAGCGTATCTTGATTCACTACGGAGTGATCCTAGCGGATACAAGACATGCATGATTGACTGTGAATTTAGAGGAAAAGATGTTTCCCCCTCTCTGCTGCAACACTTCACATATTGTGTAGTAGTTTTGGAGAGCGCAACTGCGCATCATGTATAAGTCAGCGTTCAGCCACACAACGGGTTTCCATGTGTGCTGCTTCATGCAGCATAGTTGAAAGTGTGAGTAGGGCTGTCACAGGATTGTTCCAGGGCAGGTAGGGTAACCTCCAAAAACATTCACAAGCCACCCGTCACACAGACACCCTTGCACTCTGGTGCAAGATTGCCTGTGTTGGCGCAGACTTGATGAACCGCACTCATGTGCTGGGGGACACACATGCCTGCACATGGGCATTGTACCTATCATGCAGCACTGTGTCACTGGAGAGGATGAGGGTGGTGCTGCACACGGGGGGCTAACGCTTCCCTCCTCCGATTGCTTGTACTTGTCACCCTCAGCCCGGGTATGTAATGGAACAATCGTGTGGCACTGTCAGTCTAATTTGGTAGTGACAGTACATGTACCATTCCATGCTCTGTCATGTCAGTCTCCCCAGCATGTAGTCACTGATCCATGCTTCAACATGTCGTTGTCCAGGTCACTTGCTCACTTCACATAGTTACGCTGGAGTGTAGGCTCCCATGTTTAAGTGATCTTGTATTACAGATGTGTATGGAGGACATTGACATTGTCTAAGGGACTCTAATTTGCCTTTGTGTATATTTTACAGACAACATGACGCCAGGCCAACTACATGCCTTCCAGGTGCGGAAGGACCGTTTCAGACATGTTAAGAAGGTGGCAAAGGGGTACCGCAACATGGCCAAGAGGTACCAGGAGGAACGGAAGAAGGGTACATGGAAGGTGGTGCCCGAGCTTGCTCAGACTGTCACACAGCCCATCTCAGGCCCCTCAGGTGTCAGTGGTGGGTCCCAGCCTGGACAGGTGGCACATCCCCCTACGGCCACACGCCCCCCAAGGCACAGTCCCACCTGCAACTGGCGATCAAGTGGTCCCATATACAGTGCGGGACAGGAGGCTCCTTCATGACATTATTGTGTCCCTGGCTGACATCAGGCGTGAAGTGTCTGAGGTGAACAGACAAGTTGCAGACATTAAGAAACACTTTGTACTGCCATGATGGCTGGACCTGTTGGACCCCATCCCCCTCTTCTCCCTTCCCCCAATGTTTTAATATCTATTATTAGGTAGTGTTAGGTTAGTAATTAAATTGTTAGGTAGTGTAGTTTTAGTGTAGGTTTTAGGTAGTGTTAGCTTCTAAGGTAGATTTTAAATTTTATTTAGTAATCCGTATTTGGGGATAAGTTTCCTTTTTGGTGGGGGGTTGATGTTTTCTTGTTAATAAAAAATTAAAAAGAAAAATACAAAAAAAATATATCTTTGTGTAGGTTACATGTGTAGTTAGTTTATGTATAGCTTTGATGTCTTTGTCCTGTTTCGTGGTGTGCCTTAAGGGTGGGAGGGGGGTTGATGTCTAGGATATGTTGTTGCGTGTTTAGGATTAGTTAGGGTAGATAGTTTAGTTAAGTAAGATTTTTCTAGTTAATTTATATTTTAGTAGTAGTTCTAGTGATAAGTGTTAGTATAGGTTACTTCTATTTTTTTAATGTACCAATAAAAGTTTGATACTTTGGATTTCTGCTTGCACTTATGTCAGGGATGATGTTGGGGAGTGTGGCCCATTCCATTGTATGCAACTCTTGCCATCACTGGACTATCCATTGGAATCTGTAAGTCTGCTCATGACATGTTAGTTTGCAGGATGTATTGTGTCAGGATACCTTAGATGTGAGCACAGTGAACTTGCATGGATGACAGGGTGGCAATTTGGATTCACGTCCTAGTCTAGGGACAGTCTTCTGTGACGTTCTACATCTTCAGTGTGACTCACGGATTTGGACAGCACATTGTTGCCCATTTTGCACACAACCTAGTAAGATGGCATGGTGAGTTAATACAGTTAGCTACTGTTATCCATCATGGAGACGGATGTAGGCGCCAGGTTCCACAGATTCCGTCACACACCTGCATGTCAGATACCCCTTGCGCAGAGTACATCTACATTGCACAGACCTGGCCACACTTGCTGCGTAGTGCCAGTGTGTCCGCTTCCTTTGCAAGATATGTTCCTGTGCATGTACGCTCAATCTCCGGGCCATGCATGATATTTTAAATTTCGGTGTGCATTGTGTACAGCACATGGAACAACAGTGTTCCTGATTCACAAGAGTAATCTGAGAGTAAGTGATGACTTGGAATTTCACGTTACTCACAAATGACATTTAGGAGTAGTGCATTTTGGTTTACTGAGTTCACTTCTCCTAAATGCCTTTCGTGACTCACTGGACTTGTCAAGTTATGATATTGTCCCAGCTGACGTTTGGTTGGTGGCACACTGTTCTGCTGCACACAAGGGGGGAAATGTTGCATTGCTCCCTGTAGTGACAGTGTCATAGGGACTTGTCCCAGCTGTTACTTCTGCCATTGGCTCATGGTGATGCCACCCTTGAAATGTTGGCCGTGCATCTGACTATATGCTGAGTGCAGTGCCCCACACATCCCTACACACATTGCCCAATACGCTCGCAGTGGTCACAGCATGAGAGGGGTCAAATTTTAGGTTGCATCGTTTGTCGACAGGGAGGGGCTGACTGACGCCTTGCACTTTGGGTTGAGCCCCTATTTGCAAATCTACTTCACTGAGGCAGACATTGTGGTTCCGTATGTGTATGGTGGACATGTGCCCTTCCGTGTCTTCATAAATGTGAATATGGTGGGCAACATTTTGGGGTGTGACATGCAATGTGCACCATCACAACAGGCTTTGTCCACCACGTAGTGTGTGAGTGGATATGCCAAGATATATTTGTTTTCAAGTGTTAAGGAGGACACTACTTGTGGCCTGCAACAGACTAGGACCTTTTAGCAACCATGCCTTTTCCTTAATGGACGTGGGGCTAGGTTGGTATATTGCTAGATGGTTGTTTTGTAGCAATGGGGGCACAGCTAGTTCACACATACACGCCCATCTCACTGCCTATCTGTATCAGGTAAAACAGGTACATTGCTCGTATTTCCCTTAGTGTACCTTCTGGGTGAATCAGTGTCCTAACACTTTTTACATACTCCTAAACTTGATTGGTCTAGAACTACACACATCTGTATGAGTTAAATAATTGTATTTACATTCAGAGGATGAAGACAGGACCAGTGCTTGGCCATACATGCCCACATTGCATGGATGCCCGTTAGAGGGCCAGACAGAGTCATTTGGTGGTAACAGGTCCAAGGGAAGAGGCATAGTTCAGTCCACGGGCTGATTGCAGTATCATTGGCAAGAAAACAGTGATATGGCAGTCCATGTGGAGGTCCAAGGTGATTGTCGGGGGACAGTGGAAGACAGTGCAAGAAGATTTTCCGTGGCATGATACTAAGCCCGGCACCAAGGAGAAAACTGGCATTTTGGCGTCGATGGATGCTACTGCTTTCTCCTTAGCACAAATGCACTTTCATCCTTATCTTCATCCTCTGATCTGTCATGTGCCTCACATGTGGGTGGTGGTGGTATAGTGGGTGCAGCACTGTGAGACACTGACACATCAGGTGGCGGAGCTGAGGATGTGGAAGCAGCAGCAGCATTCATCGGCGCCAGACCCTGTGGCAGCAATGACGCGATGAGCAGGTGCAGGGCATGATAGAGCCCAGCTACATTGCGCTGGTGTGCGGCCCTGGCAGCCATATCTTGTGCCTGCATCCACTCCATGCTCTCCATTATCCGACAGATGTTGGCCAAGTCCTGGCTGACATTGCTGGAGCCACTCTGAGCAGACAGTTGTTGTTGTCTCAGAATCATGACTCCAGCAATGTCAGCCATGGACCGTTGGAGAGCATCGAGTGGGCTGTGGGTGTCCGTGATCTTCTGCAAGTGGTCCCGGATGGCACTCAGACACCCACGTATGGCCTCAAGTTTTTCCGCCAGGCTCTCAAACCCCACCCGCACCTGTTCAGCCATCTCCCGCTGGACCTCTAGCACACGGCGTTGGAAGGCCAGGTGTGGGTCCTCGAGGTCCTGGGAGCCAGCTGTGGTGGGAGGTGCTTGCTGCTGGTTGGTTTGTGCAGGGGGTGGGGTTGCCACAATGCTGCTGTGTTGCCCTGCTCCTGGAGGTGGGGTGCTGAAGGAGTCTAGCAGATGTTGGAGTTCTTCCTGATTGATGGTGGGGTAATCATCCTCGTCATCAGTGAATGTTGGGCCAGTCTGCTGTCCAGGAGGTGATGTCTCTCCCTCTGCAATGTGATAGGGGAGATACAGTTTAACAGTGTTCATCATGTACGATCATGCATTGGATGAGTTTACAATCAGACTGCAGGACAGTGTACATTCAGACTGTTTTTGAGGAGATGCCTATTTGTTGCAGGATAGTGATGATTTTGTGGACATCGCGGATCTGATGTTGTTGTTGTACATTGTCATCTCACAGTTTCCAGCTATGACAAATGTGATTGTACAATATCTACACACAAGCGTCACAAGTTGTGTCCTCTTTTCATTTGTGTGAGTAATGCAATTTGGCCCACATAGTAGTTAATGTTGATGTGCTCAGATTTGTATGTGTGTGCACTGCATTGTGTGATGGTGGCACCTGCAGCTTTGGTTTAGCTGCCCGTTATACCTTTCAGGCAGTGAGCCTTTAAGTTCTGTGCATTTACAATGCTGGGATGAGGCAAAGTGGGTGGAATATGGGTCTTGGTCAGAGTTGGGAGACTTGTGCATTGTTTGACGTCAAATGTCTTGTTGACGTCAGGGGTTGTACGTACACAAGGATGTGTCAGAGTGTGACTTGCTTGTTTAAGGATGTTGTCCACACTCAGCCACCTCAGTGAGGTGGCCTGCACCATGTTAATATGTTGGTCCTGCAGGCATGCTATTCATCATGCACTGTCACTTGCCTTGTCAATGTGGCTCACGGACACGCAGCACTGCAGAGTACTGCACATGTGCATGTGTTTTGTGAAAGTATAGTTATGTGTGAGTAGGGCACTGTTTAGGCACATTAGCAATGAGAGCTTACTTGCTGCTTCAACATGTGCTGCACTATGTAGTACACATGGACATCCATATTGCTTTGTCTATTGTGATTTGTCTTGTGTGCATGTCGTCCTTCATGTTTTTTCTTGCATGCATTGCTTACTGCCCTCTGTTTGGCTTACCCGTTGTGAGTATGGTTCGGCGTGAGTTTCTATTGTTGTTGCTGTCTAGACAGACAGGGACATGTTACCAAGGAAGTGGCGGAGAGAGGCGTTAGCCATCTTGGCTTCACGCCTCGCGCCACCACTTTGGTAACGCCAGGCTGCACCATGTTAACAAGGATATGGTGCAGCCTGGCGTTTCCCCCTGCGATGGCACAAAATTACACAGCTTAGCGCCAGCGCAGGCACCCTTGCACCAGAGTGCAAGGGTGTCTGCAAGCAGGGAGGTTTGTTTATGTGTAGGTAGTAGTTCCTTCCTGCACATGAACAAACCTAAGAAGACATTTTGTAACTTTCATGTGTGCTGCTTCGTGCAGCACACATGGAAGTTACAAAATGGCATTTTGAAGTACTGTTTGTTCATGTACAGGAAGGGACACCTTCCTGTACATGAACATACCATGGTATTTTGCTTTTTCCATGTGGGCTGCACAAGGCAGCACACATGAAACAAGCAAAAACAAGGGGAATTAATGCATTTCTCCTAGTTTGCAACCTTAGGCCCATGATTTTTCTGGTGTTGAGATCGGCACTGCCACCTATAATCGCCTACCTTGATGATGGATGGCAGCGTCGACTTCAATGGGTGTTGTGGTGGGACGCCCACCACAACACCCACTGCACGCCCCCTTTCACACAAAGTTTAGCGTGAAAGGGGCCCTATTCTCAAGGCAGCGTAAAGCCACTTAACGTGGCTTTAAGACACGTTAAGTGACTTAACGCTGCCTTGATAATGGGGCGCTGACCCTATCGCCACCCAAACGTCACAAAAAGTGACGTTGTGGTGGCGATAGGGGCTTGATAATATGCCCCATAGTGTCAGCACCCATTACCCTCAAGGTTGATCCCACGTGTGGTGTGTAAGTGGTCAGTTTTCTGATATATGTGCATTTAATGATGCCTATTTATGGTGCTCAGGCCTGGTCACCACCACCCTCACAAGAGATGCAAATGGGCGGGTGATGTGTGTTTGTGTATGTGCCACGCAGCTGCTGACATGGATGATACATGCTGTCCTGGTTCTGGTATTCAATGCCTGGCTTAGCGTGTGGGTGATAACTACCTGACTGCATATTTGTTCACTGACACAGTTGACTTACCAAACAGTTACGTTGAATTGTACATGATGGTGTGATGGGCAACTCACGTCAGGACTGATGTGGGATGCTGTTTTCTGTATGGCAGATGTGTACACTTGTGGGTGTAGGAGTGCAATTTTAGCTAAGGGTTGAGGGTGAAATTTGGGCGTTTGTCTTTATTTGTTTCAAATTTGCTGTCCTTGCTTGTCATACTTTGGCAGTGAGACCGCTTTACAGGCACATTGTGGTTCAGGGAGTATGTCACACAGACAAGGCATGCAGTACATATTT
Organism: Calotriton arnoldi; assembly: GCA_963921515.1. Taxonomy (NCBI): domain Eukaryota; kingdom Metazoa; phylum Chordata; class Amphibia; order Caudata; family Salamandridae; genus Calotriton; species Calotriton arnoldi. The sequence continues at coordinate 279,398 of CAWUFW010006999.1, read as the reverse complement.
GTGTGACACATTCCTGATCTGCATTGTCCACGTACTGTGGTGTTGTAGGCATGTCCCCTGCTCATTGTATTCCATCGCCCTTTGAGTGAAGTGTGCTGTTTGTGTGCAATTTTGGATGTGCAACTTTTATCCAGCGGCCTACATGGTCAATTTGTTGTGACATTGCATGCGTGTGTGGTATGCAGACTCACTAGATGTTTCCCCACTTGGTGTACACCGGACTGCATCTCAAGAACAGGCAAGGGGGCACATTGCCTGGAAATGCAGGTGATGTCAGATTTTCCCCCTTGCCACATCACCACGCACATACAAGTTCCCTGCACAAGGACACATCTCTCTCTGACGCCAAACTGCGAATGCACTGTGAATGTGACTGGTCATGTGCACGATAAGGCATGCCACCACCAATGTCAGCACACCTGCAGCATTGTGCACATGTGTTTCAGTAGTGTGCAGGAATGTGCATGTGCATATAGGTGGACTTTACTGCGCATACACAACCTTGCACACTACTCAGACACATGTGCACAATGCTGCAGGTGTGCTGACATTGGTGGTGGCATGCCTTATCGTGCACATGACCAGTCACATTCACAGTGCATCCGCAGTTTGGCGTCAGAGAGAGATGTGTCCTTGTGCTGGCTATTTGTATGTGCGTGGTGATGTGGCAAGGGGGCCATTTTGCCACTGTGAGGCATCTCAAGTTGTTGTGCCACTTTGACATTTGATGTAGCACTTTTGGAGTGGTCCGACGTTGATCTTGGACTATGTTGGGCTTACTTTTCTGTGCACATTTACAAGTCTGTGTGCCCGCCAATGTGTGTCGTGCAATGTGTTGTTTGAGAAGGGTGATATGACCCTATGCCACCATGGACAGGGGTATCCGGGACATGATCCACAGTAATTGTGGGTATGCACTTCAATTCATTTAATTGTACATGAGTGCCACTGGGCCCATCCACCCCCGTCCACCCCGTCCCTGGTTGATGCTCACCCTGGTGTTGTTGTGTCTGGTCACGTTCAGCAGTATCCTGGCCCGCAACTCCAACCACCGTCTCCTCACTGATGACTCTGGACACCTGCTCCTCCAACTCATCCAGCTCCTCCTGTGGCGCTGGACTCCCACCTCCAGTCTGCTTAGCTGCTTTCAGGTTGGCTGCTAGTTTCTCCTTGGTTTTGCGCTTGGTATCATGCCAGCGTTTCTTGCAGTCGTCCACTGTCCTCCTCCTCTCTCCGACGGCATTCACCTTGGACACAATGTCCTGCCATATTTCTTTTTTTCTTGCCAATGTCACTGTGGCGGTGACAAACAGTTCTTGTTGGTGTTCAGTCACCTCCGCAATCAGGACCTGGTTTCCCTGGTTGCTGAACTTAGGATTCCACTTCCTCTTGGCCTTCACATGGGTCTCTGGCTGGTCCTCCTGGGTATTTGTGGGGTTGTTTGTGGCCTCAACACTGGTCCCAGCTTCATCCATTGCTTCTCTGGTATTCTCCATTTTTAAATTTTTTTTCCTCCTTGGCGGGCCTTTTATAGTGCATTCTCGCGCTGAACGCTTAAAATGCAGGCCTGGTGCCAATTAGCGATCGGATTCTGTCACTGATTGGCCCATCGCCACTTTTTTTACGTTAGCATGAGATTATTTATCGCCGTCACGCTAAATCTATCGCCGTGCATTTCCGCCAGAAAGGGAAGCTATCGCCTATTAGCGGCGTGTTGCTAATACGCCGCTAACACGGCAATAGATTCCGGCGTTCGGCGGCGATAGAAAATCTCGTGCTAAACGCGGTTAGCGATATATATCGCCATTTGTTGCTAATATCCCCCCTATGTTAAAGTTCTAAGAAGTCTTAGTGGTAACGATGCCTTGTGGAGGTTCTAACAGAGAAGAGAGGAAATTGATTTTTGAGGAAGAAGGGTGCCTGTTGTGGGAGGTGGATTTTACCTTATATTATGGGCCTGATTTCGACTTTGGCAGATGAGTACTCTGTCACAAATATGATGTATATTCTTTCTGCCTAATTACGAATGCATTGTATCCTACTGCATTTATATTAAGACAGACAGGATATCCATCACATATATGACAGATATTCCGTCCGCCAAATTACAATATCATTATATTCTAATACCTTTGTAATTAGACGGATGGGACATCCGTCACATTTGTGACAGAGTACCCATTAGCCAAACTCCAAATCAGGCCAAATGTGACTAATAGGAAAAGGTAAAAGATGAGGTGAAGGGCAGCACCTTGGAGATGCCACTGTAGGAACACATGAAGGGAAAGCTGGATAAAGCAGTATTACAGTGGGCACTGGAGGTGCAGAAGCACAGAGGCCTACATTTAGAGCAAGAGACAAAATACCGCCAACAGGATGAGATGGCAGTCTAGATGCAGCCGCATGGGGAACACAGAGAACGTAAAGTGTAAACAATTAGAGAAAAAGGAGGGCAAATGCATCAGTAGAATTGAAGACTGGTGTGCATTGGACAAAACAAGTGAGGCTTGTGATATGAGAATGGGTGGACTGAGGATTATATGGAGGTGGAAGCTGCATGGGACAGAGGAAGAGAAGACTGTGGATGTTAGGATAGAGACACGAGGGGCAGGAAGAATAAGAACACAGGGTCAGCTGGGATCAATATGGGTCATACGCATGGTGAAACTGCAGCAACATCCAGGAAGTAATTTGTGACAAAGTAAAATGTAAAAAAAAAAAAAAAAAACAATAACAGCTGTGATGCACTCTAATTCAACTATTAATCACTGTAACCACTGATTCAAAATTATTCTGTGTTGGTGTGCACTCTCTGAGGTGGTTCCACCCTACCACCGATTCAACAAAGAAAATAGTAACTGGGCCAAGACTGACCCAGACAGTGTATGCACTACCTTTTATACACTCAAAATGAGTGTGTTATCAAGCTCCTATTCAATTATAAAACTATTCAAAAACAACTTTATACCATGTCTCAATATTTATCAGAAATTACATTCAGAGTTTCAACAAGACAAACAAAACGCTGTATTCATCCATCTTTTCCATGATACTTCTTTTATTCATGAAGCAAAAGTTCAAAATTCTGTGCTGTTTCCAAATATGCACATATTGCAGATGAACAAAGATGAGCTCATTCCCAATGCATTTCGGGTGTGTCTCACACCCTTCGTCAGGGAAATCTACAATCAAATCATGTACATAATCAATAACTGACATTCAGCCTTTAAACTTGTTTCAAACAAAAAAGCGACCTTTTTAATCCGGGAGGAATTATAGAATAATTAAAAAAGCAAGTAAAACAACAGCCAACCATGTGATACCAACAAGGTGCAACGACAGAAAAGAGAGATTCCATGCCACCAACCAAAAGAAGTGCTGGGAAATAAATTAAAAATAAATTGATAATCGCTCCTCTGTGTTCTAGTGTGGATTCACCCTCTGTGCAAAAAAGTGGTATAGCAACTAAATAAAATACCTCCACTTATGTACTCCAGACCCATAGTTCTCTAGAAATGCGCGTTTACACCTCTCATGCTTCAACTATCCAAGAATTTCAATCCCCACTAAATCAGAATAAATCACGAGTAGTCAGACTGTACCGCAGTAATACTGTAATGACAAATATGGAGAACAAATCAACCATAAACAAACACTAAGTTTACGAGGTTAAACACGAGATCACTGTGCCTCAATTATATGCTCACCTGCCTTGCAGTGTGCCAAACAGTGCGGGGGATCTATCTCCAAAGCGTTAAGTACTACACATCAGTGTCCGTTTCCTGCAGAAAATGCAGGGAGACTTATAAACAAAGATTCCCCCTCACCTTATCCGCTCACTCTACAAAAAATAATAAATAATAAACTAACTTACTATGCAAGGCTGATCCACTGTGATTTCAACTGCCACAACACTAACGCGAATGTTGAAAAGCGCGCGCTCGACCGATAACTCCAGGACGCTCTAAAGGATCGTCCCGATTAGTCCGTCCTCCTGCAGCGTAACCCGCGTTCTACGTACCAAAAAGAAACGCTGGAACGTAAACTGAATTACCATCTTGGAAGGTATGACTTGATCAAATCATTCCCTCTCACAACACGTAACACACGTTCTCTGTATTATAAATAAAAAACGGACTGAAATATAAACCGAGCTGCCGGCTTGAAGATTATGAAGCATGCTTAAAAGCACAAAAGCCCCACTAGCACCGTGAGTAATAAATAAAACGGACTCCTAATTCAAAATTATGATAGCGACAGATATGAAAAGAAAAGGAAGGAGGCCAAACAAAATTAACATATATAAACGATATATGAAATAAAAATTATAAAAAACATGTACTTTTACAATGGTGCAGTACAATAGTAAACATAATAAAAGCATGAGCATTGAACAATATAAAACTTCAAATTGTCCTAATGTCAAAATTAATCCTCTTACAAATACATACTACTTCTACTATGTAAACCATTACATGCTGTTCCAGAAAACGTACACAAGAGCATCATAAATGCCCAAACGACAACCAGATCTTATACTGGATTACTTGCAACCAAAATGCTGGTCTATTGATCACTGACAAAACATCTCACAATAACATAAACACAATTCAAGTAAACTTAGCACAAAAATATATGAATAAAATCAAAACATCCTACATAATCAAAAATTGCAAATGAAATAAAAACTCTGCTGATAACATCATCATGTGCTGTGTTGTGAACAGACATAATAATAATACTGATACAGAAATACAAATCAGTGACATTGTGCACGAAAACAAATAGAGTTAAACATTAAAAACATGAAAAACAGAATCTCTGAGATAATATCCTCTGAATCTATCTCACCTGTCGTATCACTAGAAATTAACTCTTATTATTAATGCTTATGTATCTACATCTAGATCATGAAGAATGGTGTAGTACTACAGAAAGCAAGATAACTCCAATTTATCATTAAGACCTTTGGGGGTCAAGGTATCCAAATACCGAATCCAAAATGTTTCCCTTTGCGTAATAAATTTAGATGTATCTCTATCATTGCAACTCAAGATGGTTTCTAGTACTGTGAATCTCAACTGAGCAATGGTATGGTGAGCATCAACCCAGTGACTAGCCAATGGTGAACTCATCACTCGAGTCCTAATCCGACTTTTGTGTTCTGTGATGCGAGTCCTTAACGATCTTTCAGTCTTCCCTACGTAATACAGGGCACATGGACATCGTATTGCGTAGATGACATTCTGTGTGTTGCAATTTGCCGTAAACCGTAATGTTATAGGCTTACCTGACCACGGATGTGAAATAGATGTGCCTGTCAAGACATTATTGCAGTGTGAACAATTGTAGCATTTTGACATGCCCTTGTGTAACTGACTCTCACTAATATCCTTCTTTCTTAGTAACTCCCGTAGATTGTTAGACCTCTTGTATGCAAAAATGGGAGGATCTTGAAAAAGTTTACCAAAATCAGGTTCTGTTTGCAACAATTCCCACCGATGCAAAATCACTTTCTTAATTGCATAAGACTGGGTTGAAAAAGTAGAGACATACACCTCTCTTCTATCTTGAACCTTCTCTTTTTCTCCATCAATGTCTCTCTTGGGATCTCCTCTACCCTTCTTGCTGATGCCTCCACTATCTCACTTGGATAACCACGGTCTAAGAAACTTTTTTTCGCAACCTCTAGTGCTGTGGTGCAATAAAGACTGTTCGATGTAATTCTCTTTATCCGCACAAACTGTGAGAAAGGAAGATGTTTTTCAAGGGTTCAGGATGGAAGCTACTGTATAATAATGTGTTATTGCGATCCGTGGGTTTCTTAAATACCGTCGTTGTAATTACTGTGTCACGCAATTCCACATTAACATCTAAAAAGGTATTCTCTGCCTGTCCAAACTGTAAGTGAACTTGATCCGTGGGTTTATGTCATTCAAAAGCGCTAACTTACTCTCCAGCTCTTCTTTTTTACCTTGCCATATGATATATATCAAGTTCACTTACAGTTTGGACAGTTTGGACAGGCAGAGAATACCTTTTTTAGATGTTAATGTGGAATTGCGTGACACAGTAATTACAACGACGGTATTTAAGAAACCCACGGATCGCAATAACACATTATTATACAGTAGCTTCCATCCTGAACCCTTGAAAAAACATCTTCCTTTCTCACAGTTTGTGCGGATAAAGAGAATTACATCGAACAGTCTTTATTGCACCACAGCACTAGAGGTTGCGAAAAAAGTTTCTTAGTCCGTGGTTATCCAAGTGAGATAGTGGAGGCATCAGCAAGAAGGGTAGAGGAGATCCCAAGAGAGACATTGATGGAGAAAAAGAGAAGGTTCAAGATAGAAGAGAGGTGTATGTCTCTACTTTTTCAACCCAGTCTTATGCAATTAAGAAAGTGATTTTGCATCGGTGGGAATTGTTGCAAACAGAACCTGATTTTGGTAAACTTTTTCAAGATCCTCCCATTTTTGCATACAAGAGGTCTAACAATCTACGGGAGTTACTAAGAAAGAAGGATATTAGTGAGAGTCAGTTACACAAGGGCATGTCAAAATGCTACAATTGTTCACACTGCAATAATGTCTTGACAGGCACATCTATTTCACATCCGTGGTCAGGTAAGCCTATAACATTACGGTTTACGGCAAATTGCAACACACAGAATGTCATCTACGCAATACGATGTCCATGTGCCCTGTATTACGTAGGGAAGACTGAAAGATCGTTAAGGATTCGCATCACAGAACACAAAAGTCGGATTAGGACTCGAGTGATGAGTTCACCATTGGCTAGTCACTGGGTTGATGCTCACCATACCATTGCTCAGTTGAGATTCACAGTACTAGAAACCATCTTGAGTTGCAATGATAGAGATACATCTAAATTTATTACGCAAAGGGAAACATTTTGGATTCGGTATTTGGATACCTTGACCGCCAAAGGTCTTAATGATAAATTGGAGTTATCTTGTTTTCTGTAGTACTACACCATTCTTCATGATCTAGATGTAGATACATAAGCATTAATAATAAGAGTTAATTTCTAGTGATACGACAGGTGAGATAGATTCAGAGGATATTATCTCAGAGATTCTGTTTTTCATGTTTTTAATGTTTAACTCTATTTGTTTTCGTGCACAATGTCACTGATTTGTATTTCTGTATCAGTATTATTATTATGTCTGTTCACAACACAGCACATGATGATGTTATCAGCAGAGTTTTTATTTCATTTGCAATTTTTGATTATGTAGGATGTTTTGATTTTATTCATATATTTTTGTGTTAAGTTTACTTGAATTGTGTTTATGTTATTGTGAGATGTTTTGTCAGTGATCAATAGCCCAGCATTTTGGTTGCAAGTAATCCAGTATAAGATCTAGTTGTCTTTTGGGCATTTATGATGCTCTTGTGTACGTTTTCTGGAACAGCATGTAATGGTTTACATAGTAGAAGTAGTATGTATTTGTAAGAGGATTAATTTTGACATTAGGACAATTTGAAGTTTTATATTGTTCAATGCTCATGCTTTTATTATGTTTACTATTGTACTGCACCATTGTAAAAGTACATGTTTTTATAATTTTTATTTCATATATCGTTTATATATGTTAATTTTGTTTGGCCTCCTTCCTTTCTTTTCATATCTGTCGCTATCATAATTTTGAATTAGGAGTCCGTTTTATTTATTACTCACGGTGCTAGTGGGGCTTTTGTGCTTTTAAGCATGCTTCATAATCTTCAAGCCGGCAGCTCGGTTTATATTTCAGTCCGTTTTTTATTTATAATACAGAGAACGTGTGTTACGTGTTGTGAGAGGGAATGATTTGATCATTTCATACCTTCCAAGATGGTAATTCAGTTTACGTTCCAGCGTTTCTTTTTGGTACGTAGAACGTGGGTTACGCTGCAGGAGGACGGACTAATCGGGACGATCCTTTAGAGCGTCCTGGAGTTATCGGTCGAGCGCGCGCTTTTCAACATTTGCGTTAGTGTTATGGCAGTTGAAATCACAGTGGATCAGCCTTGCATAGTAAGTTAGTTTATTATTTATTATTTTTTGTAGAGTGAGCGGATAAGGTGAGGGGGAATCTTTGTTTATAAGTCTCCCTGCATTTTCTGCAGGAAACGGACACTGATGTGTAGTACTTGAAATGAAATGAATGAAATTCGTACTTGTAAAGCGCACTTATACCCCCAAAGAGGTGTCCTGGCGCTGTACGCATACCGCTGTGGAACCCTTCCTGGCTTTTCCCTGTGAAATGTCCACTCCTGGGCACCCCCAGGGTGAAGCCAGGCATCCCAGCGCTGTTGGGGCCGTTGTGGAGATTAAGCAAGCTATTGCCCAGAGTTGCAGAGTGGGACCCATGATTAGAATAGGCACCGAGGCGAGAATTATCAGGTCCGAGGAAATTGAGCCCAAGACCCGCCGAGGCGGGAATTGAACCCTGGTCCCGGGCCAGATCTCTGCATCAGGGTCTGCCGCTCTAACCATTGAGCCACACTTCTCCACAATGCTTGGAGATAGATCCCCCGCACTGTTTGGCACACTGCAAGGCAGGTGAGCATATAATTGAGGCGCAGTGATCTCGTGTTTAACCTCGTAAACTTAGTGTTTGTTTATGGTTGATTTGTTCTCCATATTTGTCATTACAGTATTACTGCGGTACAGTCTGACTACTCGTGATTTATTCTGATTTAGTGGGGATTGAAATTCTTGGATAGTTGAAGCATGAGAGGTGTAAACGCGCATTTCTAGAGACCTATGGGTCTGGAGTACATAAGTGGAGGTATTTTATTTAGTTGCAATATTTTTAATTATTCTATCACTCCTCCCGGATTAAAAAGGTCGCTTTTTTGTTTGAAACAAGTTTAAAGGCTGCATGTCAGTTATTGATTATGTACATGATTTGATTGTAGATTTCCCCTGACGAAGGGTGTGAGACACACCGAAATGCATTGGGAATGAGCTCATCTTTGTTCATCTGCAATATGTGCATATTTGGAAACAGCACAGAATTTTGAACTTTTGCTTCATGAATAAAAGAAGTATCATGGAAAAGATGGATGAATACAGCGTTTTGTTTGTCTTGTTGAAACTCTGAATGTAATTTCTGATAAATATTGAGACATGGTATAAAGTTGTTTTTGAATAGTTTTATAATTGAATAGGAGCTTGATAACACACTCATTTTGAGTGTATAAAAGGTAGTGCATACACTGTCTGGGTCAGCCTTGGCCCAGTTACTATTTTCAAAGTAAAATGTAAGGCACTTAATGCCAGTCTAGCACATCTGTGCAGTTGTGTGTGACACCACTGAAAGGAATGATTTTCAAGTTTCATTTTGCCATTTGCAACACATAGCTAGTTGCTTTGGTCACAAGCTCCTTTTCATCTTCGAGATGGTTCCTTTCTGGAAGTCACTTCACTTCTGGTAACATATTGCAGTTACGTTTTGCAGGGCCTTTACTGTTCATGTTGTTTTTATCGTGACCCACAGTCATTTTGGAGCTCACATTTTGAGGCTGCTTTGCTTCGTGGACACTAGAGCACAACACAAATCCGGAAAAGGAACCTCCTGTGCCCCAAATGGATGGACTTCGCAATTGGGTCATTTATGACTGGTGAAGCAGGTAATGCTTCTTCAATGACAGTAGCACCTTAAGATCGATTGGCTGTGTCAACTTCAAACACTCTCCCTTAATGGGGACTTGTACTGTGGGGGTTGACGCAGGAGTTGGGCTCCAGCTCACAACATATTGGAGCATGGGAACTACATGGTTAGCGGCAGTGGTCGGAAACAAATGGTGGAGACCAAGGGTAGGGCATCAGACACTGATGCCATCTGACAGGGTCTGTGTGGACAACAAAGGTGGCTGGGGGGAACAGAAACAATCTTTCTCCAAATATTGTAGAATTTACTTAAAAAAATATGTTATGCCATGACTGAATATATTTGCTACATTTCCGATTATACCATCAAATGTACCAACTGTCAACAATAATTAGGTTCAAAGCCAGTGGGAAGCAAAACAGGCTGTGGACCTGTGACGACTGTGTACGTAAGCTCAGAAACACATCTAAAACTGTGATATAAAAATGCAGTTGTTGATAATCTCACAATTAAACAATGTGTCAATCACAAACATTGTGGATAATATTCACTTCTATCTGGTGTGCGCAGCTGTAATGTGGTAGTGGACTAGGTACAAATGTCTTTGGGAGGAACTGCGGTATTATCTACTATTGCTTTTGAAAGAGCTCTAGGCTACCTGAAAGAAAGCTTTATTACAGGAAGTGCCACATATATTGTACAGGCAAAATGGGGCAGCTCATTAGCAAACCACGATGAGGTTCAGAGGCATAGTACCACCAGTCGGCAACACTCCCCACCCCCCCACATTTGGTATGCATGCACAATACGTAAATAAACACACCACACAATTTTGGTTTGGGTAAATATTGCTGCAGGTTTATTACATACAACGGTATGCAATCTGGTGGGTTATCTTACGGGCGATCCAAGGGCATGCAGCCATCTGGGCCGCATGCCCGCCTGATGAGCCAAGCAGCACTGGGGCGAACCCCATCGGTGCCGCCCCTTCCGGTGATCCACACGGGGATCACGTGACCCTTGGTCCCATACTACTCACGCCCCTTTCAGGGCGGAGCGTAGCAAGGCAAGCCCCCGGTTGTTCAGGCCCACAACCGCCCGAAGGACTAACGGGGCGCCGACACGGTTTTCCAGGAACCTCCCATGAGGCTCCTGGCTTTGGCTCTGGCACCCCTATGTGCCGCGCAGAGGTACCCTTCTGTACCCATTTGCTTCCAGATCACCCTGTAACTCCGCCACAGCTCTGGAGGTGGCCACCGTCGCCTCCAGAGCCCCCCACCTGTCCGGGGTGCAAAGAGGAAGTCCAGTAGGTGGGGGGAGCCCTATATCCCCTTCCACCGCTCCTCGCGCCCCGGAAGTGACGCGCCGCCTGTGCGCTGCAGCCCCGGCTGCAAAGGAGTGGGGGACTCCTCCCAGAGGGTCCCTGCCCCTAGGCAAGGAGGGGGTGGGCTGGTGCCTCGCTGGAACTAGAGGCCCGCCCTCTTTAGTGGCCCCCTGCGGGCGCCTCGGGCAGCCACACATTGACAGCACTGACTGAGACACGCTCTTCTCACAGTCCCGCCTTAACTGTGAAGAGCTGCTGCAAGCAATACTATCAGGTTTAGTATGTGTGCGCTTATTCAAGGCATGCCATTGGCCCTGCAGAAAGACGCAACAGGAACAAACTCATTTTTACATATCCCCTGTGACAGTTAGGACTCACCTGTGATAGTGCATGCGCTGCATTTGCTCTCGCTTGTGAGAGGTATTGTATACAGCAAAGATGTTGGAGCCCACCAATTGCTTACTATTCCTTTGCTTCATTGTCATTCAGATTTTCTGACTCCTAATTGGGCAGTGTCTGCCAGCTTCACTTCCTCTTCTTTCCTTGAGAGCATGGACCAAGTGTGCAGATTGATTGTTTTTGATCAGAGTCCTTACACTGCTACTCATGCTGGGGTTGAGGCATTTTTTTCCCTTATTACCTCCCTCATGTAAGACTCTCTCATGTTATTCTCTATCACCTGGTCTCCTTCCTTTTGTGCTTGCCCACGGAATCTCACCGCCCCCACCCTCCACAATGTTGCTTTTGTTTGCAGTTTTATGTAGAACAAACTCAAACCAAAGGTATTGGAGTGTTTTAGAATACCACCAATTACATTATACAAGTACACTTGCATTGTTTTAGGCACAGCGATTTGACAAGAATCACAGGATATTAAGCCAATTCGAACCTGGTTTCCCTGTTTCAAAGCTGGCAGCTTTGGCTGTAACACCACATCCTCTCAACAACGTTCTTTCATGTTCATCCCCACACTCCACTGCTGTAGGAAATTAATGTTTTAAAAAATGGAAGGAAATGTTGGCCCAACATAAACCTTTTGCTGCAAGGCACTTCATTAATCCTTTAAAATAAATTGCAGCTAAATTGTCCTTTTTGTTCCTGAAAGTGCATGCACATCGTTCAAACAAGACTCACTTAGCGTGTATGTTTTAACTTTATTTCTCTTAAGGTCAGATATAGTCGGTTAATGCACTTGCGTAAACCCCAGCCGTAATACCAGTTTTGTTATGTTCTGGCCGGCTTCTTTCTGTGTCTGTTTCTTCCACTTTACAGTGCTGGCGGCTCCTGGGCATGCACCTCAGCCTGTGCGAACTCTGCCAAGCAGCATGAGGCACTGACTGCTGTTTATCAAGCTAGTTGGGCAGCTGATATGTGATAGAGGCAGGCGTGGCGGGTGCAGGTAAGCGCGGTGGGGCGGTGGAGCGGGGCGGGGCAGGGGGGAAGTCGACAGATGACGGAAGAGGTTTTATTTATTTAATTTTACCTATTCGGTTGTCTGTCAACTTCCCCCCTCCCAACCCACCCACCGCGCTTACCTGCACTGGCCGCCACTGGATAGAGGTAGTCCAATTTACATAGGTAGAGAGGGTGACAGAGATTTGTGTGCATGCCACACAATGCCACTCCAGTCCATGCCACACACTGCCACTCCATGCCACAAAATGGCACACAATTTCATTCCACTCACCACACCACACAATACCAAACAATTCCACTCGAGTCCACACAATTCTACTCAACTCCACGCAGCAGCACACAATTCCACTCCATTCCACGCCACACAATTCCAATCCACACTATACAGTTCCTGTACACTACACACAATGCCACACAGTTCCACTCCATGCCACACATTGCCGCACATTTCCATAACACTCCACACAATGCCATACAATTCCACTTCATCCCACACAATGCCACACAATTCCACTCCACCCCATGCCACACAATGCCAGACAATTCTGCTTCACACAATGCCACACAATTCCACTCCACTCCACACAATGCCATCCAAATCTACTCCACTCCATGCCACACAGGGCCTTACAATTCCACTCCACTACAATGCACTCCACTCCACTCCACAGAATGCCACACAATTCCACTCCACACAGTGTCACACAATTCCACTTCACTCCACACATATCCACTCCACTCCATCCCACACAGTGCAACACAATTCCATTCCATTCCACACAATGCCACTGCACTCTGCACCACACGTCACACAATTCATCCACACTCTACTCCATGCCACACTGTTCCATTGAACACTCACAAAGCCATTCCATCCCACTCCACTTCACACAACACAGCACCACTCCACTTGATTCCACACAATGCCACACAACTCTGCTCCACCCAATGCCACAGAATTCTACTCCACACAATGCCACACAATTCTACTCCAATCCACATGATGCCACAGAATTCCACTTCACTCCACTCCACACAATGCCACACAAAGCTTTTCTACTCCACACAATGCCACACAATTCAACTCCACTCCAAACCACGTCACACAATGCCATGCAATTTCACTCCACTCAACGCCACACAATGCCAGCCCACTCTACACAGTGCCACACAATTCAACTCCACTCCAATCCACTTCACTCCACTACACACAGTTCCACTCCACACAATGACACTCCACAAATTAATAGATCTCACATAGGCGAGACCTATTGGCAGTGCCAGTGCTTGTTTACCACTTACCAAAACAAACTGTTGCATAAGAAAATGAAAACATCTGCAAACTTCAGTTGGTGGATCAAAAATGTCAACTTCACCATAGCAATGAATGGCTGAAGTGGACTCACCCAAATAAGTAAAACACTGCCTTCATCTGGAAGGAAGTACGTTAGTGCACTGCCAGTAGTTGACAGAAAGCCTTAGTACATTAATTGTTCATTCTTAATGCGAGGTTGTGTTTTGTAGAGAGTTGGAAGATTGCATCTGGTCTTCCAGAGGATTTTTTCTCGAAGTCCTGTTTTTTCCCCAAGTTCTGAAAGCAGTACTGCTTTGAATAAAATTTCTAACATACTTCAGTCCTGAACTGAATGGGTGCCTCTACAACGCAGCTTGCTGGTCCATGAGAAATGTCCAGTATCAACAGGTCAACTTGAATTTATGTAGGCAAGCAACACATTTTCTTCTGTCTCAGAATGTTGAAGATACTCTGGACTCAGTGGGGGCAGGCAGAATTCACTGCCAGGATCTTGACTTCCATTATGCTTGGCAAACATAGTTTATAAAGTTTCGGCTCCAATAGATGGATAAAAAAAAAATATGTCGGAGGATCTGTGCTTTTCCTATGAATTAGGTATTAAGTCAAAGGGATTCATGATTTTTCATGAAAATATTGGTATAGGCCAGACTTTCCTTAAGGAGCACTTCTGAGTGCCCATCATAGGTTTTGAAATGAGGGGCCATATAATGATGGCTCTGCGCAGAGCCGAACACCTGTTTTTTAGGTCTCGCCTGAGCCAGCGCATGCGCTGCTCTGGCGAGAGTTTTAGTAAGCGGGTTTTGGAAGTGCAAACAGCACTGGCGACCAGCTTGCGTTCACGTGAGCGTGCACGCGCGTCACGGGTCATTAAGTGCATCGCGATCGCGATCACTTTCACTTTCGCTGCTTTTAAGTAAAGAAATAGATTATTTTTCTATTTCTTTACTTTTTCTATAATCGCGGCACCCGCGCTTTACTTTAACATTAAAAGTAAAGCGCGGGTGCATGATATAGCAAAAGTAAAGAAATAGATTATTTTTCAATTTCTTTACTTTTGCTATAATCGCGGCACCCGCGCTTTACTTTTAATGTTAAAGCGCTTTACTTTTAATGTTAAAAGCAAAACGCGGGTGCCGCGATTATAATGGTGTAGCCAATAGGTCTCGCTTTTGGGACCTTATAAGTATTTAGTTATGCAACTGTTGCATGGCTAAACACTTATAAGGTCCCAAAGGCGAGACCTATTGGCTATGCCAATGCTTGTTTGCACTTGAGATGTCTAAAGTTCAAAGATATAACTCAGGATTTCTCTGAATTAATGCATAAACGTTAGACAGAACAAGTCGGAAATAGAGAGAGCCAATGTCTGCTCACTTTTTCCGACTTGTCCTCCTTAAGGTCCCCTACTGCTAATCCTGGATGGAGCAGCCCTGTTCCTTATAACAGCTTGGCAACTTACCAGAAATTGTAAATTCCGCAGGTAATTATGATAAATATGTGCTACCCCCACACTTCTTTCCTCTACAAACTATGCTTCAGTGTATCTATAAATTCACCACTAGTAGGGTTCACTCCTCTGAATCTCATCTATGACATCCAAACTTTTCTCACAACTCTCAAAACAACACTGTGCCAACTAAAGTAGCTTGGTACAGGACCATAGGCCTTGCAAGTGGTATGGAAAGGGCTATATTAATATCAGTGGATTACTATCAAAATTACTTTAACACAGCATTGAGAAAAAGCTGTCTGCTTTGGTTACCTCTGTGCAGAAAGGAGACAGGCATATTTGGGACAGAAATGTTGAGACGATAGCATATGTAATACAAATACAATAAAAGTAAATATAGCACAATAAAAGATATAAATGAAAAAGAGTGTTTGATCTTCATGAACGTAAGTTTGCGGTGGGGCATAATAATAACAATATTGATAATAATAACAATAATGATAATTTATTGTGCATTTAATTGTGTCGAAAATCAAAACGTGGTTTAAAATGTAATAGTATATTTTTGGGTTCACCAAATTAAATTGCTTCTCACTTTATGTATGTCGGAAGGATAACAATTAACTCAAATAGCTTTGTTACAACTGAGGCTTATTACTAGTCTGGTCGCCTCTTAGTGGCAGGCATCACAACAAACACACTTTTGATCATTGTAAATTTACGAAGGAAGGGACCGCACGTGGCTTAATTTGCAGATCATTTTAGTTTCAGTGGTTTTGTAGACTTTAATATTGTTGTGTTTGTTGTGCAGTGTTCTCATTTTCTAATAATTTTTGCTGATAATTATGATCATCCAATTCCCCGGGGTTATCCAGGAAATTATCTTGTTTTTTTTGTTGACTGACAGGCGTCTCTGACTGTTTATTCTGTACTTCCCACGACTTTCTTCACTATTCATGATAGAATTAAAGCGTCTGTCGGTACCTGGGCTCTGCACAGTTCTCCTCAAAGAGGCTTTTTAAAAATAAAAAAATAAAAAATGATGTACTCTTTATTGGTTTTCACTACGATATAAACATAACGGACCTGATTCACAAAGGTAAAGTTAGATGAAAGTCTAACTTTAGGACTTTCGGTATTCACAGAGGGCATTTACTACTCGTAAATGCCCTTCGTGAATACCCAAAGTCAAATTTTACGACTTTCAGTATTCACAAAGGACATTTACGAGGAGTAAATTCCCTTTGTGAATACCCAAAGTCAAACTTTACGACTTTCAGTATTCACAAAGGGCATTTACGAGAGTAAATGCCCTTTGTGAATACCGAAAGTCGTAAAGTTTGACTTTCGTCTAACTTTAACTTTGTGACTCAAGCTCATTATTTTGAATCATCAGTTTTTCAGTACTTATCTGATTCAGAAAGAGTACAGCATTAGTAACAGTTTCCCAATTCCCCCAACCCCCACTGCTCCTGTCCTTCAGTAGTGATATGTAAACCGGTACCCATTGGCGATGAGGCGTAACAAACATTCTGAGCCCAATTGCCCCCCCTCCCCAGGGACCGAAACCGTTCACTCTGCCCACATAATAGAAGAGCCGCGATCCTGATCAATTCTCTACACATGTTTACTTTGCAGTCTCCACTGTGTTTAACGCTAGTCGGTCTTCCAGCTGGCCATCATTCTCCACCCACCTATAAGGCGACTTACCATAAATTAAGGCACCAGTTCCATGCTCACCATCTCCCCAACCTTCACACCAGACCCTGGGTCTTCACGCAAGTCATCCAGCATCACCACCCATGCAATCAGATCATCTTCTACCTTTTCATTTTGCTGTGCATACTTCATCAGTACTTCCTCTGCTACCGCCCATTCTGACAAATCTCAGAGACAGTCTGAGCATTTTGGGGGGGTAGCCCACAACTATTTTATTGCAATGCAGTATTCTGCAAGCAGAAAGCCCAGTAAAATAAATGTCCTATTAAGTTGCTTGTTGTCTGGTGTTGGTATCAGGCCTAACAGAATAGTATGGGGTGTGGGTTGCAGGCACCACCCAGTGGCCCTATTGAGGTTCTCTACTATATCTGACCAAATTGTTCCAGAGATGGACTGTGCCCTACTATGTGCATACAATCTGCTGCTGGGTTCCCACAGCGGGCACATTTGTCTGTTCAGGTACTGTAAATATTATGTAAGATTTTAGGGGCGAGATATGCCTGGTGTGTGTAATTATATTGAATTAATTTAAGCCGTGCATTTGAGCTGACCAACTGTACTCCTGCATGGACCCTTTTCCACCTCCAGTTGGATACGGGGGTCCCCTAACGTTTCCTCTCACCTGGCACGGGCTTTTGGTATTATTCTTGACAAGTCTTCTCTTAGTGCCCGTAAATATGTGAAATACATCTGCACTCTCCTGCCAGTGATAGGAGTTATAGCAACGTCTGTGAGGGTTCTGGCTCCTCTGTGAAGCACGGCCATATCTCCCGTGCCATTCGGTAATTTATGTGTATTGTAAGTATTGCCATGTATCTAATGCAAATGAGTCAATCGCGCCTTCCTGAGTTATAAATTGGCCCCAAGGTAAAAATCTCCAGGCACGTCACACCCTCCATCTTTCCATTTCTGTACTGACATTACATCTGCAATTTGTGCGAAGAGTTTCAGGTCCCATATCGGCATATCCATTGCATACGGGGTGCGTTATAACACCCTTTTGCCCGCGGTTTCCCATATTCAGCAAACCTGTTGTACTATAAAGGGCATGTCTAGTAGCACCCACACACCGCTCATAAGAAGAGCGGGGAGTGGCTGGCCCCCATGAGAGCCACCCAACAGTCTCTTTTCCCAGTTATCTGACGGGTCCAATCAGTGGACAGTGTGTTGTAAATATGCTGCCATATAATAGAGATCTATATAAGGTATCTTAAGTCCTCCCCATCCCAAGACCTGCTTGAGCATGGGTAATCCAATTCGCTTTCTTTTATGGGCCCACAGGAGGTCTATAATTAGTCAATCTAATGTAGCAAGGCAGCTCCGGGGAATGTCATAGAAGATGCCCTGCAGCACGTACAGGCACTTGGGGAGCACCATCTTCATGATTGAGGCGCTACCCATCAAAGATAGGGGGAGGTATTTCCAAAATCGAACTGAAGCTCAGAGACCCTCCAATACCCTGACAAAGTAAAGTTCGAGAAAGGTCCACTCTGAGTGAGCCATCCTGATAGCGTAACCCCTCTGGTCTCCACAGGAGTCCTACCAGTGGAAGAGCTTCAGTCGGGGTGCCAACCAGATGTCCCAAAAGGAAGAGCTGGGACCTCCGTATGTTAGCATGCAGGCCTGGGGCTCCTCCAAACATTTGGAGGATGTTCAGAAGTATGAGAACTTAGTATTCTGGTCTCTGAAAGTACACTAGGGCATCATCCGCATACAAGGATATCACATGAGTAGTATCACCCACTGTGATACCCCAGGGTCTCAGCACATGATGTGCTAACACCTCCAGTGGCTCCATGGTCAACGCAAACAGGAGGGGTGACAGGAGGCAACCTTGACAGATGCCCCTATATAGTTGGAATCTGCGGGAGACCACTCCTCCCGTGTGTATCAGTATTGAGCAGTTTGATCCAGGCTATGTATTGTGGTCCAAGTCCCACCTTAACTAGAACATGCCAGATATATTCCCAATCTACAGAGTCAAATGCTTGTTCAGTGTCTAAAATGGCCAAGGCATTGTTGCTATCTTCCAGGTGTGTGGCATGGTATATATGCGACAGGCGCCTAAAGTTATGCATGGTACTTCTCCTCAGTATAAAGCCACATTGGTCAGCAGGTATCAATGGTTGAAGATGTGGTAACAATCGTGCCACCAATATGCCGCTAAGCATTTTTACATCCACATTTAAAAGTGAGATTGGTCTATGAGAGGAGTGGTCCAGCGGGGCCTTCCCCGGCTTGGGTATCAGAACTACAAGGGCTTAACGCATGGTGTCGGGTAGACGTCCCTTCTGAAGGACTTCCTGATATACTTTCAGTATTATCTCTATGACTGAGTCTGTGTATTTTCGATAGAATTCAGCCGAGAATGCGTAACCTCCCGGTGATTAAGCAGTGTTCAGTTTTTAATGGCAGCCAAACATTATCTCTGGAAATGGGTTCCTCTAAGGGAACCCTGTAGTCGTTGGTCAATCGTGGGAGGTCTATTCAAGCCAGAAATGTAACCCCACGATCGCTTGTGTCTATCCCCCCCCTTGCTGTATATGCTGCGCTCAGATGGGCCCGGAAGGAGTTGTTAATTGCCAACTAGGAGTTGGCTAAGATCCCCTTAATGTTCCGAAGCATGAGCACGTGTCACGTCCTTCTTGTTGTCTAATCAACCGAGCTACTATCACGTCCGTTTTGTCCCTCTCTGCTTGTAACCTCTGGCTGTGTGCCAGATATACGTGTTTCTCATGCCTGCGCCAGTCATCGAACTGGTCTATAGGTGTTTGTCTCCATTCTGCAAGTCTGGACAGCTGGGTCAGCAGCTCCCTTTCCAGCTGACCCAGACGTGACTGTCGGCGGCCCAGGTCGCACTCCAGTTACATCTTGACGCCGTACAAACCAGCATTCCGTCTATCAATTGTTTCTTTTGCATATGTCGCCCTAAGTGGGAAGGGTATGCCCAGACGTGGGTCCCGTGCTCACTACACCACTGGATTAAAGCTAGCCTGGAAGATGAAGGGTGATGCCCTAAAACCGGTCCCAGGATGCTTGTTTCCGGTCCAGGGAGGACCTGGCTTGGCAGTTCGGGCTGGACTGTTCCCACAAGGAACAGGGTCAAGACTGATTTGCATATGGCTGGGTCCAAACTGGGGTGGTGTGGTGAGCAAAAGAATGATGGATTTAACCCAGATCCTTGTGACTGGGGGTGAAAGTTTGCATTGTCCAGCATTCCGTCTATCAATTGTTTCTTTTGCATATGTCGCCCTAAGTGGGAAGTGTATGCCCAGACGTGGGTCCCGTGCTCACTACACCACTGGATTCAAGCTAGCCTGGCTGATGAAGGGTGATGCCCTGAAACCGGTCCCAGGATGCTTGTTTCCGGTCCAGGGAGGACCTGACTTGGCAGTTCGGGCTGGACTGTTCCCACAAGGAACAGGGTCAAGACTGATTTGCATATGGCTGGGTCCAAACTGGGGTGGCGTGGTGAGCAAAAGAATGATGGATTTAGCCCAGATCCTTGTGACTGGATTTGAATGTTTGCATTGTCCAGCATTCCGTCTATCAATTGTTTCTTTTGCATATGTTGCCCTAAGTGGGAAGGGTATGCCCAGACGTGGGTCCCATGCTCACTACACCACTGGATTCAAGCTAGTCTGGCTGATGAAGGGTGATGCCCTAAAACCGGTCCCAGGATGCTTGTTTCCGGTCCAGGGAGAACCTGGCTTGGCAGTTCGGGCTGGACTGTTCAGACAAGGAACAGGGTCAAGACTGATTTGCATATGGCTGGGTCCAAACTGGGGTGGTGTGGTGAGCAAAAGAATGATGGATTTAGGCCAGATCCTTGTGACTGGGGTTGAATGTTTGCATTGTCCAGCATTCCGTCTATCAATTGTTTCTTTTGCATATGTCGCCCTAAGTGGGAAGGGTATGCCCAGACGTGGGTCCCGTGCTCACTACACCACTGGATTCAAGCTAGCCTGGCTGATGAAGGGTGATGCCCTGAAACCGGTCCCAGGATGCTTGTTTCCGGTCCAGGGAGGACCTGGCTTGGCAGTTCGGGCTGGACTGTTCCCACAAGGAACAGGGTCAAGACTGATTTGCATATGGCTGGGTCCAAACTGGGGTGGTGTGGTGAGCAAAAGAATGATGGATTTAACCCAGATCCTTGTGACTGGGGGTGAATGTTTGCATTGTCCAGCATTCCGTCTATCAATTGTTTCTTTTGCGTATGTAGCCCTAAGTGGGAAGGGTATGCCCAGACATGGGTCCCGTGCTCACTACACCACTGGATTCAAGCTAGCCTGGCTGATGAAGGGTGATGTCCTGAAACCGGTCCCAGGATGCTTGCTTCCGGTCCAGGGAGGACCTGGCTTGGCAGTTCGGGCTGGACTGTTCCCACAAGGAACAGGGTCAAGACTGATTTGCATATGGCTGGGTCCAATCTGGGGTGGTGTGGTGAGCAAAAGAATGATGGATTTAACCCAGATCCTTGTGACTGGGGGTGAATGTTTGCATTGTCCAGCATTCCGTCTATCAATTGTTTCTTTTGCATATGTCGCCCTAAGTGGGAAGGGTATGCCCAGACTTGGGTCCCGTGCTCACTACACCACTGGGTTCAAGCTAGCCTGGCTGATGAAGGGTGATGCCCTGAAACCGGTCCCAGGATGCTTGTTTCCGGTCCAGGGAGGGCCTGGCTTGGCAGTTCTGGCTGGACTGTTCCCACAAGGAACAGGGTCAAGACTGATTTGCATATGGCTGGGTCCAAACTGGGGTGGTGTGGTGAGCAAAAGAATGATGGATTTAACCCAGATCCTTGTGACTGGGGGTGAATGTTTGCATTGTCCAGCATTCCGTCTATCAATTGTTTCTTTTGCGTACAAACTCTTGAGGCATACACCTCTAATGTCTACCTTCATCGCCTCCCAGTCAAGGGCCCTCCTTCCCGCGCTTCCCCATTTTTTGACAAAGTAATGTGATAGTACCTCCCTCACCTGTGGCTCATATGGGGGATTTGTAAGGGCCTCTGCTATGAGTCACCAAAGCAGGACCACTGGGCGACTATGCCCCTTCCCCAAACACATCAGTACCAGGGAGTGATCGTACAAATAGTGGGCCAAATTGGAGATTTCCCTCACATCCTGTGCCACCCTAGATGACAGAAGACAATAGTCTAGTCGGCTGTATGTCCCAGTTGCAGGCGTGTAGCAGGATTATGTCCTAGTGTCAGGGTGTCGGTCCCTCCAGAGTTCTATCAAGCCCAGGCCTTCATCATGTCAGCCAGTGTCCTTGTCACATTTGGCTTGCTATGAATTTTTGGTGGTGCGTGGGCAAGTGTCCCATTAAGCAGAATTACAATCCCCTGCCGAGATGATGTCAGCTGCTAGGTATGGCGCTGCAGCTGCTGCAACTCGATGATAGTAGACTGCAAAATCATTATTAGGGGCATACACATTCATCAGACACATCTCATGCCCATCATGGGTACCAAACAGGATTACTTAGCTCCCCTTTGGATCAATTACATGCCCTTTATGATGGAAGGGAAGCCCCGGGGTCAACCTACATCATGGCTCTGCGTGCATATCTGGAATACGAGGTGGCATACAGTTGTCCTATCCATCTCATCCGGAAACTAGAGATATAGTCCCCTCAAATATGAGTTTCTTGCAAAAAGGCCATAGAGACATGATAGCGCTTCAAATTGGCGTCCACGTAACGGCATTTCTCCAACTGCTTCTCGTATTCAGCATATCCAATGCACTACACTATATCTCACCCAATATATCCTCTACCGCCACTCTGACTCATCTCAAACCTCATTCTACTACTCTCTCCAATGCACTACCCTTCTCCTCACCCTATACCACTCTCAATACATCCTCTACCTCAACTCTCTAACTCATCTCAAACCTCATTCTACTATTCTTTCCAATGCACTACCCTATTTTTCACCCTATACCACTATCCATATATCCTCTACCTCCACTCTCTCATACCACTACTATGATCCACAAAATAACCCTTTCTAGAATCTTCCCTCCTCTACCCCTCCTTGCATCATCTCATACCTTTTTTACTATTCAGACCTCCCAAACAGGCCTTTCTAAACCCTACCCTCTGACTCTTCCCCCTTCCACCCCCTTTACTCATCCCAAACCCCCTCCTTCAGCCATGAACTCCCCCCAAAAAACACAAAAACTTTCTAGACCCTTCCGTCTTCTATCCCTCCACAATTCCTTTTCAATCCAAATAAAAGACTAACATGTCCTCCACTCAAATACATTTCAAATTTCCCTTTACTAATTCCCCACTAATCCTGTTTGTGTTCTGAAGTAGTGTGCTATCCGCCATAAAGCGCTTCAACACCTCATCAGGGGTAGCAAGCGCTATATAAATGCAAACCCTTCTCTCTTCCATTCTTCCACTATCCTTTTCAATCCATATAACAGACTAACATGTCCACCACCCAAATTAATTTCATATTTCCCCAGACTAATTCACCGCTAATCCTTTTTGGTTACAGAGTAGCGTGCTGCTCGCCTAGAAGTGCTTTGCCGCCTCATTGGGGCTGGCAAGCGCTATATAAATGCAAACCTTTTCCCTCCTCTATCCCTCCGCTATCCTTCTCAATCCAAATAATAGACTAACATATCCACTGCTTAAATAAATTTCATATTTCACTATACTAATTTCACCACTAATCCTTTATGGGTTCCGGAGTAGCATGCTACTTGTCAAAAAAGTGCTTTGATGCCTCGTCAGGGGTAGTAAGCGCAATATAAATGCAATTACAATACAATAACAATACAACTGGGTCAGAGCTCTGACATTCCATGTCATAAATGTAAACACTTCATCCACCGTTATCATCAGTGCTTAATTTGTAAAATATTAAGTGCAGGTGATCACATTTTTTAGGAGGCCACACCCATGGCCCAGTTCCGCCCACTTCTTCTACTGGCCTCGCCCACTTCCTTTATTGGCTCTACCCATATCCACGATCCTTAACACATCAGAGCCACCTCCTCACTTCTTGAGTTCCGCAAGAAGCTGAAGACATGGCTCTTCATACAAGCACCTTGGGGACCTCACACCTACACAAGCTCCTGGATTCCCTCTTGGGTGATTAGTATACTCTACAAATCAATACAACATCACATAACCTATGGAAAGTCTATGAACACAACTCAAAAGTGAACTCAAATGAGAGTATGTGTGTACATCTCAAAATGCAGCTTTAGTAAAGGTCACTTGAGGCAGCTTTGTAAACTAAAGAGAATGTGCTTGTACTGTGCTGTTTAAAAAAGGGACGGGATTAAGGAAGGAATACATGAAAGAAGGCAGCAACAAATGTAAGCAGAGAGGGGAGTACTGGAGTGAGCAAATAGTTAAGGAATGGAGGAAAGAAGAAGGAAAGAAGAAAAGAATGTGAAAGGAAGAATTTAAGGGATAGAGGGAGAAACTAAGTGAACAATGTGTGATAGATGAATAGAAAGAAGAAAGGAAAAAAGGAAGAAAATCAGAAGGAAGGGTTGAGGATAAGACAGGAAGAAATCAAAGAAGGGATGAAAGAAGGAGCAGAAAAAACGAAAGAGAGGAACGAATGGAGGAAGAAGGAAGAAATGCACCAAAGGAGGAAGGCTGGGGAATGAATGAGGATGTAAGGAAGCAAGAATAGAAAGAAGAAAGGAGGCATAGCTGGAGAAGCTAATGAAGAGAAAATAGAAAGGAAAAAGATTGGATGAAGGAAAATAAGGAGGTCAGGGGAATGGATATGAGTATGAAAGGTACTGGGTCAAGGAAGGGACACAGGGAGTAATGACAGTGTAATATTGCAAAGAAATTTGAAAACAAAATATTAAAATGCATTTCTATGTCCTTAACACACCAAGTATGCTTGTACAGCACATATTCACCAGAGTGGGCCTTGACACCAAATTGAAAAGTTTATTCAACTCAATGGCACTAATTTTATCGACCTCAGAAAGATGAAAGACTGAGTGGCCACACCAAGATTTAAATATATGACCCTGAGATCAAACACAGTTTCCGGGAGTGGATATGAAGAAATATGTGTAAGAAAGAAAAACGTTAAAGGGAGAGTTAGGAAGGAGGACAGGTCAGAAGGCAACGATTGATACAAAGGTAGACATAGAATGTGAAGAGAAATGAGAAAACAGAGATTAGGAGTGCAAGATTGGAAAGGAACATTATGAGAATTAAGTGGAAAGGGGAGAAAGGCAAGGGGAGAAGAGCAGACAAAGGGTAGCGCCTAAAAGGATAGTGGAATGGAAAGATGAGAAGGTGAAAAGTGAAAAGCAGTTAATGAGGGGAGGCAGAGCAACGCAGACGTAGGGCAGAAAGTGACGAACCGCGGACGTAGGGCAGAAAGTGAAGGAAGAATGGAGACAAGGGAAGGAGTGAGGTGTGAAGGGAAGAAAGAAAAGGAGATATTGAGGGAGAGCAAGAAAAGAGTACACAACTCTGCTTTATTAAATATACAGTAAATAAGTATGTAAAGTTAAGGGGTGACAGGGCTGTATCATTCTTGGCCTATCTTATCAATGCATAGCTGTGCTGTCCAAGACACACAATAGCGATTCTTTAACTGAATTAAGGTTTTATGCCTTCAAAAGATGTTTTGTGCCATTACAATACGTATTCCTAATAAAAGATAATACAGTGTCAGTTATACCATAGGGATTCGGTTTTTATGGAGAATCGGGATCTCATGCTTCAAAGAAATAGTTTTATTATACGATCAGGCTTTGAGACACAAAATGCCACTGCCATCTTTTTCAAAATGAAGACATTCAACTCCATTCAGAGAGGCTTCCACACTGCCTTTTGAACAAATAAAGCACAAAATTCAACTGAGTCTGCCCGCTGTTGTTGAGATGTGAGCATTTACCCCCCACTCTCCAAACCTCCACCCCAAATCTAGTGCCACATTCGCTGCATTTTCTAGGGTTGCCACTTGACAGTTTTATAATGCATCAATGGTATTTAATATCCTGGTCGGTACAAAAATATGCCGAATCTCCTAAAGCTGGTATTCTTAGCCCTTATCTGTACATACTTCAACAAGCAACTATAACTAGAAAGCACTTTTAGAAGAGTTGAGCGCTGAGTTAAGTATCCTTGACTAATAATTATGTAATAAAAGACAAGAGTCAAGTTACAAATGAAAACATACAATTTTGTGTAAAGTCCTATTCAGTATCACATCTGGGTCTTTGCAGACTCTTAAAACAACAACAAACGGTCAGTATTTTACTCTTGGAAATGTAGCTAGCAACTCACATGTTCCAAAGAAAGTTACCCAATCCATGCAATCTAATTCACAGGTGGTTATTTCTACCTCTCCATGACGAAAGCCACAATTGTTCAAGCTCACAGTGGAGAAGCTGAGTCATGCACCCATTGCACCCACCTCTCTCACATAAAGCACTACGTTTAAGCGATGCATATCAAAGGATGACGGTTCCCGCCTTTGAAACAAAGCGCAGCGTTTGTGGAGAACTCAAAGTGTAAAGAGGCGGCAAAAATCACACCAGACTAACTTTGTGCCACAGCCCCGATTCTTTATTGGAATGGCAATTCAAATACTGTCAAGGTTCACACATAGGGTGAAGAGCAGCTCTACCTAACACCTCAAGTTAAAAGTCCAATGTGTCAGGAGAGATTGTTTTCCGTGCAAGTGTTCTCAAGTCGTGCAGAATATAGGAGTTTTTAAGAATGAAGACTGCACGTTCCTCTTTTATAGTACTGTGAAGCAAGTTGTTGTTATGTTTGCCCTTTGCAATTATGTATTTTTTTTCCAAAACTGACAAACGGTTTAGCGGCTCTAGCCCAGTGATGCTACAGAGAGAACATGTGGCACTTTCACGTACCCATTAGGCGTATATTCTAAATATTGTGGGTCTTATTTACAAGGCCCTTGCGCCACTTTTGCATCATTTTTAACATGGGAAAAGTGACGCAAAAGTGGCGCAAAGGGCTTGTAAATCTGCCCCTGTGTTTTTCCCCCTGGCAAGAGCAGACTGTAAGGATGCGCCATTGTTTTCTCATCACCTGCACACAGCGCATA
This sequence comes from Calotriton arnoldi, assembly GCA_963921515.1. Taxonomy (NCBI): domain Eukaryota; kingdom Metazoa; phylum Chordata; class Amphibia; order Caudata; family Salamandridae; genus Calotriton; species Calotriton arnoldi. Next base: position 252,471 of record CAWUFW010006999.1, on the reverse strand, counting down.
GAGTAGACTAGTCTGTCCCTGCAAGACCGTCTGCTCACAAAGTATTTCTGCAGGCACAGATAGTTTTATATTTTTAAGACTTTGCCACATTAAGATGCGTTTTGTTCTCTAACACGTATACACCACAGATGCACACGGTTGATCACCAGAGGAGGGTCAAGCCTTTAGCAGCAGAGACAGGCTGCCCTATATTTGCAGACTGAACTAGTGAGAGTCACGTTACCAGAACCACAGGCTGCACATTTCGTAGTAACGTACATTTGACCTTCCATTACTTGCTTGACAATAGCTTATCACACTACTTCTAGCAAGTTACACAATTATTACTTACTGCCTTTTTACTTTGAAATACTCTGTGGCTGGCCTGCTGCGTGACGTGCTGCTAGTGTCTTATGTAAAAACAACAATTGATGGACAGAATGCAGAACAATGTCATACATTCACCCCAGTACAGAGATCTGGGCCTAAATCCATCGTTTTTTTGCTCACCATGCCATTCCAGTTTGAACCCAGCCATATGCAAATCAGTCTTGACCCTGTGCCTCATGGGAACAGTCCAGCCCGAACTGCCAAGCCAGGTCCTCCCTGGACTGGAAACAAGCATCCTAGGACCGGTTTCGGGGTTTCACCCCTCTTCAGCCAGGATAGCTTGATTCCAGTGGCATGGAGAGCACGGGACCCACGTCTGGGCATACCCGTCCCACTCGGGGTGACAAATGCAAAAACAACAATTGATGGACAGTGCTCACTACACCACTGGATTCAAGCTAGCCTGGCTGAAGAAGGGTGATGCCCTGAAACCGGTCCCAGGATGCTTGTTTCCGGTCCAGGGAGGACCTGGCTTGGCAGTTCGGGCTGGACTGTTCCCACGAGGAACAGGGTCAAGACTGATTTGCATATGGCTGGGTCCAAACTGGGGTGGTGTGGTGAGCAAAAGAATGATGGATTTAACCCAGATCCTTGTGACTGGGGGTGAATGTTTGCATTGTCCAGCATTCCGTCCATCAATTGTTTCTTTTGCATTTGTCGCCCTAAGTGGGAAGGGTATGCCCAGACGTGGGTCCCGTGCTCACTACACCACTGGATTCAAGCTAGCCTGGCTGAAGAAGGGTATTGCCCTGAAACCGGTCCCAGGATGCTTGTTTCCGGTCCAGGGAGGACCTGGCTTGGCAGTTCGGGCTGGACTGTTCCCACGAGGAACAGGGTCAAGACTGATTTGCATATGGCTGGGTCCAAACTGGGGTGGTGTGGTGAGCAAAAGAATGATGGATTTAACCCAGATCCTTGTGACTGGGGGTGAATGTTTGCATTGTCCAGCATTCCGTCCATCAATTGTTTCTTTTGCTAGTGTCTTATGTGGCAGATTAAGCTGCGGCTGCGCAGCATGGTGAGGTGGGTGGGGCCACAGGAGAAAACAAAGTGGGGACAAACTCGCCTGCACCTGAGGGGTGATTATCCACCCGATTCATGCGTTCCGCACAGAGTGGTGGTGCCCTGTGATGGGGCACGTCTCCTCTTGGTGCAGCAATGACGGAGCCAGGTCTGGGCACGGTTCTGTAGGCTGCCTTCACAACAGCGTCAGTAGCGCTGCTGTCCCGGCCTCACTGCCAGGTGGCCCCCTTAGGGATCATTGGAGTTAGTGCCCCCACCATGCGGCCGGATAGGCAGTGGCCACACTGTTATCTATCCGGAGCTTGCACCGCGCAGGACAAACTTAAGCTTCACCAGCTTCGCACCGGATGCTTCCTGCTAGGGTGACCAACCGTCCGTAAATTTCACGGACCGTCCGTTATTTTAGTATGATGTCCACAAGGCGTCCGTAATTTGGGGACCTCAAATTACGGACGCCTTACAGGCATCATACTAAGATCGAAATGGGAAATTTCAGTAAGATACGCTGTTTCCCTGCGAGAGGCCCCATGAGTTTAAAAGATTTCACTCGGGGCCTCTCGCTCTTATCTTTTAAACTGAAGAGGCTGCCTGCAGCGGCCCCTCCCGGACCTCGCGCAGACTGTGGAGTGGCCCATTGTCATTCTGAGACTGCTGACGATTAGCACTTATAGAATGACAATGGGCCCAATTGTAGTGACAGCATGTGGGGTGCCTTCTCCTGCATCTGACTAGGGCAAGGCATTCTGCTTTTGTCTTGGCGCCATGCTAGAGAAAATAAAAATAAAATAACTAACATCGTTTTCACTGGACATTTAAAAGTCAGATTTCAACATACAAATAAAAAAATACTATTTAATGTTTTTTGTTACATTAGCACAAATCTTGATTGCAGAAAGGGCCTGATGTCTCTTTGCAAAGCTGTGCGTATACTGAAAAACTGTGAAGTGCACGATTGTCTCAACCTTATATAAACTTATTTTGACTTGTATTTATTTTGGTTGTCTATTTACTTACTTAAATATTATTGTGCGACCTCCTCTGATATGTCTGTAAAACGTATGTTTTGTCCCAAAGTTTTGTCCTGAATTTTGACCTCTGTCCTGAATTTTTGTCCTGAATTTTGACCCTTTGTCCTGAATTTTTACACTGACCGTCCTGAATTTGCACCCATGCCAGTTGGTCACCCTACCTACTTCCTGCGCACTCTCAATGCTCACCCTTGCGTGGCGTGGACCCAGCACCTGTCCTGAGCCACAGTTGAGGGGAAAGAAAGTTCCAGAAAAACACTCTTGTCTCAGCAGACCTGGGCAATCGCTTGGCTGGGCCCAGCAGGTGTTTTTTAAAAACGGACTATACGCTGTTCGCAGCATTTCACGGTCTGGGCTGTGCTTTTCAAGTTCCATGTTCTACAAAAATAAAGAACTGGGACATTTAAACGGTGTCTAATTTGAAATATTTGAGCACACAGTGACAGTCACATGCGATTATCAGCTGCTCACCGGGGAGACCCGCATGAATTTAAGTAATCCAACATCATGGGAGGACCTGACCCTGATAAATAAGTGCTGGTGCTAAGCACCGGAAACCACCGGCACAAATTAAGCACTGGTTATCATGTATCACCAGACCCAATAACCTCTCACCCCTCCAGGACGAGCAAGGCACTCAGCAATCTCACAGGACTCCACAGAGGTAGGTACCAGAATTTCCATATATGAGAGCAGCAATAAGTTACCCGAACTTGCAAAACCTGCAGAACAAACTCCCTCCCAACGTCCCCCACCCCTTGGGCAGTAATGCTAACCTGCTCTGTCCAAAGCTAGGTAGGCCCTAAACTTGCATCTCCTGCCCCATACCCATAAGTTTAGAGAATAATTAAAACCAGCCTCTTACTTTAGTAACTTCGAGTTCTGATAGAGGCCGGAGCCCAGTGGGTGCCGTAAGGCTGAAGCATTCAAGCAGCCCCCCCTTGTGCTTGGACCCTTTGTCTTCCCTATTACTCTTGCCAGTCCATTAGTAACACATAGTGTACAGTTAACCTGCACCATCTAACTTGAAGTCATCCTCGAACTGTAGTGATGTAATTGCTTAGATGGTAAAGAATAAGTATGCAATGTCCACCTCCCCCCTTTAAACATTTGTGCACCATCAATTTCAGGGACGTCCAGGACAGCGGTTGCCCCTCTTCAGCCACACAGCAGTCTCCAGTCAGGGCAACCTCTCCTGCAGCAGAACAGTACTCACAGGGGCATACTATCAAGCCTGTTATCGCCGCGTTAGCGGCACTTTCGTGCCGCTAACGCGTTTTTTTTTATCGCCCTATTACCAAGATGTCGCTAACAAGCGTTAGCAACAGCTTTCCGGCGATAGCTATCGTTTTTTGTTATGTTATGTTATGTTATGTTATGGCTATTTCTAAAGCGCAGCAATTACTCGAGGGTGTCCTGGCGCTAACCACTAATTCACGGAGAACTTGGGATAGGAGACAATGTTAAAGCGTAAAAAACCAAGTTTTCAATCCTTTCCGAAAAGTGAGGAGGTCAGGGGCCTTTCTCAGATACGGGGGCAGATCGTTCCAGGCCTTAGCTGCGCAAACCGTAAAGCTTCTCCCACCCCATGAAGACTTTTTGATGGGTGGCACTATTACCAACTTGGCTCGACCGGAGCGCAGGGTTCTTCTGGGTATCTACCACTGTATTTGCTTTATCAAGAAGTCTGGGCCTATACCATGTAGTGCCTTGTAGACGGTACAGAGTGCTTTAAAAATTCACCCGTTTCCTAACCGGCAACCAATGCAATTTTTTAATTTCCTTAGAAATGGGGGCAAATTTGGGAGTACCAGTAAGCAGCCTCGCTGCTGCGTTTTGCAGCAGTTGCAATTTATTCAAGAAACGTTCCTGTATATTTAAGTACAGGCTGTTGCAGTAATCAAGTTTGGACATGATCAGTGCTGTGACTACAGTCCGCTGGCTATTAGCCGGCAAAAAGGGAAGAACTTTCTTAATCATTTTGATTATAAAGAAGGTGGATGATGCCACTGCGTTGATCTGATCGCCAAAGTTAAGTTTCTCGTCAATTATGACTCCTAGGTTTTTCACCTTCCTAACGGGAGTTGGAAGAGTCCCCATTTCCTCTGGCCATCACCCTGGGGTCCAGAAGTTGGGATAGTTTCCAAATAGGATGACCTCAGTCTTTCCTGAATTCAGTTTCAGGCAGTTTTGTGACATCCACCTCCCGATTGCTGTCTTGCAGTCGTGGAACCTATTTTCAATTCCTATTGCCTGACCAGGCCGCAGAGCCACCACAATTTGTGTGTCATCGGCATACGATGTCAGGCTGAACCCAAATGAACTAATTAGAGTAACCAGGGAGGAAACATATACATTAAAAAGAGAGGGCTAAGAGAGGACCCCTGAGGCACTCCGCACGGCAAAGAGAAAGGTTTAGAAAGCGAAATCACCCAATGCCACAGTTTGGGATCTGTCCGTCAGAAAAGAATTCAGGAGTTCATATGCTTTGCCTTGGACACCCCATGCCAACAAACGGTCCATCAGTACATCATGATGGACCGTATCGAAGGCTGCAGACAAGTCCAGCATAATCAGAGCCGCCTTGCCTCCCTTGTCCACAGCCTCCCTAATCTCCTCCGTAGACTTTATAAGGGCAGATTCTGTGCTATGCCCTTCTCTGAACCCATATTAAGTAGGATCTAAAACGTTGGTTTCGCATAGAAAAGTGCTAAGCTGCGAATTCATGGTTTTCTCAACCAATTTTGCAGGCAATGGGAGGCATGATATGGGTCGGAAGTTATTAGGCTCCTTTGGGTCCAGATTGTTTTTTTTTTTAGAAGAGGCAATATCGAGGCCAGCTTCCAGGATCTAGGGAAATGTCCAGTTTCAAACATTGTATTAAACAAAGGGGTGAGCATAAGGGCCACGGGAACCAAGGCCTGTTTGATCACTGAAACTGGACAGGGATCATAAGGGGAGCCTGATCTTGCGGAGAGGAGCAGCTTCTCAGTGTCAGTTGTGGACAGTGGCCCAAATATATCAAAAACCGGGGAAGGGTCAGAACCTGGCCTCCTTCCCTCCATCCACACTCCTGCTCCCCCCGGGCTTGGGTGTCTAAAATCCGAGAAGATGACCTCTACCTTGTTCAAAAAGAACCTGGCGATGTCATCACATAGTTCTTGACTTGCCTCAATTTTTGACGTGCTGGGGGAGGCTAGACTACAGACAGTTTAAAAAAGTTCTTTGGTGGAGTTATTAGCAGAGTTGATTCGATTCGTAAAAAACGTTTTCTTTACTTCAAATATGAGTTGCTTATAAGTGGCGAGACTTTGTCTATATCTCTTTTTCTCCTGTTCCTTATATTCTTTTCTCCAGCTCCGCTCAGGAAACTTACAGGAGAGATTTTGTCTCCTCAATTCTTCTTCTGAGTACCAGGGGGCTGTAGGATGGGACCTTCTAGGACATAGCGTTTTGGCTGGGGCTAGTGTATTACAGGCTGACTCCACCCACGATGTGTAGTGAGTGACAGCCTCCTCTAGTCCTGAAGGTATCTGACCAACAGATGCCATGAGTGCAACTTGTAGGTCCGTACTCTCAATTTTGTTCCAGGCTCTGCTTTTAATCTGAATCTTAGAGCCTTTCTCTGTCCTGTTATGAGTGGCCAGGGTTAGCTCAAATTGAACCCCCGCATGATCTGTCCATGTCAAAGAGCCCATAAACCGTGTGGGGCCCATCACCTGCTGACTTAGGTCAGCACTCTTCATCAAATCTATAAGGGCCACTGTGTCTGTGTCCTTCGGTAATTCCAAATGGTAATTAAAATCTCCCAGGATTGTGAAGGAGTCTATACAGAGTCCCTCTTCCAGCAGATTCCCAATGGAATTTAGAAAGGCGCTCCTAGGTCCCGGGGGTCTGTATAATAAAATGCCCTTAAACGTGTGGTGGTGTGATAGACTGAAACTAAAGGAAAGAGCCTCACAGGCAGCGTGCATGGCAGCGATAGTTTCCGCTAATGATATGCAAAGTAGGCGTTCCCTCTCAAAATTTCATGAAAAAAGTCGCTAACACACCATCGGACTACTACCAATGATGTACCGGACCCGCGAAGCGATAAAAAAAGTCCAGCAAAGGACCCTTAGCTGCAGAAAAATAAGACCTGAAAAAAACAGGTCTAAAAATTGTAAAATGGTGATAAATGGAGGCATATAAGGGAGACTAGCCCAGACCCACACCTGAAGACCCACAGACGCCATGGAGGTACTAATCATACAGCTTGGCAGGAGCGGTCCGTGGTAGGAGTGCCGGCCGGGCGGTGACGTGGGGTGGGGGAGGGGCAGGGTGGGGGGTAGTAAACCACGGATTATGGCCGAATACAGGTAAGTAAACACTTAAATAAATAAAACGAATTTCGTTGCGGGCACTGCATCGCATTTGGCGATGCAGCGCTCACAACGAAATTAGTTTTATTTATTTAAATGTTTACTTACCTGTATTCAGCCGTAATCCGTGGTTTACTACCCCCCACCGTGCCCCTCCCCCACCCCACGACACCACCCGGCCGGCACTCCTACCACGAACCGCTCCTGCAGCTTGGAGTCCCACGAAGGCAACAACCACCACCGCCACTGCCACCTCCCCCAGGACCACCACCAAGGCTGCGCCAAAGCAACAGCGGGCCCGGCGCAGACGTCTCAGCCTCGCAGACCTGACGCCAGAGGATGTCATTGCCCACTACAGGCTCAAAAGGACATCCATCCAACACATCCTGAACCTGATAGCCCACAGGCTGATGCCACAAACACAGCGGAGAACAAACATCCCTCCGCAGACAAAGCTGCTGGCCATGCTGCATATGTTGGTGTTAGAAATGGGGTCTCTGGTTGGCGAGGGCTTGCGCCAAAGCCAGGCAGAGACCACCACTCTAGTCAGGGCGAGGGAGTTACACGCCAAAGATAAACCCTGCTCACCCCCTTGGTAGCTTGGCACGAGCAGTCAGGCTTATCCCGGAGGCCATGTGTAAAGCGTTTGCGCAACACACACACAGCAGCAACCCATTAGGCACACTACAAAAGAAACTCCACACAAGGGTATATCAAAAAAAGCCTTTGTATTATCATAAACACATTAGAGTAGTAATCACACAATGTACACTGTGCCCCTTGGCACTAGGCACTCTTTACAGGGGATTATTTACAACTGGCCGGGCCAATCGGGCCACGGTCAGAACCTTCAGAAATGCACAAGTAACACAACCGTAATGCACCACCAATAACTACTGGCATAATACTGTACGGAGAACTAGATCTTGTAACATAAAACATAGGGCACCTAAATCCGATCAGGCATGAATCTCGTTGGCATACCACCTTAGGCATACATCCCATTAGCGGATAAATATCAACCGCATAATCACCACCATGAACCACAATAGGGGATCAATCACAAGGTGCGATGGGCATCGCAAGCATAACTTCATTATGTAATCCTTGCATGAGGCCATAGGCCTCGCAAGCAGAAAACACATTAGCAGGAGGCACCACCCTAAAAGGTCATAACATGGGATGAGGCAATAACTACATTAGGGTTAGACACCCTCTTAAGCATAACTCACATTAGCTGATAAGTCTCAGCAGCATAATCAACAACATAAACCACAGTAGGGAATAAATCACAAGATGCAATGGGCATCGCAAGCATACTACCTTATCCAATCATCACCTGAGGCAATAGGCCTTGCAAGTATAAACACATTAGGCCATCATAAATCATATGCAGTCATCATTACACTAGGCGTAAAATACATAAGCCTAAACACATTATGCAATAAACCTCATACATAAACCACAGTTAGGAAATAATCTCACTAGCACAAACCACAGTAGAGAATAACTCAGACATGAACACAGTATGCAAAACCTCATAATCATAAAACCACATTTAGAGGCATAAAACAGGGTGCGTAAATCATAATACATGCATCACATTTCCTAGCACCACATAAATCACATTAGGGCCTGGCGCCCTATAAACCTAATAGTCCCCCTGGCCAACTGGCCTTTTGAAAGGGGCTGAAATGCCCTATGTCCAAGAGTCAGGGCGCGCTGCCAATGCAGCAGAAGTCAAGGGCGTGCAATTGCGCAGACCTAAACGTTGCAGCTGGCACTAAGTGTGAAAGTATGGGGCAAAGGAGTGCATCTCACTCCTAACTCAAAAGACATGTCCCCAAAGAAAGAATGGCCTAAACGTTGCAGCTGCCCACTACTTGCTGGGCAGCTGGGAATATCAAATGAGGGCCTGGCCACTCCCGGTGCCCTTAGAGCAAATGTGCGACGTTGCAGCTGCCCGCGCTGGTGCGGAGCAGCTGAGAATACAGTAAAGGGGCCCTGGCACATCTGTGCCTTCGGGCGCTCACTGGGGCTTCTCTTAAATAATATTGCCCCTAAAACGTTGCAGTTGCCCACTGTCAAGCGGGGCAACTGTAAAAACATATGGCCAACACAGGGAAAGAACAAATGCGCCTACGAGGTAGCTGCCCGCTACGGCGTCGCAGCTGTGACCTGACAGAGAAGAGGGGGGGGCCCGGCACCACTGTGCCCTTCGGACCCCCATGTGGCTCTTTAAACCATGCCACCATCGTTGGGGCGGCCCGCTTTCCTGTGGGACCGCCCAGGTGCCGACAATGCGCCTCGCTATGCCCCCAAGACTCTGGGGACCACTGGGGCTCTCTCGTGCACTCAAGAAGCTGCCCTGAACATTGGAGCGGCCCGCAACTGCGGACCGCTCGGAAACTTCCCACTCACCGGGCGGCTCAGAGGCATCTGGCGGCTGAGATCGGCACTCCGCTCCTCTGTCGGCTGGGACCGGCTTTGGCAGCGTTCTCACCCGTGCAGCGGGGGCAGGCACCGACAATGTGCCTCGGGCCCCCTCCGCCTCCCTCACCACGGGCTGCCACACGCGGGGCTCCCTCAGCTCACGGGAGCCCCGGACTCTTCCGGCTCTGCGCTCCAAGCTCCGCCCAGGTCCCAGGCATGGTTGCCTGACTTCCGGATCGCGCTGAGAGCGGCCCGGAGCAGGCTTTCACAACGGCTCGGGCTGCGGCGGCGAAATGCGGGGTGGGCTCCCGCCTCATCAGTAACACAAGGCGGACAAGGAGGGGTAGGCTCCCTCTGAATAATAAGCAAAATGCAGGGTGGGCACCCGCCATCTGAAATAGTCATAAAGCGGGGTAGGCTCCCGCTAGGCATGAAAAGAATGCAGCCATGACGTGGGGTGGGCACCCGCTACGAAATCAGCAGAAGCGGGGGGATCCCTACGTCGGGATTCCCTCGAAGACGATTGCAGCCCAGCGCTGCAGGGGGAAAACAGAGGCGCTCTTCCTCAGGGAAAATAAAGCGCTCTGGAGAACTAGAAATAAAGCGCGCACCAGGCGCTAGGAGTAAAGTCCTTGAAGTCCTTAGGGATAAGGAAATGAAGCCAAAGATCCCAGCAAAGCGGTCTTCAGGGATGAAGGGGCAGTGCAGGGCCCAGGGAGGCAAGCCCTCATGGCAGCCCCCCCTGGGCCCCAGCAGCAGCACGCCCCAGCAGGATTCTGGATCAGAACTGAACCACCCATGGGGTCACAGCCCCTACATTTATATCACCCACAGTCTTTGTTCTCAAAAGTCATAAGTCCCTGAACCCAGCCAGAACCAGTTCTGTGTGGCCCTGGGGCATCTTTATTACCAGACTGCATCCTGCCTTTCAGGGAGAGGGGGTCTGCTATCAGACGGACAGTGGGAGGTGGAGCCATCATTTACTTTGCCAGGCACAGCCCTGTTCAGATCAAAGAGTCACCCCTCCCCATGCTCTGAATGCCGGTCTCTCTCTCCAGCCAGGCCTGGCCCAGCTGCCCCAAAACCAGACGGCCAATACACATACTAGCAAAGCCTCCTGGAAAGCTTAGGCAAGAAAATACCTCGTTTCTAGAAGAGGTATTTTCGAACACAGGATATAAAAATAATCCTTACTAAAAGATGTATCTCAATATCCTGAGCTCAGACATATCAAATTCGAATTTCCTCTCATGTTCCTGGGGTCAGTTAGGATTATAGAATGTAATACTCAGACTGCCCATTCTGGACTATGAGAACGGATAGCCTCACAATAGTAAACAGTGAAATGGAGGGGAACTCGCTATTAGAACATGCTACACAGACCTAGGCATGTTCTTCCTGTCACATACAACGCACCCTGCCATATGGGTGTCTTACATGGTGCGAAGGGAAGGTGCAGGGACTGGGAATTGGGTGCACTTCACAGTTACAAAGGATGTTCTGGACTGCCGGTAGAGTCTACAATGGCAGGTCTGAATCATACTTTAAAAGCTGCTTCTATGGGTGGCGCAAATCAGCGCTGCAGGCCCACCAGCAGTATTTGGTCTACCAGCCCTGGGCACACACAGTGCACTTATACTAGGGACTAACAGGTAAACCAAATGAGCCAATTATGGTTATCCCAATTCATATCGGCAGGCAGGCACATAGCACACAGAAATGCCAACTGCTAAAAGTGTCATTTCTCACATAGTCATAATAAATGTGCGCACACCATTGCGCAACATTTATTCTCACAATTTCATACATACCAGACTTGACCATACTGCTCCTCTCATAACAGGGATTACTACTGATACACACTGAGCAGGGAATCCACCATGCAATCCTATGGGAGGGCAGGCCACTTCTCACTACATGTAACACAGAGCGCACGCACTTTACACTGGACTACAGTGCTAAAGTGCCCAGAGGCCTAAAACCACTAACACTACACAGAGAAAAAGGCTGGGAGAAATGCAAAAAGTTTAGTGGTGAACCTGCAAAAAGGGCCAGGTCCAACACAACCCCCTTCCAGCCAAAACGCAGGGTAGACCACTCACTGCCGTGACGGGCTTCCCTGCTTGGGGCGATAGAACACGGACGCGGGCCCGCATTGCAGGGACACCCTCCGGTTCTACGCCACTCTGAACCCACGTGGTTCTCTCTAAAATAAAAAGGAAACTCTCAGGCCTAACTAGGCTACCCCACTGGTACTCCCTAGTCGTCCACGGCCAGGACCAGGCCCTAGGCCATCCAGACGCCCCTGGTCCTTGCCAACTCACAGAGTGGGGGCAGTAGCCCCTGGCACATAGTAGCCAGTCTCCACTCTCCCTCTCAGTTTGGTTCCAACTGCCACTGATCCCCCAACCTAGGGTCCGCACCCTCAGGCCGACCAGAGATCACGGGCGAGGCATCTCCTCACCCTACCTCTACTTCTGGGGTTCCGCACTCTCCCAGGAGACGCACCCCACAGAACACAACTCCCTCGCCAGTTCGGGACCTCTCTCCATCAACTGGTCTACCACCTGGGATCTAAACTCATTGGCTGCACCGGGGTCAGAGGCGAGGACTCCCTCCCTCTGCACCCCCTTCCAGAGCACGGTACCCTCCTTCTGAAGTGCAGGGTCCCTTCACTTAAGATGGGCCCCACCTGCCTTCAAACACAGGGTCCCTTCACTTAAGATGGGCCCCACCTGTGTTTAGGCGGGTACTACCTCACTGAGCCAGGGACCCTAAAGATCCCGGCTGGGCCTGCACCACCCCTTCTGAAGAGCAGGGTCCCTTCACTTAAGATGGGCCCCACCTGCCTTCAAACACAGGGTCCCTTCACTTAAGATGGACCCCACCTGTGTTCAGGGTGGTACTACCTCGCAATTGCCCGGCGAACCAGGACTTCCTGGGGGGTACAAACACCCTCCCTGAGGGGGACATATACCTTATGTGTTGTGTGACAGTCTGCCCGGTGCAGAGCTCACGACCTCCTGTCCCTCTGACAGTGCGTGAAGATGTCCCAGCAGCCTGGCGCAGAGCTCACAACCTCCTGTCCCTCTGACAGTGCGTGAAGATGCCCCAGGACAGAAGTGGCATCACCATGGCCAATCCTATGAGGCTCACCCTTTCGGGCTGGCCCCTGACCCACTGGTTCTTCCACTGGGGACTCTTTCCCCCTCTTACCCCTCAAACTGGACTTCTGCACCCTCCACCTAGGAGTGGCACTGCCAGACACCAGAACTGATGGAGGCCTGACTACAGACACTCCCAGCTCACCTAAAACGGGAAGAACCACCTCGAAGAATGGTCCAACAGAACAGACTAGGCTCCCTACCTGGTGTTCCCTCATGGAACCAACCAGTCCTGGAGACCGAGGTTGGGGTTCGGAATACGACCCAGTCTCACGCCCGCTTCAGCGAGTTTGGGCGTGAGGCCACACAACCTCCTCACAATAAGGGTACCTAGCTGGGCTACTCTGAACCACCTCCGCCGCAAGGGTGGTGGAGATACCTGCACCATTCTTCTAGGGTCACTCCCCAATACAAGCTCCCGAGACTCAAAAGAACTCACACACTCCAACAGGTGTTGGTGCGACTCCGGAAAACAATTACTGGGCTGGTTCTTCTCCGAAAAAACAGATTGAAGAGCCCTTTATCACCATTCGCCGTGCTAACCAAATCACCCAAACGTCCAGTGCATCACTACAATCGTCCACACTCCCCCCACAAGACTGGTGAGACAGCATCTTACTGCCCCTGAATCTCAACCTGTCCCCCTCTTAACCGGGAACCAGGTACCATACTCTGGGAACTGGGAATGGGACTTCCTGCAATGGACTACATATCGCTGCCACCACTGGAGCCCACCCTACCGGGGATACCAGAAACTAAAACTGTACTTAGGGGATAATCTACCCTCCCGAGCCAGTTACTCCATGCCAATTAAGTTACCACTGTAGGCCAACCCTAGAAATAGCAGACAGCACAAGGGCAGTCACTCCTCCAGATTCTCTGGTATCTGTCCTTGGCAGGACACCCAACTCATAGTGCAACACAAAAACACATTTCAAAGAAATGATACTTAAACAAAATCAGAAACAATAATCCCCAAACATGTTACTATCTAAATGCAGAGCTTGTAGTGTAACCAGTTGTCACTGTGGTATTGCGCACGCGCAAGTCCGGTCCCTACCGCTGATCACCAATGTTAGAAATGGGGTCTCTGGTTGGCGAGGGCTTGCGCCAAAGCCAGGCAGAGACCACGACTCTAGTCAGGGCGAGGGAGTTACACGCCAAAGATAACCCCTGCTCAGCCCCTTGGTAGCTTGGCACGAGCAGTCAGGCTTATCCCGGAGGCCATGTGTAAAGCGTTTGCGCAACACACACACAGCAGCAACCCATTAGGCACACTACAAAAGAAACTCCACACAAGGGTATATCAAAAATAGCCTTTGTATTATCAGAAACACATTAGAGTAGTAATCACACAATATACACTGTGTCCCTTGGCACTATTTACAGGGGATTATTTACAACTGGCCGGGCCAATCGGGCCACGGTCAGAACCTTCAGAAATGCACAAGTAACACATACGTAATGCACCACCAATAACTACTGGCATAATACTGTACAGAGAACTAGATCTTGTAACATAAAACATAGGGCACGTAAATCCCATCAGGCATGAATCTCGTTGGCATACCACCTTAGGCATACATCCCATTAGCGGATAAATATCAACCGCATAATCACCACCATGAACCACAATAGGGGATCAATCAAAGGTGCGATGGGCATCGCAAGCATAACTTCATTATGTAATCCTCGCATGAGGCCATTGGCCTCGCAAGCAGAAAACACCACCCTAAAAGGTCATAATATGGGATGAGGCAATAACTACATTAGCGTTAGACACCCTCTTAAGCATAACTCACATTAGCTGATAAGTCTCAGCAGCATAATCAACAACATAAACCACAGTAGGGAATAAATCACAAGATGCAATGGGCATCGCAAGCATACTACCTTATCCAATCATCACCTGAGGCAATAGGCCTCGCAAGTATAAAACACATTAGGCCATCATAAATCATATGCAGTCATCATTACACTAGGCGTAAAATACATAAGCCTAAACACATTATGCAATAAACCTCATACATAAACCACAGTTAGGAAATAATCTCACTAGCACAAACCACAGTAGAGAATAACTCAGACATGAAAACAGTATGCAAAACCTCATAATCATAAAACCACATTAGAGGCATAAAACAGGGTGCATAAATCATAATACATGCATCACATTTCCTAGCACCACATAAATCACATTAGGGCCTGGCGCCCTATAAACCTAATAGTCCCCCTGGCCAACTGGCCTTTTAAAGGGGCTCAAATGCCCTATGTCCAAGAGTCAGGGCGCGCTGCCAATGCAGCAGAAGTCAAGGTCGCGCAATTGCGCAGACCTAAACGTTGCAGCTGGCACTAAGTGCTGCGCAGCTGTGAAAGTATGGGGCAAAGGAGTGTATCTCACTCCTAACTCAAAAGACATGTCCCCAAAGAAAGAATGGCCTAAACGTTGCAGCTGCCCACTACTTGCTGGGCAGCTGGGAATATCAAATGAGGGCCTGGCCACTCCCGGTGCCCTTAGAGCAAATGTGCGACGTTGCAGCTGCCCGCGCTGGTGCGGAGCAGCTGAGAATACAGTAAAGGGGCCCTGGCACATCTGTGCCTTCGGGGTCTCACTGGGGCTTCTCTTAAATAATATTGCCCCCAAAACGTTGCAGTTGCCCACTGTCAAGCGGGGCAACTGTAAAAACATATGGCCAACACAGGGAAAGAACAAATGCGCCTACGAGGTAGCTGCCCGCTACGGCGGGGCAGCTGTGACCTGACGGAGAAGAGGGGGGGGCCGGCACCACTGTGCCCTTCGGACCCCCATGTGGCTCTTTAAACCATGCCACCATCGTTGGGGCAGCCCGCTCTCCTGCGGGACCACCCAGGCGCCGACAATGCGCCTCGCTATGCCCCCAAGACTCTGGGGACCACTGGGGCTCTCTCGTGCACTCAAGAAGCTGCCCTGAACGTTGGAGCGGCCCGCAACGGCGGACCGCTCGGAAACTTCCCACTCACCGGGCGGCTCAGAGGCATCTGGCGGCTGAGATCGGCACTCCGCTCCTCTGTCGGCTGGGACCGGCTTTGGCGGCGTTCTCACCTGTGCAGCGGGGGCAGGCACCGACAATGTGCCTCGGGCCCCCTCCGCCTCCCTCACCACGGGCTGCCACACGTGGGGCTCCCTCAGCTCACGGGAGCCCCGGATGCTTCCGGCTCCGCGCTCCAAGCTCCGCCCAGGTCCCAGGCAAGGTTGCCTGACTTCCGGGTCGCGCTGAGAGCGGCCCGGAGCAGGCTTTCACAACGGCTCGGGCTGCGGCGGCGAAATGCGGGGTGGGCTCCCGCCTCATCAGTAACACAAGGCGGACAAGGAGGGGTAGGCTCCCTCTGAATAATAAGCAAAACGCATGGTGGGCACCCGCCATCTGAAATAGTCATAAAGCGGGGTAGGCTCCCGCTAGGCATGAATAGAATGCGGCCATGACGTGGGGTGGGCACCCGCTACGAAATCAGCAGAAGCGGGGGGATCCCTACGTCGGGATTCCCTCGAAGACGATTGCAGCCCAGCGCTGCAGGGGGAAAACAGAGGCACTCTTCCTCAGGGAAAATAAATCGCTCTGGAGAACTAGAAATAAAGCGCGCACCAGGCGCTAGGAGTAAAGTCCTTGAAGTCCTTAGGGATAAGGAAATGAAGCCAAAGATCCCAGCAAAGCGGTCTTCAGGGATGAAGGGGCAGTGCAGGGCCCAGGGAGGCAAGCCCTCATGGCAGCCCCCCCTGGACCCCAGCACGCCCCGGCAGGACTCCTGATCAGAACTGAACCACCCATGGGGTCACAGCCCCTACATTTCTATCACCCACAGTCTTTGTTCTCAAAAGTCATAAGTCACTGAACCCAGCCAGAACCAGTTCTGTGTGGCCCTGGGGCATCTTTATTACCAGGCTGCATCCTACCTTTCAGGGAGAGGGGGTCTGCCATCAGACGCACAGTGGGAGGTGGAGCCATCATTTACTTTGCCAGGCACAGCCCTGTTCAGATCAAAGAGTCACCCCTCCCCATGCTCTGATTGCCGGTCTCTCTCTCCAGCGAGGCCTGGCCCAGCTGCCCCAAAACCAGACGGCCAATACACATACTATCAAAGCCTCCTGGCAAGCTTAGGCAAGAAAATACCTCATTTCTAGAAGAGGTATTTTCGAACACAGGATATAAAAATAATCCTTACTAAAAGATGTATCTCAATATCCTGAGCTCAGATATATCAAATTCGAATTTCCTATCATGTTCCTGGGGTCAGTTAGGATTATAGAATGTAATACTCAGACTGCCCATTCTGGACTATGAGAACAGATAGCCTCACAATAGTAAACAGTGAAATGGAGGGGAACTCGCTATTAGAACATGCTACACAGACCTAGGCATCTTCTTCCTGTCACATACAACGCACCCTGCCATATGGGTGTCTTACATGGTGCGAATGGAAGGTGCAGGGACTGGGAAGTGAGTGCACTTCACAGTTACAAAGGCAGTTCTGGA
Organism: Calotriton arnoldi; assembly: GCA_963921515.1. Taxonomy (NCBI): domain Eukaryota; kingdom Metazoa; phylum Chordata; class Amphibia; order Caudata; family Salamandridae; genus Calotriton; species Calotriton arnoldi. The sequence continues at coordinate 235,582 of CAWUFW010006999.1, read as the reverse complement.
CTGCCGGTAGACTCTGCAATAGCAGGTCTGAAACATACTTTAAAAGCTGCTTCTGTGGGTGGCGCAAATCAGCGCTGCAGGCCCACCAGCAGTATTTGGTCTACCAGCCCTGGGCACACACAGTGCACTTATACTAGGGACTAACAGGTAAACCAAATGAGCCAATTATGGTTATCCCAATTCATATCGGCAGGCAGGCACATAGCACACAGAAATGCCAACTGCTAAAAGTGTCATTTCTCACATAGTCATAATAAATGTGCGCACACTATTGCACAGCATTTATTCTCACAATTTCATACATGCCAGACTTGACCATACTGCTCCACTCATAACAGGGATTACTATTGATACACACTGAGCAGGGAATTCCCCATGCAATCCTATGGGAGGGCAGGCCACTTCTCACTACATGTAACACGGAGCGCACGCACTTTACACTGGACTACAGTGCTAAAGTGCCCAGAGGCCTAAAACCACTAACACTACACAGAGAAAAAGGCTGGGAGAAATGCAAAAAGTTTAGGGGTGAACCTGCAAAAAGGGCCAGGTCCAACAGTTGGCCTCTGGGACCTTTCAACCAACAACGGCAAGAGTTGGAGCAGTCTCACAGGCAGCCTTCTCAATCTTCCTCCCAACTGCCTTGGATGGCATACTCAGCCTGAAACACCAGCACCTTCACTTCCCCAACACTGTGCAGGAACATATTGAGACCAAGCAAGGATTTTATGCCATAGCCGGATTCCCACAGGTGTTGGGCGCAATTGACTGCACACATGTCCTATTTGTGCCCCCTGCGGACAGTGCACACATATACCGCAACAGAAAGCACACCCATTCCATGAATGTGCAGGCAATAGTGGACCACCGGGGACTGTTCACCAATGTCATAGCCAAGTTCCCAGGGAGTGTTCATGATTCCTACATCTTCCGACAGTCCATCATAAACCAGCGCTTCCAGGATGGCACATATGGAAATGCAGTGCTAGTCGGTAAGTACTAACGTGACCCACCACATGCCTCAACTTCACAGAGATGCAAATCAGAAGTGTGAGAATGTACATGTCACAAATTTAAGGGTGGGCGGAAATTGCGTAGTCGCGCTACGCAAAGCTCCGCGAAACGGTAAAAATCTCCGCGAGCACGCAAAAGTTCCGCGAACACACGGAATTGCTTGTTTCGCCCGTTCGCGATGCTTTTTTCCTGTTCGCGAACGCTGTTTGCGTGCTCGGGGAGAAATATCTCGCGAACACGCATTTTCAAAGCGCGAACAAGCAAAAAATTCCGCAAAGCCGCGGATCACAGAATTTTTGGTAATTCCGCGTTCTCCGCGGAACGCGAAATTACCCAAATTCCGCGAGCGGAACGGAATTTACCGTCCAGGCCTAGTCACAATCACACATACAACATGTCAATCAACATGCCCACTTACCAGACACAACAACACCAAGAAATGTGGGAACTGTGGCTAGATATGCAGACAAACCATCCTCAAATGCTTAGCCCCTGTGCCACCCATAAGCAAATGTGGTGAGAGGTGGGAACCATGTATGTGCGATGGAGGCACACGATCCATAATGAAAGTAGGAACACAAGGCCCAGTGTGTAGGTGTTGTGCTGGACAGTCGGGAGTAAGCTGACCGCAGACGTGCCCATGTTGGCATATAGTGTGTTTCTGTAGACCAGCCTGATGGCAATGACTGTGTGGGTCACTGTTACACCCGACAATGGGGGGATCCATGTGAAGGTTGCATGGAGGATGCAGAGGCTGGCGAAGCAGCTGCAGGCCACTGTGTACACCTGTAGGTACATGGAGATGGAGGAGTTAAATATGGGGCCTAGGTACCTAGATGTGGGGTGGGGGCATCCAAAGGCGTTCGACCACCAGGTGATGCCACATGCTGATTGTTCTGTTACGAGGATGAGGACTCATGTTTCCCCTGCGTATAGCACGCCCCAGCTGTTGATCATCCATGTTGCAAATCACAGCAATCCTACCTGGAAGAGCAGTTTGGTGTGTGGGCGTATTATTGATGGTGAATATGAGCATTCTGTACGCGTTGGTGGTGTTGTTTACTGGTATCCCAAAACTTGCACCAGCTCCACTCCATGGGTCAGCAGATGCATCTGCCAACTCTGAGGTTGGTGCTGACTGAGGTGGCATTCATTGCCTGCCGTATGTTGCAGTTGCATAGTGGGACAAGGGCGCATGCGCAGTTGGAGATACATGTTTGGAAAATGTGGACTTGCGCCATTGTTGACGACTGTAGTGTTGTGGTTGTTGCTGTTGATGGTGGTGTGTAGCATCTCCTCGGTGACTGATCTACACCAACTTTGTGGGGGCCTGCATGTGGTCAACGGTGGCTTGGGGTACATCAACAAGGTGGTGCATGCGTAAGTGGTCAACACATGTGCGTTTAGTGCGGCCGATGAACTGGACAAAGTCTACACATGCAAAGAAGCCGTCAAAGGTGTGCCCTGCCTTGTGGATCAGTGTGGTGAAGATCTGGGACAGTCTGATGTCAGCTAACATTTGCCAGAGTCAAATGGATCTTGAATAGTCGTGGCATGTGAGTTGGAGGCTACACTCCAGAAGAGTACGTAGTCCAGGGAGTGGACAGTGTTGCGTCTGATGATGCTGATGGTGTGGGTGAAGCGTTCCTGCCTGCAATGGGCCCTGCATGCAAGGGGGCTGATGACTGTTGAGATGTGGCCGCTCGGGACAGGAAACAGCATGTGTTGTGCATTGGGGCAGGTCTGGCAGCAGCGACAGCAGCACAACTAAATGTGAACAGTGTCTGGTGTGGCCCATTTTCATTTCAACGTTCACATGGCATTGACTGTGAGGAGGGTGGATGAGTGCCATCGATAGATGGTAGAAGAGCCAGTCATGCAACCGCGCACCGCACACAATTGATGAGGCTTGGGGGAGGGAGTATCAACAGTGAGGCCATTTAATTTTCAGTGATGCTTGTAATCAGTCAGAAGCAACACATGGCTAACATGAAATCCAACATAACACAAATGACACACCACAAAACCATCTACACCAACAACACAGCCGGCACAACCAACAATGTAAACATCTCGCTCTCACATGTTACAGGTGACCAAGGATATGCACTATGCCCGTGGATGATGACACCCCTCCGAAACCCCACCACCCAGGCCCAGAGGCAGAAAAATGCGGCCCACAGATGCACCCGGTCTATTGTGGAGCGCACATTTGGCGTGCTAAAGTCACGTTTCCGTTGCCTGGACATCACAGGTGGCAGACTGCTGTACAGCCCTGAAATGGTCAACAAAATCATCCTTGCATGTTGTGTATTGCACAATATATGTGTGCGCACCAATGCTCCATGGATTCAAGTGCCTGCTGCACCGGACGATGACCAGGATGATGATGAAGATGAGGCAGGTGGCGCACACCCCACAGTAAATGCAGCAGGAACTGCCCGAAGGGACCGAATAATAAACAATTTCTTCAACTGAGTACGTTACATTGTGACAGTCCCCCTCTAATGTATCTCAAAGCAAAATGACCGCAATCACGGTGTGTGCCAATAAAAAAACATACACACATACCCTGTCTGCATGTTACTGTCCAGCATGGGTACATCACTCTGCATAGGGTACGTTGCACAATATGGGCAAAGGAAATAACAAAACTTCATCCATGCTGGGAATGTCTCCTCAGTACAGAGATGCTTTTCAGTGTGTCAAATGTGTAAGACTAGAGTCTTCATGGTGCAAATTGGACTACACAATCCAAAATTGTTGCGTGTCCTTTGTGTAAATCAGTCAATATAGGTTGTCGTCTGTGAATAAATGCACAATTGTAGTCTGTTGTCAGTGGACAATAATTTATTGGAGTGTGTACGTTGTGTAAAACAATGAAACTGTGGGCATGCAATGGGGTAAGAGATGAAACTTTGGGCGTGCAATGGGGTAAAAGATGCAAATTCGGGCGTGCAATAGGGTAAAATATGAAAAATGGGGTGTTTTTGGGGTAAAATATGAAAAATGGGGTGTTTTTGGGGTAAAATATGAAAAATTGGCGTGCAATGGGGTAAAATATGAAAAATGGGGTGTTTCTTAGGGTAAAATATGAAAAATGGGGTGTTTTTTGGGGTAAAATATGGAAAATATGGTGTTTTTTGGGGTACATTTTTGAATTTTTGTGTGTATTTTTTGGGGTCAAATTTCTAAATCCTGGGTGTGTTTTGTGCCAGAATAAAGAGAAATTTGGGGGGGTGCATTTGTCTCAAATGTGATCTTTTGGGTGTCTTCTGGGGGTTCAGAAATGAATTCCAGGGTTCACGGTTGGGTCTGTAGTGCAAAGGTTATTCTTGGGTCGCACTCACTGTAGTGGGAACAGTGATCGTCATGTCTCAGCTATGCAACACCTACTCTACTGTTGCAATGTGCCTAGTATTAGTATGTATTAGAATGGAATGCGATGTCATGGCATGCATCGCAACTACGTATGTGCTTTTGGCACACGAGTGGTATGCCCGCTGTGCATGGGCGCACAGCGGCCACCATTGAGAAGTGCGGAGGGGGGTGACTGGACAGCTGTGAGGTGGTAAACCTCGTAATGAACACTGGATGGTGCATGGCCGCGGGGATGGGTGTGTGAGCGTGTGTAGTTAAGAATTTATTGAGGGAAGTCTCACCTCTAAGCTGTGTCCCATGTCTACGTAGCTCCTGCTCTCCTGCGTCTGCTTCCAGGAAAAGGAAGTAGGCAGCCAGGCTCCCTCGCATGAGTCATTCACAACGCTGCGATGCAGCAGTGGTATTGTAATTTGGCAACAGGACAAGTCATGCAGCTAGGGGCCGGAGGGGTGGGCATGTTCTCCATGCAGGCTGCAATGCAGCCTGCATTGCGAACAGAGAAGTGTGCATGTCTGCATTGGGCGGCCTGAGTGGGCCGACCAAACAGTCATTGCGCATTTGAGTGTGCATGCCAATCCGCACATTCCCTGCTCCATGTTTGGAGCAGTTCTACCCACCCGCCCAACCCCTGAGGATACATAGCATGATTACATCCGTTATTTATCCCTTGTTTGTCCCTTTTTTAACTGTTTCATTGGCTTCTCTGAGCCCGCACTACACGCTTCCCGCCGCTGCTGCCCCAGTGGCCCCGCGCCCCTGTCCTCGCATATTCCCGCCTCCCAGCTGATCGTTCCTCCACCCTCCCCTACTTAATGGCGGACGCTGCGCAATTGCGCAGCGGACAGGCGCTGCTGGTGCGCAGAAGGCGCACCTAAGACAAGCCCGTCTGCGCATGTCTACAACCCAACTGCGACCAGCACCAGTAAGCCTGGATCACGGGCCATCCACTGCTATGGCACAGCCACCCTCCACGCACTCAAACCCAGGAAAGTCAGAGACTGACAACAGGCCTTGGCAAACACGACCCACTGCCAGTTCTCTTGCTTCCACTGCCGCCGGACCTTAACCACCACCCCGGACTCCAACACAGCCGACACCAGCACCGGCTACACCCTCGGATGCATCCCCCTCAACGGGCGCTCCGTGCACAAACACGCTGTTGAAATCTGGAACGCACTTGACTCTCTCTTGCCCGACATCGCCTTCTTCACGGAGACCTGGACCAACGCCTCCTCCGCCCCCGACATCAAGACCGCCATCCCAGACGGATACAAGATCCAGAGGAAGGACCGCACCAACCACCCGGGAGGGTGCCTCGTCATTGCACACAAGAGCACCCTCCGCCTCACCACCCCCAGCGGAACCTTCCCCTCTGCCAGACACCTGCACTTCTAGATCCAGACCAGTCACAACTCCACACTCCAAGGAACCCTAGTCTACAGACACCCCGGACCCCGGACACACCAGCCAGCCCACCATCTCCCCCTGGACACCAGTCACAGCCGAAGACACAGCCTCAAACATGAAAGGCATGCACTCGTGGGCCCCCACCAACCCATGCCCTCCCACATCTACCACAGAGTCGCAGCCGCCATCACACACGAACTGCAATGCACCATCAACACCACCTTCAAGACAGGCACCTACCCAGACAACTGAAAGCGTGCAGAAGTCTGGCCCCTTCTCAAGAAGACCACAGCTGACCCCACCGACCTCAAGAACTACCTGCCCATCTCGCTCCTCCCCTTCGCAGCCAAAGTTGCAAAGTTGCAGAGTAAACAGTCAACAGGGAAGTGACACGATTCATTGATGACAACGCCATCCTCGACCTGTCCCAATCCAGATTGCAAACCAACCACAGCAACGAGGCAGTCCTACTGGCCGCCACAGACGACATCCGCACACTCCTGGACCAAGGCCACTCCGCAGCCCTCATCATACTCGTCATTTTAGCGGCCTTCAACACCGTCTCCCACCACACACTAGTCACAAGACTATACGACGCCACCATACAAGGAACAGGCCTCGACTGGATCCGATCATTCCTCCCCAGAGGAAGCCAAAGGATCAGACTGCCAACCTTCCTCTCCATTCCCACGTAAATCACCTGCGGAGTCCCAGAGGGTTCATCTCTGAGCCCGACCGTCTTCAACATCTACATGGCACCCTCGACGCCAACGTCCAATGACACGGCCTCAACATCGTATCCTACGCTGATTACACACAGCTCATCGTCCCCCTCACCAAAAAGACCACCACCGCCAGACTCAACTTCCAGAACGGAATGCAGGACATCGCAGTCTGCATGACCAACAGCTGCCTGAACTCAACGCCGGGAAGACAGGAGTCCTTGTCCTTGGAAACACACCTTCAGCATGGGATAACACCTGTTGGCCTTCGCCCTCGGTAGCCCACCTACCCCCTCGGACCGTGCCAGATACCTCGACATCGTACTCGACCCATCCCTCACCATGAACATACAGGTCTATGCCGTCACCTCCAGCTGCTTCAACACCCTCCACATCCTCCGCAAGACCTTAAAATGGATACCCCCAGTGTCAAGGAAGACAGTCACCCATGCACTCATCACCAGCAGACTGGACATTGGAAACGCACTCTACGCCGCCATTTACAAGTCCATACTCCGCAAACTACTGACATTACAGTACAACGCCGCCAGACTCGTACTCAGCATCCCCCGGCACTAACACATCAGCCGACACCTACGTAGACTCCAGTGTCTCCCAGTGGTGATAAGAGTCACCTTCAAAATCATCACTCACACCCCCGAATGCCTACACCACAACGTAACCAAATACCTCAACAACAGAGTCAACTTCCACGTACACAAATGAGACATCCAATCTTCCAACCTCACACTGTCCGAATTGCAGCGCATCCACAGAGCCAGAGCAGGCGGGAGATCCTTCTCCCACATTGCATCCAATACCTGGAACGAGCTACCGGCAGACATCAGAGGTGCCCCCTCCCTGAACACCTTCAGGAAGACCCTCAAGACCTGGCTCTTCGGCTTACAGATCTGCGGACCCCCACCCCTCAGTGCCTTGCGACCCTCACGGGTGTGTGGCACGCTTACAATTCCCCTGAGTGATTCATTGATTGAGTTAACATCATGTGATGATTGTTCCTCTTCTGCACTGCTTGAGGTGGTGGGGCAACGCTCTTCCAACATAGCGGTAGACCCGCCACTGGGGGTGCGTCATCTATGTGTGATAGGTATGGGCGACTCCCCCCCGGCCCTCCTGCGCTACGCGTCCCACCTTCTCCTTACCTGGACATTAACCCTGTGGCGCAATCCACTGCACTCTCTCCACATCTGTGACTCAGCCAGCAGGAGCCTGAGACAGGTGTGCTTTCACTGGGCTGGGTACAGCAGTCACCGCATAGTCGGCTGGTGGACAGCCCAATGCAGTTGATGCAGCAGGGCTCTCTTAGGCGTGTAGTTGCAGCGCTCAGTCCACACAAGTTCGGTGTCGCACAGGGGCCTCACCCTCCAGGGCGACCGGCCAGCCCAACATCATCTGTCCTGTGATGCAGGGAGACGGCACCCACCGTTGGTAATCCCCTCCGTGCACCCCGGTGTAGTGGTGGATCATAGTATGCAAAGCGGACATCACTACGTTGGTGCGCAGGATCACCTCTACCATTGACTGCACCAAGGTGCGCAAGGCGGGCTTCTCACACAGGTCAGCAACGTGTCTCCATGCGACCTGCCAGACTTCACCACCAGGTACGGGTGATCGTCGCACATCAATGTATCTCGCCACGGCTCATCGACTCCACAACTACTCCACATCCCACTCCAGGCACCAGACGCAGCTCCAGCGAGGGATGCAGGAACCAGACGCAGCTCCAGCGAGGGATCCAGGAACCAGACGCAGCTCCAGTGAGGGATCCAGGAACCAGACACAGGTCCAGCAAGGGATGCAGGAACCAGACGCAGGTCCAGCGAGGGATCCAGGAACCAGACGCAGCTTCAGCGAGGGATCCAGGAACCAGACGCAGCTCCAGCGAGGGATCCAGGAACCAGACGCAGGTACAGCGAGGGATCCAGGAACCAGCCGCAGGTCCAGCAAAGGATCCAGGAACCAGACGCAGCTCCAGCGAGGGATCCAGGAACCAGACACAGGTCCAGCAAGGGATCCAGGAGCCAGACGCAGCTCCAGCAAGGGTTGCAGGAACCAGACGCAGCTCCAGCGAGGGATCCAGGAACCAGACGCAGGTCCAGCGAGGGATCCAGGAACCAGACGCAGGTCCAATGAGGGATCCGGGAACCAGACGCAGGTCCTGCGTGGGGACCAGGATCTCATCCTGGTCAACCGGGATGGTGGGTGGCTTGAGGGGGTTGTTGGTGTGTGCTGCACTATGTCCTGGCTGCTCAAATCTGCATGAATCCTTTTTTTTGGTGCATATTCTATGTTGGAGGTGGCCAGATAGGCTAAGTCAGAAATTGCGGGTTAGCGTGCCTTTTTCTATCGCTAAGGGCTTATCGCTGGATTCCACCCGCTATCGCCGGTTCCATTAACGCCGTCGCGTTAATGTTAGCGACGGTTTTCGCCGCGGATCCCTGCAGCTATCGCCTGTTAGCAAAACGTTGCTAATACGTCGCTAACAGGGCGATAACTTGCAGGGATCGACGGCGATAGAAAAACTAGCGCTAACCTAGGTTAGCGATTGTTATCGTCATTTCTTGCTAATATGCACCACAGTTTCTTGAATGCCATTTGGCAGGGACCCAAGATGGTGCTGTCACCAGCCGTGCCAGGGTCACTCCTACGACGTTGAAACGAGTCGCGGGAGTCCAGCAACATACCTGTGTCCACAAAGGTGCCATCTGGACAAAACACAATTCATCCTGTCAACTTTGAGGTGTTGCGGTCTGTTGTTCATCTTTTCCATTTCTTCAGCCGGGCAGAGTGTCTCAGTGTGCTCGTGGCTGCCACGTCTTTTTGTGCAGACTCCTGGCAGGGCCCATCGGGTATCGTGTCCAGCCATGCTCTTGCTTCCTCTGAGGTGAATTAAAAAAGGACTTTCTCCTCATGGAATACCTTAACTTTGCAGGAAACATCAAACTATATCTCAATTTAATGTCTCTCAGGTGCTTCTTGGCCTCCGGAAAGGTTTTCCCTTGGTTTTGCACTTTTTGGGTGTAGTCCGGGAAGATCGAGATCAGTCATCCCTCAAACTGATGGGGATGTTGTAATATGGCATCACGTTCCCTAAAGGTAAACAGGCTTTCTATAAGGACAAGCAGCGGCACACTTGGCTGGGGCAGAGACACCAGTGCCTGGTGGGCCCACTCTATTGTAAAGAATTTGGAGTCCCTCCAAAGGAGCAGGGGACCGGTAATCCATTCTTCCAGAAACAGTTTCACAGATTGTCCCTCGGTCCATGCCTCTTTTAGTTGCCGTTATCACCTGCTGTCTTTGTATGACATCTCAGTACCTGAAGAATGCAACTGGAGCTGTGATACATTCAGAAGCAAAGCAAAGGTGAGGGACTGAAATTCAAGCAGGAAGGAAGGGCTCACAGCCCAGTAGAGATTGTGCAAGTACCCTTAATATGTCCCTGAACCCTGAGTATTGAACCGGTCTGGGTACTTTATTGGTCTTCAATAAATATGGCAAGAATGGATCTTTTTGACATTCCCAGAACAATCCGTCATTTTATAATCCCTGTCCATCTTTTTCCACTAAAGTCCAACGTATCATTTCTCACCAATAGCCATGAAGAAAATCAGCTAATATCCGGTGCACCAGTCATTGGGGGTGCCCTGGTCCTTCTGAAATAAATCAAACCACTTTACCGAAGATTCAATAGTCATATCCACCTGGGATGCCCCAACTGCAGCATTCAATGCAGATTACAAAGTCTCATTCCATATCTTTTTTCCCTAGTTTAATGATATTAAAGCATATCAAAACTTGCCACTGTTGTTGATTTTATGTGCTATGTTATTCAATGCCACTGCTTTTCAAATGCCATTTTTCAAAACATTTGAAGTGAGATTTCACCTTTCAATGTGTCAGGCACCTTTTGTGTATAGGGCAAAAATTGGTTGAAAATTGTGATCAGACATTATTCGACCAGTATCTAATTTCCTATGTACAAATAGGTAAGTTCAGAAAGTAAGGAATCATGTGGGGTAGCAGGATGACCTGCCTTATGAATATTAATTAGGCAGGTCAAATTTGCAACCCAGGTGATTGGCTACAGTCACAGGCATGGTGGCTTGTAAGGGCAGCAGATCACCATCCCTGTTATTACATTTCATTTTTTTTTTTTTTTTTTTTAAGTAGCCCTATTTTCTTAAAGCAATTGGGGCCCTTCTTTGTGAATAAGTTTTCACACCAATTTAGGATTGCCTAATAGCTCAATGGTTTGCAACTAGTATGACGGTCACAAACCCTCGATACATGTGGCACCAACTCGCAAGTTGAATGGAATGCCCGAAACATGCCCCTTCCAATTTGAGATTCGGTAACCATTTCTAAACCCATCTGATGAGTCTGTAAAACTTTATTGACTTATGTAACTGGTTTAGTAAATAAGCAAAACGTTTTTGCTGTTGCCGTTTTTATGGGCCAACCATTTTTTGGCAGCTTTTGTTTTCAAGTCAACAAGTCAAGGGCGTCTGGTACTGGAAGCGGTAATGTAGTACCCTCAAAATAACCATGCTACAGTTCTGAAGGTGACTGAGCATTAGGGAGGCTTTTAGATTTTATTTTTATCTTGTCACCTTTATTTTGCGTTCAAAGACAGAGGTCAAATGTGAGGCTTTGTCTTCTGACAAATGGCTGCTTATTGTGTTTTCTCATGGAGATTGGTGTTTCATTGTCTTTCTCTGACTCCAAAGTTAAGAGGATTTTGTAAAGTGAACTATCTAGCAATCTTACCAGGGCACAGGAAATTTGAACGGAAAGGGTGTCAGTTTTTTTTTTTCTAACACAAAACACTTAAATGCTTTTAAAATAACAGTAATAATATTGCAACATATATGAGTAGTTAAGAAAGCACAAATTATGTACTTTTTTTGTAATTCTGAAGTGTGATGGAAACAAAGATTTTAAAAGGATCAAAACAAATTAAGAAATCTGGTGATGTGCAAATGGTAAATGTTGGCTAAAAACCTATTTCAACATATTATCGTTTGTGCACTATATAGTGTTAACAGTAAAACGGCACGTCAGTGTGAATTTTGTGACCATTTCTATGGAACATGTGCTGTCTGAAAACGACGGTGAACTACCACATCATGTTTTAGTTAATATATTTGAGACAGAGGGGCATATTTACAAGCCCCTATCGCCACCACAACGTCACTTTTAGTGACGTGGTGATGGCGATAGGAGCTTCGCCTTATTTACAAGGTAGCGTTAAGCCACTTAACGTGGCTTAACGCTGCCTTGTAAATAAGGCCTCCTTTCACATTACACTTAGCGCGAAAAGGGCGGAAAACGGGTGTTGTGGTGGGCATTCCACCGCAACACCCATTGCTTTTGATGCTGCCCCCTATTAAGCAGCGTAAATAGGAAGCAGCGACAAAATTAAGACCAGGGAAAACCTGGTCTTAAACAGGCGAAACGAGGAGAAATGCTTTAATTTTCCTTGTTTTTGCTATTTCCACGTCTGCTGCCTTGGGCAGCACACATAGAAGCAACAAAACGCCAATGATTGGTTATGTGCAGGAAGATCCCCCTTCCTGCACATAAACAATCATTTAAAAACAAATGCTGTTTTGCAACTTCTATGTGTGCTGCATGAAGCAGCACACACAGAAGTTACAAAACGGCATTTAAAGATTGTTGCATTGCTGAATGCAGCACACATAGCAAGAGTAAAAAACGAGGAGACGTATTTTTATTTTTCCCTGTTGCGCCCCTATGCCTCTCCTTGGGAGCCATAGGTTTTTGATGCATTCACAGATTAACTGCTTGTTGTAAATCTGGGAATATGTCCAATGCCATGGGTGTTACGTGGGAACACCCACTGTAACGCCAATGGCATGCCCCCCCAACTCAAATAAATTGCGACACTCTATTTAGGAATTGTACATGGCCAACAGTGATTTTGCATACGCAAACGGGTTCGCAAACCCGTGTGCGCATGCAAAATCAAGTCGTACATCTGGCCCCAAAGGTCATAAGGCTACATCCTGTTAAAGCTACAGGGACACAACAAGCTACTAGAGGCCTTTTCCTGATATTACCCAGCTGACCAGAGGCAACAGGACCCAGATTTAACCCTGCTGTTTGGCCATCACCCTGAGGTCCTGAGGGACTTTAGAAGTGGATTGCATCTTAAAAGACTAAAGTCTGTAGGTAAAATCTTTAGTCTACTCAACCTCTCTGCAGCATTTGACACCGTCTCCCACCGCACACTCATCACCAGCCTCCACAACGCCGGCATACAGGGAACCGCCCTCGATTGGATCCACTCCTTCCTCACCGGCAGAACACAAAGAATCAGACTACCACCTTTCCTCTCCAAACCCACGGAAATAAACTGCGGAGTGCTCCAAGGATCGTCGCTTAGCCCCACGCTTTTCAACATCTACATGGCCCGCTCGCCGCCATCGTCAGACAGCACGGACTCAGCATAGTATCCTATGCCGACAACACCCAGCTCATCCTCACCCTCACCAAGGATCCCGTCACCACCAGACTCAACTTCCAGGAAGGAATGAAGGACGTCTCATCCTGGATGAGCGGCAGCTGCCTGAAGCTCAACTCCGAGAAGACAGAGGTCCTCGTCCTCGGACCCTCCCCCTTCGCATGGGACAACACCTAGTGGACCACCACCCTTGGCAGCCCCCGAACCCCCACGGACCACGCCCGAAACCTCGGCATCGTACTCGACTCCTCCCTCTCCATGACCTGACAGGTCAACGCCGTCGCCTCAGGCTGCTTCAACACCCTCTGCATCCTCCGAAAGACCTTCAAATGGATCCCCCAAGAATCAAGGAAGACCGTCACACAGGCACTCATAACCAGCAGACTGGACTACGGCAACGCCCTCTATGCCGGGATCAACAAGTCTCTGCTCCACAAACTCCAGACCATACAGAACACCGCAGCCAGACTCGTCCTTGGCATCCCTCGACACGAACACATCACCCAACACCTGCGCAGCCTCCACTGGCTCCCCATAGAGAAAAAAAGTCACCTTCAAGATACTCACCCACGCCTACAAATGCCTCCACAACACCGGACCCAAATACCTCAACGAGAGGATCTCCTTCCACGTACCCAAAAGAAACCTCTGATCCGCCGACCTCGCCCTCGCCAAAACCCCGCGGGTCCGCAAAACCAGGACAGGAGGAAGGGCCTTCTCCTAGATCGCGGCCAAGGCCTGGAACAAACTCCCAATCGACATCAGACGCGCCCCCACCCTTAACATCTTCAGGAAGACACTCAAGACCTGGCTCTTCAACTGATCGGAGCTGCAACTCCCCCCCCCCCCAGCACCTTGAGAACCTCATGGGCGAGTTGCGCGCTTACAATTCCCCTGATTGATTGACCAGGACAACCCTGGTTGGTGTATCCAACCCGCGCTCCATTGCTGTCAGCGTCAAATTACGCCTAGATCCCGGTCTACTGCGACCATTGACAATTATTGCTACTTTATGCTTCTTGACACTACTCCTATATAAAACTTTAATCATTCATAATTCTGGTTCCTTTTATTGGATTTTTGACATTTTGTTTATTAACTTTTACTCTCTTTTTCTAATTTGATTTGGGGATTTTTTTAATATATATATCTTTATTTGCATTTAAAAAACCATAAAAGGAGCGTACATCAGAGGTCCACCGACCCGACAATTTCATCATTAACTCATGGAAGACAAAAGAAACATAGCAGCTGATTGATTATTCAGTTAGATATTATTTGCATAGAAAATGGAGACTGTGCAAATTAGCCATACAAAACACAGATTAGGATCAAAGATAAAGTGCATATGCAATACCTGATAATTCAAGGTCTTTGCTACAAGCTTAAAAATCGAGAGAGAGAAGGGGGAGAAAATCTCTTTATCGAAAAAGGGAATTTAAAAAATAGACTTATAGTATGGTTAACCACAATACCGATAGCGCAGTGAATGACAAGCTTAAATACCTTACTATTAAAACTGCATTATCTATGTATAAAATTCATAGTCATTTATCAATTGAGAGACCGACCGCCATATCCGGATCCCCTATTTCTGAGCTTTTGCCCCTTACACTTGTGCAGCTTTGTTTCCAAACTGTAAATAGACAAAAATCTAGATCTCCACTCGTAAAATGTAGGAGGTTCTGGTTTAAGCCAGCTTGCAGCAATGCACATCCGTGCCACTGCCATAGCAATACATAGCATAAAACCATTTTTTATTGCCAACTCATTTCCCATTGAGTCCTTTACTACACCTAATACCACCAATGTAGGATTCATTATTATCTGGCCTCCGATTATTTTTCCTAAAAATGCAGCCATGTCATGAAAAAGAGGCCCTAATCTCGGACAAAGATAAAACATGTTTACAATTTCAGCATCCGAATCCCCAAATCGATGGCAGGGATCATCATCTCTCCTGCCCCATTTGAACAATTTTTCTGGTATAAAATACAGATTAAACAAAGTTTTAAAGTGTTGGCTCTTTAGGCCAGCTGTTAATTATACCTTATCACCGATATCTAAGGATTCTTGCAGTATCGAACCCTCTGTCCCCAACCTACCTTCCCATTTAGCATTCTGAAATTCTAAATCGTCCGGTAGGTTTTGCATCAATAGGTCATAAATAACACCAATCTTAGCTCTTTTATTTATTGCCTCGATAATAGGCATTCGAGTCATTGGCCCAGAGGTCTTCACCAACTTATTCATAAAATCCCGAATTTAGAGATATTCAACGAACTGCTGATTAATAATCCCAAATTTCTCCCAATGATCCCCAAATGAGCTTATATAAATAGAACTCCCAACAGTCGGATTCCTTTCTGCGACCAATTCCTTACTATCAAATTGTGGAATATAACCGGTAACATCGACATCCCCCATAGTGGCGTATAATAATTATACTTGGGTGAATTTATTTTCTTTTTACATTGTTGCCATACTCGAAATGTACCAAACAAGACCTTGAATTTTGTTTGTTTTGTAGTAGATAGGTTCCACATTTTTCAACAAAAATCTTTCTCCCCCATTATAAGTTCATAAATTGAAGGGGATTCTGATGAGCTAAGCATGTGTGTGTTTCCCGTAATCAAGATTCCCATACTTTGTAGCATGCATACCGAATAATATATGGTTATGTTCGGTACCCCCCACCCTCCCCGGTTTTTGGACAGCGTCATGAATTTAGAGGCTCTTCTTGTTTTTTTAAACCTCCAGAGAAAACCATAACAAAAGCTTTCAAGTGTTGTTAGCCACCAACGATTGACTTCTAATGGCATAGCTTTAAATAAATATAATAGTGTAGGGAGAACCGTCATTTTTATTATGTTCCCCCTTCCCACCAATGACAAGAATAGGTGATTCAATTTTCTAAGATCTTGTTCTATTGAATGTAGCAAAGGGTTCAAGTTTAAGTCTACTATGTCTTCCACTACTGAAGAGATACACATCCCTAAGTAAGTTGCCTCGCTCACTACCCGGGGGTCGAACAGCCCAATATTGCTAGTGCAGACTACTTGCATTTTACCCTGATTTCGCTTATACCCCGAGGAGACTCCAAATGTCTTTGCTGTCTCCTCAAACTCAACCAGAGCTTGTTGTGGGTTTGCTGTGACTATCGCTATATCGTCTGCGTATGCTAATACTTTATATTCCACTTCCCCTATTACCACCGGATTAATCTGGAAATTGCTTTCCAATTTTCGAATCAATGGGGTTAATGTACAGCGTAAAGAGTAGTAGTGAACATGGACACCCTTGCCTTGTTCCCCTAGAAATAAAAATATCTTCAGATTCTAGCCCCATAATCCGCAATTTAGCCCTAGGGTCAGAATACAATGATTTAATAGCTCTGATATCCTGGGCCAAAACCATATTATTGTAGCACTGCCCATAAAGAGGACCAAGACACCCAATCAAATGCTAATATAATGTTATGTTATTTAGAATTTCTAACGCGCACAGATACTGCAAGAGTGTCCCGGCGCGAACCTTGAGAGAGAGAAGAAACGCCAAGAGCCAAGATTAGGGGAACAGATGAGTTTTCAGCTTCTTCTTGAAAAGAATCGGGTCCTGAATGCCCTGGAGCGCGAAGGGCAGAACAGTTCCAGGCCAGAGCGGCCTTCACAGCTAGAGAGCTGCCGCCTGACCTTTGCAGGCGGAAACGCAGGATTTGGGCTAGGAGGTGAGTGGAAGAACGCAGTTCTCTTGCAGGAGTGTAAAAGGAAAACCGTTTCTGAAGATAGCCAGGCCCAGTGGCATAGAGAGCACGGTGGGCAATAACAAGGATCTTGAATCTGACCCTCTCTGCCACGGGCAACCAGTGTAAGGCGTGTAGGTGTAGTCTCACGCTACATCTGGCGGAGACGTTCACGAGCATCCTCGCCGCCGCGTTCTGCACCACCTGCAATTTATTTAATAGGTAGCTTGGGATGCCAGCATATAGAGCGTTGGCGTAGTCCAACCGAGAAAGAATAAGGGCTCGAATTACAGACTCCTTAGCCACCTGGGGAAGAAGGGGAAGAAACTTCCTGAGGGACTTTAGGAGACCGAAGCAGGTCCCTGCCAGCTTCTTGACCTGGGTTGAGAATCGGAGATTCTCCTCGAACCAAACCCCTAAGTTCTTAACTGGGTTCCCGGAGGACAAAGGCAATGCAGAGTCGGAGGGCCAGAGTGATTCCCTAAACCGGGCAGGAAAATTGCCGAATAAGAGGATTTCCGATTTCTCCTCATTGCATTTCAATTCAGCCCCTGCCAGCCAGCTGAAGACTGTGGTCAGGCAGTGTTTGGCGGTCGAAGTAGAGACTTCGTTTTTCCTTCAAGTGAACAGGAGCTGTGTGTCATCGGCATAAGCGATTATCTTTGCCCCCATTTTCAAGTCCATTTTCCCCTGGTGATGTTGAAAAGTGTAATCACTTTTTAATATGATCTTTTGTCCTGCGGCCAGGAATAAACCCATGCTGTCTAAGGGATACTAATTTAGCATTTATATTAACTAAGTGGTTTTCAAAGATTTTAGAGTACAACTTAGCGTCACAATTAATTAATGTAATTAATTAATGTTATCGGACAGTAAGTTCCTGGATTTAAGAGGGGTTTATTTAAATTTTTTAATACAACTATATGTGTTTCCCCCTATGAAGAAGTTTGAAACACCACAAGCATATAAAGCATATCCTCAATGACTTCTTTTAACAGTGCCTTACATAGTTCCAGGGGATTGTTATCTGGCCCCGTAGCCTTCCCAGTGGCTAACAATCCTATTGCTACAGCCACTTCTTCTGCAGAGATTGGTTGCTCTATGATAGCCTGACCTGCCGATCTAAGCCGGACCCCATCAATTGAATGTAATATCTCAGCATAATTCCCATCCACCGGCTCTCCATCCTCTGTGCATAATCTCTCATAAAAATCTTTAAAGACTTTCACCATTTCGGAGGGTTTTACGTGTTTCAGACCTTCCTCATCCTCAATTGCCTCAAATCCCTGTAGCCACCTCCCTTTGTCTGGTTCGGAGAACCAAGAGGTATCACTTATTCTCCCCATATTCATAACACTCCATTTTTCGTTAATGGAATTTGGCAGCGACTTCCTGGCTGAAAAACTGCATTATCTTCGCTCTAGCAACTGCGATTTTCTGTTGAATTTGGGGATTGCTTATATTCTGGGTTATTGCCCACATCTGATGCTCTTCAAGGGAAGATAACGCATTAATGGAGTCTTGGATCTCTCTACGCTTCCTCCTTTCCTCATATAGTGTATAACGCAGGGTTTCCCCCCCCCGAGTTGAGCCCCTATTGATCTCCGAAAATTGAGCCGTCCAATGTTGCATTTGTTCTAGATATTCCTCATTACATAGAACTTTCCTATCAAAGGACCATTTATCTAGTGGTTTGCAAACCCCATTCATCGGGACCTTTATAATCAAAGGGTTATGATCAGACAGCACCCTAGGATGTCTCTCAATTGTAGTTTGATTACTAAGCGGCTTGCACATAAAAAAAATTGTCTAGTCTAACTAGTTTATTATGCAGGCATGAGAAAAAAATATAGCCTGGGTCGGGGGCCATACATTTCCCCCATATATCATCAAGCTTGTGACTTTCGACCAAGTGGCTGAGTGCCTTAAATAGCATAGGCTTTCTTCCCACATATCCCTGAGAGGAAACTAATCTATTATCCACCTCTAAATATATATTGAGATCCCCACATATTATCAATGGAGTCGGCCATTTTGAGAGCTCGACATTTAGGAAATCCAGAGTATCAGCCTTGTCCGTATTAGCTCCATAAATTGAGCACAGCGTGAACCACCCACCCCCGATCTTACATTCTATGATGACCCACCTACCCATTTTGTCTGATAGTTTCCGAAGTACTGTGCAACTGGACCGTCTGGCAAGTATAGCTACCTCTCTAGATGTTAAACCTAGGTGTGTACAACCCAAGAGGTCCAGTCCGAGGTCAGAAAACACACTTCTCTTACACCAAGGAATGTGGGTCTCCTGAAGACATATAATATCAAACTTCCACATCCTAAATACTGATGCTACCCGGTGTCTCTTAGCTCTGTCATTTAAACCACATATATTAAGTGTGCCAACTGATAACTTACTATCCCCCATATCGTATTCCTAGATTTCTACCCAACATAACCTTACTTAACACATTATACAACCTTGAATACCCCCTTATTACCCTCCCAGACACCATTTTCTGTGCCTGCCATTTTATTGTTTGACAAAATTCTGCTGCATTCCACCTTCCCGACCTCCCTGAAAGAAAAGATCTTGATATACCATTAAGCAATACATAGCTCTGCCTGCTGGCCTCTGAATTGATGCTCCTTTTCCCACCCCTCGCCCAACCCTTCCCCGCACCCTCATCCCACCTCCCCCACCCCAACCCCACCACCCAAAAATGGCAATCAGACCGAGCAGGTACATAGATGAATGGCGCTGTCCTGTCTGCCCCGCCCAACACCTATCCTATAATCAAGCCATGCCTATCCTACCAAGCCCTAAACAAAATTGGGAATTTTAATGTTTTCCATTGCAACTTTATTATTGTTTTGATACTGCATAGTTACTTTACACAATGTCCTAAGTTAATCCTATCTGCTCTGTGCAATAGCTAGTAGGGGGATGATCTCAGGTTAATTCAGTGGCCTTGAGGGTTCATCATGTCAAGGGTTGTGATTATTCCTTGATGTGGGTAGTCACCTACCCCAAAGATTAAAACAATTTCTTACAGTAATCATTTCAGTAATTAAAAAATTGGCATGAACAGCAAATACTGTTTAACCCTCTCTTTTGTCCACCAGACTTGGTTTAGTTGAAGTAAATATATTTTACATTTAACATTATGCTTTTGAAGAATGGATAGTTTGGAACGCTACGATATCTGTTACTGTTCTTTTGATTTTGAGGCAGTGTCTTTAATTGACCTATTACAATTCTAATGTACAGTTTACTTAGCCCAAATGGGCAAAAACATGATTCTTCTACATAAATTTTAATTCATTATTGGTTGATTTATGACTCATTAATGCTTGCATACTTCAGTACTATGTATGAATATGGGGGTGATTGGGTCAATATTTTTATAGAATTATATAACAGATTTTCATTGATATGCCATAATCAGAAAAACACTTGTACCAAAGCTCATCTACTTGCCTGTTTTATTTGGTGGCAAATAAACCACACGCAGGAACTAAATCATTAAGATATAGAAATCCCAAAATTTCAGATGCAGTAAGAACGATTACGAAAAAGGACTACAACAAGGAGTGACAGGAAGCTTGTGGAACAGATCTAACCTTGTCAGGGTGAACCGCAAGAGTCACTAAATTAACCTGTGCTTAAACACTCTGGTAGCCTGGCATAAAAGCAGTCAGGCTTAAGTTAAAGGCAATGTGTAAAGTATTTATGCAGCACTTCAAACAGTAATAAAGTCAAAACAAAGCACTAGAAGAATACCACAGCAATTTAGAGAAATAAAATAAAATGTAATACATTATAGGAAACCAAAGCAACAAAAATCAAATCTGTAGAACTGGAGATATGCAATTTAATGATTTAGATAAAAGTATTTCCAAAAAGTACAGTCAACTGATGGTATCTGGTCGCGATGGACTGAGATATAGTCACAAATTCAGGCTGGTCATGAGGGAATGCAGGCTGGCCACAGGACCAAGTTTGGCCTGCTGAGGACTGTACCGTATTTCCTTGGTGCGCAGTCTGCGAGGCACTGCTTTGTGAGGCCTTGCTTAGGCTGGCATCAGTTTCGGTGAAGCGGTGAGGCTTTGCAGGGTCTTGTCTCATTTTGCGTCGGTTCTGATAAGACTGGCAGTGGGGTGGTAAGGCTTTGCGCTGCATTGATTCACTCACAAGTGCATTCCAATGAGGCTGGCAGTTATGCGGTGAGGCTTTGTGGGGCTTTGCATCACTTCACGTGTGAAGCTTGCAGCTGTGAGGCAAGGCTTTCCGGGGCTTCGCAGCAGTTCTAATAAAGCATGCAGTTCTATTGCAAGACTTTCACGGGGCTTCATGTCGCTTTGTGCCAGATTTGCTGGGACCTTCAGTTAGGCCAGGAGGAGCTCTCTCTGATGCCAGCCAAGTTCCTAGGACCTGGGGAGGCACCACTTAGGGATCAGGAATTTACTCCAGGAGAGGCCAGCACGGCCCAGGCAGATCCAGGCAGGTAAAGTACAACAGGTCAGCTGGTCAGTTGCAGGGAGGCCTCTGGAGCTTGTCGTGTCCCTGTAGTTCAGAACAGGAGCCACTCAGCCTGGGATGAAGGGAGCAAGTCCAGTCTTCCTTCTGTCCCTCCTGCACTCAGCCTTCCACAGGGACAACTGCTCGCCCTGTCTCTCTCCAGCCGGTAGGCATGCTGGCTCATAGCAGGTGGGGTTGCAGAGGTTGCGTGTAGCTCCTATATTACCTATACAGCATCTGCGCGTTTGGATAACATAGACTGTGGGACTGGTGGCAGACTGATTCCGTGCACCCCCACCGGGTATGTTAGCCTGTCTGTATCATCTAGCTCACAGTGCCACTATAATCTCCTCTTACCAGGGAGAGAATAGATTCTGGCAACCTCAGAACATGACAACCCTGATCCCCCAGGATCATGGAAACAATATACTACTTTCCGCTCAGTCACTCGTGCTTACTTAGTTTGTCTCAGAGAGATACACAGAATAAACAAACTGGGCGTTTTCAATAAGCATTTATTGAACAGTTGTTATTCAGGTGTAGAATAGATTGCTGCAACAACCGTTAGACAGTATAAGATATAAATGATTATCAGTACTATAAAAGTAAATGGATGGTATAGTTCTACCATCTTACAATAATCATAAATACATTAGAGTATATAAAACACATGATAAGAGATGCGTACCCCTACGATGCCTCCCTAACTAGATGTACCTAAGTGTACCTAGCATGTATGTATGTGTTAAGCCAAGAATTCCTCTAGGATCTAGTCAACCCTGTTACCTTAAGTGAGACTGTGGGACCCCGTCCTGGTCTCGAGCTAGACACCCCACGAGGGATGTTAGACCACTGTGAGCTGGAGTGTCTGCATGCAGGAAACTCAGCGTCTCTGGTCAGTGTGTCGGCCGGGAAGTCTCGGTCTCCTCTTACTGTCTTAGCAAGATGTGATGTATATATACCCATAGGTATTTCCAGGGGTCGTTTCTTGCTGTATTACTGTGTCGGCCTAAGGATGACGTTGGGCCTGAACTTTGTACATAGATTTTATACAGGAGCTGGTAGTCCTCTTGTGCCTCCAAGAATCCTCATGCATAATGTATGAGATTTCGAACTAGGGAAAACCCGCGTTCTGACTGCAGTGTAATATCTAGGTAAAAGGTCAGTCCCTGTAAACCGTGACAAGTGTAATGTAGGGAGAGAATATAGGTGGCGGGTAATGAGATTACAGGGGCCTATGTTATGATACCTATATGGAATATAACACCCACTCCTCTTCCGAACGGATGACATAGTCAAATTCTAAACGTACTACTAGGCTGACTAGATACTGGTACGCAAAACGGTAAAAAAACATTAGTTTCTTTCTATGCTTAAAAACAATGTGTAAAACTTTTTTTTTTTAATTCTAAAAAGAGGTAAAAAATGGAAATTGACACTCAAGCTATAGCCCTAATATGTCCGTAGGTATAGTTCGAACTACTATAAGCATTTGAAAGCCATGCATGCTCAAAAAGAATGTCAATTTTGATACGGAGATCCAATTTTCCGTTTGTTTTCCAAGAGTCTAATTTTTCTCCAGTACACGACGGGCCAAATGAATCAAATGTTTATGTGTCCTGGCTGGTAGACGCAACATTCTCGTTGCTTGCTTCCGCAGCTGGCGGTCCCTGTAACACCTCGCATATTATGTCAATTGAGCACAGATGATCTTCCGTACTGTCCACAGCCGGAGCAGGGGCAGCCTGTGCGCCATCCAAGGCCTGGGTGTCAGAGGAGGAGCCGGCGTCCATACCAATAGGAGCAGATACTACCTGTGGTGGCTCTAGGAATGCTGCCATCAACATTGAAATACGCTGGGGACACTGCAAACCATGGGCCGTTATGGGGTCCAGTAAAGCATCAACGTCCGGTCGAGCACATGATGGGAGTGTCAGACAGAGATCCAACACGCATTCTTCTCCGCAAAACAGGCATCGGAGGACAGGTAAGATGCAGTCCATCCAGACTGGTCTAAATGACAAGAACCAAGAAGCACTTAGTTCTCTTAGGCGAGGTGTGCCTAGAAGTTGTACCATGCGATCACAGTATTTTCTCTCCAGGAGCACTGTTTCCATCTCCTGGGTGACAGGGACGTCCTTTGCGTAGCAGAAAAATGACAATCAGGATACCTGCTATTAAAAACAGGATCAGCGGCAGCCCTCCAATGATGCTTCCAAATACGGAGTGTATAAAATTTGGTATAACTCCGACGACCATTTGAAAGGTGCTTAATAGTCCCGAACCTATGGTCTTAAATAGGTGGACAATGCCTATCGTATCAGACATGTTAAAGATACGATTTACCATTTCTGCGAAATGAAAAGGGTAATTTGTACATATAAGTGCCTGTAACTCTGCCGAAGACCTTGCTACTTGAAGATCATAAGTCTCTCGAGCGGAGGTTAAAGGCACGGGTTTCTGTATAAGCATGGCTTTCATTCTGCTCAAAGTATCAAACCGTATTAATGAAACATTTAGCGAAGGCCATAATGGTGCCTCCCTGACTGTATGTGTTGGTGGAAACAATACTTGCATACAGCAAGTAACCCTGGAACTCACAGTTACCAGATATGCGATGCCCGGAAGCATCCCACAGAAACCTTGATTGTTCAGCATCAAGTAACTCCCATTTGAAAGTAGCTTCAACACTGGAGTGATCACGGCAGCTGGGGTACCCTTTAAGTGACAGGATAAGTTTGCTACCGAACCATTACATGCCCCATGAAGCATTATATCCCGGCATATAAGTGATCCACTTAAAGTATTCTCGCAGTTTGTACCGCTCAGAAACACTTCTTTTTCCCCACTTCGGCATCGAAATCTGTACGGTAATTCCCAAGATTCCCTGGTGAATTCCTTACCCATTTCTTCATATCTGCCTGCCTGCATTTGTTCAAGGCAATATTGGAATTGAAAAGTAGTGACTGGCAGGCGCGGCCCGTGGTAGGAGTGCCAGTCGGGCGGTGACGTGGGGAGGGGCAGGGTGGGGGGTAGTAAACTACGGATGAAGGCCGAATACAGGTAAGTGAACATTTAAATAAATAAAACGAATTTCGTTGCGCGCACTGCATCGCATTTGGCCTGGTGACTGGAAGATTTATGTGGCCATGGATTAACCATTCTGTGGATGGTGACTCTCCCACTGTGAAGCCTAATCTGTCCAATTTTTCAATGCGCAGCATTGTATACTTTGCTCCCCTCTGTGCCATTTTCATCTGTTTTTCCATCAGATTATACGAGGAAAATAGAGACGTGCTGTTTATGAAACGCCAAGGCACATAGCCTGCGCACAAAGATTGCAGCGTCCAGCTTAGCAACATAATAGAATGCAATTGTGATTGCCCATGTTGTAGTATGGACAAATCCTGTTCTAGTACATCGATAGCAGATGATACAATGTTGCCCAGTGAATATATTCTGGATGTTAGTGTTGTTAATCCATTATCGGCCACTGCTAGAGCTTTCTCTAGATTTATACGATCTATTTCTCGCAATCTTTCTGCGGCCTCTTGTTGTGATATTTTCCAAATCTCATTGTAGACAGCATAATAGAAATGTTTATGACATGGCTTCCTAGGACCTAATAAAAAATCCCGTAGGTCCACATCCTGTGAAAGTAAGGATAAGTGTTGTCTCACCTGTGTGAGTGTTGAGGTCTTTAGCCAATTGAGGCATAACTTCCCAACACTGTACGATGTCACTACCCCTGGATGTTGTCTTTGTACATAACGTGGATCTGGCCTATTGATACTAAATCCTTTAGTTTTACCCAAGAATCTTTCCTGACAGTTATTGGTGTCTACGGGCCAAATCAACCATCCCTTCCAATCGGGGTCTGATCTATTGTATTGCATGATGTCATCTAGTGTAACTTCTTCTTGTCATGTTATATTACCCTCGGTGTGTGATGGTGTTGGCACCCGAGGTGTATTCAGATCTTTATTCCTGGCTAACCCAAGATTGGTTGTTTGTTGCACTGTTTCATTCAAAAACATTATTTGCTGAGGAATAAGGCATGCTCTAAATAGTGCCTCTGTTCCCTGGACCTGCCAGTCTCTAGTACCCCAGACAGATTTCAAGTCTATGGTGTCTTTCCAAAAGTCAAACCCTTGTTCAGACAACTGGGCAATAAAGGAAGCAGAATAAATCTGTTTGGTGTTTGTCAACATATTTTTCTGTGCTGGTGTTGGTGCAACCTTATAATAATATTAGGCTGGGTCTGATGAGTTAAAGCCTGAAAAATATGGACATTTTTGTACAAATGTCTTAGAACTGCTTTTTGGCGGTGTCGGGCAATGTTCCCATTGGTGATATGTGAAAACATTCCTAGGGTTAGCAGATTTAAATAAATGGCGGCCGCTGCACGGTGAGGAGAGCGACCCTTGACCTTGCCAGGTAGGTCGCTCCCCCACCACACAGCTCCGCCTGTGCTGTCTGCCCGCTGCTCCTGTAGGTAAGATCGCCCTCCGCTTGTGGCCCCGGTGCCAGTTTTGTCTGCTTGTCTCCCCTTTTCCTTTCTGTGCCCCTCGCTGCCCCACTGTTGTTTACCCGTGATTTGCCTGCTCTCCCCCCGTTTTTTTCCTTTCTGTGCCCCTCGCTGCCCCACTGTTGTTGTGCCCGTGATTTGCCTGCTCTCCCCCCGTTTTTCCTTTCTGTGCCCCTCGCTGCCCCACTGTTGTTGTGCCCGTGATTTGCCTGCTCTCCCCCGTTTTCCTTCTGTGCCCCTCGCTGCCCCACTGTTGTTGTGCCCGTGATTTGCCTGCTCTCCCCCGTTTTTCCTTCTGTGCCCTCGCTGCCCCACTGTTGTTGTGCCCGTGATTTGCCTGCTCTCCCCCGTTTTTCCTTTCTGTGCCCCTCGCTGCCCCACTGTTGTTGTGCCCGTGATTTGCCTGCTCTCCCCCCGTTTTTCCTTTCTGTGCCCCTCGCTGCCCCACTGTTGTTGTGCCCGTGATTTGCCTGCTCTCCCCCGTTTTCCTTCTGTGCCCCTCGCTGCCCCACTGTTGTTGTGCCCGTGATTTGCCTGCTCTCCCCCGTTTTTCCTTCTGTGCCCCTCGCTGCCCCACTGTTGTTGTGCCCGTGATTTGCCTGCTCTCCCCCGTTTTTCCTTTCTGTGCCCCTCGCTGCCCCACTGTTGTTGTGCCCGTGATTTGCCTGCTCTCCCCCGTTTTTCCTTTCTGTGCCCCTCGCTGCCCCACTGTTGTTGTGCCCGTGATTTGCCTGCTCTCCCCCCGTTTTTCCTTTCTGTGCCCCTCGCTGCCCCACTGTTGTTTACCCGTGATTTGCCTGCTCTCCCCCGTTTTTCCTTCTGTGCCCCTCGCTGCCTATCGCCATTCCCGCCGCTGCGTCCCTGCGGCCCCGCCCCTGACTGCCCATTCGCTGCCCCTGCCTCCCGCCTCCCAGCTGCTCCTCCCTCCCACCTCCCCATAAATGGCGGCCGCTGCGCGGTGAGGAGAGCGACCCTTGACCTTGCCAGGTAGGTCGCTCCCCACCACACAGCTCCGCCTGTGCTGTCTGCCCGCTGCTCCTGTAGGTAAGATCGCCCTCCGCTTGTGGCCCCGGTGCCAGTTTTGTCTGCTTGTCTCCCCTTTTCCTTTCTGTGCCCCTCGCTGCCCCACTGTTGTTGTACCCGTGATTTGCCTGCTCTCCCCCCGTTTTTCCTTTCTGTGCCCCTCGCTGCCCCACTGTTGTTGTGCCCGTGATTTGCCTGCTCTCCCCCGTTTTTTCCTTTCTGTGCCCCTCGCTGCCCCACTGTTGTTGTGCCCGTGATTTGCCTGCTCTCCCCCGTTTTTCCTTCTGTGCCCCTCGCTGCCCCACTGTTGTTGTGCCCGTGATTTGCCTGCTCTCCCCCGTTTTTCCTTCTGTGCCCCTCGCTGCCCCACTGTTGTTGTGCCCGTGATTTGCCTGCTCTCCCCCCGTTTTTCCTTTCTGTGCCCCTCGCTGCCCCACTGTTGTTGTGCCCGTGATTTGCCTGCTCTCCCCCCGTTTTTCCTTTCTGTGCCCCTCGCTGCCCCACTGTTGTTGTGCCCGTGATTTGCCTGCTCTCCCCCCGTTTTCCTTCTGTGCCCTCGCTGCCCCACTGTTGTTGTGCCCGTGATTTGCCTGCTCTCCCCCGTTTTCCTTCTGTGCCCCTCGCTGCCCCACTGTTGTTGTGCCCGTGATTTGCCTGCTCTCCCCCGTTTTTCCTTTCTGTGCCCCTCGCTGCCCCACTGTTGTTGTGCCCGTGATTTGCCTGCTCTCCCCCCGTTTTTCCTTTCTGTGCCCCTCGCTGCCCCACTGTTGTTGTGCCCGTGATTTGCCTGCTCTCCCCCGTTTTTCCTTTCTGTGCCCCTCGCTGCCCCACTGTTGTTGTGCCCGTGATTTGCCTGCTCTCCCCGCTTTTCCTTCTGTGCCCTCGCTGCCTATCGCCATTCCCGCCGCTGCGCCCCTGCGGCCCCGCCCCTGACTGCCCATTCGCTGCCCCTGCCTCCCGCCTCCCAGCTGCTCCTCCCTCCCACCTCCCCATAAATGGCGGCCGCTGCACGGCCGCGCAGCGGACGTGCGCAGCGGCGCGCGCTGGCGCGCCGAAGGCGCGCCAAGGCAAGCCCGCCTGCGCCCGTCCGCGACTGGACCGCGCCCAGCGCCAGAACCCCTGGATCCCACCGATGCAACACCACTCGACGGACCTACGACGCCGCCACACTCACCGCACTCAATGCCGGCCGGAACCCTGCCTGCTACCGAGCCTCACCGAGACGCACCCACGGACCCTTCACCTGCCAAACCTGCCGATTCACCTGCCCCCTGACGTGCACCACCTCCGCCAAGTCGAGCAACAGCAGCAACCACCTGAAATGCATCCTGCTGAACACCCGCTCCGTCCACAGGCACGCCGTGGAACTCTGGGACCTGCTCGACGCAACAGCACCGGACATCGCCTTCCTCACCGAAACCTGGATGAACGCCTCTCAGCGCCTGACATCGCCATAGCCATCCCGGATGGATACAAGATCACCCGGAAGGACCGCGTCAACC
This sequence comes from Calotriton arnoldi, assembly GCA_963921515.1. NCBI lineage: Eukaryota > Metazoa > Chordata > Amphibia > Caudata > Salamandridae > Calotriton > Calotriton arnoldi. Next base: position 207,239 of record CAWUFW010006999.1, on the reverse strand, counting down.
AGACGGGAGGAGGCATCGCCATCGTACACAAGAACACCATCCGCATCTCGACTAACTCCGACGAGACCTTCACCGCCGCCGAACACCTACACTTCCAGATACACACGGACCCCAAGACCACCCTCCGAGGCACCCTCATCTACAGACCCCCGGGACCACGCACACTATTCAGCGAAGACATCGCAGACTTCATCAGCCCGCACGCCATGCCCTCCGCCGACTACATCCTCCTAGGGGACCTCAACTTCCACCTGGAGAACAACAACGACAGAAACACCACCGCCCTGCTGGACAACCTCGCCAACCTCGGACTCAAGCAACTGGTGAACACGCCCACCCACTACGCCGGCCACACGCTTGACCCCGTCTTCTCGTCCAGCAAGCACATCTCCTTCAGCCACGCCACCGGACTCCACTGGACCGACCACAGCTGCGTCCACTTCAGCTTCAGAAAGACTGCGACCCACCACCACCCGCAACAGGCTCCCGCCGGAGCTGGAGCAAGATCACCGCCGAGCAGCTCACCGCCTCCTCAGCCAGAACACACCCACCGACACAACGGACCCAAACGAAGCAGCCAGCAACCTCGCCAAGTGGCTGACCGCCTGCGCCGACGACCTCGCACCACTAAAAACCCTCCCAGCAGACCCGGAAGCAAGAAAACCCCTTGGTTCACCAACGAACTCAAGGAATCCAAGAAGAACTGCCGCACTCTCGAGAAAACCTGGCGACTCGTCCAGACCACAGACAACAGGACCGCCCTCAAGCACGCCACCCGCAAACACCACCAGCTGATCCGTGCCACCAAGAAGTCGGCACTCAAAGAACGACTGGACAACAACGCCCATGACAGCAAGGAACTTTTCAGCATCGTCAAAGAGTTCTCCAACCCCAGCGCCGGAAACAACGACATCACCCCTCGCAAGACCTCTGCAACTCACTCTCCGCGTTCTTCCACCGCAAGATCACCGACATACACAACAGCTTCGACGCACAAACAACGCACCCTACCGCCGAACCAATGCCCGCCACCACCACCCTCTGCAACTGGACCCCGATCAACACCGAAGACACCACCCGCACGATGAACTCCATCCACTCCGGATCACCAACCGACCCCTGCCCACACCACGTCTTCAACAAAGCCGACGCCACCATCGCACCCCATCTCCGGGACATCATCAACTCCTCCTTCCACACCGCCACCTTCCCGGAGAGCTGGAAGCACGCCGAGCTTACCGCCCTCCTGAAGAAACCAACGGCGGACCCCACCGACCTCAAGAACTACCGCCCCATCTCGCTCCTTCCGTTTCCGGCCAAAGTCATCGAGAAGACCGTCAACAGACAGCTTGCCGCCTTCCTCGAGACGAATGGATCCTCGACCCTCGCAGTCCGGGTTTCGGGCCAACCACAGCACCGAGACCGCCCTTATCGCAGCCACCGACGACATCAGAACCCTAACCGACAACGGGGAAACAGCTGCCCTCATCCTCCTGGACCTCTCCGCGGCGTTCGACACCGTCTGCCACCGCACCCTAGTGAAGCGCCTCAGCAACATCGGAATCCGAGAGAAAGCACTGGAATGGATCATCTCGCTCCTCGCCGGAAGAACCCAGAGAGTCCGCCTCCCCCGTTCAGATCCGAGCCACCGAAGTCATCTGCGGCGCTCCACAAGGATCCTCACTCAGCCCGACCCTCTTCAACGCCTACATGAGCCCCTCGCAGCCATCGCACGCCGACACAACCTCAACATCATCTCCTACGCCGACGACACCCAGCTGATCCTCTCCTCACCAACGACCCCACCACCGCCAGAGCCAACCTGCACGACGGGATGAGAGACGCCGCCGACTGGATGAGGAACAGCCGCCTTAAACTGAACTCAGACAAGACGGAAGTCCTCATCCTGGGCTCATCACCCTCCGCCTGGGACGACTCCTGGTGGCCCCCGGCCCTGGGCACCGCACCCAAGCCAACGGACCACGCACGCAACCTGGGCTTCATCCTGGACTCCTCCCTATCGATGACCAGACAAGTCAACGCCGTCTCATCTTCATGCTTCAACACTCCTGCGCATGCTCCGCAAGATCTTCAGATGGATCCCCACTGAAACCAGGAAGACCGTCACCCAGGCACTCGTCACCAGCCGACTGGACTATGGGAACACCCTCTACGCCGGAACCACAGCCAAACTTCAAAAGAGACTCCAGCGCATCCAGAACGCTCCGCACGACTCATCCTGGACATCCCCCGACACAGCCACATCACCGTACACCTGAAAGACCTGCACTGGCTCCCCGTCAGCAAGAGAATCACGTTCAGACTCCTCACCCACGCACACAAGGCCCTCCACGACCTGGGCCCAAAGTACCTCAACGACCGCATGTCCTTCTACACGCCCACACGCCAGCTACGATCAACCAGCCACGCCCGCCACCGCACCACGCATCCGCAGAACCACCGCCGGAGGAAGATCCTTCTCCTACCTGGCGGCCAAGACCTGGAACTCCTCCCCACTCACCTTCGGCGAACCCAGGACCATCTCGCCTTCAGGAAGCAGCTCAAGACCTGGCTGTTCGAGCAGTAACTTACCCCCTCCCCCAGCGCCTTGAGACCCTCCCGGGTGAGTAGCGCGCTCTATAAATGCCGTGATTGATTGATTGATTGATTTATGCAAACAATGATGACCATAATGTTGATAGCAATACATTTTCTCAAAGTCTGGTGTGTCCTCTAACATTTCATTATTAGAAAAAGTAGCAGATTTTTCTAAATCAGATAGCATATTATTTACAGTTTCATAATCCCAATCATCGGAAAATGTACTTGAGGTAATGATATCGCTCAATGATATTTTAAATAAATGTGGTATTTTTAAAAGTTCGGTCGGGCCAAATATATCGAAGTCAACCATGTCCCATACTATACCATTAGGTATAGGAACTGCTATGATGTTCACTGATGACAGATCTCTTTTTTCACGATGTGATGATAGGTGCGGTTTCAGAACCACATTCACTTTTTGTGCTGCAGAGCTTTCTCGAAGATAAGTTTCAATAATAAGCATACTAAAAACAATTACTAGGCCTATCCAGAAAAGAAAGAATAGTATTCCTGTAGATACCCAGAGCTCCACCCAAGGTGATACCAGGTAGGTCTTTTTGAGAAAGATCAGAAAGTCTTTAAATCGCTGTAGTCGAGTTTTTTGGCTGGCGTTGTTTCCAGTTCACTTGGATCTAATGAAAATGTGTCAAAGTCAATGAAATAGCCAGATGCAGTTCGATCAATTTTCGGTAGTTCCGCAGGATTTGTGGAAACTGTAGCTTGCTCTCGTTGGGGCATGTTGACGTAGATATCCGTGTTTGGTCGAATTTGAAATTTGTCTTACAGTTGAGTTCACATTTTGAACTTCAGTTTCAAGAGGAACGAGTTCCATTGTATTGTTGCTAAGTCCTTCATTCTGTGCAGGTGACCCTTCAAACGTGATGAGTCTTTCTGTTTGAACTTCTTGTATAATTGTGAGAGGAGGGTGTCTGTTACTCGGAGTCCACGTGGCCTACTACTCAGTATCGCCACATAGTGTGGTTTGATTAGGTCAATCGGAGATGAATCTTTTCTCCTTTTTTACCAGCAAGAGGTGGCAGAAGTACTGTTCTTGTTCCTTCAACTGCCAGGACAGGTATAGGCTTTCTGTATGATGGCCCAAATTCTTTTTTGTCCAATATTTTTTCTCTGATATTTTTTCTCTGTCTGGATCCCTGACTTTAGGGATCCAGACAGGTCTTGCCGTGACAATTTTTACTTTCCCAGTGGCGTTCTTCTTTGCATTGACATTACTCTGTTGTGCCCTGTTTTCATTCAGGTCCTGTAAAACAGCCAAACGTTCATGGATGTCAAATGGTTGTTTTATCCGCCACTGTGCCTTCACAATCAATGATCAGGCACCCACATTCTCGTCCCAAATAGGACCTCATAAGGAGTGACCCCCCTAGAGAGCTTCTTGGCTGATTGTTCAATGCCCCTTTGGACTCGTGAAGCAGTGTTTTACCCAATTGCCACCCGAGCCTAATACTCTAGCTGTTAAAGATTGCTTTAAGTCCCGGTTTTTCCTCTCCAAAACCGAATTTCCCTCGGGATGGTACGGAGAAGAGTACCGCAATGTTACACCCAGACTTCCCATAGCTTCCTTGTAAGCCCTAGAGCTAAACTCGGGCCTACGGTCAGAATGAAGTGTGCCGATTGCGTATGTCCCTATAAAGACTCGCAAATCTTTTATAACAGTTGGAGCGTCAGCCGAGCGCTGGGGCCACACCCATAGGAACCTAGAGCAGGAATCCACTGCAACTATGATATACATGTAAGCCCCATCAGATTGTAAGGGACTGCAGTGGTCCAAATAAACACACGCAAGTGGTTTGTCTGATATCAGTAATGGTGCCTGCACTGGACGTGTTACACTGGAACCTTTCATCTGCTGACAGATGTCGCATTTCAAGACATCGGGGCATATTCACAAGGACTTATCGCCAAGTTATCGCCACCTTAACGCATCAAAAGTGGAGATAGATTTAACGGCCCATTCACAAGCGGGTGCAAACTGCAGACAACACCAGTATTCCCGCGATAACTGTCACAAAATTTACCTCCATGGGTGACTCCACCAACTAGCCCTAATGAGATGCAGAGTAGGCGTTCCCTGCAAAACACACATGAAAACACCACTACACCACATTCACAACAATCGCTAGATCTGCATGCGAACCAAAAACAGGCAATAAGCTGCGGTAGCAGCAGGGATTTAACACCCGGCTTCTGGGCTGGTGTTAAGTAGGACGACCACCTGCAGCATGAAATGGAGCCCAGGCCAGAGCCACATCTGAAGACCCACAGATGCCATGGAGCCAATGATCATGCAGCTCGGAGACCCTTGAGGGCCACAACACCCACCGCCACCACTCCCAGGCCCCCCCCCCGGACAAACACATACCGTGCACGACACAAGAGCCACAAAAAGCGCATGATGCCGCACAATGACAACAAGAAACACACATGTGTGGTCAGAAGAACGAGAAACAGTCACTCATCATTGAAGTAACAACCAAAAACTTTATTGAAATACAACACAATAAAACACCAATGCGGAAGACTCCTGTCGGGTCCGTCCGGGACAATCTTGATGTCACAGCCTGGAAAATAAAGCACCAATCAGAACGTGTGTCATGCGCACATTAAAGGAGCGAGACACAGAGAAACAGAGAAGGAAAGAAAGGCAGAGAGAGAAAGAGAGAGAAGGGAAAGGAAGGGAGAGAGAGAGAGAGAGAGAAGGAAAGGAAGGGAGAGAGAGAGGGGGAGGGACACTGCCGCCCCCACGCACACAGGCACCACTGCTCACCTGCTGCGCACCGGTGTGTCTCCAACCATGTGTCGGTATACACTGCAAGCCACCAGGTCTGCAATCTGTAATCGAGGCTAGAGTCAATCATGGCAGAGTCCATCTCACTGCACACGGCAACAACGCCTGTCTGTCCCCACGCACACATGCAGCCGCACCCTCCCCTCCCGCCGGCCAGCGCTGGCTGTCCGCACTCTGCGCACCCAGGCCCCACTGCTCACCTGCCGCCAACGGTGTGTCCACTCAGTGGGCACACCACGCGCCCGTGCAAGCTCCAGGCTCCGGTCCCGCCACCATGGCATTCTCCACATCATGCGGACCCGCACCGCGGCCCAGCAGGTCCCCACATGACGCTGAGTCCTGAGGCATCAATGGCAGAGACCGCATCAGTGCACACGTCATCATCGCAGGCTGCACACCCGCTCAGCAATTTCGGTGCCACTAACCCTGTGCAACCCCAGTCAGCGCCACGTGGTGGTAGGCCCGTGACGGCCGCAAGGCTTCGGGTGCCACTAACCCTGTGCAACCCCAGTCAGCGCCACGTGGTGGTAGGCCCGTGACGGCCGCATGGCTTCGGGTGCGACTAACCCTGTGTGCAACAACTCATGGGCCCTTTATGATTGAGAATCGTGGAACGTCCATCATCCAGTCACCACCGGCAGTGGGGAATGTGACGTCGTCGGCCCCTTATATTGGCGGGGTCACATGGCCTGTGACGCCTGTGCCGGATGGGTGTGGTGTGTGTGCAAACCTGCCCTCAGGGAGTGGCCGTGGACATGCTGACAACTAGACCAGTGACCTGCAGACCACTAGCGAGTAAACCTGCGACTTGTAGCCATGTGGCCCCCCTTCGGAGCGTAAGCGGAGTGGTCTGGACTGGCGTATGCCGGACCAGCGCAGGGCTTGCAACAATGACTCGGGGGGCTCTGGGCATGGTTCAGTCCATGTCTGGACAAGGAAGTGACTAATGCGTGTGTCCCTGTTGTAGTGTCTACGGCACCCGGAACGCAATCGACAATGTAGCACACTGTGACTGGAATCCCACTAGAGGAGCATCATTGACGTTAGGGGAATCACTGTCCCTACGATTCATCCACACATTCATACATGAATGATGAAAGACATGACACAGCAGTGTGTTTCTGAATGTTTAATGCACATCCAGTGGAGTTTTGCAGCTGGAGCAGTACAGGGCCATGCCAACCCCACTTCACAGTATGGGCCCGTGGAAGGCCAGCCAGAGTCCATCGGGGAATGACAAGTACAGCGGAAGAGGAAGGGTACAGTCTGCTCGCCGTGTCATTGGTCACCAAACACGATATAGCAGTCCATGTCGCGGTCCAAGGTGAGTGCAGCAGAGTGTATCGGGGGTCAGTGGAAGGTCATGGGGCCAGTGTGCGGCACCAAGCAGCAACAGGCCAGGTGGCTGGACATGAATGCTAGGTGCCTCCTCCTGATCTCAAGCCCATCCACGCCCTCGGAGGTGTGGCACTGCCCCACCTGTGGGTGGTGCAGTTCCGGCTGCTGCACTGTGTGCCACTGACACATCAGGGGCCAGAGATGGATTGTCGGCCGCACTGTATGGCAGTGACACATCAGGTGCTGGAGTGGAAATGCCTGCCGCACTGTGAGGCACTGACACACCAGGGGGCAGTGATGTGGATGGTGTAGGAGCAGCAGCATTCATCTGCGCCACGCCTTGTGGCAGCAATGCCAAGATGAGGATATGCAGGGCATGGTAGATCCCAGCTACATTTTGCTGATGTGCAGCGGTGGCTGCCATCCTTTCCGCCTCCATCTGCACCATGTCCTCCCTGAGCCTCCGCACGTGTGCCAGCTCACGGCTGAGATTGCTGGAGCCACTCTGAGCGGACAGGTGTTCTTGTCTCCGAGTCATGACTGCAGCGATGTCAGCCAGGGCTAGTTGAGACCATGGAGTGGCCTGTGGGTGTCCGTTAGGGACTGGAGGTGTGTCCCTGGATGGGACTCAGACACCCATGGATAGCGTCAAGTTTGGTAGCCATGAGGTCGAACCCCACCCGCACCTGCTCAGCCATCTCTCTGGTCCCTCCAACACACGGCGTTGGAAGGCCATGTGTTGTTCGGGCGGGTCTTGGGAGACAGCCGGGGTTGTGGGTGCCTCCTGCTGGGTGGTTTGTGGAGTGGGTGGGGTCTCCTCGATGCAGCTGGGCTGCCCTGGTCCTGGAGGTGATTGGGCGGATGAGTTCAATGATGTCTGTGAGGGAAGCTTGGGTGTCGATGCTGGTGGTGTCCTCCTCATCATCAGTGAAGAGTGGCTGGGACTGCTCTGCAGGAGGTGTTGACGGTGCCCCTGCAATGTGAAGGGGAGATGCTGTGTTATAATGTTTCCACATGTATGTAGCCGCATGGTACATGTTCACGTTCAGACAGCATGGCAATGTACATTGTGACAGTCTGTAGATCAGGGCCATGATCCAGAGTTGTTGTGAGTGTGCACTGTGCTCTGCTTCATTGTGCATGTGTGCTATTGTGGCCATCTCCCCCCGTCCCCCCATTACCTGGTGGTTACTCACCCTGTTGCTGTTGTGTCATGTCAAGCAGTGTCCGGTCCCCCGACTCCTGCCACGGTCTCCACACTGATGACTGTCGCACACCAGCTCCTCCATGTCATCCAGCTCCAGCTGTGGCGCTTGGGCTCCCACCTCCAGTCTGCATTGCTGCCTTCTGGTTGCCTGTGAGTTTCTCCTTGGTTTTGCGCTTGATGTCAATCCATCGCCTCTGACCTCGCCCATTGACCTCTTGTGCTCTCCCGACGGCATTCACCTTGTCCACTGATAGACTGCCATATTCCATTTTTGGTGCCCAATGACACGTTGGAGGTGACGAACAGTTCTTGATGGTGTTCCATCACCTCCGTGACCAGGATCCTATCCTCCTGCGGACTGAATTTCGTCTTCCTCTCTCTTTGTCCTTGCCCTTCCCTGTCCCCGAGGTTCCCAGGCTGGTCGACCGGGGTGCTTGTGGGGTTCCGCTCGTCCTCTGCGCCTGCTCTGGCTGCCTCCATGGTGCTTCTGGGTTGGTTATTTTGTGTTTGTGTTTTTTTTGTAGAGATTTTCCCGCCTGCCCTGGTGTGTATTGCAGGCCTGGAGCTGCTTATCACTGATTTCCTCATTGCAGTTTGGCCCATCACATGTTTTTTTGCGTTGGGGTTTGGGTTTTTATCACCGTCGCGGTTGTTGTATCGCGGATATTGTCCGCGTTTTCGGGAGACTATTGCATGTTATCGCCGTGTTGTGAATTCCACGTTAACACTGGGTTATTTTCCCGCGATAGACTGCGATGTGTAAAGTTGCATTAACATTTTTTGGAGATGTTTAGTGCACGTTCTTGTGAATATCCCCCATAGTCTTTAGTCTGCCTTCTTAGTCCTGGCCACCAGAAGCGTTGTTTCAATAGAGAAACACTAGCCAAAACTCCTGCGTGTGCACAACCTATCCCCTCGTGTGCTGCTAGAATTAATCCTAACCTTCGATCCATAGTTGGTATTACGCTATCCCCCACTCCAGGAATTTGAGCAAATCGAACATTGTTTGCATCTAACTTGTAGGTGTACTTGAGTGAAATTTCTTAGTACTGCTAAGCTATTTTTGCGTGTAGCAATAATCGCAACCATTATCTCACTGCCTATTCTCGCTTTTGAACGAGTGATTGCAGCTACGGAAGCCGTCCATACAGCCTCTTGCGGCCTTATCGGCCAATGAATTCCCTTCAACGTGAACGCCATCACGTTGATGACTCACTGGGTGTATCACGTGAGCCCTTGGTAGTTTGTGTGAGAAGTTGGCCTGGTATATGCTATCCACTAATTATAGTGGGCACCTTGCACCAGTCCAAACAACCCCTTATTGGAGATAGGTTAAAGACAACCTTTATTGAAAGCTATCCTAGTGGTAGCTATGGAGAGCAGCCTTCAGGCTAAGTCTTGAAGGAATGTAAAGCAGCTTGTTTTACCAGTCTATAATCTCTTGAGTGACCAAATGAAAGAGGACCACACCAGGTATATATTCAAAATATATGTATTTATTGCTAAACACACCCCTCTAGTCTCTTTATGAGGCTAGAGTTCGAAGTACATAAGTTATAAGTTAGTTGTCAACAGTAATAGCACAAATACACGTTTAAGCCATAGGGGCGTACCAAACCATATACCAATAAAGTGGTATAAGAACCACGACTGAACTAGACACCAGGCCTAGAGCCTGTAGAAGTGCTTGGACCACAACGAACCACCCAAGGTAGTGACACAGGGGACCCACGGGGGACGCGTGCAGTGTGAGAACTCAGCCGCGAATCGCTGTTGACTTCTATGGGGAAAGTCGCGGTTGGAATTTTAAAGAAAAGGAGGACTTGGAGCAAACCCCTTTAGAACTGGGTTGTTCTAGAGTCTATACCCACGGGAGCACCGGAGTACTCGAGTTACCTCACCCAGGGAAGCCGGGTGCATAGGTGTCTTTCGGGGTCGGGTTTCGTCGTCGTTTTCAATGGCGATCTGCTGCAAAGTGCTGCTGGCGGCCAAGTCGAAAGTGTTCGGGTGGATCCAAAGGTGGATTGAAGATCTGAAGAACCTGAAAGCAGAGGGGACAGAGTCTGGGTCACTAGCCAGTGACCAGGAAGGCGATGAGCGGATGCCCACCGATGTCGGGTGCTTCAGGTAGGTTGATGGTTGTCTTGACTCTTCAGCCACAAGGTCCAGGAGGTGTTGATGACAACCAGGAGCTGGATTCTAGCTGGTCCATGACGTCTGTCGATTTCTGAGGTGTTGGCGACCAGATTGGACCCAACAAGCCTTGGCAACGGTAAGTCTTGTGGAAATAGAAGAAGGACGGTGGTGCAGACCAGCAAGGTCTGAGGGACTCACCCAGCAAGGGTAAGTCAGGGCATGCCTGGAGCAACCAGGAAAGCCCAAGCAGAAGAAGATTGGCCTTCGGGAGGGCCTACTAGCCAATGGACTAGCGACCGCGAAGGAGCCTCAATTGGACACACTTAGAGCTGGCTTACGGGACACTCGTGGAGTGGAGGCCAGTGATCTTCGGTGCAGTAGGTGCTGGAGGCGGGGGCTATTAGAAGCCCAAAGCACCACTTCGTGGAGGACCAGGAAGAGGATGCACTTGCAAATGCGCTCAGTGACCAGGGGTCATGGTTCCACATTACCCACGACAGCTACGGGCCTCAGCTTTGGTGGGGACTCAGGGCAGCCTCGGGGAAGTCTGGAAATCCACCTCTGGTGATGCAAAGACTTCTGCGTCCGGCGGGAGCTTCAGCGATGCAGACTGGACAATTGCTTCGTTGGTGCCTGCCAAGCAGGGGAGTCACTCCTTGACCCCAAGGGAGATTCTTCAGTCCTCTAATCTTAAAGTAGAGCGTCGAAGGTCCAGGATTCTGTATCAGAGTTTCATCCAGGTAAATCTAAAGTCCTAAGGACTGGGGTCCCATACTTATACTAAGTTAGGGGGTTGGACATACTCTGGGGACCCACCTATGGGAGGGTCAGGGAAGCGGGGTGGTTACACCCATTCCCTTTGTCCAGTTTCGCGCCAGAGCAGGGGCTGGAAGCCCCTGAACCAGTTTGAACTGGGGTATGCACAGGGACACCAAGTGTGCCCCCAGTGCAGGACTTCAAAGCACCAGAGAGTGCTCCCGCCCAGCCCCAATACACATTATCCTGTCTGGGGAGGTGGTTACACCTCCCTGGGACAGGAAACCTATTGTCCAGGCCTCCCTGCCGGAGTTTCAGTCAGCAGCAGGAGGCCAGACCCGTGTCTGTGGCAGCGGCATCCATTTTGTGATGCCAGGGCTTGGAAAGAAGTTACCGGGCAGGCCGGTGTGTACATGTCTCTCCTCTAGAAGGGTGGAATGCTACCCCCGCTGCCAGAACTGGTGGGGGGGTAGTATTCCAAGATGTTTGACACCAAACACGACATGTTTTGGTGCAGCCATCCCAAAGTTAGCATTTAACGCGAGGTTATAATGCGCTTAAGAGTATATGGTCAGGCTGCACTACAAACAGCATCAGAGAAGGGTCTCCGAACGCTGCAGAGGGGCTCTGCTCATGCAGAGGCACCCTCTCACATAGGAACCAAGCACTCTGCCTTCAGGATTGACAAGGCCTGCCATAGGAGTGACTTATAGGTTTATATGTGTGTATGTATGTAGTGATATAGGTAACCTATATCACAGTAAGGGGTGCATGCACCACCTTTCCCAGGCTGCAGTAACAGACCTGTGGTGTCATTTTGGATGGCCTTCCAGGGGTGGCACAATACATGCTGCAGCCCCTGGTAGGCCTCTGAGGTACCTATGCCCTTGATACATAGTATACCATATACTAGGGACTTATAAGGGCACTCCAGATTCCAATTAGAGATGTGCTTAAGGCACATGGAAACCATTTTAGAGAGGAAGCAGCTAGGCTGGGGTTCTGATTAGCAGGGCCCCAGCCAGACTAAAGTCGAAAAACAGTGAAGCATTAGCAAAAAGTGGGGGTACCCATGTGAAGCAGATCCTACTCTCCTACACAACCCCCCAAACGTAGGGACATTAAACTAACCTTGTCCAGTTAAGTCTTCATGTTCTAAGTGGAAGTACCTAGAGAGTCCATCTGCATTGGCATGGTTACTCCCAGGTCTATGTTCCACTGTGAAGTCCATCCCCTGTAGGGAAATGGACCACCTAAGCAGTTTGGGTTTTCACCCTTCGTTTGTTTTAGCCATAAGAGGGGCTTATGGTCTGTTTGAACAAGGAAGTGAGTACCAAACAAGTATGGCCTCAACTTCTTCAGAGCCCAGACCACAGCAAAGGCCTCCCTCTCAATGGCTGAACAACGTTTCTCTCTAGGGGTCAGCCTTCTGCTAATAAAATCTACTGGCTGATCCTGACCTTCATCATTCAATTGTGACAGTACAGCCCCTAACCCCAATTCAGATGCATCTGTTTGGACAATGAACTTCTTGGAGTAATCAGGACTCTGTAGAATGGGAGCAGTGCCTGCTTTAGGTCATCAAATGCCTTTTGACAGCTAACTGTCCACTGAACCTTTTTGGGCATTTTCTTGGAAGTTAAGTCATTCAGGGGTGCCACTATTGATCCATACCCCTTGACAAATCTCCTATAGTACCCAGTCAGGCCTAAAAAGGCTCTCACCTGAGTCTGGGTAGTTGGAGCAGTCCAGTCCATGATGGTCTGGATCTTGCTCTGCAGTGGTTGAACCTGGCCTCCACCCACAAGGTGGCCCAGGTACACAACCTGACTCTGCCCTATTTGGCACTTGGTGGCCTTGATAGTCAGGCCTGCTTTCTGCAGGGCCTGCAAAACATTTCTGAGGTGGACCAGGTGATCCTCCCAGGTGGAGCTAAAGACAGCAATATCATCTAGATATGCTGCACTATAGGCTTCCAGACCTGTAAGGACTGTATTCACCAACCTCTGAAAAGTGGCAGGTGCATTCTTCAGACCAAAGGGCATCACCACAAATTGATAATGCCCACTAGGGGTTGAGAATGCTGTCTTTGGCTTTGCATCATCAGCTAGTCTGATCTGCCAGTAGCCAGCTGTCAGGTCAAATATGCTTAGATACTTGGCTGAGGCCAAAGTGTCTATTAGCTCATCTGCCCTAGGTATTGGATGGGCATCAGTCCTAGTGACTGCATTGAGACCCCTGTAGTCCACACAAAACCTCATCTCTCTTTTCCCACCACTGGTGTGAGGTTTTGGCACAAGTACCACTGGACTAGCCCAAGGGCTATCTGAGAGTTCAATAACTCCCAAATCCAACATCTTCTGGACTTCTGTCCTGATACAGTCCCTGACATGGTCAGGTTGCCTATAAATCTTATTTTTAATAGGCAGACTGTCCCCAGTGTCCACTTCATGAGTGCACCAGGTGGTCTGACTTGGAGTCAGAGAGAACATATGTCTGTACTGGTTGAGCACTTGTCTACAATCAGTTTGCTGCTGAGCAGTGAGGCTGCCTGCAAAGGCTACACCATCCACTGACCCATCATCAGGGTTCTGTGAGAGCAGGTCAGGGAGTGGGTCACTCTCTTCCTCCTGTCCCTCATCAGTAGCCATGAGCAAGCCCATGTCTGCCCTGTCCACATATGGTTTTAATCTGTTGACATGGAGAACCCTGTGGGGACTCCTGGGTGTTCCTAGGTCTACTAAGTAGGTAACCTCACCCTTCTGTTCAACAATGGTATGGGGTCCACTCCATTTGTCTTGGAGAGCTGCTGGGTCCACTGGCTCCAACACCCACACCTTCTGTCCTGGCTGGTAAACAGTCAGTACAGCCTTTTGGTCATGCCAGGCTTTTGGAAGTTCCTGGCTAGCCTCAAGGTTTTTAGTTGCCTTTTTCATGTACTCAGCCATCCTGGAGCGGAGACCAAGTACATAGTCCACTCTGTCTTGCTTTGGGGGCTTGAGAGGTAACTCCCATCCTTCCTTCACCAAGCACAATGGGCCCCTGACAGGGTGACCAAACAAAAGTTCAAAAGGGCTGTAGCCAACCCCTTTTGAGGCACCTCCCTGTATGCAAATAAAAGGCAGGGCAAGAGTATGTCCCATCTTCGCCTAAGCTTCTCTGGGAGCCCTTTAATCATGCCCTTCAAGGTTTTGTTGAATCTCTCAACTAAACCATTGCATTGTGGGTGATAGGGTGTGGTGAACTTGTAAGTCACTCCACACTCCTTCCACATGGCTTTTAAGTATCCAGACATAAAGTTAGCACCCCTGTCTGATACAACCTCCTTAGGGAAGCCCACTCTTGAGAAAATTCCCAGGAGGGCTCTTGCCACCACAGGTGCTGTAGTGGTCCTAAGGGGAATAGCCTCTGGGTACCTGGTGGCATGATCCACTACCACCAGGATAAACCTGTGCCCAGATGCTGTTTGGGGATCCATGGGACCAACAATGTCAATCCCCACCCTTTCAAAAGGAACCCCCACCACAGGTAGTGGTATCAGGGGGCCTTTGTAGTGCCACCTGCCTTGCCACTGGCCTGGCAGGTTACACAGGAGCGACAAAACTCCTTGGTGTCTTCAGACATGTGGGGCCAGTGAAAGTGAGGGACAATTCTGTCCCAAGTCTTGTTCTGGCCCAGGTGACCTGCTAAGGGAATGTCATGGGCTAGGGTCAATAGGAAGCCCCTGAACTTCAGAGGTAAAACTAACCTCCTGGTGGCACCAGGCTTGGGGTCTCTACACTCTGAGTACAAGAGTCCATCATCCCAATACACTGTATGGGGACTACTAGCTTTCCCAGCAGCCTCAGCAGCAGCTTGCTGTCTGAGGGGTTCAAGAGAGGGGCAGCTCTGCTGCTCCTGGCTCAGATCTGCCCTGGAAGGGCCCCCTGTCCCTAAGAACTCAACCTGATCAGGCTCAAGCTCCTCTGGGACAGTTCCTTCCTCAGGACTGAGATCATCTCTGTAGGAGAGTAGGATCTGCCTCTTATGTTGCCCCCACTTTTTTTCTGATGTTTACACTGGTTTCTGGCTATAGTCTGGCTGGGCCCCTGCTAATCAGGGCCCCAGCCTCTCTGTTCTCTCTAAACGATTTGGAGTGCACTCTAGGTGCACTAGTGATTGGATACTGTGGTACCTTATGAGTCCCTAGTATATGGTACCTTAGGTACCAAGGGCATAGGTACTTCACAGGCCTACCAGGGGCTGCAGCATGTATTATGCCACCCCTGGGAAGCAGACTAAATCTGACACCACAGGCCTGCTACTGCAGCCTGAGTG
Organism: Calotriton arnoldi; assembly: GCA_963921515.1. Taxonomy (NCBI): domain Eukaryota; kingdom Metazoa; phylum Chordata; class Amphibia; order Caudata; family Salamandridae; genus Calotriton; species Calotriton arnoldi. The sequence continues at coordinate 192,072 of CAWUFW010006999.1, read as the reverse complement.
AGGAAGTGCTAGCACCCCTCACTGAGATATAGGTTCACTATAATCTCTCCTACACACACATATAACCCTATCAGTCACCCCTAAGGCAGGCCCTATCAATCCTGAGGGCAGGGTGCTTGGCTTCTATGTGAGGGGGTGCCTCTGCCTGAGCAGGGCCCCTCTGCGGCTCTCAGAGTCCATTCTCTGGTGCTGTTTGTGGATGCGGTTAAACCATATACTTTTAAGTGCATTATATCCTCGCGGTAAAATGCTAACTTTGGAATGGCTGCATCGAAACATGTCGTGTTTGGTGTCAAACATCTTGGAATACTACCCCCCCGCCAGTCCTGCCGCCGGGGGTAGCATTCCACCCTTCTAGAGGGATAGACATGTACCTACTGTGGAAACGCGGTAGAATCCTGCAGAGCCCTGGCATCACAAAATGGATGCCACCAGTCACAGACACTGGGCTGCCCTCCTGCTGATGACCAACACTCGCAGTGGAGGAAGCCCAACAATAGATATCCTGTCCCAAGGGGTGTGACCACCTTCCAGACAGGGTTTAGTGTATTGTGGCTGGGTGGGTGCACTCTTAGAGTGCTTTGAAGTCCTGCACTGGGGGAGCAGAAGGCTCCTCTGTGCATATGCCAGTTCAAACCGGCTCAGGGGCTACCTGTCCCTGCTCTGGCGCGAAACTGGACAAAGGGAAGTGGGTGTAGCCACCCACTCCCCTGACCCTCCCATAGGTAGGGTCATAGAGCTAGTCCCTCCCTTTCTTTTAGTATAAGAGGGGGAACCTGTGCATTGCACCCTAGATTTCCCTGGACGACGCTCTGAAGATGAATCCTGGACCTTCGACGTTCCACTACCTTTGGAAGACTGAAGAATCTCCCTTGGAGTCAAGGAGTGACTCCCCTGCTTGGCAGGCACCAAAAACTACAAATGACGGTTGGAAACTATGCCGCTCCCGCCGGAGTCCGAAGTCCCTGCAGCCCAAGAAGTGGATTTCCTGACTTCTCAAAGGCCATCGTGAGTCCCCAGCGAAGCTGAGGCCAGTGGACCCCAAGAGTAACAAGGAACCGCGACCCCTGGGTACCGTGCACTATTGTCAAGTGCAACCCCTACACAACGTTCCACGAACTTGTGCTTTGGACCACGTGTGGTCCCAGCCTCCAGCAGGAATCCCTCCTAAGATCAGAGGCCTACCCTATCCCGAGGGACCGTGGGCCCCTGTGAGCGAATCCTCCCAAGGCGTCTTCACGATCCCTTGCCAGCCGGCTTGTGGGTCCCCAGAAGACTTTCTAAAGAAACCAGAGGGATCCCCTAGTTGCTCTAGGCCTGCCCTGACTTACCCTCGCTGGGTGAGTCCCACAGACCTTGCTGGTCTGCGCCATTGCCTCTTCACACTTGCCCCAAGACTTGCTGTTACCAAGGCTTGTTGGCTCCGATCGAGTCGCCGACACCGCAGTAAGCTGCAGACATTGTGGGACACACCGAATCCAGCTCCTGATTGTCGTCGACGCCTCCTGGACCTCGTGACTGAAGAGTCAAGGCAACCACGGACGACCTGAATCTTGCGACGACGGTGGGCATCCATCTTCCTTGCCCCGAGTCACTGCTAAGTGACTTTGAACACTGTCCCCTCTGCTTTCAGGTCTTCCATCTTCCTAATCCAGGCTTGGATTCCTCCGGACACTTCTCCTGTCGCCGCAAGCAGCAAGTCTTCACTGGCTCCCATTGAAAACGACGCTGCGACCCGACACCAAAGAACACCTATGCACCCGGCTCCCCTGGGTGAGGTAACTTTAGCACTATGGTGCTCCTGTGGGTGTGGGCCCTAGAACTACTTACCCTGTAAGTGACTTGCTTGTAGCTTCCCGAGAAGTGTCCTAAAACTCTAACTTTCTAAGTGCGACAATTGCGCTGCCTCGTACAGGGTTCGCGTCTGTGGTAGACACACCGCGTCCATCTCCTTTGTAACACTATCTAAAACTGTATCCTTCGACTCGTACCGAGTCCGATCGGTGTTCGCCTCGAACACACAAAGGGCCTGTAACTCTGAGATCTCCATTGCACTGACTCGCACAAGGTTCGCGTCCGTGTTAGACACAGCGCGTCCATCTCCCTTGCAATTCTATCTGTAACCGCGTCCTTCGACTCGTACAAGGACCGATCGGTGTGTTCGCCTCGAACACACAAGGGACCTTTAACATTGAAATCTCAATCGCGTCTGAGCGCATAGACTCGCACAGGACTCGCACCGGTGCCAGGTCACCGCGTCCGTCCCCTGTGGGTCTCCTACAACTACCTGGGGTGGTTCTTGGGGGTCCCTCGATTCTAGATGCCCTAGACCTAGGTCTAGCAAAGTAAGATTGTGATATTCGATTGTGCTAAACTTATTTTGATAACATTTGACTTGTACATATGTTCCTGACTTCTAATCTCATAAAGAGATTAGTAGAGAGTGTTTATTAATAAATACATATATATTTGATATATATACCTGTGTGGTGTCTTTTCATTTGGTGATTCAAGAGATTGTGTGGTAAAACAAGCTGCTTTACATTCCTTCAAGACTTAGCCTGAAGGCTGCTCTCCACAGCTACCACTAGGATAGCTTTCTATAAAGGTTGTCTTAAACCTATCTACCATAAGAGTCGAATTGTTCTGGTGCAAGGTGTCCACTTTAATTAGTGAACAGCATATACCAGGCCAACTTCTCACATTGGTGGGCAGCGTGTGGGATTCCAGCTTGCTATTGTTTTACCAGAAAATCTCTATTTGAATTACTAACTGAAAACCACTATAGGTACTTAAGGTACATATAAAGTCAAGCTTAGTATCAAAGTTCTACTGAACTTAGAGCTGTGTGCCAAGGGATAGCACACCCTTTCTACAGCTCAAGCTAGTATCAGTAGGCCACAAACTAGTGTAGGTAGTACAACACTGCACAACACTAGAATGTCCTTAAAGGGTGGAACCAGTGGATCCACTCAGCCTCAGTATAAGGACATGGCTTTCTCTGACTTGAGAGCCATGTGTGTTGAAAGACACCTGAGGCTAGGACAGAGTCCCTCAACCCTACACCTGATAGATCTGCTGACAGCAGATGATCTTAGATTGGCTCTAGGAGCTAATGGGTCTGAATCAGTGGGTGGGTCAATTACAGTATCTGGGTCAGATGATGAAAATCAGAATGACCAGGACTCTGTGATTGAAGGGCCAGGCCTCAAGGGGCCTGAAAAGGACAGAGGAATTCTCCCTAAGAGAACTGACAGAGTGGAGGAGAGGCATAGGTCCCCTTCCAGGGAATCTGAGCACTCTTATCACTCTGGCAGAGAATTTGTCCAATAGAGGAACTCATACTTTCCCATAAGAGAGACCTCCTCTGAAAGAATGTGCAAACTGCTGCAGTATGAGGAAGCAAGAGTTGCCCTCAGAACCAAGCAGTTGGCACTGGATAGAGAAGGCCCTGGAGATCCAGAGAGCTTCTAGAAGAGAGGGGTTAGAACCCCTTGGTGGCAGCAACAGTGTCCCTAGAGGCAGAGAATCTATTCCAGACCATAGGAACCTGAGCAAGGTTGTTCCTCCCTACCAGAGTGGGGATGATATCCACAAGTGGATAACTGCTATGGAGAGGGCCTGTAGAGTACAGCAGGTCCCCCAAAAGCAGTGGGCAGCAATCTTGTGGCTCTCCTTTTCAGATAAAGGTAGAGACAAGCTCCTCACTGTTAGAGAAGAGGATGCTGATGATTATGAAGTCCTGAAGAGTGCACTGATAGATGGGTTTGGCTTAACCACTGAGCAGTACAGGTTGAAGTTCAGAGACACCCAGAAGGCACAGACTCAGGACTGGACTGACTTTGTAGATTGTGCAACCAAGGCTCTGGAGGGTTGGCTGGTTGGCAGTAGGGTTACTGATTTCAAGGGATTGTATAATCTGATGATGAGAGAACAGATCCTTAATAATTGCCAGAACCAGTTGTTGCATCTGTACCTGGTGGACTCGGATCTGACCTCTCCCCAAGAATTGGGAAAGAAGGCAGACAAATGGGTCAGAACCAGGGTGAGGCAGAAACCCCAGAACCAAGGGGGTGACACTAAGAAGCAAGATCCTAAGGGCTCTGAGAAAGGTGGGGATAAGTCAAAAGACCAGAAGTCTTCACAAGGGCCCCAAAATCTGCATCTGGTGGGGAGTCACAATCCAACAAGGGAAAAGGCCAAAAGAAGCCCTGGTGCAAATTCTGTAAACAGAAAGGGCACTGGACGTCTGACTGTAACAAGTCCAAAGACCAAACCACCACCACTCCTGCCCCTAAGGCAACTGTTCCCCTAGTTCAGCTACTGGTGGAGGTGGTACTCAGAATAAGGGTGTAGTAGGGTTGACCCTGGGTTCTGAAGTGGACTCTGACCTAGTCAGAGTGCCCACTCAGGCAATGCTGATTTGTGAGGGAGACCTTAATATGTCCTTCCTAGTGAGTCCCAGTAATCTGGGCAAATACAAACAGCAGCCTGTAATAAATGGCAAACAGGCTTTGGCATTTAGGGACACAGGTGCTAGTGTCACCATGGTGGCAGAGGATCTTGTGGACCCTGGACAGATCATCCTGGGCGAAATGTACCAGGTGACCAATGCAAGCAATGTCAAGACCAACCATAGTCTGGCAGTTGTGAATTTCTCCTGGGGAGGGGTAACTGGCCTCAAGAAGGTTGTAGTCAGTGCAGACCTCCCTGTCGAATGTCTATTGGGCAATGATCTAGAGACTTCAGCCTGGTCTGAAGTAGAGTTATGGACTCATGCTGAGATGTTGGGCATCCCTGCAGAGGTATTTGCTGTGACCAGGTCACAAGCAAGAATGCATGACACTGAACCAGCTCTGGATCCTGGAACAATGGACCAGATGCTTCCCAAGAGGAGGAGCAGTAGGGTAAAGGCAGTGCCTTCCCTCTGTCTCAGATCACAGATTCACCCCCAGAGGGAGGTGAAGCAGATCCTGAAGAAGGAACTGCCCCAGAGGGACTTGAGCCTGACCAGGTTGAGTTCTTGGGGGCAGGGGCCCTTCTAGGGAAGATCTGAGTAAGGAGCAACAGTGCTGCCCTCTCTTGAACCCCTCAGACAGCAGGCTGCTGCTGAGGCTGCTGGAGTGCTAGTGGGTCCCATAAAGTTTATTGGGATGAGGGACTCCTATATTCTGAGGGTAGAGACCCAGCCCCTGGAGCCACCAGGAGGTTGGTAATACCTCAGAAGTTTAGGGGTTCCTCTTGACCCTAGCACATGACATCCCTTTAGCAGGACACTTGGGCCAAAACAAGACCTGGGACAGGCTTGTTCCACATTTTCATTGGCCACATATGTCAGAGGACACAAAGGAGTTTTGTCGCTCCTGTGTCACGTGCCAAGCCAGTGGTAAGGCAGGTGGCACAACAAAGGCCCCCTGATACCACTACCGGTGGTGGGGGTACCCTTGAAAGGGTAGGATTGACATTGTTGGTGCCCTTGACCCTCAAACTGCATCTGGGCACAGGTTTATCCTGGTGGTAGTGGATCATGCCACCAGGTACCCAGAAGCAATTCCTCTGAGGACCACCACAGCCCCTGTGGTGGCAAGAGCCCTCATTGGAGTCTTCTCCAGAGTGGGTTTCCTAAAGGAGGTCATCTCTGACAGAGGTACCAACTTCATGTCAGGATATCTAAAAGCAATGTGGAAGGAGTGTGGTGTGACTTATAAGTTCACCACTCCCTATCACCCACAATGCAATGGTTTAGTTGAACGCTTCAACAAAACCTTGAAGGGAATGATTAAAGGACTCCCAGAGAAGCTTAGGCGGAAATGGGACCTTCTTCTTCCTTGCCTGTTGTTTGCATACAGAGAGGTCCCACAGAAGGGGTTGGTTACAGCCCATTTGAGCTTCTGTTTGGGCATCCTGTGAGAGGTCCACTGTGTTTGGTAAAAGAGGGCTGGGAGTTACCTCTCAAGCCCCCCAAACAAGATGTGATGGACTATGTACTTGGTCTCCGCTCCCGGATGGCAGAGTACATGAAAAAGGCAACCAAAACCTGGAGGCCAGCCAAGAATTACAAAAGCTTGGCATGACCAAAAGGCTGTACTGACTGTATACCAGCCTGGACAGAAAGTGTGGGTGTTGGAGCCTGTGGCCCCAGCAGCCCTCCAGGACAAGTGGAGTGGCCCCCATACAATAGTTGAACAGAAGGGAGAAGTCACCTACCTGGTGAATCTTGAACTCCCAGGAGCCCCTGAGGGTGCTCCATGTCAACAGATTAAAGCCATATGTTGACAGGGCTGACATGGGCTTGCTCATGGCAACTGATGAGGACTCAGGAGGAGGAGAGTGACCCTCTCCCTGACCTGCTCTCTCAGAACTCCTGATGATGGGTCAGTAGATGGTGTTGCTTTGGCAAGCAGCCTCACTGACCATCAGCAAACTGAGTGCAGACAAGTTCTGCAACAGTATAGACATATGTTTAGCCTGACCCCTAGTCAGACTTCCTGGTGCACCCACGAGGTGGACACTGGAGACAGTCTGCCTGTCAAGAATAAAATCTACAGGCAACCTGACCATGTCAGGGACTGTATCAGGACTGAAGTCCAGAAAATGTTGGAGCTAGGTGTAATTGAGCCTTCAGATAGCCCTTGGGCTAGTCCAGTAGTCCTGGTACCCAAGCCTCATACCCAGGGTGGTAAGAAAGAAATGAGGTTTTGTGTAGACTACAGAGGCCTCAATGCAGTCACTAGGACTGATGCCTATCCCATACCAAGGGCAGATGAGCTGATTGATACTTTGGCCTCAGCCAAGTATCTAAGCACGTTTGACCTAACAGCTGGCTACTGGCAGATCAGATTAGCTGATGATGCAAAAGCCAAGACAGCATTTTCGACTCCTGGTGGGCACTACCACTTTGTGGTGATGCCCTTGGATTGAAAAATGCACCTGCCACTTTCCAGAGGTTGGTGAATAAAGTTCTGACAGGGATGGAAACTTATTGCTCAGCTTATCTAGATGATATTGCTGTCTTTAGTTCCTCCTGGCAGGATCACCTGGTCCACCTCAGGAATGTTTTGGAGGCCCTGCAGAAAGCAGGCCTCACTATCAAGGCCACTAAGTGCCAGATAGGGCAGAGTCAGGTTGTGTACCTGGGCCACCTTGTAGGTGGAGGCCAGGTTCAGCCTTTACAGAGCAAAATCCAAACCATAATGGAATGGGTTGCTCCAACCACCCAGACACAGGTGAGAGCCTTCTTAGGCCTGTCTGGGTACTATAGGAGGTTTGTCAAGGGATATGGATCTATAGTGACCCCCTTGAATGATCTGACCTCAAAGAAAATGCCAAAAAGGTTCAGTGGACAGCTAGCTGTCAGAAGGCATTTGAAGACCTAAAGCAGGCCATGTGCACTGCCCCCATCTTACAGAGTCCAGACTACACCAAAAAGTTCATTGTCCAAACAGATGCTTCTGAGCTGGGTGTGGGAGCTGTACTGTCTCAACTGAATGATGAAGGTCAAGACCAGCCAGTAGCTTATATTAGCAGAAGGCTGACCCCTAGAGAGAAACGTTGGTCAGCTATAGAGAGGGAGGCCTTTGCTGTGGTATGGGCCCTGAAGAAGCTGAGGCCATACTTGTTTGGTACTCACTTCATAGTTCAGACCGACCACAAGCCCCTCCTATGGCTTAAACAAATGAAAGGAGAAAACCCAAAACTTTTGAGGTGGTCCATTTCCCTACAGGGGATGGACTATACAGTGGAACATAGACCTGGGACCCAACATGCCAATGCAGATGGACTCTCAAGGTATTTCCACTTTGAACACGAAGACTCAACTGGTCAAGGTTAGTTTAGTGTCCCTGCGTTTGGGGGTTGTGTAGGAGAGCAGGATCTGCCTCTTATGTTGCCCCCACTTTTTTCTGATGTTTACACTGGTTTCTGGCTATAGTCTGGCTGGGACCCTGCTAATCAGGGCCCCAGCCTCTCTGTTCTCTCTAAACGATTTGGAGTGCACTCTAGGTGCACTAGTGATTGGATACTGTGGCACCTTATGAGTCCCTAGTATATGGTACCTTAGGTACCAAGGGCATAGGTACTTCACAGGCCTACCAGGGGCTGCAGCATGTATTATGCCACCCCTGGGAAGCAGACTAAATCTGACACCACAGGCCTGCTACTGCAGCCTGAGTGAGGAAGTGCTAGCACCCTCACTGAGATATAGGTTCCCTATATCTCTCCTACACACACATATAACCCTATCAGTCACCCCTAAGGCAGGCCCTATCAATCCTGAGGGCAGGGTGCTTGGCTTCTATGTGAGGGGGTGCCTCTGCCTGAGCAGGGCCCCTCTGCAGCTCTCAGAGTCCATTCTCTGGTGCTGTTTGTGGATGCGGTTAAACCATATACTTTTAAGTGCATTATATCCTCGCGGTAAAATGCTAACTTTGGAATGGCTGCATCGAAACATGTCGTGTTTGGTGTCAAACATCTTGGAATACTACTCCCCGCCAGTCCTGGCGGCGGGGGTAGCATTCCACCCTTCTAGAGGGATAGACATGTACCTACTGTGGAAACGCGGTAGAATCCTGCAGAGCCCTGGCATCACAAAATGGATGCCACCAGTCACAGACACTGGGCTGCCCTCCTGCTGATGACCAACACTCGCAGTGGAGGAAGCCCAACAATAGATATCCTGTCCCAAGGGGTGTGACCACCTTCCAGACAGGGTTTAGTGTATTGGGGCTGGGTGGGTGCACTCCTAGAGTGCTTTGAAGTCCTGCACTGGGGGAGCAGAAGGCTCCTCTGTGCATATGCCAGTTCAAACCGGCTCAGGGGCTACCTGCCCCTGCTCTGGCACGAAACTGGACAAAGGGAAGTGGGTGTAGCCACCCACTCCCTGACCCTCCCATAGGTAGGGTCATAGAGCTAGTCCCTCCCTTTCTTTTAGTATAAGAGGGGGAACCTGTGCATTGCACCCTAGATTTCCTGGACGACGCTCTACAAGAAGAATCCCGGACCTTCGACGTTCCACTACCTTTGGAAGACTGAAGAATCTCCCTTGGAGTCAAGGAGTGACTCCCTGCTTGGCAGGCACCAAAAACTACAAATGACGGTCGCAAACTACGCCGCTCCTGCCGGAGTCCGAAGTCCCTGCAGCCCAAGAAGTGGATTTCCTGACTTCTCAAAGGCCATCGTGAGTCCCCAGCTGAAGCTGAGGCCAGTGGACCCCAAGAGTAACGAGGAACCGCGACCCCTGGGTACCGTGCACTATTGTCGAGTGCAACCCCTTCACAACGTTCCACGAACTTGTGCTTTGGACCACGTGTGGTCCCAGCCTCCAGCAGGAATCCCTCCTAAGATCAGAGGCCTACCACGTCCCGAGTGACCGTGGGCCCCTGTGAGTGAATCCTCCCGAGGCGTCTTCGCGATCCCTTGCCAGCCGGCTTGTGGGTCCCCAGAAGACTTTCTAAAGAAACCAAAGGGCTCCCTGGTTGCTCCAGGCCTGCCCTGACTTACCCTCGCTGGGTGAGTCCCACAGACCTTGCTGGTCTGCGCCATTGCCTCTTCACACTTTCCCCAAGACTTGCTGTTACCAAGGCTTGTTGGCTCCGATCGAGTCGCCGACACCGCAGTAAGCTGCAGACATCGTGGGACACGCCGAATCCAGCTCCTGGTCATCGTCGACGCCTCCTGGACCTCGTGGCTGAAGAGTCAAGGCAACCACAACTGACCTGAATCTTGCGACGACGGTGGGCATCCATCTTCCTTGCCCCGAGTCACTGCCAAGTGACTTTGAACACTGTCCCCTCTGCTTTCAGGTCTTCCATCTTCCGAATCCAGGCTTGGATTCCTCCGGACACTTCTCCTGTCGCCGCAAGCAGCAAGTCTTCACTGGCTCCCATTGAAAACGCACGCCGCGACCCGACACCAAAGAACACCTATGCACCCGGCTCCCTGGGTGAGGTAACTTCAGCACTACGGTGCTCCTGTGGGTGTGGGCCCTAGAACTACTTACCCTGTAAGTGACTTGCTTGTAGCTTCCCTAGAAGTGTCCTAAAACTCTAACTTTCTAAGTGCGACAATTGCGCTGACTCGTACAGGGTTCGCGTCTGTGTTAGACACACCGCGTCCATCTCCTTTGTAACACTATCTAAAACTGTATCCTTCGACTCGTACTGAGTACGATCGGTGTTCGCCTCGAACACACAAAGCGCCTGTAACTCTGAGATCTCCATTGCACTGACTCGCACAAGGTTCACGTCTGTGTTAGACACAGCGCGTCCATCTCCCTTGCATCTCTATCTGTGACCGCGTCCTTCGACTCGTACAAGGATCGATCGGTGTGTTCGCCTCGAACACGCAAGGGACCTTTAACATTGAAATCTCAATCGCGTCTGAGCGCATAGACTCGCACAGGACTCGCACCGGTGCCAGGACACCGCGTCCGTCCCCTGTGGGTCTCCTACAACTACCTGGGGTGGTTCTTGGGGGTCCCTCGATTCTAGATGCCCTAGACCTAGGTCTAGCAAACTAAGATTGTGATATTCGATTGTGCTAAACTTATTTTGATAACATTTGACTTGTACATATGTTCCTGACTTCTAATCTCATAAAGAGATTAGTAGAGAGTGTTTATTAATAAATACATATATATTTGATATATATACCTGTGTGGTGTCTTTTCATTTGGTGATTCAAGAGATTGTGTGGTAAAACAAGCTGCTTTACATTCCTTCAAGACTTAGCCTGAAGGCTGCTCTCCACAGCTACCACTAGGATAGCTTTCTATAAAGGTTGTCTTAAACCTATCTACCATAAGAGTCGAATTGTTCTGGTGCAAGGTGTCCACTTTAATTAGTGAACAGCATATACCAGGCCAACTTCTCACACCTGTCCCTAAGAACTCAACCTGATCAGGCTCAAGCTCCTCTGGGACAGTTCCTTCCTCAGGACTGAGATCATCTCCCTGAAGAGACTGATCTTCCTTCTGAGCCAAGGGGGAAGGCACTGCCTTTACCCTACTACTCCTCTTCTTGGAGGGCACTTGGTCCATTATTCCAGAATCCAAGGCCTGTTCAGTGTTAGACATTTTGGCTTGTGACCTGGTCACAGCAAACACATCTGCAGGGATGCCCAGCATTCCTGCATGGGTCCTGAGCTCCACTTCTGCCCAAGCTGAAGTTTCTAAATCATTTCCAAGCAAGCATTCAACTGGTAGGTCTGCACTTACCACATCCTTCTTAAGGCCAGTTACCCCTCCCCAGGAGAAGTTAACAACTGCCAGAGTATGGTCTGTTCTGACATTGCTAGCATTGGTCACTTGGTACATTTCACCAAGTATAATCTGCCCAGGATCCACAAGGTCTTGTGTCACCATGGTGACACTTGCCCCAGTGTCCCTAAATGCCAAAGCCTCTTTTCCATTGATTAAGGGCTGTTGCCTGTACTTGCCCAGATTACTGGGACTCACAGAGGAGGTCACATCCATGCCTCCATCACAGACTAGGACAGCCTGAGTGAGTTCTCTGACTAGGTCAGAGCTCATCTCCTTACCCAGGGTCAACCCTACTAAACCCTTGGCTTGTGTAGTCCCACCACCAACTGTAACTGTACTAGGGGAACAGGTGCCTTAGGGGCATTGGTGGGGGCTGGAATAGAGTCTTTGGACTTGGTGCAATCACTGGTCCAGTGGGTCTTTGCTTACAGACCTTGCACCATGGTTTCTTTTGGCCTTTCCCTTTGTTAGACTGTGAATCCCCACCTGAAGAAGATTTGTGGGGGCCTTGTGAAGACTTCTGGTCTTTACCCTTCTCCCCACCCTTATCAGAGTTCTTAGAATCTTGCTTCTTTGGGTCACCACCTTGGTTCTGTACCTTCTGCCTCACCCTGGTTCTGACCCATTTGTCTGCCTTCTTTCCCAATTCTTGGGGAGAGGTCAGATCAGAGTCCACCAGGTACTGATGCAACAGCTGATTTTGACAGTTATTAAGAATCTGCTCCCTCATGATAAGATTGTACAATCCTGTGAAGTCACACACCTTACTGCCCATCAACCAGCCTTCCAGAGCCTTAGCAGAACAATCCACATAGTCTACCCAGTCTGGAGTCTGTGCTTTTGGGTATCTCTGAACTTTAACCTGTATTATTCAGTTGTTAGGCCAAACCCATCAATCAGAGCACTCTTCAAGACTTTGTAATTGTCAGCATTCTCTTCTCTTACAGTGAGGAGCTTGTCTCTACCTTTGTCTGCAAAGGAGAGCCACAAGATTGCTGCCCACTGCTCCTGAGGGACCCTCTGTACCTTACAGGCCCTCTCCAGTGCAGTTATCCATTTGTGGATGTCATCCCCACTCTGGTAGGGAGGGACAATCTTGCTCAGGTTTCTATGGTCATAAGACCTTTCCCTATCTCTGGGGAAATTGCTGCCACCATGGGACTCTAGTCCCAACTTTTTCTCTCTTTGTAGAGATCTAGGGACTTCCTGTCTATAGCCAACTGCTGTTTTCTGAGCTCAAGCTGGGCTTGCTTCATACTGAATCAGTCTCTTTCTCCTGTCATGAGAGGATTCCCTCCTATGAGAAGAGACAGAGGTCCCTATTGAGGTGTCAGAGTGGTTAGACTCCTGAGAAGGAGATCTAGCCCTTCTGGGCACACTCTCACCTCTTCCTGGGGGGACAAAGGTGAGGTCATTCAGATCCTCCTCTTCATCCACAAGAATAGCTGGGTTTTCCAGGGCAAGGTCATTGTCACCTTCCTGGCCAGTTTCAGAGGGGGGGGCCTGGGTTTCTTCACCCCTGACCCCTTCCTCATTTTCTGCCCCACCCTCTCTGCCTACCCCTTCAGACCCTAGGGGCCTGCTGAGATCATCAGCCAGTTAGCACCTCCCTGAGGTGTTGGGTGCTGGCACTTTTGCCTGCCTTCAACTTCCTAGTATTGCATAATGCTCTCAATTCCAAGAATGGGAGTTTATCATACTTGGAGGGAAGAAGCCCACTGGCTTCTGGCAAGGACTCACTGGGTCCTGGCTTTGAAGACATTACTAGTGAGGTGTGGTGTATGCACTACCTACTCTAGTGTGGCCTACTAAACTCTCTTGAGTTGTAGAAAGGGGTGTGCTGTCCCTTAACACACAACTCTTAAGTTCAGTAGAACTTACTGTATACTAAGCTTGATTTATATGTACCTAAGGTACTCTTAGTGGTTTTCAGTTGATCAATTCAATTGAGATTATCTGGTAAAACAATAGCAAGCTGGAATCCCACACGCTGCACACCATTGTGAGAAGTTGGCCTGGCATATGCTGTCCACTAATAATAGTGGGCACCTTGCACCAGTCCAAACAACCCCTTATTGGAGATAGGTTAAAGACAACCTTTATTGAAAGCTATCCTAGTGGTAGCTATGGAGAGCAGCCTTCAGGCTAAGTCTTGAAGGAATGTAAAGCAGCTTGTTTTACCAGTCTATAATCTCTTGACTGACCAAATGAAAGAGGACCACACCAGGTATATATTCAAAATATATGTATTTATTGCTAAACACACCCCTCTAGTCTCTTTATGAGGCTAGAGTTCAAGTACATAAGTTATAAGTTAGTTATCAACAGTAATAGCACAAATACACGTTTGAGCCCTAGGGGCGTACTCAAACCATATACCAATAAAGTGGTATAAGAACCACGACTGAGCTAGACACAAGGCCTAGAGCCTGTAGAAGTGCTTGGACCACAAGGAACCACCCAAGGTAGTGACACAGGGGACCCACGGGGACGCGTGCAGTGTAAGAACACAGCCGCGAATCGCCGTTGACTTCTATGGGGAAGGTCGCGGTTGGAATTTTAAAGAAAAGGGACACTTAGAGGAGGACTTGGAGCAAACCCTTTTAGAACTGGGTCGTTCTAGAGTCTATACCCACGGGAGCACCGGAGTACTCGAGTTACCTCACCCAGGAAGCCGGGTGCATAGGTGTCTTTCGGGTCGGGTTTCGCTGCCGCTTTCAATGGCGATCTGCTGCAAAGTGCTGCTGGCGGCCAAGTCGAAAGTGTTCGGGTGGATCCAAGGGTGGATCGAAGATCTGAAGAACCTGAAAGCAGAGGGGACAGAGTCTGGGTCACTAGCCAGTGACCAGGAAGGCGATGAGCGGATGCCCACCGATGTTGGGTGCTTCAGGTAGGTTGACGGTCGTCTTGACTCTTCAGCCACGAGGTCCAGGAGGCGTCGACGATGACCAGGAGCTGGATTCGAGCTGTCCCACGACGTCTGTTGATTGCTGAGGTGTCGGCAACCGTATTGGACCCAACAAGCCTTGGAAACGGCAAGTCTCGTGGAAATAGAAGAAGGACGGTGGTGCAGACCAGCAAGGTCTGAGGGACTCACCCAGCGAGGGTAAGTCAGGGCACGCCTGGAGCAACTAGGGAAGCCTAATTAGAATAAGAGTTGCCTTCGGGAGGGCCCACTAGCCAACGGACTAGCGACCGTGAAGGAGCCTCGAGTGGACGCACTTGGAGCTGGCTCACGGGACACTCGTGGAGTGGGGGCCAGTGATCTTCGGTGCAGTCCGTGCTGGAGGCGCGGGCTACTCGGAGACCAAAGCACAACTTCGTGGGAGCCCAGGAAGAGGATGCACTTGCAAATGTGCTCGGTGTCCAGGGGTCACGGTTCCACGTTACCCACGACAGCTATGGGCCTCAGCTTTGCTGGGGACTCAGGGCAGCCTCGGGGAAGTCTGGGAATCCACCTCTGGTGATGCAAGAACTTTGGCGTCCGGCGGGAGCTTCAGCGATGCAGACCGGACAATTGCTTCTTTGGTGCCTGCCAAGCAGGGGAGTCACTCCTTGACCCCAAGGGAGATTCTTCAGTCCTCTAATCTTAAAGTAGAGCATTGAAGGTCCAGGATTCCGTGTCAGAGTTTCATCCAGGTAAATCTAAAGTCCTAAGGACTGGGGTCCCATACTTATACCAAGTTAGGGGGTTGGACAAACTCTGGGGACCCACCTATGGGAGGGTCAGGGCAGAGGGGTGGTTACACCCCTTTCCCTTTGTCCAGTTTCACGCCAGAGCAGGGCTGGAAGCCCCTGAGCCGGTTTGAACTGGGGTATGCACAGGGACACCAAATGTGCCCCCAGTGCAGGACTTCAAAGCACCAGAGAGTGCTCCCGCCCAGCCCCAATACACACTATCCTGTCTGGGAGGTGGTTACACCTCCCTGGGACAGGAAACCTATTGTCCAGGCCTCCCTGCCGGAGTTTCGGTCAGCAGCAGGAGGCCAGACTCGTGTCTGTGGCAGCGGCATCCATTTTGTGATGCCAGGGCTCTGGAAAGAAGTTACCGGGTAGGCAGGTGGGTACATGTCTCTCCCTCTAGAAGGGTAGAATGCTACCCCCACCACCAGAACTGGCGGGGGGGTAGTATTCCAAGATGTTTGATACCAAACTCGACATGCACTGCAAACAGCATCAGAGGAGGTACTCCGAATGCTGCAGAGGGGCTCTGCTCATGCAGGGGTACCCTCTCACATAAAAACCCAGCACTCTGCCTTCAGGATTGTCAAGGCCTGCCATAGGAGTGACTTATAGGTTTATAGGTGTGTGCAATGGTAGTGATATAGGTAGCCTATACCACTGTAAGGGGTGCATGCACCACCTACCCAGGCTGCAGTAGCAGGCCTGTGGTGTCAGTTTTGGCTGGCCTTCCAGGGGTGGCATAATAGATGCTTCAGCCCCTGGCAGGCCTCTGAGGTACCTATGCCCTTGGTACATAGTATACCATATACTAGGGACTTACAAGGGCACTCCAGATTCCAATCAGAGATGTGCCTAAGGCACATGGAAACCATTTTAGAGAGGAAGCAGCTAGGCTGGGGTTCTGATTAGCAGGGCCCCAGCCAGACTAAAGTCGAAAAACAGTGAAGCATCAGCAAAAAGTGGGGGTACCCATGTGAAGCAGATCCTACTCTCCTACAGTTCGTTTTTCAACTCCACTACCAGTTCCCAAAGCATTTTGTGCTTAATTGTGCCACCTTTTGCATCTTTAAACCCGTTTTGTTTCCAGTTATGTAGATATTCAATGTATGACTGTACGCAGTAAAAGGAATCGCACACAATTAGTGTGGGGAATTCTCGATCCGTATTTACCAGTGCCAGTATTAGTGATTTTAGTTCTGCCAGCTGTGCCGTACAGTCTCCGAGAGACTGTGTTTTTGTGCAACTCGGATGAAACTTTCCATACTGCATCCATCCTTTAACGATAGCACACGTGGCGCTATATTGCTGTTTACTCCCTATCGCCGGTTGCGCAGAACCATCAGCGTAAATAATGTATTCATTCTGATCTAGAGGCATTATTTCATTTGGTAGAGGATATTCTTGTTCGTATTGCAGAAATGCTTGTGTTTTTAAATTTGGGTCGTACCTGTATTCTACGTCTGTTGCAGTGAGAGAATTAGCCCATTGTATCCATCTCAGATGTGAGGCTTTAGCGTTGGGAACGCTTGCCTTTGTTGCAGCCTCTAAAGCTGGAACCGGGGTCACGACTATTATACGTTTCCCTTGAGCCAGTGCTCTTTCTCCGACTACAGCAGTCTGTACTGCTGTTAGAATTTTTTCTGTTGATGCAAAACTCATTTGTGTACAAATGTGATTTATATGCTATTGGTACTGTTTCACCTTCATTATGTGTTAGATAGGTGTACCCAGATTGACCTGCAACTATTCGGATCACTAGGTTCTGTACGTTTACGCGTGTCTGTAAGTGTTTTGAAGCTATCATATCAGCTTGTAAGGAACGAAGTGTATTTGTGTGTTCCTGTGTCCATTGACAAACTGAAAAATCTGTTTTATTAAATCGTAGAAAGGTTTAACTCTTTCTACGTAATCCAAAATGTATGTTCTGCCAAAATTAAGGAAACCTAGTATTGATTCTAAGTTTTTTAATGATTTCGGAGGTTGGAGCAATGCACATTTTTCTAAAAAGATGGCTGCCAGGATTGTCCCTTCACTTGAAAGTTTATATCCTAGAAAAAGGACGTTAAGGTGGGCTATTTTTGATTTTTTAAAGTTGAATTTATAACCCTCAGATGCAAATCCCAAAATTATGGTATTCACTCTGTTCAAGTGTTCCTCCAGGTCATTGTCCATTAGATAAATATCATCCACATAAGACAATGCCTCTTCACTCAGGTTCTGAAGTAATTCAGTTACTAAATCCGTATTTTGTAAAGCGCGAACTACTCACCCTTACGGGTCTCAAGGCGCTGGGGGCCGTCGTGGAAATTAAGCGAGCTATTGCCCAGAGTCACATGGTGCTGAGCTGAGCTGCCGCCGGAGCCGGGGATCGAACCGTGAACCCTGTGCTCCGAAGACAGCTGCCCTGGCCGCTGCACCACACCTCTCCACATTACTCTGGCTGAAAACAACCCCGGGCGGTTCTTATACCCCTGGGAGAGTCGGCAAAATTGCCGCTGGGACCCTAGCGCTGAGAATGCCGACAGGCACCTGCTTTCAGGCGCTATATTTTGGCAAAATAATCCATTTGAGATATCTAATGTTGTTTTGTATTTTTTCCGCACAATGTTATTCATTAATGCGGCACTGTGTGCATTTTGAACTGCAAACGTCTTAGTGCAAGTGTTTAGATGTCTGTAATCTAAAACTAAACGATGTGAATTGTCCGGTTTTGATACAAAGGGTTATTCATTTGAGAGGTGCAAATTTCAATCACCCCTTGATATTCAAGTTGATCTAAGATCTTCCTGACCTGTTTTTTAGCTTCTTGCTTTGTAGGATACTGCCTTTGTGCAGTTGGTGTGTTTTATAGTGGAATTATGTGGTGGGCTGAATCCTCATCCCATCCAACATGGTTTTTGTATAATGCTGGAGCCTGGGCTACCGCCGCTCCCGAGCATATGTATATCTTAAGTATTTTGGAACGTGGTCGGAAAATGCTGGAAAAATTACTGTTTCTCCCTTAGGGCAATCCATGACAAATGCTGGCAGCCAATCTTGTTCAGCTAATAAAATATCATAGCCAAACGTCAGGTTCTCCTAAAAGAGACCTCTAACTGTCCTACATTTGTCCCCCTCCATCTGGAGCATTATTCATATAATTTATGTGGGGCACTTACCCTAGTATCAGGTGTTTCCACTGTGATATAATCATTCAAGTCCGCTGTCACCAGAAATTCCATCAGGTTCTGGCGAATTATTGTTACTTCTGCCGCACTGTCTAGCATCGTCAGAGCCCATTCCCCGTTCAGTAGTTGAGTCCTCAGAATTCTGAAAATGTCTGATCTTTAGACCTGCAACCTTCTTCTTTATGAACTGTGGTTTTGGTTTGGCTTTATCTTCTATTTTGGAAGTATATTCTTGAGCGTTCTACTTGTCTCTGGACTTTGTACGCTCTTCTTGTCTGTCTGACCGTCCTTCCCTCTCTGAGTTTTTCGATGAACCCTGAAAGGAACGAGAGGAACGTGTATCAGTATCCTAATACCGGTCAGGCTTCCTAATGTTATCCCTATTCCTAAGGTTATACCTCCTTTCGGAGGGCTCCTGTGGAGGAGATCTACCTCAGGATTGAGATCTGTTCTCTTGAATATTTAGTTTTTTATTATTGTCCGACTTCTTTTTAGAAGAGGTAGGTGTTTGCTTAAAAGTCTCCTTCTCGGGACTACCCATCAGTTGTGGTTTTAATGCTTTTCCACCCAATCTGTCCCTGCCTAATTCTGCATACGCAGTTTCAATTATTTTCGGTAGTTCCAGTTCCTGTTGTAAAGGACTGAATTCCCTTAGGCGTTGGCGGATGGCCACTGATGCTGCTTCCCCTTTAATATTTGCCAGTATTATCGGTGATACCTGGGCATTGTTACCTAGTAACTTCATCCCTAAGTTTAGAGCAGGCTCTGCTCCGTACTCATTTTGTATTTGTCTCAATATGTCTGGTACTACTGCTAATGACGGGATACCATGAGTTCTGGTATATATGGCAGTGAAAACTGTACCCCACGAGGTACAGTCCTCTAGTTGTGGTGTAATCCCCATGGGCAAGCAGATTGTTAGCATTCTGTGTTTTTCATATGGGCTAGTATTTGGGAATACTGCTTCCAGCTGTGTTATTTTCTGAGCTATCCAGAATGGCATTTGTTCACGTTTTGCGGGCATTTTACCCATCACTGCGTGTAACGTTTTTGGTGTAATTTTAGTTGTTGTGTTTCGAACTTGAGCTGTATTTGTTGTTACCATTGCTGGCTGGACTGTAAATGTCCTCATGACGTATTGCGTCAGGTTTCTGTAAAGTTTTATTAATTCTTTGTGAAATATGAGTAAGTCTGGTCTTGGCATAGTTTCAATGTCAGGATGTGGTGTGTATGTTGCCAATATTGGCCATGTCGCTCCTTCTCTTCCGAGCGGACCGAGTCTTACTCTTCTTCTTATATGGGTTAGGTCGCCTTTAAACCAGTATAAGTGTTCCGGTACGTAAGTGGAACTTCAATGTCCTCAAACGGACAATATTCCGCTGGTGCATCGCCTTCTGTGTAGACGTGAAATGTTTTCGTTCTTGCATTTGCTGCTGGGAATGTTACCCACGAATAAAATACCTCTGTCCTGCATGATTCGTATGCCTCAATCACGAATGCTACTATGCCACCCCTAGGTGTTAACCCATGCGCAAGCATAACTGTATTTCTAAAATTTGCCGCAATCTGTATTGCGTTTGCATCTTCCTCATCTTCTGAGAGGGGCAGTGCTTGCTGTAGTGGATCTGTTTCCTCGTTAGTCATTGCCTCTCCGTTCCTTCCAACACATCTCACACGATGAATTTATGGACCTGGTCAAAGCAAGCAGGCCTGCCGGCAGCCCTTCTGACCCCTGTCCATCACAAATTTTCAAGACAATTCTTTTAACAACCTCTGCTGCCACTCCAGTAAGAAGAATCATCAACAACTCCTTCACGAACCGGAATATTTCCAGAAGAACTTAAAAAATCACACATACGCCCTTTACTGAAGAAAACAAACTTGGACCCGCTGAACCCTGACAACTACAGACCCATTACAAATGGACCTTTCCTGGGCAAACTGGTAGAAAGAGCAGCGTTCGCCCAGATGTCACAATTCATTGAAGAGAATGACATACTCTCAGACTTCCAAACAGGATTCCGTCCGGGGAGAGGCACTGAATCTGCCCTCCTTGCCATCTGGGATGACCTAAAAATACAGTTGACCGCAACGGAGTTGCTGCGCTACCCTCTTGGACCTCTCAGCTGCCTTTGACACGGTTGACCATGACACTCTGAAACAAAGACTCTATGAATCCGGCATAGAGGGAACTGCTCTAGACTGGATCGCGTCCTACCTTCAAAACAGAACTAATGTCATCCATACCCCACCTTTCTCGTCCAAACCGTACTCCACAAAAGCAGGGGTCCCTCAAGGCTCTATCATCTCACCCATGCTTTTCAACATCTACATGAAGTCATTACCAGTACTGATCAATAAATTTCACCTCGCGTGCTATAACTATGCAGATGACACGCAAATACTCCTTCAACTGGAATGCCCCAAAGACATTGGAAAATCACCAATTTTCAGCTGTCTCAGAGCCGTGGATCAGTGGATGACTTGGAGCCATCTCAAATTGAATACTTCAAAACGGAAATACTCACGTGTGGCGATTGGAAACATTACAACCCGCTTGCCGCATGGCCTAATGAACTGGGATCACCACCTAAAGTATCGAAGGAAGTAAGAAACCTAGGAATGACCATGGACTCCAAGCTGTCGATGAATGCCCAAGTGGACAAACTAGCAAGATCAAGCTTTGTCACTATAAAAACGCTGCGACGTAATTTTCCCTCATTTGGGATTTCCGCACAAGGTCCAAGCTACCATCTCCCTTGTCCTGTCCAAACTCGATTACGCCAATAGCCTCTACCACGGATCACCTTTGACGACCATGAAAAGACTACAACGGATTCAGAACTCGGCTGCCAGACTACTCTTACATATCAAACCGCGAGACCACATATCCCCTGCCTTGAAAGCCCTGCATTGGTTACCGGTTGCCAGAAGATCCACGTTCAAGCTGCTTTGTATCACCCACAAAGCAATACATGGAATGGGACCACTCTTCATCAGGAATAAAATCACCAAACACATTCAACAGAGGAACCTCCGCTCTAAAGGAGCATCTCGCCTCAAAATCCCAAGATACAAGAAAAAACCATGGGTGGCACATCCTTCTCTGTTCAAGCAGCCAAACTATGGAACTCTTTACTCCCCAACATAAGATCCACCGACAGCCACCTTATCTTCAGAAAACTACTCAAGAATTGGCTTTTCCCCACATAAGCACCATACGCAAACAGAAATTTACAGCATATCCCTCTGTATATAAGCATTTGTTTTCACTACAGACATGTACCTATCTTTGTGTATTGCTTTGTATAAACATGTACAATAATTATGTTGTTGAGAGAAAAAATAAAATTAAAATAATAATAAATAAATATCATCTTTGGTCTACATGTACTAACTTCCATTGTGCATCTATGTACCTTCCATGTACTTGGAACTGTGTGTCTCTGTAACTTTTCTCCTGAAAAGCATATCCAATGCACTACCCTATTTCTCATCCTGTGCCTCTATCCATATCTTTAATCTGCATATACTTACCTCCTTTATGTATCTATATACTTTCAATGTATTTATGGATCTATATATTTATCACTTTCTTTTAATTTAGCATTTCCAAGGCACTACCCTAGTTCTCAGCCTATACTTATCTCAATATATCTTCTAGCCCAACCTTCTGACTCATCTCAAACTTCTTTCTACTACTCTTTCCAATGCACTACCCTATCTCTCATCCTATACATCTATCAATATATCCTCTACATCCACACTCATTTATCCCAAACCCCATACCACTACTATGACCACCAAAATAACCCTTTCTAGACTCTCGCCTACTCTACCCTCCTTGCATCATCGGACACCTCTTTTACTATACCGATGCCCTAAAACAAACCTTTCTAAACTCTTCCCTGACTCCTCCCCTCAAACCCCTTCTCCCCTCCTACTGCTAAGACCTATAAAAAAATAAAAAAATCCTTCACTCTTTTATCCCTCCACTATCCTTTTCAATCAGAATTAACAGTCTAACATATTCAATTTTCAACTATACTAATTCACCACTAATCCTTTATGGGTTCCAGAGTAGCGTGCTACTCACCAATAAAGCGTCTCAACACCCCATCAGGGTTACAAGCGCTATATAAATGCAAACCTTTTTCCCTTTCTACCCTCCCCAACCCTTCTCAATCCAAATAACTGACTAACATATCCACCACTAAAATTACTTTCATGTTTCACCATAATAATTCAACACTAATACTTCTGGGTTCCAGAGTAAGCGTGCTACTTGCGCTTCAAAACCCCATCAGGGGTAGCAAGCGCTATATAAATACAAACCTCTTTCCCTCTTCTATCCCGCCACCTACCCTTCTCTACCCAAATAACTGAATAACATGTCCACTAATCAAAGTTACTTCATTTTTTACTAGACTAATGTTCAACACTAATCCTTAATGGGTTCCGGAGTGGCGTGCTACTCGCCAGAAAAGCGCTTCAACACTCATCAGGGGTAACAAGTGCTATATGAATGCAAACCTTTCTTCCCTTTTATCCCTCCGCTATCCTTCTCACTCCAAATAACTGACTAATATCCACCACTGAAACTACTTTCATATTTTCACCATATTAATTCACCACTAATCCTTGATGGGCTTCCAGAGTAGCATGCTTCAACACCCCCATCAGGGGTAACCAGCGCTATATAAATACAAACCTTTTTTTCCTCCTCTATCCTTCTGCTATCATTCCAAATCCAAATAACTGCCTAACCTATCCATCACTTAAAATGTACTTGCATGTTTCACTATACTAATTCAACACTAATCCTCTATGGGTCCCGGAGTAGCGTGCTACTCGCCGAAAAAGCGCTTCGACGCCTCGTCAGGGGTAGTAAGCGCTATATAAATGCAATTACAATACAATACAATACAATACAATTGTGTATAGAACACGAAAATGACTTCTCAAGAAAACGAAGATAAGGTGTTTTGCACAATTTTAGGAACACTGTGTCCTTCAAGCTTGATTAACAAACAGACAATAAATAGGATGTTTGCCTACTCAGCTGTGGCGGATTTTAGCCTACCCACTCCAGACGTCTCTGGTATTTTGTGAATAGGGATTTCTGAGAATAGCACGGCTGAACTACTCAGATTCTACTGTTAAATAAGTACCCAACCAACGTTGGCGGCACCATGTCGTGTAGTTCCTATATGACCTATACAGGATCTGCGCATTTGGATAACATAGACTGTGGGACTGGTGGCAGACTGATTCCGTGCACCCCCACCGGGTATGTTAGCCTGTCTGTATCAGCTAGCTCACAGTGCCACTATAATCTCCTCTTACCAGGGAGAGAATAGATTCTGGCAACCTCAGAACATGACAACCCTGATCCCCCAGGATCATGGAAACAATATACTACTTTCTGCTCAGTCACTCAGGCTTACTTAGTTTATCTCAGAGAGATACACAGAATAAACAAACTGGGCGTTTTCAATAAGCATTTATTGAACAGTTGTTATTCTGGTGTAGAATAGATGTGCTGCAACAACCGTTAGACAGTATAAGATATAAATGATTAGCAGTACTATAAAAGTAAATGGATGGTATAGTTCTATCATCTTACAATAATCATGAGTACATTAGAGTATATAAAACACATGATAAGAGATGCGTACTCCTACGATGCCTCCCTAACTAGATGTACCTAAGTGTACCTAGCATGTATGTAGGTGTTAAGCCAAGAATTCCTCTAGGATCTAGTCAACCCCGTTACCTTAAGTGAGACTGTGGGAACCTGTTCTGGTCTCGATCTAGACACCCCGCGAGGGATGTTAGACCACTGCGAGCTGGAGTGTCTGCATGCAGGAACCTCAGCGTCTCTGGTCAGTGTGTCGGCCGGGAAGTCTCAGTCTCCTCTTACTGTCTTAGCAAGATATGATGTGTATATACCCATAGGTCTCCCCAGGGGTCCTAGCTTTCTGTATTACTGTGTCGGCCTAAGGATGACGTTGGGCCTGAACTTTGTACATAGATTTTATACAGGAGCTGGTAGTCCTGCTGTGCTTCCAAGAATCCTCATTCATAATGTATGAGATTTCGAACTAGGGAAAACCCGCGTTCTGACTACAGTGTAATATCTAGGTAAAAGGTCAGTCCCTGTAAACCGTGACAAGTGTAATGCAGGGAGAGAATTTAGGTGGCGGGTAATGAGATTACCGGGGCCTATGTTATGATACCTATATGGAATATAAATGTGAAAACATTCAATTTCAGGCGACCGCTTCGGTCTTCCCCATGAAATGGGGGTGCCATCGGTCCCTTATCAGGGCGCCACTCACAGGGCGGCAGTATTTCCTAATGCACAAGGTACTGGTGCTCATCCAGTAGTCGGCAGTGGGCAGTTCTGCTCAGCAGGTCGGTGACGCTCCGCACTTGCACAGTGGCTATCTGGCTCGGCCACAGGGGCCCTCCTCTGTCACGGCAGTGACTGCCTGGACTTGTATGTCACAGGGGGATTCCTCCTCTCATTCAGTGAGGGTTGGCTTGCTGCAACACTTCTCCCCCTTTCTCAGCTCTCGACAGCTGGCAGTAGATGCTGCAGGGGGTGCCCTAGACATGGGCTATTCTTCCCCTCATGATGAAGCACCAAGCGCTCGACAGCTCATCCGGGGATCGGCCCCCTTGTTGCCATTGTAAAGTAGTGGGCTCTTGGCTCACATACTTGCAAATAAGGAACGCAGACACTATAGTACGGTACTGGCAAAACTGGGCAAGGGTACATGCGCCCGGCCCCTTTTATTAGCAGGGTCATCTGATCATTTACTCCTGTGATGGGTGGCTGTATAGTGTGTGTACAGCACAAGGCTGAACACAAGAACGTGTCCAGCAGGTTCGCGCTCTATAAAAATGCTCCCCCAAAAAATTTAAAATCCATACTGCTGCCTCAGTGAAGACCCACTGGATCACGCTGCGATAAGATTTTGAATGGAAAGCAAATGAAAAATGGATTTACCTGAGAAATACTGACCAAAGATTTAAATTACTTACAAACAAGTAAAGGAGACCTGTATTATTTCACAACAGCAGCAGGATCAGCTCTACCTTTCCCACAAGGCCGCAGTCTCAGGTGTCAACATGTATCTCATCACAGCATTTCCTTTTGCATGAGGCGTTCCTACTTTGCCAAAAAGAAAATGACTGTATGCTTTTACATGGACAGTTTATTAGTGTGCACTTTGTAAATAAAAATGAAATTGATTACGTTCCTTCTGTGAAAAACAAAATGATACACGAATTTCTAAAATGTTCTTGGCTGATTTTGATGTGTTGTTATTGAAGTGCAGATTGCTGTATGTCCTCGCACTAGTTGCTCGAGGGCGCTTGTAGTCACCAAGTGCATAAAAATATAATTATAGAAAATAGCAAGCTGCATGAATTCCTAAAGTTGGTACACTCTACAAAGAAAGCAGACTGAAGCTGTTTTTAAGGTCACATTTTCTGCGACTTCTTAATTTTAAGAATTGCATTATATTTAAATATGTCTAAAATGTCCTCTCCAAATCCACTCCAGTAGAGAACCCTTATCACCTTCCTTATGTTGAGCATCCTACATTGTAATTGTCCTCACTTCCCATCTATAGGCAAGGTAAGGACTGCACCTTTCTCCACAATTGTGATGCTGCATTTGACAAAGTGAGGAGATGAATAAGGCTGTGGCAGCCTTTGCAAACCTGTCACCATCATGTCACGGCTTAGTACCAAATAGCAAACCTTTGTTTATCATAGGTCGATATTGCACAGCCTATTGATTGTTATAAGAAAGATTGTGGATCTCATTCCTCCAGTTGATATAAAGTAAGGAAACTTTCCAAGAAAAAATTGTATGTCTCCGTCAAATTCTTTAGTTTTTATCTTCCTTCCGTACCAGCAGCATTAAAATCAAACCTTTATACAAACCACAGGTTACCTCGCTCCGTGTTTGTTTTTACTATCACATGGGCGATGTTATCGTGAGTGGTTCTGTGGCTGGTATAGGGAAGAGGTTCGCCTGGCGCCCACCCTTTGTCGATGACAATGCATCTTGTTGTATCCTTCACTCACATCTGTAAATCAGCCGTTTTCCCTCCGGCTCTTCTTCCAAGCCAGGTAGATAGTCCACAACCATTTCCCTCTGTTGAACATCCTTTACTTGCATTACCTTTTCTCCAGTCTATAGACAAGGCAAAAACTCCTTCTTTTATCATACTCAGGATGTGATGTGCATTGGCATAAATGGAGGACTGAGACCTAAAACCTGTGCAGGCCTCTGCATTGTTGTCACAGAGAAAGACTAAGCTTATTTAGAAATGTGCTGTATTTATGACAAACGTGGAAAAGTTGTCTTTGGCAGATTCTCGGCTAGTGGGGAATCTGCTGGCAGTATTACAGCTGCCATTGGGATTGATGGCAGAAGTGATTCTGCTGGGTGATTCTCCACTGGTGGAGAATTTTCCATCAGTAGACTTACGCATCCCACCACAAATCAGCAGATGTAGTTACTGCCATCCATACATCAATCCCAAAATCAGAACCGTAAAGCAATATATAAATATCTGAGCATGCATTACACAAAACATCAGAGTGTAAGTGTGACATAAATTGTTCAAAGTAGTCACTAGGTAGGGGCATAGCCAACAACATTTCCGGCGAAATGTGATTTCAAGAACTGCTGCCTGCCACCCCACCCCCATGATCCGCCATTATCCTGTGCTGAAACTAACCATCTACATTTGAATGAGATAATAGCCCTGATTCACCAGAGGTTAGAATAACTCCAATATTTATTTATTTATTTATTCAGTGTTTATATAGCTCAGACATGACCCTAGAAGGGTATCAGAGCGCTTCACATATACATAGCCTTAAACTTAGGACAGCATGTTGACATGAACTTAAGTAAAAATAACAAGCGTACAATAAATTGCAAGGGACAATTGAGCTACGAGATCAAATGAAAAAAATACATCGATTTGACAGATAAACATTTGTGCATTCATACTCATATATGCAATTCCAAACGACTACTAGAGGTCAATTTGTATTACAGGTGTGTGACAGGAAAGTAACCTAACAGTGTCTAGGCTACTGTTATTATGGGAGGTATTTGCTCATAAAAAAGGACTTGGCTTCTTTTTTTAAGGCAGAAATGGACGATATTCTTCTAATGTTCGGAGGGAGATCGTTCCAAATTCTTGGTGCTGCACCAGAGAAAGCTCGGTCATAAGTTCTTTTCTTTCGGAAAAGGGCAGGTTTCAGTATTAGATCTCCATGGCTCCGAGAAACTCTGCATCCTCCTGATAATGTGATTTTCTGGGCTAATTACATTGGTGTTTTGTAGTGTATCGCTTTGTGTGTGATACATGCCATATTTAGTTGGATTCTTGCTTCGTAAGGTAACCAGTTGAGCGCTTTCAGATGAGGGGTGATGTGATCGAATTTTCTGGAGCCTGTTATAAGTTTCGTGGCCGCATTGAGACAAGCTTTTAGTGGGGCCGTTGAAATCTTGGGTAGTCCTGCTAGAGTTGTGCATCCGTACTCGATCCTCGATATGACTAATACCTGGACTGCTGTTTTAAGGTCTGAGTTAGTTATGAAAGGTTTCAGTTTTCTGAGGTAGCTTAAATGGAAGAGGGCATTTTTTGCTATCGTGTTGATGTGTGTTAGCTTGTTCAGGTTTTTGTTTAGCATAATTCCAAGGGATTTGGTTGAGTCTACTAGCCTCGGAGTACAGTTTAGCGCAGTGATCAGCTTGGACCATTCCATGATACTCGTATCGCTTTTCTGGGGGGAAATCAGAAGGAATTCTGTTTTATGTGGGTTAAGCTTGAGATGATTACTAGTTAGCCAATGAACGGTCCTTTTTAATGCCTGGTTCATGATACTGATCTCTTCCATCAATGTAATCTTGATATAAAGCTGTGTGTCATCTGCATACATGTGGAAGGATATGTTTGCCTGCTGTAAAATTTCTGTTAGTGGTTCTACGTAAAGATTGAATAGAGCAGGGGATAGTGATGAACCCTGTGGTACTCCAATAAGATTTGGGGATGATGTAGATAGTGTTTGATTCACTATGAATCTTTGCGATCTGTTCTCAAGGAAGGATCTAAACCGCTCTAGGACTGTACCCTCCAAACCCATCCTTTCTTTCACGCGTTCTAGTATTTTAGCATGATTTACAGTGTCGAATGCCGACGAAACGTCGAGCAGAATTAGGAGACAGGTTTCGTTGCATTCTAGGGCCAGTAGAGCTTCGTCCACTATGTGAACAATTGCTGTTTCAGTACTGTGATTTGGTCTGAACCCTGATTGGTAGTCATTCAGCAGTTTAAATTCAGAAATGTGTTGGCTCAGTTGTTGTTGAACACATTTTTACATAACTTTGGCTAGCAAGGGAATGTTTGTTACTGGTCTAAAGTTGTTAAGGTCTGAGGGATTCTCTGTAGGTTTTTTTAAGATTGGAATGACTTGCCCTGTTTTTAGGCAGTCTGGTAATGCGCCTTGCGATAGAGAAGCATTAATAATCTTAGTCCAAAAGGGAATAAGCAAATAGTTTATTGTAGACCAGCATTTTGCAGGTAGAGGATCATAGAAATGATTGTTTGGTTTTATGGTCGAAATAATTTTGGCAATATCTTTGTCGTCATATGACTTGAATTCTGACCATAAAGCTTTCTTTTTAGGCATTTCTAGAGCTGGTTGAGACTGAAGCTTAGCTGGAGTGCTCTTTAGGATCAAAGGGATCTCCGCAGTCTTTTTGAGCTCCACCTCCATGGATTTGGCTTTGGCTGTAAAGAAGGAGGAGAATTCTTCGCTGCTGATGTTCGATTTTGGAGCAATTGGCATGGATTTGGCCGTTTTGTTGGCTTGATTTGGATTTTAGAATACTTTTATTGTAGGCGTTTCTGGCCTGTCTTAGTTGATTTAGATGGGTTGAGGATGGGTGTTCGTCTTTCTTCGTTGAGGGATCCGTTGAACCAAGGGTTTTTATCTTTGTCTGGAATCCTTTTGAGTTTTAAAGGGGCTATGTCTTCAATTATTTGCATCATCGTAGTGTTGTAGTATTCCGTGAGTTCTCTGACATCTTCCAGGTTGTTAGGGGGTTGCAGTTCTTTCTCTCAGCGTGCTACTAGATTCTCCATATTGAGCCCTTTGGTGTCACAAATCCATTTTCTGGGTTTTATTGATTGTGAGGAAGTTTTCCTTTTTATGTAGGGTATTTGGAGGGTAAGGATGTGATGATCAGACCAGTTGCACGGGATGATCTTGATTGTATCGACCGCTTTTTCCTTAGAGATGATCCAGTCTAATGTAGAGCCTTTTGAGTGGGTTGGTAGCTAGCATTCTTGAACCAGAGATTGATCTTCAAGGAAGGCTTTGAGCGACTTGATCTGAGTATCATTGTGATCTTCCCATTGAAGATTGAAGTCTCCTAAGAATATATCATTGGATTGAGGAGTAGAGTTTGCTGTGATGATTTCTATCAGCTGATCTATGAACATGGTGTTTTTTCCTGGGGCTGGTAAAATGCGTGAAGTTTGCAAATTTGGTTATCTATGGATCTTAAGGACAAACCGAGGTATTCACAAGATTCGAGGTGGTCTGAATGTACTTTCGTAATGGCAATGCCAGATCTATGTATACAGGCGATGCCTCCGCCCTTTTTGTTGAGCCTGTCTAGTCTTACAATGCTGTAGTTCGGGGGGACTAATAGATCAAGGCATGGGGAGGATGATTCTGATAGCCATGATTCTGTTAGGATAGTTATGTCGATTTCCTGGTTTAAGATGAGGTCGGCTATGTCTGCGGCATGTTTCTTTGCAGAACGACAGTTAAGTAGTAGACACACTATAGGTTTCTGTGGTTTGACCCTTATTGAGTCTTGCTTATTGGGTATTAAAGTCACTTTTTTCAGGTTGTTGGGGTTTGGCATTCTGAAATTAGTCTTTGCGGTTCTATTTGCGATTATTATGACTGTTTGAATGGCATGTTCGCCTACCTTAGGGGGAAGATTGGGGGATGATTCATATGACCGCAATAGGGTTTGTATCTCATGGTCTGTCAGACATCTAAGTTGATTGCGAGGATGGTATAGTCTGTTTGTCGAAGACATTGGGATAGTATCTAGTTTGTTGTTGGGTTCGTGTACTGATTTCTGAAGGAGCTCCAATTGTGATAGGAATTTTTCTGAAAGGAGTAACAAGTTCTTCATATCTCTGATAGCGAATTGCAGAGCCTTGTGAGTCTTGCTCGACTGAGAGCTGAGATTTTCTAACTCCCTAACAGGATGAGGAGAGACGGGTGGTTGAAGGGGTGACCCTGATGGTATGCTAGGTGAAGCTATCTCATGGAGATTGAGGCTACTTTTTGTCTTTTCTGTATTTATTTTCCTATTCATTAATGATATCTCATATCTCAATATGAAACCAAAACCAGGCATTCTCCTTATTTGAGTGGGGCCTGCTTGAGAGGAGAGCCCTATGGAAGCAAGGTGGTGACAACAGCATGTCACACATAGGGCGCCACGACTGCGATATAACAACAGCCCTGCTGACCCGTGACCAAGTGTGTCATTGTAAATGAGGACACCAGGACTAGTTTCACCAACAGCTATGGCCCTGGAGGTTGCTCAGTCACTGGTGTACAACTGGAGAAGGAGACGTGTTAAGGGGCAGAAGTCTGGCAGGAGTCGACATGGTTGCATGTGGGTGGACAAGCCATGGGTGCACCTTATTGATGGCGAGCCTCACTCAGAAGGCTATGAGGCAGAGAAGTGTGTGCCCTCCTTGTTTCTCCTGCCCCCATCTCATCCTCCTCTTCCCATTTCTCCTGTCAAGGGGTGGCACAGTAACTGAAGATTCTGAAAGATATTCTCTCATGGTGGGGACAACCTCCAAAATGAACACTGTTTGCTCACATTCTACATCCCCTCCCATAGATCGGTACTTGCTTGAGTAGTCGGGGGAATGTGAGGTTGGGTTGGAATGGGCACCCATTCTGCACACAATCCTGAATCTGAAAGAGTATACAGATGTTCAAACCTGCTAGAATCTGTGGGTGTACCCATCATAGCCTGGGGCTCCGGACAGAGTGGAAAAGGCAGGAAACCACCTGGACATTTCAGTCCTGATACATCACTACCACCTGTGTGTTCCCACGAGACCAGACAATGGGCAAACATAAAAGAACAGATAGTCACAAGGGTTGCTTCTGACTCCCAGATGTCCTGGACCATATTGTAACCACAATAAAGGAAACAAGAATGGCATTAGAGGTCAAAATGGACACAGCGGTACTAGATGTTGGCTTGATGTGCTCCAATCAGCGTAAATCTGCTGAAAAAGAAACAGAGAGCACTGGTGTGGCATCTGTTTTTTTAAATCATTTATTTGCAAGAGAAATCAAGCTCATGCTTACTTAAGTCAAATTGGCTTACTTCCATTTTTAGAGTGACAT
This sequence comes from Calotriton arnoldi, assembly GCA_963921515.1. Lineage (NCBI taxonomy): Eukaryota > Metazoa > Chordata > Amphibia > Caudata > Salamandridae > Calotriton > Calotriton arnoldi. The sequence continues at coordinate 160,467 of CAWUFW010006999.1, read as the reverse complement.
TTTAATGTATCCTGTGATCACTGTCGTTGTTATTTTCCTTGCTATGATAAACAATCGCAGTCTTTACACTGAAAAACTGAGACTTTCCCATTCACGTTGAATGTGATGTACCTAAGTTGTTCGCCCTAAGTTGGCAGGGTATGCCCAGACGTGGGTCCCTTGCTCACTTTGCCACTGGATTCAAGATAGCCTGGCTGATGAGGGTTTTGAACCCGAAACCGGTCCCAGGATGCTTGTTTCCGGTCCAGGGAAGACATGGCTTGGCAGTTCGGGCTGGACTGTTCCTCATGAGGCACAGGGTCAGACTGATTTGCATATGGCCATGTCTGAACTGGGGTGGTGGAGTGAGCTAAAGAATGATGATGGATTAAACCCAGATCAGTTGACTGGGGGTGAGTGTTTGATTTGCTCTAACGCTCCGTCCATCATCCCCTTTGGTATCGCTTGTTCGCCCTAAGTTGGCAGGGTATGCCCAGACGTGGGTCCCTTGCTCACTTTGCCACTGGATTCAAGATAGCCTGGCTGATGAGGGTTTTGAACCCGAAACCGGTCCCAGGATGCTTGTTTCCGGTCCAGGGAAGACATGGCTTGGCAGTTCGGGCTGACTGTTCCCATGAGGCACAGGGTCAGACTGATTTGCATATGGCCATGTCTGAACTGGGGTGGTGGAGTGAGCTAAAGAATGATGATGGATTAAACCCAGATCAGTTGACTGGGGGTGAGTGTTTGATTTGTCTCTAACGCTCCGTCCATCATCCCCTTTGGTATCGCTTTGTTCGCCTCTAAGTTGGCAGGGTATGCCCAGACGTGGGTCCCTTGCTCACTTTGCCACTGGATTCAAGATAGCCTGGCTGATGAGGGTTTTGAACCCGAAACCGGTCCCAGGATGCTTGTTTCCGGTCCAGGGAAGACATGGCTTGGCAGTTCGGGCTGGACTGTTCCCATGAGGCACAGGGTCAGACTGATTTGCATATGGCCATGTCTGAACTGGGGTGGTGGAGTGAGCTAAAGAATGATGATGGATTAAACCCAGATCAGTTTACTGGGGGTGAGTGTTTGATTTGCTCTAACGCTCCGTCCATCATCCCCTTTGGTATCGCCTAATCAAAGACAACCTAGTTGTCCCAGACTGAGTTGCATACTATTTATTAAGTCATGTCACTTGAATAGACTCTGAGAACATCTGAATCTAATGTAGTAGGATTATGAGAGACTCTTCGAATGTATTTTGTGGTGAAATGTTTCTTCTTGCTTGTTTCCCATTGTTGCGCACCCTGAAAGCCATGTATTGGTGTAGTGAATGTATGAAATCTTTTGTCCAAAGTCCTATAAAAGGGCCTGCATTTTCTGTTGGTTGGCTCTCATCTTTACCCTCTCTCAGATGGTGAATCTATGCTGGATTTTCTGTAAAATTTTACTGAGTTCTTTTTGTATTTTATTATTTATATACCTATATGCTTAATTGATTGATGGTCCAGCTTATTTATGTATTTCTGTAACTATATTCTTTCAGTAAACTTGTAAACGTTATCCCATGTCCATTTCTTATTGAGAAGGAGTGACTGAGAACATTAATAGAATGGGAAATCCCTTTTTGAAAAAAAGAGAACGATACAAATAAGGAAAAGAAATTTCCACCCGAAGGCACACCAGCTAGGGAAATGGTGTCAAAGAAAGGGTTACACACCTGCATGTGCTGAGCCAATGGCACAAAAACGCAGTGAAGGATGGGAAATTACAATTTCCACTAAGTGGCACTTTCCACATACCGAGAATAGTAAGCTTGAGAAGAAGAATGTATTATTTAAGACCCCAGCCTAGACACCAAAATTTGAGGCCTGAATCTCTGGGAACAGGATACAAATGAAAAGCGAAAGTAGTTTGCATAAATGCTTCGTAGTATGGCTTATTCGTGGAAAAGCGCACAGGACAATGAGAGGCAAAATAGATGGAGGGTGGAAGAGATTGAAACAACAGGAGCTTACCTTCTGGTGGAGAGGGAAGACACATAGAAGGAAAAACCTATAGATAAAAAGAAACCAATGGATGAGACAGAAGTAGAGAGTGAGGAGGAGGATGCCTTCATAGACAAAATCCTCAGAATAAGAATAACCCCATATAATGCAACACCAGCACCAGGTGCGACAGCTTAGACAGCTGCTGAGAACAGTGCAGTCACCATGACCCTTCCAGAAGCTAGTGCACCTCCAAATTACATTGGGACTACCGTTTCACCCCCTGTCCAGAGAGCAACACCTATTGCATTAGGTAAGACACAATCATCAGATAACCCAAGTATCGCCCCCATTGCCACAATCACTAACACACCACGTAGTTATACCCACTCGGGTCCAGGTTTGACCCAAAATCCCCCTGTGCCTCCAAAATCAATAGGTTTAGTCAGTGTATTAGGTTCAGGCACTCGATAGAGAGAGGCCTTAGGGACTTCTGTTACAGGAAGCACCCTGACAAACGTGATTCCAAAACTCACCCTGCAACACAGAGAACAGACTCCTTGGAGACTTAATTTTCAAAACTGAAAACCAAGTTTGAAGAGATCGTAAAGGGCAATGTAGGGTTGGATATCTTGGGACATTATAAGGAGAATGAATTTCTTTATCTGAGTAAAGAGGATGAAGGGAAGTGCACAAGGGGTGTATGAGAAAATGGAGAAAGTAGATTACGAATGTGGGTTTGATCTGATGCAAAGGAAGAAATTGCAAAAGATTGTCAGGACCATGATGGGCGACAAAGAGTTGAGATTGTTCAAAATAAAGGGATTGAAGGTGGGCATGAAAGAACTGATTGAGAGCATCAGGGAGCGGAGCGATTTGGAGAAATTCAGGGAGTTGTGGTGTAATAAGGAAAGGTCAAAGGAAAAACAGAAGACAATTCTACCGGGGAGGATGAGGGAGAGGTCACAGAGAGAGTAGTAAAAGAAAATTGTTTGAGCGAGGTTGAGGGAAGAACATACGTGCATGTCCCCTGGTCTCAAACAGACCTTTTTCATTTCACAAATCCTCTCCCCAGATTAAGGGAAAATCCTGACAAGTGGTACATTCGGATAGAGCAGATAGTGACCATTTCGAAGGTCTTGTGGGAGGACTTGGATGTGCTCCAGGATTGATGGGCAGAATGCAACAGACCTGTTGATTGGCCGAGACAGGAACCCACTAGAGTAGGACACAGAAAAGCACCATCTCCTTTGGTTAAAACTAAATATGACACAGTCATTGCTCAACTTAAGACTAAGGTGCTATAAAAGGAAATGAATTGGCCCAAGATTTCCCAAACATCCCAAGAGAACAAAGGATCTGTACATGCATACTTTGAGATATAAATGCAGGTGTATAGGGAGCATAGCAGTCTGAGTTACCCACTTGGAGACTTTGTGCAAGGACTGTGACCCAAATTCAGCAATCAGATCATAAAAGGTGTCCTCTACTGGCAAAGCAAGCCTGTAGAAGAGCTATTTCAGTATGCAAAGGATTGCAGCAACATGTTAGATGCTAAACGGGGAGGGCTGAAAGAAACTTTTAAGGTGGTCCAGACACAGTGGGCCCAGAACAGAGGTATGAAGGGGTCAAAAACAATTATTTGAGGGCTAGACCTTGATCCCAGTGTAGGTTTAAACATGTAAGGAGTCCCCATGTCTTATGGAGGAAACACCCAAGGAATGGAAGGGGACAGGAAAATATATCGGGAACCAACATAAGTGCTTTAAAGGCCACAAATACAGCAAGGTTGGCCACTGGAAGCGGGAATGCCACTATAATCCTGCAATGATTGATGCTCAGGCCTCAAATGTCATGATGCAAGAGAACTTCCCCTGTTACCAAAACCCCCTATGAGAACCTCAAGAATTCCAAAACCAGGTTTGCCCCCAAATCCCCTTGTGACTATACAGATGGAAGGAGTGACTCCCCATTTTCAACCCATTAATCAAGCTCTGCACAGCCCATTTACATCCCAGTCTGCTCTGATCCCCATAATGTTTGGAAGTTCCTTGGAGTTCAAACAGGCCCAATGACGGTACCTGAGGGGGGAGGAAGAGTGCATGCTTGGCACAGTCTTAGAAGTGGATCAGAATGGCCCGTATGTTGATGGAGAGGTCAATGCACACCCCATGTCTTTTCTGATAGACACAGGAGCCACTTATTCAACTGTTAGGATGGTTGAGGTCCCGAACCTACCCATCTCAGGAAAAGAAATCCAAGTGGTTGGCATCACAAATCAACATCCTAAAATAAGGTCACAGCCCTTGTCCTAGTGATCAAAGAGCACCATCAGTTTGTTAGTTGCGATTTGAGCCCCGTAATTTGTTGGGGAGAGACCTACTCTGTAAACTTAATTGTGTTATGTATTGTACACTGTACGGAGTAGGACTGTTGCTGAGTTAAAATTGTAGGTACTGGAATCTGTAGTCAGATTGTAACCCAGTCCTTACCAAAGAAGACTTACATCCAGATCTAAAGGAATCAGTCAGAGAAGAAGTATAGGAATTTACAAGAAAAAACATTGGGTTGAATAAGGGTGGTAAACCTCAAAATATAACCCTCAGGTTCAATGCTGTGTTTCCTCAGAAGAGTCCATACAAACTGACTCCCGAAGCCATTGCACGAAAAATCCCTTTAATTGAAAGTAAGATAGTGCAGGGCATTCTGAAAGAGGTCATTAGTAGTCCATGCAACTCTCTGATTATGGCCTTGCAAAAGCAATCACAGAATGGAGAATAGTTCAGGATTGAAGAAAATTAAACCAAATAGTCATTGCATGGTATACTGTAGTACCGAATCCTGCTGTAATTCTGTTCCAAATTCCCCCGGAAGCGAAATTGTTCATGGTCATTAACCTCTGTCAGTCATTCTTTTCGGTCTCCCTTCATGAAGAGAGCCTGTTTCTCTTTGCCTTTAGATGCACAGAGACAACTCTTGTGAGGTGTCACACTCCTCAGGGGTATACACAGAGCCAATCATATTTCAACCAGATACTCAAGAAGATTTTTGCAGTTTAACCCTAATTCAATACATCGACGACCTACTTATTTCTTTAATGACAAAAGAAGCTTGTAGTCAAGACACTATGGCCCTACTCAACCATCTCACTGAGAATGGGCATAAAGTTCCCCCTTGGAAGTTACAAGACTGTCAGAGGAAATTAAGTATCTGGGACATCAAATTAAGAAGCGAGTCAGAAGAGCGTCTCATGAGCGCACTGAAACAACCCTTAAGTTGAATTTTCTGCCCACACAGAGAGAAGGGAGAATGGTTTTGGACATGGTTGGCTACTGCTGACAGTGGATCCTAAACGTTTCTCTTGAGGCAAAGCCTTTACTGAGGCTGATGCACACTGATGTCAATGGCCCAGTACCATGGGATGATAAGAGCATGGAATCCTTCCTGGGACTCAAAAACTTACTTTGCTGTGCATCCACTGTTATAATTACAGACTACACCAAGGAGATCATACTCTTTGCCATGAGCAAGATTGGTGTACTTTATCTGCGTTGACACAGACCCATGGAGAGGCCAAACAACCAGTTGCCTACTTCTCGGCAACTCTTGATCCAGTAGCCGCAGCATTGTCTGGTTGTCTCAAAGCAGTTGCAGCAGTCAGGCTAAGCATTCAGCAATGTGCCCCATTCCAATGAGATTCTCATAATTCACACTCAAACTCAACATTTGACCAATAGCTGCTTAACCTGCTCTGCAGATAATGTTTCTTTAAAGAGGTGTAATACACTAAACCCTGCTTCTTTATTGCCCACCCAGGAGGAAAGTGAGTTTGATCATAATTGCATAAGTGTCACAGAGTTACGCACAAAGCTGAGACTAGACATACTGGATACCCCTTCTCGAATCTCACCAGACCATGTTTGTTGTTGGCTCTTGGTTATGCTCTTGTTTATGCCTTACACTGTGTAAGCAAGGTCTAAGTATTCAAAGATATGGCCAGTACTGCAGCATGTGGCCAAATCGCCCCCTTCATCCCAGACTATTCCTGTATGGGGATATTCACCCAGAAGCACACTGTTTCCAAGCTGAATGTGATTACTACAGTTAAGTACAGATGCAATACATGTCTATGGCTTTTTTTTATTTATGGCTGGGTGGAATAGAAAAACTGTGTGTCCCAAGTTGCCCCTAAGATTCTTGGGTGGATGAACAGAAATCCCACTAGCTATTGATTGAAAATAATTGTACATCTATACAGTTTTACGATAGAAACCTTGGGAAAGCCACTTACTGGCTGCGGGTATGATGGGAAAGAATTATAAGCATGGAATTTGGGGCAGTTGAATAAGATAGTGCAGTGGCTTACTAGCCCAAACTTATAGAAATAGAAGGTTCAAGCTGATACTCTATACCTATCTTCCTCGCACCTACCTCACTTTGTCCAAAGTCCTTGCCAAACTCATTGTGGTTTTGAACAGCCAACTATTGGTTACCCCTGAACGGTGCCTATTAGACTTGTTTCCATGAACAGGGGCTGGGAAATTACATGAGTAGGTTTGTGGATGGCACTATTATTGGTCAAACATAGAATAGCTATGGATTGGAAGCTCCACAGGCACCACTGATAACACTATGGAGATCTGACATCATTAGATGGGTCACACAAAAGGTGATAGGAGGTGAATGCTTGCAATAAGTCTAACCACTGGCAATAGCTTGAGATAGCACTGTAATCCAACGTTCTTTGCTCACCATGCCACCTAACTTTGGAACCAGCCATATTCAAACCAGTCTTGACCCTGATCCTCATAGGAACAGTCCAGCCCACTCTGCCAAGTCAGGTCCTCCCTGAACCAGCACTCGAAAAACCCAATACGTGTTTCACCCTAGTTATGTGCTCATCAGCCGGGTACAGCTTAGTTCCAGTGACACAGTGCGAATGGAACCCATGTGTGGGCATACCCATGCCATTTAGGGTTGTACATGAAACACACAAAAGGTGATGGGAGGCTGTTTACAATAAGTCTAACCACTGGCAATAGCTTGGGGTAACACTCCAACTCATTATTCTTTTGCTCACCATGCCATCTCAGTTTGTACCCAGCCATATGCAAATCGGTCCCATGCTCACTGTTTTCCCGTTCTCCCTCCATCAGTTGGCAAAGCAAGATTCAGCTATAGCAGTCCCTGATCTGTATCCCACCATTCCCTGAGGTGTCTGTAGACCCACTTGAAGAGGTGGATCAATTGATGCCCTTTCACTGCCTCTCTTAGGTCTCTGTAGATTTATAGTATGCAGGCAAGGACTGGACTGATAGCCACTTCCCCATGTGTTGTTACAGCAGCAAAATAACAAGATTTGATATTCACTGCTCTTACGCAGCTGCAGTGAATACCCACATCGAAAATACAGTATTCATGCAATGCCCTTAACTTGGATCTATACACTCCATATATTTAAATGAAGAATACATTGTTCAATTGGCCTGTGAATATTCCTTGCATCATCATCATCATCCTCCTCATTATTATAATGTGTTTCATCATCAGCAGCATCACTTTTGTCAGCTTAAACTCCATTAATGTGTCAAAAAATATAATATCTTCTTTGAGCCTGACTCTCGTTAGGAAGCAGTTCGAGGGATACCTGGAATAAATTAACCAGATCTTTTGAGAGCGTTCTGCAGCTCTCCTGACAAGATGGAAAGAAGCGCGGGGTATTCAGTCTGGGTAGGCCCTCGTGCTTGCCCAGCCAGGACACTCTTCGGGGCAGTCACAGGCTTTATAAAATAACATTACTTGTAAAACATCACCACTCTAAAGAAGGGGAACCAACAGTAGCCTTTGTCTATCTCGTATGTAATTCCTTCGATGAAAACACAAAAAACTGGTGATGTTTCTATTGATAAAATATATCATCCTGATATTTTAAGGTGGATATTTTTGTTTATTTCTCTTTTAAATTGGCCATGGAACGGATACTGTAGAAGAGACTCTGCATGGAGCCAGCTAGCGCTCCTCCCTCATACAGGCTGAAGAACACAGCGTAAGATATTGTGGGGTCCTGCAACGCATCTGGATCCACAACCCCAAGGCTGCCAAACAGGGGCGGCTCCTCCACTAGGGCGAAGGAGTTGCCCTCACTGCGAGAAGCAGAAACATAAAATGGTAATAACTACCATTTTATGTTTCTGCTTCTCGCACCGCGAGAAAGCAGAACAGAAGGGTTTGGTTGCGGGCGGGTGGGCGGGCGGGGCTGCTCTGCGAGCAGGGCTGGGCAGGGGAGGAGTGGTGTGCCCACTCCTGAGCATGCATGATTGGTTTGGTCGGCCCTTTTGGGCCACCCAAACCAGTCATGTGCACTCTGCCCTTTCTCCATGCAGGCTGCAATGCAGCCTACATGGAGAAAATGGCCTCCCCGTAAGCCCCTGGCTGGGTGGCATCCCCACCAATCACAACACTGCCATTGCAGTATTGTTATTGGCTTAAGGGAGGGGAGGGAGGCTGCCTGCTTCCTGTTTCTGGCAAGAGAGCAGGAGCAGGCGCCGTGCAGGACTGGCACCAAAAAAACGCGGGACCCGGCCGGCGACAGGTACGTTTTTTATTTATTTGTAAATTAAACTCCCCCTCCTCCCTGTGCGACCGCCCGCTTGCGATTAATGCCAGCTGCAATTGCTGCCAACATGTGTCCAAGGAGCCAAGGTAGCAGAGGAGTTCGTATGCCAGCTCCAGGGGTATCCTGATGAGCCCACCAAGGAGGCAAGAAGAGCAGTCCATGCCCCATCATGCAGGCTGGAATGGAGCGATCCAGTCCCTTAAACTCCATAGGCGACATGGATGCCCAGCTTCTTCCTTCTCAGAATCACCACTGGAAAGGGTTCTCCTGCTTCCAGCATTCATCCTGACCCATCCATTTCACACTTTAATTTACGATGCTGGCTTACATCTTTTTCTGTCCCTTTATAGGTAATACAGCACTATACTCCATGGTCCTTGTGGTGTTCCTTACAGCAACTGCATATAATAGGAAAGGCCATTGCACAGGTCTAAAAGCTTAAGTAGAAAATGTTCTTTCTTGATAAAGCATCTTTGTGGAATGCGCAAGAAATGGAAACCACCTGCACTTATGTGCTTGTGGAATGAGGAATGTAAGAAAGATAATGTAGTGTGATAAATGAGCGGCATCTTTTGCACCGAAAGAAAAATAGGCATCTGTGACATTGTACTATTTGCAGTACCTTCCTGGGATACAAATATCTAAATGAGCAGATTTTTGTATCTGTCACATTTTTGTCTGGGGGTTTCAGGATGACAAGAGATAACATAATGCAATTTCTATTTTCTACGAAGTTAATTATATTGATAAATGTGTTTTTGGTTCTTTAACATATGTTCAGGAAGGTATTTGAGTGTCTGAGACTTCCTTTTGCAATTCTTAATTCACGTGCTCTGTCGAGGGGTTTGGTTTGATGTGCCTCAAAAACAAATCTGAGTTTCTACTAGTTTGGACTAGGAAATACAAAGTTTCCGTTACCATGTATTGGTACTTTTGCATTAAAGCTGGGCACATCTGCTCGAGTTCAAGAAACCTCAGTAGCATGTGCAAGGGAGGGTTCCTTTTAGCTAAAAATGCCTTGTTTGTTTGAGCTAATGGCAAGGTCAGGCCAAATCTAGGGATGTGGCTTCACATGCCAACAATGCTGTGATTGGTTGGCCACAACCTAAGAGAAAAGTTGCAGCTGCCATTTTAGATAGCAGGGAACGGTTGCTGGTTGTCAGAATTTACACAAAATGTAATAGAAAGGGTTAGGGCAGAGGTACCCTGACCCCATTTGTGCATTATTTATAGGGGTGTATGAGGGACCCATGATTTAAAGGAAATGAGCTTATAAGTATTTTTTTTCCATGTGCAGGAATTTGTGGATACACCACACCCTCAGCTCACCCCCTGGGTAAAATCGTGGCAAATCCAGTCGTAAATTTAAAAAAAATACATCCACTCAGTGACCCACTCAGATACTCATTCACCCAATCTCATATACTCAGACACCCACTTACTGACCCACACAGACACTCTTTTACCCACTCAAATACCCACTTAGACACTTACACACCCACTCAAAGACCCACTCAGACACTCACTCACCCACTCACAGACTCACACTCACTCACAAACCCACTCACAGACCTACTCACACATCCACTCAAAGACTCACTCTGACACCCAGACACAGAGCCACTCACACTCTGACATACCCACTCACACTCAAACACTCACATATCCACTCACACACTTACTCACACACTCACAGACCCACTCTCTCACACACACGAAGACACAGACTCACACAGACACTCACACACTCACTCACAGACCCACTGAGACATTCAAATACCCACTCACAGACCCACTAACACTCTCATGCACCCACTCACAGACCCACTGAGACACTCACACACCCACTTACACACCCATTCACAGACCCACTCACACACCTACTCACAGACCCACTCACACACACACTCAGACACATTCATCCACTCACATAACCACTTACAGACCCACTCAGACACTCACATACCCATTCACAGACCAACCCACATTCTCACACACCCACTCACAGATGCACGGAGGTATACTCACACACCCACTCATATATCCACTCACAGACCACACAGATACTCACACACCCACTCACAGACCAACTCTCACACACCCACACACAGACCACTCAGACAATCACACATCCACTCACAGACCCACTCACATACTCATTCACAGGCCCACACATACACTGACACACCCACTCACAGACAGACACAGGCACTCACACACCAACTCACAAACCCACACAGATACTCACACAACCACTCAGACACTCACACACCCACTTATAGACCCACTCACACACCCACTCAGACCCAGTCACACACCCACTTACAGACCCATCCACAGTCTCAGACACTGACTCTCATAATCACACAGACACTCATGCATCCACTCACAGTTCAACACTCACACACACATACCCACTCACAGACCCACTCAGACACTCACACACATACCCTCTGACAGACCCACTCACACACTAATGCACCCACTTACAGACCAACACAGACACAGCCACTCTCAGACCCACTTACATACTCACACACCCACTTACAGATCCATTTACACTCTCACACACCCACTACCAGACCTGCTCAGTCATACACCCGCTCACAGTCTCAGACACTCATGCACCCACTCACATAGTTGCGACCACCATTTTAGATAGCATGGAACAGTAAACGGTTGTGAGAATTTACAAAGAATTGATTACAAGGGATTAGAGTAGAGGTACCGTGACCTCAAGTGTGCAATATAGGGGTGTATGAGGGACCCATGATTGAAAAGAATTGGGCCTATAAGCATTTTTTACACATGCAGGACTTTGTGGATCTGCTGTGACCCTCAGCACGGCCCCAGTGTAAAATTGCGGTGGAACTGCAAATTTGTTCATAAGTTTTTTTTAAATACTAATGCTCAGTGACTGACTCAGACACTCATACACCCACTCACAGACCAAAACCAAGCGTCTAGTTCAGGAGCGGCTGGTATTGGGGAACATAGGCAGAGCAGGGGAGGGGACCAGGGAGGGGGAGAACAGGGGACAACGGAGATAGAATTTTTTTTTACCAAAGAGGCATGGGGGAAGGGTGGAGAATAAAGACTAAAAAATAAAACTTACCTACTGCCCTCCAGCATTGCGTCATGCTCTTCCGCTCCTCTCCGCTACTGCAGTCAGGCACAGGCTTGCAGCCTGCCCTGCGGCCAATCCTGAAGCAGCTCTCACATGAGAGCAGCATCAAGATTGGCCTGAGCGCCGATGATGTGCGCTCCAGGACAGACTGGGAGTCTGTGCCTGCTCTCTCCAGCCCCAGCAATGCAGCTGGGATTGGGGAAGGGTCACTGTGCATGTGGTTTTTGACCAGCCTGAGACCACCGGCCAAAAAGCACATGTGCAGTGTAGGTAGAGCCCACCACTCCCCTCCAGTCTATCATAACCCTGGCCCCGACCCAAGCCCGGCACAAGCTAAATAAAATAATAATAAAACGGGTTTTAAACCCGTTTTATTATCGTTTTGTTTTTATATTTTAAAGTGCTAACGGGGGGCGACGCTCCTCCGCCATAGTGGAGGAGCCGCCGCTGATCTAGTTTGAGCATCTGCATGAAGAGATAAACATTAACTGAATCCACCCTAAAATCTCTCTACTGACTACCTGTGAATTCCCAACCCGAGTCCAAACACCCACTATTTAGAAAATCCATGAAAACTGCATGTTGATACAAATCTTTGACTCCTGTAACCCCCTCATTTTCCTACTGTGCTTATATATGCCCTTTATATCTTTTTTAAAGATGCATCTATTTATTTGCCACGGAAGGGAGCTAAAAGGACCGCTCTGAAAACTGATTTGGCGTGATCCTAGGAAGTTCTCTCCCCCCTGGATCCCCCGCCTTGAAATACTGATTTGGTGCCATCTTCGGAAGTCATTTCTCTCCCTATGGTTCCTCGCTAAGCCCCTCCATATGCTGCATTTGCGGGTAGGTACACCGGAATCTTTTGGGGGCCTCTACCATATGTTAGGAACTCTAACCTTTTTAAAAAGCGCTAATAGCCATCTATCTTTATAGATCCTATGTATGCTTTCCAGCAGTCCCTGAGGATCATCTGGCCATACTTTTAATGCTATACTACTCCTTGATGTCTCGCTAAAATTCCATTATAGGTATGCTTACGTACTTTTTTAATTATTCACCTAAATACATGCCCACACTTTTTGGTCCTATCCTATCATGGGAATTATTTTCGGTATTTTCCTTGGTGCTGGTTTATTCTTTCTATATTCTTTTATTACCCACGTGCACAGGAGTCACTTGTTTTTCTATATTTATTAAACTCAGGACCCTATTTGGGTCTCTCTGTTCCTTTTGATGCAACTTTCCTTGCCCATCTGTTCTGACCATTGTGTCTGGCCTTTATCAATCTACTTTTGATTTATCCCTTTCCTCCAAGGTCTCTCATGTATATATTGATTAAAAAATGTATAAATTTATTCAGGAAATGACATATTTCTATGTTGTTGTAGGTACTTGGGTGTCCCACGCCATCTATCTTTCTGTATATGACCTGCCCTGATGAAGGTGTAGCCCCTGTTGTGGGGTCTCACCGAAACGCGCGTCGGCGTTTGGTCCTCGGAACCCGGGATCGGGTTTTCCTTGTTTTCATCTGGACCTAAACTATTGAACATCAGCTCATCCTCTGGCCTCTTTAACATCTTGATAGATGTGCAGTGTATGAAATGTATGATTGGTGTTCAGAGCTCACTGCGAATCTTTTGAGTGTGTATGTATGTATGCTTGTGTGTGTGGGGTACTCATTTTATTAGATTAAAAGTGTCTGTATTAACATGCTATGAAAAAGAAAAATAAGTAAAAATATATTTTTTGATACCTTGCTAATAAAAAGAAAAAACAAATTCTTTGTTTCTCCTGGTTCTTCTCAATATATACTCTTGAGAGCCTTGGTTGTTCACTTATTATTATAGGACTCCCATGTGGGCCTTAGAATTAATTCTTGAACAGGGGCGGGTATTCTTCTCTTGATGTGATTTGTCTGTTTGATCCCCTGTTTTACCCGCCCCCATTCGTTTTCAGGGGTCCCTCCTTGTTATTGGTTATTACCCTGGCCCCGACCCAAGCCCGGCACAAGCTAAATAAAATAATAATAAAATGGGTTTTAAACCCGTTTTATTATCGTTTTGTTTTTATATTTTAAAGTGCTAACGGGGGGCGACGCTCCTCCGCCATAGCGGAGGAGCCGCCGCTGATCTAGTTTGAGCATCTGCATGAAGAGATAAACATTAACTGAATCCACCCTAAAATCTCTCTACTGACTACCTGTGAATTCCCAACCCGAGTCCAAACACCCACTATTTAGGAAATCCATGAAAACTGCATGTGGATACAAATCTTTGACTCCTGCGACCCCCTCATTTCCACTACGCTAATCCAAGCTCCCTCCTGGAAAACACATTGTTGCGTGACACACTACTCACTTTGGTGATAATGCTGTGTCACCAAACGTCTACTACTGCAACAACGAACCTTTATGTTCATCACAATGTGTTCTGAGATGTCTTAAAAAGTGACATGGTTAACACTAAAAAAAACAAAGAAAAAAAATACATGTGGAAGCAGAGATCTGCCAAGAACCCGGGCTGCATGGATTAGCGTCAGGCCCTTCTGCGAGTAGCTCAGACCATTTTAAGCCATGGGCTGCAGTGCATTGTGTGCACCTTCGAAAGGCATGATTTTAGACTTTAAAAAATGGCCGTCCCACAAACCAAAATGGCAAATCAGTGAAGATCTCTACTAGGTACACTAACCATGAAAATTGTAGCTTTTAAGGGAACTGAACTACATGCAATAAAGCGTATAAAAACTACACGACAAGGGTGTTGTAGCACGAAGGTCCCTAACATCATCAATATTCAAAGTATGGAAGTTTCTGCTTCTGTCTTATCTCTGTGACCAAGAGGAAGAAAAAAAATCACTCTACTTGGAACCTTGGTTAAACTTGTTCAAAAATGAACAACCATCTCCATTATGAACCCAAACATGATGATCAGCACAATTCCCTCATCACCCCTCACTAAATATTTTAGCAGAAACTTAAAACCCATCAAGCCGTGCACATTTACGAGGTTGTTCGGCAGTGTTTTTCTTACGCCAGCTTTAATATGGCAGATTTAGTGCCCTGCATCTGTCAGTCTATATCATTTTCACATCACGGTCACGGTTTGTTTTTGAAAGGGCTGGAAGTAATGTTGTTGGCGGACGACAATTAGTCTGCATTCTCAACCCCAGACCAAGAGGATGCAGGGAATGTCACTCCCTATGAGCCGTTTGACAAAGTTTATTTATATAACTGTGACCCGGCTGACATTTTTCAGAAGACATGACAAAGAAGTATATTTAATTTAAATTCAGGCAATAACTAACGTGTCAGTCTTGCTGCCAGACTCGGTGTGTCTGTCTACTTTCATTTGCCTCGTTTTAACTTCTCACAGCTGGCTGGCCTCATAAATCCACTCTCGCTCATGTCTGCCGCGTGCACGGTGAGGTAACCCGCGCGCAGACTGCCGCTCCTGCACAACGCCGTAATGCTGTGTGCGTTTATTTCAACAGTCACAGAGTTTCATTGCATCAACATTGCCTAAAAGTGCACCCTCTGATAACTATGTACTAAAGAGTGTCCTACATACTGTTCATGTAAAATGCATTTGCCTGAGGTAAAGCAGCAGAGAGGCCCGTCGGGCTTACATGGGTCCTGCAGTGACACAGAGTTAGGTAAAGTACAATTGGTTAAACGAGTCGAGTTTAGTGACTTGTCTTGTAAAACCGTTTGATAGATAGGAAAATTGCATGAAATAGGTGTTAAATAAAGAAAATAAACTGAACATGTTTACCCTAGCACAACTTAAAGTTTTATGTCTATTTGAAACCTGTATTCCAAATTAAAAGTGAACCCACACAAAAATATGAAATGTCGTTACCCGATGATTCTCACTGGAAATAAATATCTAAATATTTAAACATTCATGATTCATAATGATCTAAAGTGTGTAGTTCACATATGAAATGCGAATGAAACTCTATAGATTTTATTTCCTGCACGTACATACACACACCTAATGCGGATCTAGGGTAATACCAGCAAATGCTGTTTTTCTGGTGGAGCAATTTTGTTCCATTCTCTTGAATTTGATTGGCTGACATCGGAGCTTTACATTTTCAGGGGCAGGTTTACAAACCCCTTGCAACACTTTTGCGCCGCCATTGCGTCACTTTTTGTGACGCAGCGGCGGCGTAAACAATGCACCACATTGCGGCCCATTTACAACATGAAGCATCTAGGGAGACGCGTCACGTTGTAAAGCCCTGCATCACATTATACCTGCGTCAGGTATAATGTATGCAGGGTGGGCGTTCCCACGCAAAAAGCCATGTAGAACTGACGCAGTGAAATTTACATTTCACTGTGTCACTCTACGCCTTCACTGCGTCAAAATCCCTACGGCTGCTCAGACCAGGCGTAAGGAATGATGCAAGGCTTTTTAAATGGGACTCACCTATCTGTTGTGGTGCATTGCACTTTCATGAGCAACTCCAGCAATGCGTCACTTTTGGGTCAACAGATGCATCAGAAATTCTGACGCATCTGTCAATCCTTGCGCCATGGCGCGCTGTATTGTAAATACGGCACATCCATGGTGGCGCAAGGGTTTCGTATGGAGGCGCAGGGAAACTGACGCATCTGTATAGATGCGTCAGTTTCTTGTAAATCTGCCCCACAGTGTTTGCTTCTTACAAGCAGTAGTTTAACTCTACGAATAACCACAATAAAACAAATGAAATCAACGTATAATTGGAAAGACTGATTCTAGCATAAAACGACTTGATCGATGTTTAACATACATTGGTTACTTAATTTGACAGATTCTGATTCCGTTCCAGGACAGGATTGCTGGACTGGATTCACAAAGCCTAACCCACTAACCAAGAGCTACACAAATAATTCAAACGAATTTGACAAAACAACAATATTATTAAATATTAGTGAGCCAGGTGATCAGTACTTTCACTGGGCACTGCCCTGCTGCTCCTTAGGAACGCAATGACCTATACAGGACAGAGGGTGCACTTCACAGAGACACACTTCACCTCTAAGCTTTTTTTAACGAATGGAAGGCATAATTTAAAGCATGATGTGGCCATCAGAGCTTATTTAATGGTAGTAGGGGCAGTTGGGGAATTACTTTTATCAAAAGACAGTTATTGAGTATTTGTTTTTCATTAATTAAACACATTGTGCTATTGATTTGGTAATTATTAATAAAAATAATCTTAAAATAGTGGCTAGTTTGATTTTTCACTCTTTGTTCACTTGAACACATATTATACCCTAATCTCATCAAACCTCATGCTTGATCATTCGTAGGTCCTGGCCACAAAGACATGTACAATGATCCTGAGCCTGTCACCTGCCCTCTCTCACCATCCTTTCATATTTCATAGTTGTTCGATTTATGTTTCATCCTCCTGCAGTAATGTGAATGTATGGTCATGCCCGTCCTATGTCACGCAGTCCTTGCTCACATTCCTAGGTGACAAAGAATATATAAGCCTGTGTACGTTTTCATTTTATATCTTACAAATGTCCCTGTGCGCAAAAGATTCTGTTCCTGGGCTGATAGCTGTGGTCCTTGCTGACTTAATCAAGTGTGTCTTTTGCGAACTGCTCTCATTGCAGAATAAGCAATAACTTTCTCAAAATTATATTTTGTTACAGCCTCACACAGTGATGGCCAGAGGCCTAAGACAGAGAGAAACCTATACCCACAAGTCATGTTCTATGCCGATTGGGATTTGGCACTAGATACATGTGTAGTCCACTCTGCACACGTGATTCATTGCTAAAATGTGTCCTTTTAAAGTCCTCCTTTGCACCACCCTCCTCCAGTTCGGTGGCTTACCTCTACAAAGTCTCACATCTCAACCTCTTATGTACTCTTTAAGTATGAATGTTGTGGTGGTGTATGTCGTAAATCTAGCTGAAGACCAGCTCAAGGAAGAAAAAAACCATGTGAGAGCCCTGAGGTGGGGATCACGGCCATTCACAATGAAGCAGGTTATACTCATTGAAAAGATGTGTCTTCAATTCCTTTCTTATCCTCTGATCCGGTCCATTGTCAGATAAAACTGCCTCATATCAGACACCGGCCCCTTGCCTGCACCTTCGGGTGCTATTCTGCCACCTAATCAGGTTGATTTTTTGTTATGCCCTTCTGATGATAAATAGCGTCCTTCTCTCCTCCTGGTGTACATTCCAAACTGTCCTTCAGTCATGCTCAATGGTCTATTACCCTCCTGCTATCCTGTCAGCTATTCTTTCCAGCCTTTTCTGTCAAATTTTATCTAATCTTGTCCGGCGTTCCTCTTCACTCATTACCTTCTTGTTAGATTCGCCGACACACCTTTTTAGGCCCTAACGTTCAATGAGTGCCAGTGAACACTGGAGCAGCGTCATTTTAGCTTTACCCTTACACGTCATAGAAACGTGATATATTTGTATGCATTTTTCATTTATTATGTTCAGTGTGCCTTAACTGTATTAATGAAAGTGGAGTATTCAACTGTAATTCTGAAATGCTTCATTGTAGAGTGTTAAAGATTTATATAGGTGTGCTCATTAATGTTTAGGCTAACAGGGAAATGTTTCTATTACTTACCGGTAATCACATTACTCCTAGTCCTACTCTTGCTTATCTCATTACACAATGAGGCCCCTTTGTCTCATAGACACACCCCCTACCAATATAAAAAGGCACCGCCCCCTCCACAACACCTGTACGTACCAAGCCACCGTACACACAGTTGGCCAGGCCACTGGGAGGGAGGGCCGTAATGGAGAGAAGCGAGAGTAGGACTAGGAGTAGAATATGGCACATTACAATGCGATGTAATACATCGCGTGCCATTACAACACGGTCGTTACAACGACCGCGTTGTTAGTATGTGATGTATTACCTCACAAGTCTTTACAATGACTTCCACTAGGGTGCGCACTGTACTTAGGAATAGTATTATTTACTATTCCTACTCCAGTTTGCGCAACAGTAGGGAAGGTGTTAGAAATGTATTTCCAATACCTCAGCGCCCCCTAGTGGAATTAGTTGTAAAGACTTGCGATGCCATTACATCACGTACTAACAATGCGGTCGTTGTAACGACCGCGTTGTAAAGGTATCGCGGTGTAATGACCATGTTGTAAAGGTCGTTTCCCCTAGGAGTAGTGTCATTACCGGTAAGTAATAGAAAAATTACCTCAATGTCCCTCTCGCTTATCTCCATTACGCAATGAGACATACCAAGCCAAAGAAA
Organism: Calotriton arnoldi; assembly: GCA_963921515.1. Lineage (NCBI taxonomy): Eukaryota > Metazoa > Chordata > Amphibia > Caudata > Salamandridae > Calotriton > Calotriton arnoldi. Next base: position 141,521 of record CAWUFW010006999.1, on the reverse strand, counting down.
AAACCAGGTCAACCTACCAAGCATCAGTCCAGAACTTTGCAACAAGACGCACAATGGAAGGGCAAAGAAACATGAAAGACAGGCCAGTCCCAACACAGCGGACCGAAACCCGGAGGCAAGCCTGGCACCCAAACATGGGAAAGAAAGAAGACCCACAAGTCAACCAGCCGAGGACCCCCAGCATGCAAGCTAACACAACTGTCAACCCGAAAACCAAGGAACAAAACCAATGCATAGCACAAGAAGACCAGGCAGACCCTCAAGATGCGCTCGCAACCCCAACAACAAAAGAAACAGCGGGGAACACCGGAGAGACCGCACAACCAAAGGGAAAGCCCCAAGAGGGTCACATCCACTGAGGGAAGGAACAACCACAAACAACCGGGAGACGAGACCCAGACCGACCCACAGAACCCAGCAAGGGGACCGCAAAGCCCCGAAAGGCCAGTCTGGAGAGCCAGAGGCAGAGAAACAGAAAAGGAGCCATGTGCGCACAAGCACACCAAGCCCCAAGCAGTAGCCAATGCAGAGCACAAGAAGACCAGGCAGACCCTCAAGATGCGCTCGCAAAGAAGAGGCGACGAAAGCCGAGAGACCAAGGCACCGGCAGCCACCATGTCCCATCCGCAAGACGCCAACCCAGGAAATGCCCGCGAGGGCACCAGGAGAAAATGAAACCACAGGGAACACAGTCAACAAAGGAACTGGAGACTCCAGACCCACCACCAACTCCAACAACAGAGGAACCAAAGGAACAGGACAGGCCGGAGGCAGCAGAACAACCGGACACTGATCCCAAAGTACCAGAACCCCGGAACAAGGCCAACAGAGGGTAGCCATCAAGAGGCCCGCAGGTCAAGGAAACCGCAGGGCAACTACCCCCCAACCTACACCCCGACATCCATAAACAAAATTGGGGATCAGCGGAAATGAGGCGCCCGAACGACCACCAGGACAACCCATACCCAGGCCACCACAGCCCACAGTCCTCAGTCCAAACAGCAGGAACCGGAAAGGCCCAGACAGCACAGCAGACCACAAAAACCGCAGAAGACGTGGACAAACAGGGACACGCAGGAACACAACCCGCAAGAAGAACACAGGCACGAAGGCACGAAGACCCCAGAGGCAAACAGCAAATACCCCTCCCCCGAACCTGGTGGAACCAGGGAGGCCCACCGAGGTACGGGAGCAGGGAGGCACCCCAAAACAGGAGGGGGAGGAACCAAGAGCACGGGACAAACAAACATACCCATGAGAGGGAAAGGCATACCTACAGCATAAAGAACCATCGCAACCAACCAGCCACAGGAAGGCGCTCACTGGGCAACCCAAGCCAGGAGCACAGTCTGAGGAACCCAGAGCAAGGTGGAAGAGCAGCCGCCAACCCCATCCGGGCAAAAACCACCCCACAGAAGGAAGAGGAGTGGGGAACCGCATACTGGAAAAAAAAAAAACAGGATACCCAGGCCAGTCAGCGAGAAAAAGGTGCCAGGAGGGAACCAACAGGACCAGGCGGGCTACCAAGCCAGACAACTCGGGAAACTAAACAACCAGATAGCCAGGCCTGAAGACGAAGAAAGAAAGGAACATGGGACAGCCACAACCGCTGACCAACAACCAAAGGAACCAGCAGGCCAGGATAGCAGAGGATACCGCCACAGACGCCCCACAAAACCCCAAGGACTGAAAGAAGCAGTCTCAACATGAGGGGCCCAAGAAGGAACCAAGGAGAAGGAACGTGGCCACAAAGCCGCCCCAACCACCTATGAATGGGAGAAGCAGGAGTTGGAGACCACCGCCCCACCATGGAACCGAAGAGGGTGAAGCCCAAACTATACAGCTGAGACCCAGCCATTTTGACTGATGCCCAGTGGAGCTACCTCACGAGCTAAAGGGGAGATGGGCTATGGATTCCCTCCTTGGCCATCACCTACCCAGCCGGTCCTTGAGCAAACTCTCCTGCGTCTCTCCTGACCTTATCTCCCTCCTCCCCCTTCACCCTACCCCCTACCGCTCTACTCTTCTCTTCTTTCCAGCTATTGACCCCTGCCCTCACCCGTCCTTGCTCACAGTTCCCACCCTGTTTATCCACTGGACTTTCTTACGTGAACTCTCCCTCGTCAGTTTGAGACCTAGATATTTGACTGATGCCTGATGGAGCTACCTTGCTTAGCTAAAGGGGAGACGGGCTGTGAATTCTCTCCTCAGTAGTCACCTACCCAGTCGGTCTTTGGGCAGACTTCCCTTCGTCTCTCCTGTCGTTTTTTCCCTCATCCTCCCCCTCACACTTCCCCCTTCCCCCTTCCCCCCCTCCTCCCTACTTCTCTCACCTTTCTTTCCTCTTTCAATGTGTTGCTTATTTTTGACGTAATGTGTAATTGTTATCATTTTCTGTAACTTTGTGTAACCGAATGTAAAGCGCTCGGATACCTACGGGTCTAGCCAGCGGTATATATAACTCATTAAATAAAAATAAATAAATACATAAAATATACCACCGAAAGTCACAAACACAGCCACCAGGTACCGAAGCAGACAGGGTGCAGACTGCGACCCGCGTAAGCACCAGGACACCACAGGAGGAAGTCACAGACACCCCCAACAAGAACTGCAGATGCAACACCCAGGAAGACACCATGAGAAGCTAACCGCACAAGGGAACCGGCACACATGCCCCAAGGTGCAAAGAACACCAGGACAGAATAAGAAGCAGCCAACAGATGGAACCATGACAGAGCAACCAGGCAGGAAGAAGCAACAACGGCAACCCACCAACCAGCACGCAGGGGAAGCCGAAGACATAGACCACCGCTATATCAAAGGGGGAGAAACCTCACAACAGAGAAGCCCACAGAGTGAGGAGCAACAGCCCAAACAGACACCAATGCACCAAACAGGGACCCCGGGAGGAGTGCACTCGCCCTGAAAGGTACCCACTGCCACAGACCCTAGAAAGCCGAGAACAGCAGAAGCACAGAAACGCAGGAGAAGGGCAGGTACGAGACACCGCCTGGCATGCATCACGGGCACCCAGCAGCCCGGGGGACACCGCCAGAAAAAGCAGCAGCCCGCCTGCAAGCACTGCTGCATAGACGCAGAGGCAAAAAACAAGTAAACCCACTGTCAAAGGAAAAATGACCGGCCACAGGGCAGGAAACAATCCCATAACAAAAGACCCAGCACAGCCATACCTAAAACAAAAAAGGTCATCCAACCCATAGGGACAGAGCTGCTAACAGGAAGGAGCACCGCACCCCCCCCTCGACAGATCCCCACCACAGATCGAGAGGCCCAGCACCCCCAAAACAAGTAGAACAGACGGGCCAAAAAAACACCAGCACCGAGGTGCCCGTCCAGTCACAGCGACAGCCAGAGCACTGCTCCAAAGTGCTGTGACAAGCCCAGGGATATCCACAGGCTAAGGAGTGCCCAAAACACAGGAACCACAGCACTGCCGAACCCGCACAGAGCACAGAGCACCACCCGACACGGGCAGACAGGACCAACAGGACGCAGGGAAGCCACCGCAGCCAAGGCCGGGGGGCAAGCACCCCCAAGGAAGGAACGCGCCGAAATCCAGAAGAAAGGGCCAGGCGAACAGGGAAACGCCAGAAAGACAATCTGGCAAGACCCAAGGCCAAAAACAGCAACTCAACCCCAGCTGGAGTGAGCGGCATTAGCCCACTACACCGGCACTTCTGGGGGGGTCTCCCAGTAGGGTACTAACCAGGCCCAACCCCGCTCAACCTCTGATAACAGAGGAGAATAGGTGAGACAGTGTAGAACGGCCCAAAGCCCAGGCACCCACCCCTAGAGGCCACAGACACCAAAGACCAGATGCCGACAAACCACTGAAGGAGCAAGCCTGGAAAACCCCCTGAGGCAGGACTGGGACCCCCGGCACGAAGCCATGCCCAAGCAAGAGACAGGAGCCATACTCAAGGAGCCACAGCAGAGGGCTGAAGTGGGCCCACACAGACCAAACAGAAAAGCACCACAGGAAAATGCGCTGACACCCAAAGGGCCAAGGCCCCAACTGCCCACTCAGGCTGGAGAAGGTACTGCAGCACACAGTCTGGACGAACACCAGAGCAAAGAAGCAACGCACGAGGCTGCAGCATCGCCAGCAGCCAAAAAACGCACCCCTCCATGGCAACAAAAACAAACCGGCACCAACCAAAAATATTCCCCAAAACACCAATGACAGAAGCAGAGAGCCGGGAACATTGCCCCACCAGAGAAAGGTACCGCAGACCTTCGGCAGGGAAAACTAAACCAGCACAATGTCAGGGAGAAGTCTGCCGCACTGCGAGCAGACGCAGCCTCCCCATGTGAGCCACAGGAGATACAAGACAGTACCCGGGGCCACAGAAAAAATGAGGACAGGCATCCCCCCTGCCCGCCCCAACAGGAAACCAGCCGGGAGACACCAAAATTGTGTAACGACGGGAAACACCATTTACAACGCTGTCGTTACATCGCGCTACTATTACAACGCGGTCTATACAACGACTGCGTTGTTAGTACGCGATGCATTTACATCGCAAGTCATTACAACGACTTGCACTAGGAGGCACTGAGGTATTGGAAATGAATTCCAACACCTTCCCTACTGTTGCGCATACTGGAGTCGGAATAGTAATTAATACTGTTTCTAAGTTCAGCGCGCCCCCTTGTGCAAGTCGTTGTAATGACTTGCGATGTAAATGCATCGCGTACTAACAACTCGGTTGTTGTAACGGCCGTGTTGTAAAAGCACGCAATGTAATACATCGCGATGTAATGAGCCATATTCGTGACCGACCCCCACAGTAACCAGCAGGAACAGAGAGGCGCCACAGAGTAACAAGCGCACACGAAAACCGCACCAGTGCCGCAGGCCCCACAAAGTGGCGGCCAACGCACGTGCAACGACCGAGCCCCCAACTGCCCACAGTGTGGCTGACACACAGGCGGACACACACACCCCGGCTGGAGAAAGGCACAGCAAACCTCCGGCTGGTGGAAAACAGGCTGGACAACAGGCCACGCCCACCCCGATCAAAGGAAGGCACCGCCGACCTCGGTGCGAAGCTGAAATATGCAGGCAAGTAACATAGGGGAGAAGGCGCCAATATCACCGGCAACAACTCCCAGCAGAGAGGAGGAGACAAGAGAAGCCCCCAGCCAGCAACTGGCAAATGCCCACAAACCGGCCGGAGACCAGCAGCGCAGGCCTGCGGCCCGGCAAGAAACGGAACCAGGAAGGAGTCCAGAGCCACCGCCCCTAGGCAGACCCACTCCCTTCCTTACCTGAAAGACAAGGCCATCAGCACCATGAACGCCGGAGCATGCGTACAATGCATGCCCTGTAGCAGAACACACACGGCAGCCAGAATCAACATGCCGCACCGCACGGCAAAAAAGGCAGCATCCGACACCAACCACAAAGACGATCTTCATAGAACAAACCCACACAAAAGCAAGCATGCCACACCCACCCCACTGTGTCTACAGACTCAAAAGAACAGGTGTTGTGGAGGGGGGGTGCCTTTTTATATTGGTAGGGGGTGGTCTACGAGGCACAGGGGCCTCATTGCGTAATGGAGATAAGCGAGAGGTACGTGGAGGTAATCTTAGTTCTCATATATAGTTAGACATATGTTACAAGGTATGCAACATTTATTTGAAATTTTAATACATATGTAACCATGCTTTCTTACTTAAGTTACCCTTATATAATTGCATTGATTTTGTGACTGTTTGTGCACAAATATCTCAATGTCGGGTGCACGTTTTGTTTTACTAAAGTTAGCTTGACCAAAGGCCTTAAGATTTTGGGCTTCAATGTTTAACATTCAATGAGAAAGTTTTGCCCACCTTTACATGTTCTCTCCTCTGCAGGTGCAGTTTCAAGGCATTGGTAGCTAGTGAAATATTGTGTGTTGTAGAGATAGTGAGGTACGGGAGGAAACTTTTTGCAAGAAGAAGAAGCGTTAACGAAGTAGGAGACTGACACCCATGGCTGAAAAGAACACTCAAGGTCGCCCATATGTTTCAACTGGAAGGTGGGAAAAATGAAGGACGTAGCCAATTTCTACCGTGAGAAGATGAAATTGTAATGGAGACAATTACGTAGATTTTCTATGTTCATTTGTGATTGCATTGTTAATTAGGCAGCAGATACTCCTTGGACTCTGAGAGGCACAGACAGACCTCTTTCTAGATTTTCCATTGTGTGGCTTTATGCTATGCATTTCCTTTGATTTGGGGAACTTTTACTGAAGTCTCCACTAGTCTGACACCTTTCTTGCTCCCCTGATTCAATTAGGGTTTCCCCAATCCCTAGTATAGGATAGGATTAATTAGATGACTGTTAGATATCATCATGCATAGACAGGAGAATCAAAACCTGCAATCTAATTATCAGATTCTCTTTCTTATCTTTTGTATCGCTGTTACAAAATTTCTTGTATGCTTTTTATTATTGAGGCTTAATCAATCCAACAATTCGGATTTGCATTGGTGATTCTGTATACGGTTCACTGACAAAATATCGAGGTAAAAAATATAGAAGTAAAAAATATTGATGAAAGACTATAACATGCAAAATATTGACTCCTATACTTAAACAGGTAAGTACAAAAATATCAACAAAAAAATATCAATGTAAAAAATATATCGTTGTACAGAATATCGAATTTTATATATATATATATATAAAATAAAAGAATACATATTAAATATATTAAATAATAAAATGAATATAAAAAATAAAGTATATTGAATATACATTTTAAAAAATATAATAAATTAACTTAATTAAAAAAGTTTAACAAACACATATTAATTCAAATATATTTACTTTAAAACAATTAATAAACTATTAATTTTAATTTATTTTATAATTTTAAATTTATATAAAAATTTACAAATATATATATGTACCAATAAAATAAAATCTAATTAAAAAAACATTCTATTACAAATTAAAACAAACTATTTAAAAATCTTCAAACTTAAATTTCCCACTCCAGTGAGTGTAACAGTAGGAAAAGTGTTGGATAGCGGATGGGTAAAAATTACTATTCCCACTCCAGTGAGTGCAACGGTAGAGAAAGTGTTGGATAGCGGAGGGGTAAAAATAACTATTCTCACTCCAGTGAGTATACCAGTAGAGAAAGTGTTGGATAGCGGAGGGGTAGAGATTACTAATCCCACTCCAGTGAGTGTAACAGTAGAAAAAGTGTTAGATAGCGGAGGGGTAAAAATTACTATTCCCACTCCAGTAAGTGCAACAGTAAGGAAAGTGTTTGATACCGGAGGGGTATAAATTACTATTCCCACTCCAGTTAGTGCAACAGTAGGGAAAGTGTTGGATAGCGGAGAGGTAAAAATTACTATTCCCACTCCAGTGAGTGCAACAGTAGAGAAAGTGTTGTGTAGCAGAGGGGTATAGATTACTAATCCCACTCCAGTGAGTGTAACAGTAGGAAAAGTGTTTGATAGCGGAGGGGTAAAAATTACTATTCCCACTCCAGTGAGTGCAACAGTAGGGAAAGTGTTAGATAGCGGAGGGGTAAAAATTACTATTCCCACTCCAGTAAGTGTAACAGTAAGGAAAGTGTTTGATACCGGAGGGGTATAAATTACTATTCCCACTCCAGTTAGTGCAACAGTAGGGAAAGTGTTGGATAGCGGAGGGGTAAAAATTACTATTCCCACTCCAGTGAGTGCAACAGTAGAGAAAGTGTTGGATAGCGGAGGGGTAGAGATTACTAATCCCACTCCAGTGAGTGCAACAGTAGGGAAAGTGTTGGATAGCGGAGGGGTAAAAATTACTAATCACACTCCAATGAGTGCAACAGTAAAGAAAGTGTTGGATAGGGGAGGGGTAAAAATTACTATTCCCAGTCCAGTGAGTGCAACAGTAGAGAAAGTGTTGGATAGCGGGGGGGGGTAAAAATTACTATTTCCACTCCAATGTCTGCAACAGTAGGGAAAGTGTTGGATAGCGGAGGGGTACAAATTACTATTCCGACTCCAATGAGTGCAACAGTAGAGAAAGTGTTGGATAGCGGCGGGGTAACATTTACTATTCCCACTCCAGTGAGTGCAACAGTGGGGAAAGTGTTGGATAGCAGAGGGGTAAAAATTAATATTACCACTCCAGTGAGTGCAACAGTAGGGAAAGTGTTGGCTAGAGAAGGGGTAAAAATTACTATTCCCACACCAGTCAGTGCAACAGTAGAACAAGTGTTGGATAGCGGAGGGGTGAAAAATACTATTCCCACTCCAGTGAGTGCAACAGTAGGGAAAGTGTTGGATAGCAGAGGGGTAAAAATTAATATTACCACTCCAGTGAGAGCAACAGTAGGGATAGTGTTGGATAGCGGAGGGGTAAAAATTACTATTCCCACTCCAGTGAGTGCAACAGTAGGGAAAGTGTTGTATTGCAGAGGAGTAACAATTAATATTCTCACTCCAATCAGTTCAAAATTAAAAACAAACAAAATTTTAACAAAAATATTTAAAAAACAAAATAAATAAAATAGATAAATATGTTAAAAATTAAAATACAAATATATTTAATATTAAACACATTTTAAAAAACATATTATATTGTTAAATACATATGACAAATACCTACAAATATTATATTAAATAAAATAAAAAATAATTCCCAAACAAATATTTTTAGTATTACATAAATTTACTTTTTTATTTATTTCCTACCCTATAACACCACACAATTCACAACCCTCATCTAAATTAAAAAAAATGTACTTCCTTAATTAACATAATTAATTGCCAATTAAAGAAATATTATTAATTAAAAACAAATTAAAACTCATAAATATTATTTAACTTCCGACACTTTACCCCTATAATCCCCGCTACACACAGCTAAAAATTAACTACACAATTAAAACCTATTTTCAATTAAAAAACTACTAGTATTTAACAACTAATTATAAAGTAAGTAAAATTAATTTACTCCCCACACTGTACCCCTATAACAATAAAACCCACACACAAAAAATATAAACAAATACCCTAATTAATGTATAAATTAATTAATTAATTTTAATAATCAACTAATTTTTAATTAATTAAACATAAATTACTTCCCGCCCTTTACCCCAATAAACCTCACAACCCACACCTAAAATTAATTACACAAATTCCATATTTCATTCTTAAATAATTAATATTAATTAACAACAAATAATAATTAATTAAACATAAATTACTTTCCACCCTTTACCCCATAAACCGCACAACCCACACCTAAAAAATATCACACAATTACCATATATAGTTATCAATTAATTAGTTAATATAAATTAACAACTAATTATTAATCAATTAAACATAAATTACTTCCCACCCTTTACCCCTATAAACCCCACAACCCACACCTAAAATGAATTACACAATTTCCATGATTAATTTTCAATCAATTCATTAATATTAATTAAGGACTAAGAGGCCCATTAGGATGGCGGGCGGACTTCCGTCCGCTCGCCACCCTAGCGGTGCTGGGACCGGCCGCCAGTGGTGCAGCGGTCCCGCACCGGCGATTAGGATGCCACTGCCACCGTGGCGGTGGCATCCTCCATTCCCAGCATTGTGGCGGGCGGTGCTCACAGCACCGCCCGCCACAATGCTGGGAATGCACTTCGTGCATTGTCATGCACAAGGTGACAGGCACCGCGAGGTGCCTGCCACCATGTCCATGACAATGCAGGGGGTACCATAGGTACCCCCATGTGCACCCCCACCCCCCAATACCCTGGGGGCCCGCAACGGGCCCCCAGAAGAGAATTTCGCATGCCTTTCCATTGCCGCCACGGAAAGGGATGTTTCCACCCCCATGCTAATATGGATGGCGGTGTCTAGCAGACACCGCCACCATATTAAACCCTTTTCCGCCCGGTCGACTTGTCGACCAGGCGGAAAAGCGGCGGACGGTCTTCCCGTCCGCCGCGGTACCCCCGCCATACTAATATGGCGGGGGGTAAATGGATCGCCTCCGCCATGCGGGCGGTGGCGATCCGCCCTACATTCTAATGGGCCCCTAAGTATTAATTAATTAAAAATAAATTACTTCCCACCCTTTACCCCATAAACCCCACAACCCACACCTAAAACAAATCACACAATTACCATATATAGTTATCAATTAATTAGTTAATATAAATTAACAACTAATTATTAATCAATTAAACATAAATTACTTCCCACCCTTTACCCCTATAAACCCCACAACCCACACCTAAAATGAATTACACAATTTCCATAATTAATTTTCAATCAATTAATATAAATTAACAAATAAATAATTAATCAAAAATAAATTACTTCCCACCCTTTAGCCCTATAAACCCCACAACCCGCACTTAAAAAAAATTACACAATTACCATAACTAATTATCAATTAATTAATTAATATTAATTAACAACCAATTAGTAATTAATTACAAATAAATTACTTCCCACAATTAACACTATAAAATCTAAATTAAATAAATAAAAAATAATCATTAATTTATTATAATTAAATTACTTCCCAACCTATTCCCCTATAAACCTACAACCCGCTACGGAACAAAAAAAATCCAAATGTAATTAAAATAAAATTCATAACTACTGAAAATTTAACATATATATTAAAAAACAAACAATACTTATACAAAAAACATACATCACATACATTTAAAAAATAAACTAAAATACATAACACTAATTAAAAATTGATATTTTAAACAACATTTTTGCAAACAATATTAATGACTTCTATATTTTAAAAAATTATATTTCTTACCTTAAATTCGATATTCTTAACCACGATATTCTTGCTGTCGATATTTGTGAATCATGATATTTCCAACTCGATATTTGTGTAAGTCGACATTTCAAACTCGATATTCTGTCTCAACACCCTCTACAATGTTTCTGAGACTCATTTATATCAGTCTGGCTTTGGGCTTGTAACTCTTTTTTTTCTAACCCTTTTAATCCTACTTATTAGTTTAGACTCATTGTGGAGTCGAAATATTACACTGCAAACTCGAAATTTGATATGATGTTAACTCCTGTTATCTCTCAGGCAACTACAAAGTTCTATCGACCGGAGAGTGATGATAAGAACAGCCCAGCGCCCTCTCAACACTCTCTAAAACTGATTGTAAATTAGACAGCTGACCCTACTAATAGGCAACATTTTGATTGGCTCCTAGACTGTCGAAATATACCTAGGCGATTCATAGCTAGTCTTTGAGACAATACTCATTACAGTATCAACAAACGTATCCCTATGCTTTCTTTCCCTAACAGCTGCTTGTGAAAATCACACATTTCTAACAATTAACTAGAGTGTTCATCTAGCTTACAGAATGTACATAATAGGCCAGCAGCGAGAATCCCACTGCTGGAGAAGGCCACTTCAGAATCATTTACCTTCTAATGTTTAGATTGCTGAATATGTACATGAAAATGGTGCTCATTTCTCATGATACAAGTTCCTTAAATAAATAGGTCCACAAAAGCGTTCTATTTCCATGTGTCTGGGTTATATACTTAGGACTTCATTTACAAGAGGCATGCGCCACCGGAGCGTCACTTTTTATGATGATGATCTGGTGGCGCAGGCCTCACAATCATATATATGAGGCGACGCAAAGCCACCCTGTGTGTCATACATATGGAATAAGGCAAGGCAGCGCAAAGCGCTGCCTTGCCTTACTCTATGTCAAGGAGGCTTTCCATGGGTGTTGCAGTGGGTGTTCCCACTCAACACCCATGGATTTTGACACTGCCCCAGATTTACAACATCACGTAAACCTGGGGCAGCGTCAAAAGGCAGAGCAGGCATAACGAGGAGAAATGTTAACATTTCTCCTTGTTTTTGCCTCTTTCCACGTGTGCTGCATTCTGCAGCACACATAGAATGCGGAAAACAGCTCTTGTGATTGTTTTTGTGCAGCAAGGTGCCCCTTACTGCACAAAAGCAAGCATTCCAACAACACAGACACACTTGCACCATGGTGCAAGGGTGCCTGTGTCGGCGCTCGGCTGCAAATTGAGTGCCGGCTGAAAGGACAGGAATGCACCTTATCCTGTAAATATGTTGCATTCCTGCCCTTTCTAATTGGTGTATGGTGGTGCTGCACAATGACTTGAGTTATGTTATGTTATTAAACTTTATACAGTGCACGAATACCAAACGGTGTCTTGGGGCTAACAGTCCGGAAGCAAGCTAGTACACTATTCGTTAAGTAGCCAGGTCTTAAGGGCTTTTCGAAAGGATGTTAAGGATGGAAGATTTCTGATGGAGAAAGGGAGGGTGTTCCAGAGTTTTGTAGCACCCACAGTGAAGCTTCTGCCACCCCAACAGGGGTTGCAGAACCTCTGAGAGAGCATTAGTTTTGCCCCTTCAGACCTAAGACATCTGTTTGGGGAGTACCAATTCAATGACAGTCTCAAAAACTGAGGACCGGTATCGTGAAGTGCCTTATATGTGACACATAAGGCCTTAAACTTAATGCGACACTCGACTCGAAGCCAATGCAGTCTCCGAAGATGCTTACCCACTGATTAAAACTTGGGGATCCCCTGCAGGGGCCTTGCAGCAGCATTCTGGATCATCTGCAATCTATGTAACTGCTTCTCGGGCATTCCGAGATAAAGCTCATTGCAGTAGTCAGGTTTATCCAGGACTAAGGAAGTAACCACTATTTTCCTGCTATCTACTGGGATCAAAGGTAGAATTTTCTTGATTACCTTGAGTAGAAAAAAAATGGCTGATGAGACTGCTTTGACTTGAGCTTCAAAGTTTAGTTTCTCATCTATAGTCGCTGCCTTACACCAATTCTATGTAAATGAGGCTATAGTGTTCCAAACATGTGAACGTTTCATAGTCCATGACAGTTTTCTCAGTATTAAAATCATTGTATCATTGTTCCGTCAGATTTACAATGTTACTTATTTTAAAATATGCTTAATCACTAGAGAATGTAGTCACTTATAAATGTACATAGACATTTTATAGACTATAAATATATATTTTTGAATGTATTTAATCATTAGCTTGTTATAAACTCACCAGGGACCGCATGTCTTTGCAGTGAAAAAGGGAAGTGGGCAAATTAATTAGGAAAATAAAATGTCCAAAAAGCAACTCATCTGGAGGGTCTCCCTGCCCAGATAAGCACACATTAATCGTTTTTACAATTGTGATCTGCCTGCAAATAGCTTCCTGCATCTCTAAAAAATCTACCACTGTATCTTTACATGTCAGACTAACAGACACCTTCTATGTCTAACAAAATCTTTATAATTTTAAAATTAGGAAGGTCTTATGTGACAGAGATATTGGTCAGTCTGAAGAAACAGATGTGGAAAGGGGATGCCAGACATGTGGAACCTCCAATAATCAGGTACGAGCACTGAGATAGTATTCATGGTCTTGGCAGGAGTACATTTAGCACAACTACAAGGGTGGGGAAGGGCAGAATCGTAGTTTCAGACTGGCCATTAACATATATCCGTTGGAGTCCCTAAACTGACAAGGCAAACCACACCTTGGAACGCCAATGTCCATGTCTTGAGTGAGAATTCAAACTGCACACTTGTCCGCACACACAGTGGGGAAACCTGCAGTTGTAAATCCGGTTACACCTGCCAGGATCTTTTTTATGAATTCCTGATTAGCATAAATGGAGGATTTACAACTGTTATTTTGAATTTCCTTAATGGAGAGGTTTATGGTTTCTGCAGGAGCATGCTTTTCCCAAAACACGTCTTCTTGGCTTGAGGAAATAGATTATCTATCAGTAAAGCTTTTAACAAGAACGAAGGAAGACGTTTCACAGACTTTTTCAATCCATTTGCTAAATATAGATTTCTGGTGCTTCAACATAACAGTCTTCACAAAATTTTGAAAATTAAACTTTCAAGCTTTAAACTGCATTTTATAGCTTTTTTTTCAGAGTGCACAAAATATCTTCTAGCCTTAAAGTGTGATTTTATAATTGGTGTTACAATTAAAGGCCTTATTCTTGAACACTGGTTTACATTACAATAGGTGTAAATTAAACTCCATCATAAGTGAAAGTTACATTTGCTAGGTTTAGCCACAAAACCTTCCGTTTCAAGCAGGCGTGACTTACACCTCTATAAATGAATAGATTGTAAGTAACACAGGATTCAGTATAAACCTCACTCCTGTTTTCCTTACCGCCTCAGGATTCACTGAAGGGTCTGGCAGGAGGCAAGTCCCTGTGGCCAACCCACGCTGCTCGTGGCCGAAGGACAGAGGAGGGTAAACTCCCATATTAAGTAGTTGCGTCCTAAACAAGTGTAGGGAAACGTGTCTGTGATATAACAGCTCCCGATGTACTGCCACTTAAGTAAAGCCTTCCAATATACAACCTACGATGTAAAGGTTATGCACCCGAACAAAGCTCTAACATTTCCCACCATCCCAGCTGAAGAGGGAGTGGAAGGAAATATAGGAGAATGGAAGATGTTCTCGTGGAGAAAATCTTATCTGGAACACATCAGATATATTACTAAAATTAACAAGCATTGGGCAAAGTCTATAGGACACTCACACTTAAGCACTGACGATAGCAATAAAGAAATTTGTCATCCAATGCAAAACAATATTAAAATAAGACTGCGTTGTGGAAACAATGCATGGATTAGAATAAAGCAAAAGAATTATATATGTGTGATGTCAGGTTGTACTTTTCAAAAATAAAATAGTTCCTTATGCATTCCAATGAAGGCAGGAAGCTACACATAAATGTCCAATAGAAATATGGCAAGACTAAAGCACTTCTGTGTGCTTATCTAAGATGTGATTAACAATATCTCAGGTCAGTGGCTGGAGACTCCTGAGCCAAAGAAGCTCATGGCTGCATGGGGCTGAAGCATAACTTCTTAGAGCAATGCTTCCCAAACATTTTGGAACCAAGACCCAATTTTTAAAATGACAAACTTTCACAACCCATATAGCTTTATTGGAGATGAGGCGGGGCAATTGTTTAATGTAATGGTGGATATACTTCCAAATTGCTGTGACTTACCAAAATAGCATACTCATTACATTTTTTTTTGCACTCCTCTCTAGCAGCAACTGTTGGTAAATGTAGAGACCTTGGCCATGCCCTTCAATATGTCTTTATGGATGAAGAGCAGGACTTTGAAGTCCACTCACCTGAATAGGCAGGTTATGCGGGAGCAAAGATTTTCCACCCAATCCCTGGTAGGTCAACCCTCAATACATGAATTAGATAAGACAAGTGTTGGCGGTTCACCATTCAGGGGAAAGGGGTTTGGGGATGAGAGAGGTAGACAGAAGTGTGAAAGGGTTTAAGAATTCTGCCCCGGGATTCTGGTTGCTTCGATGGGATTCTTCTTGGGTTTTCAGTCTACTCTGTGAGGCTATCTTGTTCTTGGGTGGCACCTTGATTGTATACTGTTATGCACACATGGAGGAAATAAAGAGTACAATAATGGCATGCATTCATCACAATACAGTTTAACCATTCCACAACTCCCGTTTCACAGCAAGCCTAGGGTATCTGCCACTCACCATTGTATCTTACAACATTGGCTGAATCAGTGAATTTCTATTTAAGCATAGATTACACTTGAATGGGTCCAGCAACTGATGTTCTTGCTGAATCTCAGCTATCCTCTCTGAAGCAACGAGAGACTAGCAATTAATCACTCCTGTGGTTTAAAAGTTCTTTTGCATTTAAATAGGGGAAGTTCCAAAACAGAGTCTATGTCTTGAGGGACTAAGTTTCAGTACACTGACCTTGCATATGTTGATTGTTTCTTTGTTTACTGCATTACAATGTCTTTTCTTGTTCTTTTGGGTGCTGCGATGCAACATTGCATTTGACGGAAACCCGGAGAATTCTGCGACAGTCCACCACACAACTTAGGCTCGATCCTCGATCTAATCATCTCCAATCCCAACTCCATTCAGCTTGAATCTATTGATCCATGTGACTGGTCGGATCATCACTATATCACCTTCCGAATCCTAGAAAGGTAGAACTCCAAAAAAAGGGCAACTTTTAAAACAAAAACTCTGGAAAAGATCGCTGCATAACACAAACGTAAATGAGCTCATTTCCCACTGCAATCTGTCCCTCCCGCCGCCTTCTTCCATGTCCGACGTTCACAAACTCACTGAACACTACAACAACTCCATCTTGACTGCCCTGAATGAAATTGCCCCCCTTCAACTAAAAAATAAGTCCAACAAAGACTCCAAACCATGGTTCAATGACAGTCTAAATGAAGATAGACGCAACCTGAGAAAAGCAGAACGCTCCTGGAGATCCGCTCCATCTATTGACCTCCTTAAGATTCTAAGACTAAGAAGGAGTAGTTACAACAAGCACATCAGATCAGCGAAGCGACCTTCTTCAAATCCCAACTGGACAAAACTAAAAATCGACCCAAAAGGCTGTTCAAAGCCAATAACACGCCTATCCAATCTCCTCTCATCTCCTGCCCTCAGCCTCACTGCGATGACTTTGCAGACTTCTTCCTTGAAAAGTCGAACAAGATTGAATCAGACCTAAGGTCGGCCCTGATCGATCTATCACTCGCTCTTGACTCCTCCTTTCCCGAGCTGCATCTCATTATGCCCTGTCGCTATCCTAAAAACAATGCCTCTTGGAGTCAATTCATACCCCTCAACGACACATCCATCTTCAACATTCTCGCTACCTTGAAACCTTCAAATCACTTCAATGATCCCCTCCCCCCCAATCTCTTTAAAGACATGATAAGATCACTAGTCCCGCTCTGGTCCAAGATTATCAATGCTTCTCTCCTTCAAGGTGAGGTTCTTTAATTTTGACCCCATCTTACAGTCACCGCCATTTTTGTGTTGCCTTTACACAGGCTGCTCGATGAGCGAAGTGTCTCTGCCCTTTTGGACTCAACGTGTCAAAAACCCCCTCCGTCCTTGTCCTTAAACCAATCTCAGACACCAGCCGGCCTAACTAATCCTTGTCTGGACTATCTAATCCCCGTATCAACTATCTGTTAGCCTTTAGTATTCTCCTCTCGCCATATCTTATCTTCTGGCCTTCGCTATTCTCTCCCTGTGTTTTCCTACTTTGTAACCTTCCTCTTGAAGCATACAGATATGTCCTGCCATTGCAAACACCGAACTATGGGTACCAGTATTGATTAACTTTGGGGGCTGGATAACACACAACATGTCAGCAGAGAGCATTCTGGTGACACAATATCTTGTTTTCAAACTCTCCTGATTGGCTAAAAATTTGTGCGATGGGTGTATGTTTGTACAGATGTATTTCGACGATAAAAGCTTGTGAGCCACGGAGTCAAGTGGCAGTCTCCTGAGAACCTACTTGATGTACTTCTTGGACAACTGTGCTTAGCTGCAGCTAATAAACTTGGTTTTCTACGCCAACAGGGTATTCCGTGTCTTTGTGCAACAAGGCAGGTGAACCCGAAGATTTCAGGCATGCCCTGCGCCGCCAGGCCCAAAGGCCCGGTTCTTCAATTGGCGCCCGAGCGTGGGGCGGCTTCAGAGGTAGCGGTTGAGCCCAAGGATCGTGAGGAGCCCCGCAGGAAAATTCCAGAGGAGGCGCCCCACACCAGCGACCCCTGTATGTCGAAGAGTGGGCCGATGGTCTTTTGAAGTGTGGCTTCTCCTTTCCCACGGCTGCTGGTGCCTGCTGCCCTGACTGCTGCCCTGCCTTGGTCCCTCTTTTGGTGATGACTGGTATTGCGAGACGTTAGACGGACCTCTGTTGGCGTGAAGAAGACATTTGTTAAGTACTGGTGGGTAGCTCCCACTCCTTTTTGTTTGTTTTTGGGTTCTTAGATTCGAAAATTGCAATTGTCGAAGCCAAGGGGTGAGTACGTTTGTGCTGTTTTGATTAGCCCCTTGTTGTTTGTAGGAAGCCAGTGAAAGTAACGATGCCTGGTTTCAGTAAGTTTAAAAAATGGTGTTGTTTTTGTTGCGATATGGACTCCCGACTGGAGGACTCTTGTCCAATTCCTCCGGCTGGAACTCCTACTTATGAGCTTTACTCTAAACATGGTATAGGCCCCATCACCTTTAATGAAATATGGGTCCGCTATACGAAGAAAGATGGTGTTTTACAGTGGCCACATAATGGTAGTTTTGAGCCTGATATTTTAGACAATTTAGAAGCTACTTTGTTTAAAAGAAAAGCCCGGCCGGCTATGTTTGACTCTTTTCGCCTTTGGCGCAAGGAAGCCAAACAGAAAGAAATTAAACAGGCAAAAAGAGATAGGAAAGAAAAAGATATCACTGTCATACAGGCTGCCCAACAGTTTAAAAATAATGAAATAGATCATGCGATAGAGATCTTAGATAGGCAACATCACATGGCGATTGACAAATGTTACCCAGTGCTGCCAACTTCTTCCCCAAATCGCGATGCTGATCCTGAGAAGGATCCTTTAATGTCTCACTTATTACGATCGCCCCCGCCCTATGTACAAGGCGCTAATGCACCCCCGCTTTTGTTACCCGTCCAACAACCTGTTATTCTCCCACCAGCTCCAGCTCCTGCACCTCCAACACAGCCCTTTGTGGCACTGCCACTCCCGCCATTTCCTTTGCCTTCAGCTCCCTTGTTTCCAGCTCCTCTGCCTCCGACTTCTTTGCCTCAGTCTTCTTTGCCTTCGACCTCCGCTCTACCTGTTGCCTCTTCTCCTGCTCCGTCTCATACATTATCTCCTGTTTTTCTGTCAACTTCCCCTTCTATCCGTCAGCGGATGGTTGAGACTGTTTCTGGTCTCTTTTCTCCTCTCTTTGGGTCAGTAAGTCTGACTCCTGTTCTTCCCCGTAGGCAGACCCGTAGTTTACTTCCTGACTCCCAAGAACGAGATACGTTCATGGGTCTTGCTCGCAGGTGGATCCTGAGTGATCTCGAATATACTGTTCGAGATATCATGGATACTTTTGAACAGTGGGATGCCCCTGTACAAAGATTCGTTTTCAATGCCATGTGTGAAATCCTAGGTCAGGAATGGGAGGCCATGGGATTGGGTTTAGCTCCCAAGGGTTTGCTGGATATTAGGACTGATTTTGATAAAGGAATTATTGTGGGTCCTGAGGTTGAGAATGCTATACGGACACTTATTACTTTTAGATCAATGTTCTTTTCCCGGTCTTTGTCTGAACCTGATCCTTCTGTTAGGCGCAAACTGAAACACTATCCTATGCGAGAGGTTCCCCCAGTATGGAGAGAAGAGGTTGCAGCCCAGGGTAATAATCCGCTTATACCGGCTCACTTCCAACGTATATGGGTACATGTACCTTGGAAGAGATCTGAGGTGCTGGCCCTTAAACAGTCTTTACCTGACCCCCCGTAAAAACCCTGCTGGTTACTACAAGGAATTATCTCAGACTGTTGACGCTTGTATTATGAATTTGGCTGACATAGATATGTTAATGGGAAATGTTGTCCCACAACCATTGTGGGCTAGGATTCGGAAAGAGGACCACGCCCAAGAATTAGGAGGTGATTGGAATTCTATACTGGCTGCTGATGGGCTCCAAGTGGGTGGTGCTAAACCCGATAATTTAATTGCAGAACTTCCTGGTAGAATAATTACCTTAATGAAAACTATGATGCCCGCTCTGCGAGTTAATTGGGATAAGTTAGCTGCCTGTAAGCAGAAGAAGGATGAGAGTGTCTCTGACTTCTTCACTCGTTTTGAAGGAACAGTTTCTTGATCACAGTGGTCAGGATATGAGCACAGAGGGGGGACAGCGATTGTTCGTAGATAAATTTGTATTTAATTTGCTTCCCGAGCTCTCTAATAAATTAAAGGATTCCGAAAGTTCATGGGCTGTTTCTTCTTCAGCCCAGATATTGGCTACTGCCCAATATTACGAAAATAGGGATAAGGAGGAGAAGGACAAATTGGATAAAAAGACTAAAGATTTGAAGACGAAGGCTCTTTTACAACAGGCTTATCCTCCTCGTCCTGCTCAGCGCCAGTTTCAGCCGACTCCCCAGTTTCAGAAGGTGTTTCAGAAACCTGAGCCTTTTGTTCCACGGCCTCCACTGGGTCCTAATCAATGTGCCTATTGTAAGGAAGAAGGTCACTTCAAGAATAATTGCCCGATATTATTGCAGCATGCTGGTGGTACGCCTGGGCCGCGAGGCCGAGGTGGCTTCCAGTCAACACCTAGGGGAGGGGCGAAGTACCATGTCCCAGGATCAACGTTCCTTTCCGCCGCAAAATTCCATGAATTATTTTGATCAGCAAAATACTCAGTCTGCCCATTATTATAATGACGATTATTATATGGAAGATGAGAATCAGGGTTTCTCTAGCTAGGACAGCCGTGGACAAAGTGAGGGAGTCATTTCAGTTCCAGTGGACCAAAATGGGCCTTATGTTGATGTCGTTGCGCTTGGTGTATCAGAACCATTTCTCTTGGATACTGGTGCAACGAAGAGTTCTATCATCCACTCTAAACTCCCTGGGGCACCTTTGTATGGCTTAACAAATGTTTCTGTAGGATTTTCTGGCGCCCCGGTTCGTAACCCAGTTTCTTGTCTTTTACCTATCTCCATTGGCCCTTATGATTTGGAGGCTCCTCTTATTTTGACAACTGGTTGTGGTGAGAATTTGTTGGGGTTGGACTTGTTAAAGAGATTGTATGCGACACTGCATTGTTCTCCTTCTGGTGTACATCTTACTTTAGGCAAGAGATTAATTTCCCCGACATATTTGTCTAGAGACCAACTCCCTTCTGAATTACGTTCCCTGCCTACTACTCTTTGGGCTACAGGCCCCAATGATGTTGGTCTCTTGCAGATTCCACCCTTTGTTGTCACCCTCAAGTCCAATGTTAGGTTACCTCGCATTCCTCAGTATAGAATTTCGAGTGATGGTGAGAGAGCGCTGATGGCTATCATTTATGATTTGGTTGAGAAAGGTGTGGTTGAAGAGACTAGAGGAAATGTGTGCAATAGTCCTGTTCTGCCTGTCCTTAAACGTACTGACTCTTCCCAGCCACCGGTTTATCGTTTTGTAATCGATCTCCGGGAGGTCAACAAGATCGTTGTACCCCAGTTTCCTGTCGTCCCAGATATCACTGCTTTATTGACAATGATACCTGCCTCAGCTGCCTGGTTTTCGGTCATTGACCTTAAGAATGCTTTCTTTAGCATTCCCATTGCTGAGGAAAGTAGGGATATTTTTGGCTTCTCTTTGGGAGGCCGAAGCTTCCGGTTCAAGCGCGCACCTCAAGGCTATTGTGAAAGTCCCTCCATTTATAGTCAGGCTTTGAAAACTCAGCTCGATGCTTTCACTTTGCCTCCAGGTGCCACCCTTATTCAGTACGTAGATGATCTGCTAGTTGCTGCTGATTCTGAGGAAATTTGTAAACGAGTTACTGTTTCACTGTTGCATCACTTGTCTGACCTTCATCATAAGGTTTCACCCTCTAAATTACAATATTGTCGCCAAGAGGTTACCTACTTAGGTCATCTCTTGTCGAAGGAGGGACGGCGGTTGACCCCAGAAAGAATCCAATCAATTGCACAAATGTCTGTACCATGCACACAGAGAGAGGTGCGTGCCTTTTAGGTATTACCTCTTACTGCAGACAATGGATTCCGAATTTTTCTTTGTTAGCAAAACCTTTGTTAGCACTTACCCTTAAAGATACCCCCAACCTCTTCCTTGGACAGAGGAATGCCAGAAAAGTTTTACTGATTTGCGTACTTCCTTGTGTTCTGCTCCTGTGTTGGGTACTCCGGATTACAGCAAACCTTTCACACTTTATGTGCACGAGAGAGAAGGTTGCGCGTTGTCAGTTTTGACACAACAATTTGGTGACAAACAACGCCCGTGTGCTTATTTTTCGGCTACGTTAGACCCTGTAGCTAAAGCATTACCTAGTTGTCTGAAAGCTACAGCAGCAGCAGCAGTTTCTATTCGCCAATCTGCTGGATTGGTGCTAGACAATACGCTTATTGTCATGGTGCCACATGCAGTGGATACACTTTTAAACAGGACAAAACCCAGCATCTTACGAGCGCCCGTTTATCGGGGTATGAGCTGACGCTCTTGGCTAGTCACGTGCACATCAAGCGATGTAATACCCTAAATCCAGCTACATTGTTACCAATCCCAGTAGAGAAAGACATTCAAGAGCAACATGATTGTTTTCTCCGTACAGAGGAGGAGACAAAAGGTAGGATTGATTTAAAAGATACGCCGCTCCTGGACCCGGATGGGATCCTATGGGTGGATGGTTCGTGTTTTAAGCTCCCCAATGGTGAAACGACTGCAGCCTATGCTGTTACCACTTTGCATACGATTGTGGAGACAGCACGCATTAGGCAGAATTCAGCCCAAGCAGCTGAATTGATAGCTCTGACTAGAGCTTGTGTATTGGCCGAAGGGAAGAGAGTGAATGTGTTCACCGACAGCCAATATGCATTTGGGGTGGCCCACAGTTTTGGCCGCCTTTGGAGGGAAAGAGGATTCTTTACCTCACATGGTACTAAAATACAGCATGGTCAGTTAGTGAGTGACCTTTTGGAATCACTTGCTTTACCCACTCAGATAGCAATTGTGAAGTGTAGTGCGCATAAAAGGGTCACTGATGATGTGGGTGAAGGAAACGCTTTGCGGATCAGATAGCGAAAGAGACAGCGAGAGATGTGACGAGTCATATGTATGTTGCTGGACCTGCCGGTCCTAGGATGCTTGTTTCCAGTCCAGGGAGGACCTGGCTTGGCAGTTCGGGCTGGACTGTTCCCATGAGGCACAGGGTCAAGACTGATTTGCATATGGCTGGGTTCAAACTGGAATGGCATGGTGAGCAAAAACGATGGATTTAGGCCCAGATCTCTGTACTGGGGTGAATGTATGACATTGTTCTGCATTCTGTCCATCAACTGTTGTTTTTGCATTTGTCACCCCGAGGTGGACGGGTATGCCCAGACGTGGGTCCCGTGCTCTCCATGCCACTGGAATCAAGCTATCCTGGCTGAAGAGGGTGAAACCCCGAAACCGGTCCTAGGATGCTTGTTTCCAGTCCAGGGAGGACCTGGCTTGGCAGTTCGGGCTGGACTGTTCCCATGAGGCACAGGGTCAAGACTGATTTGCATATGGCTGGGTTCAAACTGGAATGGCATGGTGAGCAAAAAACGATGGATTTAGGCCCAGATCTCTGTACTGGGGTGAATGTATGACATTGTTCTGCATTCTGTCCATCAACTGTTGTTTTTGCATTTGTCACCCCGAGGTGGACGGGTATGCCCAGACGTGGGTCCCGTGCTCTCCATGCCACTGGAATCAAGCTATCCTGGCTGAAGAGGGGTGAAACCCCGAAACCGGTCCTAGGATGCTTGTTTCCAGTCCAGGGAGGACCTGGCTTGGCAGTTCGGGCTGGACTGTTCCCATGAGGCACAGGGTCAAGACTGATTTGCATATGGCTGGGTTCAAACTGGAATGGCGTGGTGAGCAAAAAACGATGGATTTAGGCCCAGATCTCTGTACTGGGGTGAATGTATGACATTGTTCTGCATTCTGTCCATCAACTGTTGTTTTTGCATTTGTCACCCCGAGGTGGACGGGTATGCCCAGACGTGGGTCCCGTGCTCTCCATGCCACTGGAATCAAGCTATCCTGGCTGAAGAGGGGTGAAACCCCGAAACCGGTCCTAGGATGCTTGTTTCCAGTCCAGGGAGGACCTGGCTTGGCAGTTCGGGCTGGACTGTTCCCATGAGGCACAGGGTCAAGACTGATTTGCATATGGCTGGGTTCAAACTGGAATGGCATGGTGAGCAAAAAACGATGGATTTAGGCCCAGATCTCTGTACTGGGGTGAATGTATGACATTGTTCTGCATTCTGTCCATCAACTGTTGTTTTTGCATTTGTCACCCCGAGGTGGACGGGTATGCCCAGACGTGGGTCCCGTGCTCTCCATGCCACTGGAATCAAGCTATCCTGGCTGAAGAGGGTGAAACCCCGAAACCGGTCCTAGGATGCTTGTTTCCAGTCCATGGAGGACCTGGCTTGGCAGTTCGGGCTGGACTGTTCCCATGAGGCACAGGGTCAAGACTGATTTGCATATGGCTGGGTTCAAACTGGAATGGCATGGTGAGCAAAAAACGATGGATTTAGGCCCAGATCTCTGTACTGGGGTGAATGTATGACATTGTTCTGCATTCTGTCCATCAACTGTTGTTTTTGCATTTGTCACCCCGAGGTGGACGGGTATGCCCAGACGTGGGTCCCGTGCTCTCCATGCCACTGGAATCAAGCTATCCTGGCTGAAGAGGGGTGAAACCCCGAAACCGGTCCTAGGATGCTTGTTTCCAGTCCAGGGAGGACCTGGCTTGGCAGTTCGGGCTGGACTGTTCCCATGAGGCACAGGGTCAAGACTGATTTGCATATGGCTGGGTTCAAACTGGAATGGCATGGTGAGCAAAAAACGATGGATTTAGGCCCAGATCTCTGTACTGGGGTGAATGTATGACATTGTTCTGCAATCTGTCCATCAACTGTTGTTTTTGCATTTGTCACCCCGAGGTGGACGGGTATGCCCAGACGTGGGTCCCGTGCTCTCCATGCCACTGGAATCAAGCTATCCTGGCTGAAGAGGGGTGAAACCCCGAAACCGGTCCTAGGATGCTTGTTTCCAGTCCAGGGAGGACCTGGCTTGGCAGTTCGGGCTGGACTGTTCCCATGAGGCACAGGGTCAAGACTGATTTGCATATGGCTGGGTTCAAACTGGAATGGCATGGTGAGCAAAAAACGATGGATTTAGGCCCAGATCTCTGTACTGGGGTGAATGTATGACATTGTTCTGCATTCTGTCCATCAACTGTTGTTTTTGCATTTGTCACCCCGAGGTGGACGGGTATGCCCAGACGTGGGTCCCGTGCTCTCCATGCCACTGAAATCAAGCTATCCTGGCTGAAGAGGGGTGAAACCCCGAAACCGGTCCTAGGATGCTTGTTTCCAGTCCAGGGAGGACCTGGCTTGGCAGTTCGGGCTGGACTGTTCCCATGAGGCACAGGGTCAAGACTGATTTGCATATGGCTGGGTTCAAACTGGAATGGCATGGTGAGCAAAAAAACGATGGATTTAGGCCCAGATCTCTGTACTGGGGTGAATGTATGACATTGTTCTGCATTCTGTCCATCAACTGTTGTTTTTGGACCTGCTAGATGGGTCAGTCAAGGAGGAATGTGTGAGGACACAATAGAAAGTGTGAAAATGATTCAGGAAGAGGCTACAGAGAAAGAATTGAGTAAGTGGAGAGATAGTACGGGAATGTTGGATGCGACAGGATGTTGGATAGAATTGTCAGAACACCAACGTTGGCTGTTACCAGACGCCTATGTACTTCCAGTAGTGACTATGGCGCATGGTCCAGCCCACATCAGTGCGAAAGGAATATGCAAGCTTTTGGCTCCGGTATGGCAGAATGCAGGGATTCCTAAATGTGCAGACAATCTTGTTAAACATTGCATTGTTTGTTTGATGCACAACCCAGGAAGAGGGACACCAACCCCAGCAGGCCATTTTGCTCCCCCAACGTATCCTTTTGAGGTAGTGCAGATAGACTACATTCATATGGAGAGATGCAGAAACCTAAAGTATGTCCTTGTGGTGGTATGTGCCTTTTCCAGATGGATAGAGGCCTACCCCCTAAAGGATAATACTGCCTTGTCTACAGCTAAGGTCCTTCTGAAAGAATACTTCCCGAGGTTTGGTTTACCTCGAATTGTCTGGAGTGACAATGGAAGTGAATTCGTGGGTCAAATCATGCAGAAAGTATGTGCAGGTCTTGGGATTAAGCAAAAATTCCACGCGGCAAACCACCCTCAGTCAGCGGGTTTGGTAGAGTGCTATAATGGCACTCTCAAGCTTAAACTTGCAAAGATACAAGCCAGCACAGGTCTTGCCTGGCCCGACGCCTTACCTCTAGCCCTCTTGTCAACTCGAACAACTGTTCATTCTCGTGTGGGACTTAGCCCATATGAGATTGTGTTCGGACGCCCGGCTAATGTCTGGGGTGTCCCTAGACCCAAGAAGTACTCTGACATAGAATACCCAATGTTAATTGACTATTTGCATGACCTCACCACTAAATTGCGTGTTCTCCATCAGCAGGTACAAGACACCTTGCCACAGGCTTCCTCGGATCCTGGGCACACCCTCCAACCTGGCGACTGGGTGTGCCTTAAGAATTTTCAGAGGAAGAGGAATTTGGAGCCTCGCTGGCGGGAGCCAAGACAGGTCCTGCTGACAACACGTACAGCCGTAAAAGTCGTTGGGAAGAAGAACTGGATCCATGGTGTGCACTGCAAAAGGGTACCCTTGCCTTTGCCTTTTGATCAGTGGGTCCGCGAAGGTATAGGTGATTGTGAAGGAGAGAGAGTTCCCCGGTTTGTACCTTTTGGCGATGCACACCTAGAATGGACTCGGACTGAGAAAGAGGACGATGATGTTTTGCAAGAAGCTGTACCATCGCATCTCAGAATAGATACAACTGATCCAGAGACACTTTTTCAAGACCAGACTGTGCCAAACAAGGATAGATACAATCTGAGGCCTAGAGTGGCCAAAGACATTTGAAATTTATTTTTATTTTTTCTCCCCTTCGTTCCTAAACTGCATTTTTTTATTTCTTAGATTGCATTTTTGAATTGTATATATTTTCTTCCTTATGTGATACTGGACTCATCCCATTTTTGCAGGGTCGTGGTAGGAGACTTGGTTTGTGACCTGAGTAGTGGCACTAGGTCTGCAGGACTTGCAGTGTCATAGGACGGCCAATAACCACAACTGAGCGAGATAGGAAGATTGCCACGAGCAACACTTTAGGGGATGACTTCCGGTGAATCAGAAATTGATAAAAAAAAACAAAATGAAGGAAAAATATTGTAAATTACTATTTAATAGATGTGGCGTAGTATTATGTGTTTTAATTCTGTTATGTGTTTTATTAGCTTGTGTGGGTTGGGTTATTCACACTTTGCAGCCAGCATCTGTACCTATATCTACCTCTCAACCCATACCTTTTCGCACTATTTCCCCACACCAATTCTATACGCTACCAGGGCATGAACAAATTAGGAGAATGGAATATCTCAACAATTCATTCATCCAGCTATTACACCAGCATCAATTAGTAATCAATACCACCGATTGTTGGGTTTGTGGACTTTTACCCCATAATACATATAAAGGAATGCCATATTTAGTTCTACCCTTCTCCCTAAAAGGATCTGCTTGGGCTTACACCTCTATGTTTGCCAATGCCTATGAGAACCAACATCGACATCCTGTTGGCCCGTATAGGGATGGAATTGACGTTAGTCATAATTCACTAATAAAGGGAATAGTGGTATGTCAAAACATTATAAAATATTTAGTGAATTCCCCACCGACTAGCGACAAGCATACATTCACTGGAATGTGACACATTATGTCACTAGCCTTACAGACAGAGCCAAAAGGAAAGGATCCCCACCTATATATACTGTACCCCACCAAGGTCACCTATGTCTCCAAGCCAATGGTCAAAATCCTAAGGCTCAATTGGGAAAGAGCACTTGTAATATTACATATATCTATACATCCCGAACGTCTCGACCATTGGTAGCATCTCAAGGAACATATTTCGTCTGCCATGACAGAGCCTATACATGGTTACCAGCCGATTTCTCAGGGACTTGTTATATGGCTTTTCTCCTCCCTCCAACATATTCAGCTCCTTCGGGACATCACAAGACAAGGTACGGCAGAGGGGTTATTGCTTTGGAGGACACAGCAGGACAGGAAGGAGGTGACTTCCTTAAAGGATTCCTCCCATTTTGGGGCCCTATGGCCAATAGTAGAAATATCAGACATCTCATTCGGGTAGTTGAGGCAACAATAAATGAAACTGTCGGAGCACTGAGTAATATCACTGCTGAGCTTCAGGCGGATCGCCTTATGACATTACAGAACAGAATGGTGTTAGACATCATTCTCGCAGATCGTGGTGGAGTCTGTACATTGATTGGATCGAGTTGTTGCATTTATATACCTGATAACGCCCCTACAGTATACCAGGCCATCTCTAAATTGCACCACATTGCTGAGTCCATCCACCAGGACGAAGGAAATTGGTCTCTGATGGGATGGTTTTGGGAACTACTGTCCACATGGGGATGGAAGGTATTGACCTTTGTTGGAGTAGTTTTGGCCATCATCTTCTCGTGTTGCCTTTGTTTACAATGTGGCCCCGCAATATGTGGTCTTTGTGCTATTATGTGTGTCCGAAGACCCATGCCACAGAAAACGGAGAATATGAAGATGAAGATGATGTTGCAGCAACAGCTTGACGACTTCATGACCATCGACATTGATTCAGATTAGCGTGAGTCTTTGTGTATTGCCTGCGTAATGGCAAAAGGAGGGTCTGAGGTTCTTTAATTTTGACCCCATCTTACAGTCACCGCCATTTTTGTGTTGCCTTTACACAGGCTGCTCGATGAGCGAAGTGTCTCTGCCCTTTTGGACTGCAATGTGTCAAAAACCCCTCCGTCCTTGTCCTTAAACCAATCTCAGACACCAGCCGGCCTAACTAATCCTTGTCTGGACTACCTAATCCCCGTATCAACTATCTGTTAGCCTTTAGTATTCTCCTCTCGCCATATCTTATCTTCTGGCCTTCGCTATTCTCTCCCTGTGTTTTCCTACTTTGTAACCTTCCTCTTGAAGCATACAGATATGTCCTGCCATTGCAAACACCGAACTATGGGTACCAGTATTGATTAACTTTGGGGGCTGGATAACACACAACATGTCAGCAGAGAGCATTCTGGTGACACAATATCTTGTTTTCAAACTCTCCTGATTGGCTAAAAATGTGTGCGATGGGTGTATGTTTGTACAGATGTATTTCGACGATAAAAGCTTGTGAGCCACGGAGTCAAGTGGCAGTCTCCTGAGAACCTACTTGATGTACTTCTTGGACAACTGTGCTTAGCTGCAGCTAATAAACTTGGTTTTCTACGCCAACAGGGTATTCCGTGTCTCTGTGCAACAAGGCAGGTGAACCCGAAGATTTCAGGCGTGCCCTGCGCCGCCAGGCCCAAAGGCCCGGTTCTTCAAAGGTGAAATCCCGGACTGCCTAAAGTCGGGTCTGGTTCTGCCTATTCTTAAAAAACAGACAGCTGACCCTGAAGATCTGAATAATTTTCGCCCAATCACAAACATCGCTACTCTGGCAAAACTCCTTGAGAAATGTGTTCATGAACAATTGTGTAACCACATTGAGGAATTCCAACTCCTTGATCAATTCCAATCTGGCTTCCGGCATGGCCACAGCACCGAAACAGCCATCACTCACATAGTTGACGACGCTCTCACAATGCTTGACCAGAACGAATCTGGCCTACTAATCCTACTCGACCTCTCATCGGCATTTGACACTGTCAAACATGACAATCTACTGAGCCTTCTGGAACGCAGGATGGGGCTCTCTGGCACTGTACTAATATGGTTTGCCTCATTTCTCAATAACAGAACGCAGAAAGTCAAATCCAATCAAACTCTATCCAACTCCAGTCCCTGCACTCTGGGGGTGCCACAAGGGTCCTCTCTCTCCCCCACGCTTTTCAATCTATTCATTGAACCTCTTACTGTAATCCTCAAAGCATCTAACATCCAATATCACATGTATGCGGATGACACCCAATTGTACATGAAAATCTCTTCCCCTGAAGATATTAAGATACTCAACGGAACCCTGCTCAAAACCCAAAAGTGGTTAACCTCCAACCAACTCAAACTTAATGCCCTCAAAACGGAATTCTTACTTATATCACCGTCCAAGAAAACCCCCATTGTGGAGAAATATGTGAAAAACCACCTCTCAGCTGCACACCCCACATCATTGACTCTACGAAATCGCTAGGAATAGTGCTGGATAAGAACTTAAACATGCTGGATCACATCAGCACTTTTATCAAAGGAGCAAATTTCCAACTGAGCATCCTCAGGAAACTTAAACCCTTCCTTCCCCATGAGGACTTCAAATCTGCGGTGCAATCGTTAGTCTTCTCACGGTTGGACTATGGTAGTGCCACACTCTGCGGGCTTCCAAGATACAGATTAGCCCCCCCTCAGAGCATCTCTGAATGCAGGCTAGGCTTATCACTGGCTCCAAGAAATCCAACCACATTTCTCCTGACCTGAAATCTCTCAACTGGCTTCCGTTTGAGGCAAGGATTCAATAAAAAATTGCATGTATGACTCATAAAGCACTGCATTTCAACACCCCTTTGTACCTGGCAAATAAGCTCGAACTTTCGGGCGGTGCCCGTTCCTCAAGGAGCTCCAGCACCTTGCTTCTCAAGCCGAAGAAATATAAAAAAAATGAAAACCTACAATCGTACTTTCTCAGGCATTGCCCAGAGAATCTGGAACTCCCTTCCTCCAGAAACTAGACTGATTCCCTCTACGCTCGCCTTCAAAAGGAAAGTGAAAACTTTACTGATGAACACCGCGCTGAGCTAGAAACTCTTGCCCTTCGTCTCCTATCATGTAATGCTGATTATGGCCTACTTGGCAACTGTATTACCCCATTGCCTGACTCCTTTATGTCTTTTTGCTGTCTTTTTTACCGGCTGCCTTGGTTTTTACTTTGCCATACATCATAATATTGGTTGTTATTGCTTTATATCATTGCCTAACTCTTATGTTAAGCGCTCTGATACCCATTAGGGTCATGTTCGCGCTATATAAAACTTTAAAAATAAATAAATAAATAAATAAGGGGGATATACTACTGAAATAACCCCTGTTCACCCCCTTAGTAGCTTGGCACGGGCAGTCAGGCTTATCTCAGAGGCAGTGTGTAAAGCATTTGCACATAACCATCAGTAATACAGTGAAAACACTACAAAAGGACACCACACCAGTTTTAGAAAAATAACCAATATTTTATGTGTGCAAACAAGACCAAAAACGACAAAAATCCACCATCCAGTTCTTAGAAATATGAATAAGCAAAAATAGATTTAAATTGTAGTTCCTTGAAGTTGATAGCTCCATCCAGGGCTATCATGGAGTCGTGAACAACAAATCCACACAGTTCTGGCTGACCGCGGCGTTGCGGACCTGCTACGGTGTCGGAAAGACCCGCAAAACAGTACCTTTAGAAATACAGGGTGTCGGCGCCCTCTTGTTGAGCTCCGAAGAGCCAGCATCAGCTGGGTCAGTTCCAGAGGTCAGGACAGGAGTCGTCTGGCCCTTGAAGTCACACGCGTTGCGGATCGAACTCCTCGCGGTTGAAGTCCGGAGCGCCGGGGTCGGCAGGCGTCAGGGCTGCGGTGCGAAGTGCAGTGGTGCAGCATGTGGTACACTCATGTTGCAGTGCAGGCAGCGGCTCGGTGATGGTCGTCCAGCGGCATCGGTCAGACCAGGGCTGTGGTGTGAAGTGATGCGATGCTCGTCGCGGTGCTGATAGGTCATGGTGCTAGCAGCGGTGTCATCATTGCTGAAGCACTGTGGTCGGCTGACGAACTGGAGTCAATGGTGCCTGTGTCAGTAGGCCAAGGCTGCAGTGCAGCATGAGAACAGTGCGTCGTGTAACTTACGAGCAGTGCCCTCGAACCACGGTGTAAGCAACGGCGTTGATTTCGGCGTGGAGCATCGTCATCGGGGATACCCGGGCGGCGTTGTGAAGCAAGACGGTGCGAAGTGCGGTGCCCATAGGTCGTGGTGCAAGCAGCAGCTCGGTGGCGGCGTCGAAGTGCAGCTGTGCCCTCTGCGGTGCCTTCAGAACTTGGAGCCGGTGGAGGCGTGAGTGACGGCGTCAGGTTGCTTTTTCTTCTGTTGCAGCACAAAACAAACAGTTCCCAGTGCTGGTAGCAGATGAACTTGAAGTCTTTGCTGTTCCTGAGACTTTTTGAACAGGGGGCAAGCTCTACATCAAGCCCTTGGAGAAACTCAAACAAAGAAGTTACAGAAAGTTCAGTCCAGTCCTTTCTCTTCCCAAGACAGAAGCAGTCACTGCAGGCCAACACAGCAAAGCACACAGCAAAGTGGTAGTTGCTCCTCACAGCATCTCCATCTTCTTCTTGGCAGATTTCTGAGTCCAAAAGAGTTCTCTGAAGTCTTTTTTCTCCCTGAGACTTCCAACAGGAGGCAAGCTCTACTTTAAGCCCTTGGAGAAAACTCTAACAGCTGGATGATGAAAGTACAATCCAGTCCTTTCCCTGCCCAAGACAGAAGCAGCAAGCAGCAGACCAATGCAGCAGAGCACACAGCAAAGTGGCAGTTCCTCCTGAATGCTTTTCAAGCTCTTCTTCCTGGCAGGTTCCTTAGCTCAGCAGTAATCTAAAATTCTGGGGTCTGGGCCCCAATATTTATACCACATTTCCCTTTGCTCTCTTGTGGCAAAAGTCTCTCAGCTCAGTCCAAACAAGTTCTGTCCTCTCTGGCCCAGCTTCCTGGCAGGAGGTGGAGACATCTTTGTGTAAGGGAGACAGGGCCTATTCAGGTTCTAGTGAAACTCTTCCCACTACTCTGAATGCAGCCCAGGTCTATTCATACCAGCCCTGACTCATCCAGGAAAGGCAGGACACACCTCACCCCCCAGTGGCTGTCTACAGTGAATGCACATCCTCTGCCCCCGTCACTTCAAAGCCAGACAGTCAATACACAACACAGCAGAGGCACGCAGGATGGCTAAGCAAGAGAATACCCACTTTCTAAAAGTGGTATTTTCAAACACACAACATAAAAATCATCTTTACTAAAAGATGCATTTTTACATTCTGAGTTCAGGCATACCAAACTCCATTTCTCTATCTTATCCCGATGGGAAGTTATCATTGTAAGATGTTTCAAAGTATCTCCCATTCTATCCTATGGGACAGATAGCCTTTCCATAGTGAAAAACAAAATACACTGTATTGCACTATCAGGACATGTCACACACACCAGTACATGTCCTACCTTTCACATACACTGAACCCTGCCCACAGGGGTTCCCTGGGCCTACCTTAGGGGTGACTCACATGTTATAAAAGGGAAGGTTAGGGCCTGGCAAGGGGGTGCACTTGCCAGGTCGACATGGCAGTCACAACTGCGTGCAGACACTGCAGTGGCAGGTCTGAGAATCCTTTAAAAGGCTGCTTGTGTTGGTGGCACAATCTGTGCTGCAGGCCCACTAGCAGCATTTGATTTACAGGCCCTGGGCACACACAGTGCACTATACTAGGGACTTAGTAGTAAATCAAATAAGCCAAACATGGAAACACTAATCCATTTACATAATTTACCAGGAGAGCATATGCACTTTAGAACTGAATAGCAGTGTTAAAGTGCCCAGAGTCCTAAAACCAACAAAAACAGGGTAAAAAACAGGAGGCCAAAAAGCAAAAAGTCTGGGGGTAAACCCGCTGAAAAAGACAAGTCTAACAACAGGGTTTAGAAAAATAGGGAATATTTATGTGATTAAAACGAGACCGAAACAATACAAAAACAGTGAATACTGTGCAAGCTATGCAAGCTTTCACACTCAGGTAAAAAGAAGCCTTTCTTTGATTATGAGCATATGAAAGTACAATCAAATCACAGTGTTTTATGGTTTTGAGTGTTGGGAGAGCACTCGCGACTAAGTAGGTTATGCGCTGTCACTCTGATAGGGTTGCATTAAGTTTGACCTTACAAAACAGAGGCCCTGGAGTTATGTGGCTGGTAAGTAGTGGTGCAAGTTGTGCCCAACAGGCACAAGCACGGGTGATCCTTATGGGTCCTCTTGGACTGCACCAGTCCTTTGTACACAGTACGTCCTCCAGGCGCTCGACTCCAGCAAGGCAAACCGCTGACTGGGGGCCCTCATAGACAGGGCTGTCGAAGCAGCGGTCGTGTGCCTGGGGCCGCGCTGAGTCGGTGCACGTGCAGCGCTGTGGCAGTCTCCCTTCTGAAGGGTAGGTGGGGCCTAGCAGTGCCCAACAATGCTCCGAATCAGTACGCGGCATCTTTCGGTTGCAGCAGGCACAGGTTTTGGGAAGACTGGAAGACTGGAAGGTGCCCAATCTCTCTCCCAACAAGTGTGCGTTTTGAGCACAGCACAATTTATTTATTTTATTTATTTCATTTATAAAGCACATGGTTACACCCACTGGTGTGTCCCTGCGCTATAGATCTAATCTCACAGCAATAGGGAGAAAGGAAAAGGAGATCCAGAATCTGACCAAAAAGTAGATCAGGGGTAAGCAGGCCTCTATACATTGCCTTGTGGTCACCTCAATAGCCAGGTTTTAAGTCCTTTGCGAAAAGCCCTTTCCACTGGTTCTGCTCTCAAGTTCGGCGGTAAGGAATTCCATGTCTTGGCCGTCAGATAACTGAAGGACCGGGCCCCCCAGCCAGGTCCTCTGCACTCAAGGCACCCTTACAAGATTAGCCCTAGCGGATCTTAAGTTCCATGAAGGTGTGTAAGGTATTACCATAGAGCACAGGTATCTAGGGCCTTTGTCCATCAGAATTTTGTGACAGTAGCACATGGGCTTGTAAATGATTCTCTTCTCCACTGGAAGCCAGTGTAGAGTAGTCAAGGCATTTGAGATGGATGTCCTTCTGGGAATATTTAGAACTAGGCGGGCTGCAACATTTTGCATTCGTTGGAGTTCTTTCAGACTTCCCTTGGAGTAAGTGCATGGGTGAGTAAGTGGCTGTGTGATTGACTGTATGGGTGAGTGAGTAGGTGTGTCAGTAGCTCTATGGGTGACTGACTCGATGTGTGAGTAGCTGTTCTTGTGTAGGAGTGGCTATGTCAGCGGCTGTATTAGTGAGTGAGTGTGCATATAGATCAATGCACACATCCTCTCACTCACCCATACAACCACTCATACACCCACTCACTCACTAATACAGCCACTGACATATCCACTCATGCACCCACTCACACTTACTCATCCATACAGTTACACACACACTCACTCACCTACTCATACAGATACTAACACATACACACTCACCTATACAGTCACTGACACAAGCACACACTCACCCATACAGCCACTCTTACATTCACTCACTCATACAGTCACTTTCACATACCCAATTACTAACCCATGTACCAGTGACACATGATTTGAGGCTCCAAGGAGGGAGGAGGACCCATGTGCCCCCCTGCTATATGTTACACACATCCCCAAGGGACCTGGCACACCTGGAGGCCAATAATAAACTAAGTGCGGGAACCCGCACTTCGTTTTAAAAATAAAAAAAGTTTTGGGGGGCCCTCAGGGTCAAAGTGGGACCCCCCAAGAGGCCTAGGGGGTCAGGGTGTTTCTATTGTGTCTGCTTTTCTTTTTTTGTTTTACATTTTTTGTGTGACTTGGATCAACCGATTCCCAAGATGGCTGCCAACACTTCCTCATTGAAGTGTTGGCAGCCAATCAAATTTCAGTAGGGTCTCAGTAGGCTGTTGGGCTCCCAGATATCTATATTTTTTTTAACTTAAATATCTCTAAAACTACTGAACGGATTTACAACAAATCACAAAAAGCACGCTTTCTGGACAAACATCTAGCTTTCTAATAAATTTGGTGTAATTCCGTTCAGAGTTTCAGGCTGTAGTTGTGCTCAAAAAATGAAAAATCCCCATGGACATAACATGGGCAAAACGCATTTTGGGACCCCCCTTTTTCTCAGCCCCCACTTGACGGATCACAACAAAACTTTCAACACAGAAGCTGAATCAAAAAGGGGACGTTTTTTGAAAATGTTGTGAAGATTCGTCAAGCGGCGCCATAGTTATTGGCAAAACAAAGAACGCTTTTCCTATGGAAACTTTGGTCCTACCTATAACTACCTATTGACGACCAGCAGTAGGTAATATATAAAACCTACTGGTGGTCGTCAGTAGGTAGTTATACTTAGGACCATACTTCCATAGGATTTTTTATTTTTTATTTGCCTATATCTTTGGTGCCGGTTGATGAAACTTCAGGAAATGTTCCAAAACAAGTGCCCCAGTGATTCTTGTTGCACATGGAAAGTTTCGGTGTGATCGGCCAAGCGGGGGTCAAGAAAAAAGGGGGAGTCAAAAAACGTGTGTTCCCATGTTAATTGCTATAGGAATTTTAGACATAACTACTGCCGAACCGCTGAACGGAATACACTAAATTTGGCAGAAAGGTGACTGTTGGTACAGAAGGCGACCTTTTTGTAATTTGGTGTAAATCCATTCAGTAGTTTTGGAGATGTTAAAAGAAATTCAAATTAGTATATACAGGAACGCGAAGGCTCCACAAACCCAACCGACCTCGTGCTGAGATCTGATTGGCTGCCAACACTTAACCAGGAAGTGTTGGCATCCATTTTAGGACTCAGCTTCAGTAGAGTCCCAGAAAAAAACATTAAAAAAATGAAAAGGTGGCAGGGTAGGAATATGGTCATGTGGTCACAGAGGGAATCTGACAGTACCTAAAAACACTTTTATTTTTAATACAGCCCCAGGGTGGGCCAGGTCCCGGGGCATTTAAAAAAAAAAAAAAAAAAAAAAAAAAGGAGGGTGGCACTTGGGGCCCCCCCTTCTGAGGCTCATTGCACCCCGGTGACCACCACCTCCCTGGGGCTTTATTGCTTAAAAAGGAGAGGGGTGCACGGGACCCCCTCCATGGGCTCTCTAAGCCCCAGGGACCGACAACTCCCCGGGGATAATGAAATAGTGATGGGAGGCCTTGAGGAGCTGCAAGGACCACCTCACCTCCCCGGGGCTAAGAAACACCTTATCGGGGGCCACGCGCAACCCCGGGCCCCGGGGACAACACCTCCCCAGGGCCAAAAAGTATTTAAAAAATGGAAGAGGGGCTGCGCAGCCCCCCTCTCGGGCCACATAGGGCCCCGGAGATCACCACCTCCCGGGGCCATCCCTGAAAAGTAAAGGAGGGGGGCTGTTCGGCGATGCAGCGAGTGCAAGGTAAGTTTTTTTTATTTTTTATTTAATGTTACTTATCCCGTCGCCTGTCGACTTCCCCGCCCCCCATCCCGCCCAGGTCCCTCCTCATCGCCCCACTGCTCTTACCTGTGATGGCCGCCACTGCTACGCATGGCACTGGAACCGTATGCCTCTTTAATCAAGAAAGTGGTCACTAAACTCAGGAAACATGCCACTTGGTATTCCCCTGAACTAAGAAAGTCTAAAACAAAACTCTGTAACTTTGAGTGGGAATGGAAAACAACCTACACAGCACATTTCAAACTAGAGTGTAAAGCTAACATAAATAACTATAAACAGGGTTTTCTACTCGGGTAAAATAACATCTGCTAGGAATTCTCAAAAAGCAGTTTTCCATATTTTCAATTAATAAACTGAAATGTCCATGGAGTCACAAGGCATCTCCCCCTCTCAAAACTTGTGTGATCAACTTAATCCCTATCTTAGGAGTTGTGTTATCAGCTCAATCATATCTTTAACAAGAAGATACCTACTATAAAAACCTGTTTCTCTGATATGAATTTGATTTTTTTAAATGTGTACTTTGAGATTTTTTATGTAAAACTGTTTTAACTTGATGTTATTTTGTATTGCAACGGTTTTAATTAACTATGCAAAATAAATTACTTACTTACTACTGTAAGAGACAAAACTGATTCAGATCCCTTTCCCCAAGCCACAACAGAGTTTACACTGTGCTCCTTTCCTTTTATTGCTTTTAGACCCCTTACAGAAGATGATATGGCTTTTTCTATTTCTTCTGCAAAACCAGGTTCTCCTCTAAACTATTTCCCTATTTTTTTTAAAATTCTTTTTATTGCACAGTTTACCGGACAGTTGCTACTTCTATGGCAGCTGCCTTGAATTCCACGTTGGAGGATAGCTCCATTCAATACTTAATTAAAACCACTACCATTATTCTTCTGTTAAAAAGCCTGGTGCAGACACCACTAATTTGAGGAACTTCTGCTCCACTGAATTAGTCCAATTTACTGCCAAAATTCCAGAAGATGGTGAGTCTCATTAATACTGTATGCACCTACAAAACTATAATCCAGTGGAAAACTTGCAGACAGGCTTTCGTTCAGACCACAGCATGGACTTGATCCTTCTTTCTGTCACTGATGATCTTAATTGGAACTTGACTTGTGTATGATCATGTTATTGATCGAATAAATAAATATATATAACTTGACTTAGTCCATAGCCATGCCTAGATTCTACTACATCTGTAAGCTGCTTTAGACATGGTCATTCATTCCATCGTTCTAGACCGTGTCAGAGCTACCAGATTGATGGTATGCTTTACAATGATGTTAGACCTGGCATCTTTTTGCATGATTCCCCCTTTCTTTTTGCCTTCTGACTTCCTGTTTTGACTGTGTGCTGAACTTCGTTTTTACTGGTTTTAGGACTCTGGGCACTTTTTCACAGCTGACCAGTGCTAAAGTGCATGTGCTCTGAGTCTAAAATTTATTGGCATCTGGTTTCTCCATGAGTGGCATATTTGATTTACTAATAAGTCCCTAGTACAGTGCACTACATGTGCCCAGGGCTTGTCAATCAAAAGCTACTAGTGGGCCTGCAGCACTGATTGTGCAACCCACATGAGTAGCCCTTCAAACCTGTCTCAGGCCTGCCACTGCAGAGCCTGTGAGTGCAGTTTTAAACTGCCATTTCAACCTGCCACGTTCACCCACTTGCCAGGCCCAAACCTTCCCTTTTATTACATATAAGAAACCCATAAGGTAGGCCCTAGGTAGCCCCATGGGCAGGGTGCAATGTATTTAAAAGGTAGGACGTGCTTTTGAGTTTTACATGTCCTGGTAGTGAAAAAATACTACTAAATTTGTTTTTCACAACAGCAAGGCCAATCTCTCCCATAGAGCTGCCTTGTAACACTTCCAATTGGAAGCAGATAGAAAATTGGAGTTTGGTGTCTCTGGACTCAGATGGCCTGATTCACAAAGGTAAAGTGAGACGAAAGTCTAACTTTATGACTTTTGGTATTCAGAAAGGGCATTGACTACTCGTAAATGCCCTTTGTGAATATGAGAAGTTGGACTTTAGGACTTTCGGTATTCACAAAGGGCATTTACAAGTAGTAACCATTGTGAATCGGGCCCACAGTTTAAAAACACATATAATAGTGAAGCTGGTTTTTAAATTGCAGGTCTGAAGAAAGTTAATGCAAAAATTGGAACCTGGCTACTATTTTATTTACCTGCTATTTGCTTCAAGCAGAGACCAATGTAACCATTTTCATTTGATCTGGTTATTTATTTAACCTTTTCATATATGTATTTTTCATGTATCTTTTTCTGTTTTTCATAAACATGTAGAAAGAAACAAACACTTATTCAATCCAGATCAATATACAATACAAAAGTCAAACCACATACATAGATTTGGGACATGAACTACATATAACAAGAAACGTACAAG
Organism: Calotriton arnoldi; assembly: GCA_963921515.1. NCBI lineage: Eukaryota > Metazoa > Chordata > Amphibia > Caudata > Salamandridae > Calotriton > Calotriton arnoldi. Next base: position 102,062 of record CAWUFW010006999.1, on the reverse strand, counting down.
TAAATACACCAATATTAATTCACAATAAGACAAACCCTTCAACAACAATTTTCACCAAAGAAGGAGAATGTCAAACACTGGGAACATGTATACAGAAACAGTAGGGGTTAAATTTACATTACAATTCCCTCTAACTGTACAACAAATGCCAATTCCTCAGTGTTAACCAAAATGCCGACGCGTTTCAAGACCCAGGTAAACTCCAGGGCTCTCATCAGGGCTTCTGATTTATAAAGACTGGTGTATTCTAAAAAATAACAAAAATAAAAAGGGATGTAGGTAATTTTGAACTCTCCTTTACTCAAGGCTAAATATACGAGCTCGAAATGATTTCTTGAAAAAGAAGGTTACCTGATGGATGAGACGTTCACCATCAGAGAAGATCCTTATTGTTCATGAGGAAGGGGGTGAATTCAAGGAATCCCCGTTTAAACAAACGCTGCTGTAGATTTTATGTGTGCTACACAGCATATTTTAACTGACTATATGAGGCAAATGCGCGCATAAGCAATGAAGCGCCTACCTTAGCAGTGGTATTGTGGGAGCTTTAACTTTGCTCCTGTCGATATTCGCTATAGTCACTTAAAAACAATCTTGCATTCCAGAATGTTTGTCGAGTCTAAGAGACAAACCTATGAAAAAAAGAACGTTTTGGAATTTTAATTGACCTCGTAATCGCACTTAGCGAAATGCGAGGCTGCATTGTATCTTAGAAAAATTTACATTTCTGATTAGCGACGCGAGTAAAAAAATAAAAAGAAAAAAGAAAACTTGCATACCTTAGCGACGCCTATTTCGCTCTTGTGCTTCACTCCGATCATTAATTATGCTTGTAGCCTTAGAGACAATGTTGCTTCACCCGTCTCTGAAATAGAACACGAGAAATTTATGATTTAGAACTCGTATCGGTGGCACGGTAGTCGGAACGCAAGATTGTTAACTTACTTAAGCAGCAGTCAGGGATTCATACTAGTCTGCCTCTTCCAACTTCATTTTGCAGCGCGACGACTCGCGTCTTTAGCAGCAATGGGCATTTCCTGCTGAGAAGCAGTTAAAAAACACTAGGTGGTACATTGAATCATGGGTAATGTGGTTTTTCATGCCTCAGATATCTCAGCCAATGAAAATGGTGACTTTCTATTGTGGTCAGATTTCTGCAACAGCTATGCATTATGGGTACTGCAGTTCTTTATAGCTACCCGACAATGTCAATAAAACTTTATTAGCAGTCATGTTTTAGACAATTCCGACATTTCATTCAGTCCAGTTAAAGTGCTATTGAATTTCAGAATTAAATAAGCTTCCTTCTGTAGCAGCGCTGCATCAATGTCTAGCATCCTCTTTGTTGTATTTAATCCGAACAGCACTGTCCACTTAAAGTCTTTTTCGCTGTGTGAATTTGCAGTGTAATGCTCAACCATTGGTGCAGTCAATACTTTCTTTTTGATTCTGGACCGATGTTGGATAATTCGTTGATTTATTTGTTGGTTGGTTTTGACAATATAAATCTTGGAACATGGACACAACACTGCATATATAACATTTTTTGTTTTGCAGTTTGTGAATTCTGTATGTCTCCATTTGTTGGCGTTATGTACAAATTCTGTGCCCTCAATTGTTGAGTCACAGGCCGAGCAATTTCCACATTTGTGGTGGCCCTCCAAAGGTTTTAGCTTCCACTGTGCGCGTAGATGACTCTTAGAATCTTAAATTCCTCGCGTTCTATTTCAGAGACGGGTGAAGCAACATTGTCTCTAAGGCTACAAGCATAATTAATGATCGGAGTGAAGCACGAGAGCGAAATAGGCGTCGCTAAGGTATGCAAGTTTTCTTTTTCTTTTTTTACTCGCGTCGCTAGTCAGAAATGTAAATTTTTCTAAGATACAAAGCAGCCTCGCATTTCGCTAAGTGCAATCACGAGGTCAATTAAAATTCCAAAATGTTCTTTTTTCATAGGTTTGTCCCTTAGACTCGACAAACATTCTGGAACGCAAGATTGTTTTTAAGTGACTATAGCGAATATCGACAGGAGCAAAGTTAAAGCTCCCACAATACCAGTGCTAAGGTAGGCGCTTCATTGCTTATGCGCGCATTTGCCTCATATAGTCAGTTAAAAAATGCTGTATAGCACACATAAAATCTACAGCAGCGTTTGTTTAAACAGGGATTCCTTGAATTCAACCCCCTTCCTCACGAACAATAAGGATCTTCTCTGATGGTGAACGTCTCATCCATCAGGTAACCTTTTTCAAGAAAGCATTTCGAGCTCGTATATTTAGCCTGGAGTAAAGGAGAGTTCAAAATTACCTACATCCCTTTTTATTTTTGTTATTTTTTAGAATACACCAGTCTTTATAAATCAGAAGCCCTGATGAAAGCCCCTGGAGTTTACCTGGGTCTTGAAATGCGTCGGCATTTTGGTTAACACTGAGGAATTGGCATTTGTTGTTTATGTACAGTTAGAGGGAATTGTACTGTAAATTTAACCCCTACTGTTTCTGTATACATGTTCCCAGTGTTTGACATTCTCCTTCTTTGGTGAAAATTGTTGTTGAAGGGTTTGTCTTATTGTGAATTAATATTGGTGTATTTACATGTACGTTTTTTGTTATATGTAGTTCATGTCACAAATATATGTATGTGGTTTGACATTTGTATTGTGTATTGATCTGGATTGAATAAGTGTTTGTTTCTTTCTACATGTTTATGAAAAACAGAAAAAGATACATGAAAAATACATATATGAAAAGGTTAAATAAATAACCAGATCAAATGAAAATGGTTACATTGGTCTCTGCTTGAAGCAAATAGCAGGTAAATAAAATAGTAGCCAGGTTCCAATTTTTGCATTACGTATTACGGCCCTACCTAGCTACTATTCTTTGGGCCTAATCCCGTTTTTTGCACACCTTTTAGAAAGTTGGCATTTTCTTACTTTAGCCATTCTGTGCCTCTGCCTGTCCTTGAATACACATCTGGGTCAGGGTGATAGCTGGGCTTTGTGAATTCACTCTAGACAGTCACACACAAAGGGAGCTGAGGTGTGCCCTGCATATCCTGATGGCCCATCACTGGTCTGATGAGCCTTCCAGAGCTAGAGTGGTGGGAGCAGCTGACACTTGCACCTGAACAGGGCAGTGTCTGTCCCCACACAAAGAGTTGCATACCCCCCGTTAGTGTGTTTGGAGCCAGGGCAAGAAAGGACAGGGTCTTGTGCACTACAAAAAGGCCTTTTTTTGAAGTCTCCCCACTTCAAAGGCTAAAATGTGTTCAAGGACTGGACCTCTGATACCATATACTCGGAACACTTCTGGACTGAGGAAATTCTGCCAGGAAGAAGAGCTGTTGTGCTGCCAGGAGGGACTGCCTCTTTGCTGCTTGCTTTACTGAGTTGGCCTGCTGCTTTTTTCCTGGAGGTGAGAGTACTGGACTTTACTCTCTACATCCTACATACAAAGGTTCTCCAAAGGCTTATTTGGGCTTGCCTCCTGTTGCTGAAGTCTCAGGAATATCAAAGACTTCACCTGCATCTGCATCTTGCTACCAGCACCTGGGTTCCTGTGCTGTGAGTCGTGCTCTGCCAAGTGGTGCCAAATCCAGTCCTGGGGCTCTGGAAGAGAGTGTTGGGTGATGTAACCCAAGAAACCAAGGTATCAATACCAAAGCATCATCTGGGACCGGCGCATTCCTGTGAAGTCAACGCCTCGTCGCTGCATGAGCCGTGCAACACTCACTGAGTGCATGACGCAATGACCTCGACTTACAATGCAGCCCGATTTTGCAGATGTAGCACTTCCGAAGCCCCGCTGCTGCGTGAATCTCGGACACCGCATCACCGATGCCTGACGCACCATCCCCGACTCCGACAGATCTCCGGCCCGGCATGGCTTCTGTCTGGCACATTGCCTTTAGCCCTGCATCGACATCTCTGAATCGATGCACAGCACTCTTGACATTGACTCATCAATGACTTTGCCCAACTTTGGAACCACTGCACCGCCTGCGATGCACCACCTCCTGATTTCAACGCATCATCTCTGAGCATCGACGCATCCAAAGTACTGACAGCGGGTTTGCGTGACTCCTGTATCCAGTCCAAGCTCCATCACTGTCAGACTAAACTTTTGGATTTGCTCCAGATAAGCGGGACTAAGGGCCATATGTAGGTGGGCTAATACCGGTCGGTAACGGCCGAAAATCGGTAAATTTCCCGTTACCGACCGGTATTTAGCCCTTTGCGATGTAGGAGGCCGGATTTAAGAAGTCGGTAATTTACCGATTCGTTATTTTAAGGAATCGGTAAATTACCGATTCCTTAAATCCTATGTAGGGAGCACTCAAGTGAGTGCATTTTTGGTTTAAGGATTCGTTATTTACCACCAACTACAAGTTGGTGGTAAATACCGAATACCTTTTAAAAAGCAATTTTGTGCTTTTTTAAAAGTGCCATGTGGCAGACATACATGCCCTTAGGGCATGTATGTGTGCCACATGTGCACACATGCACGATTCAGGGTGCAACAGGGTGTCAATTTGACACCCTGCCACCCTTGAATATGCTCCCCTATTACCGATTCGGTATTTACCGAATCGGTAATAGTGAATGGCTTCCCATTCATTCCTATGGGCCTCCAGGCCCATAGGAATGAATGGGAAGGTATTCCTTATTACCGATTCGGTAAATACCGAATAGGTAATAACGAATATTACCGAATCGGTAAAATTTACCGAATGTTTACCTACATTCTAATTACCGATTCTTAAATACCGAATCGGTAAAATTCGGTATTTAGGAATCGGTAAATAGAAATTACCTACATATGGCCCTAAATAACCCCAGTTGGAGCTATTGATTTCTAAGCACTGCATTTTGATTTAATCTTGAAAAAAATCATATCTTAACTTGTGTATATTGGATTTTTAGCAGCACGAAACAGCCACCCTGGGTCAGAACAAGAGAGGAGAAGAGGAGTGTGGGAGATTCCCTTTTAAAGGACGAATTGCCTCACCCACCCGTGTGTGGCATGCTTCATCATCGGGAACCTCCTCGCACTGCAACCTGGTTGCTGTGTGGGCTACAACCCCCTCACTGAGAGGGAGGAGCTCAGGGATGTTTTAATATGGATGACAAGAGGTATACTAAGACCTTCAGATGAGCTTGGTGGGGAGGGATGGTATGAAAAGAAGTGTCGGTGATGTTAAAACTAACTACCTGGTATGTCAAAACTCAATTTTAATAGAACATCCAGGGGGTCAGGGTTACAAAAGTGGATGTACCATGCTGGGAGAATTCAACCTGGCATGGAAGGGTGTAGTCATAGGGTCGACATGTTTCAGCCGTAATGCCCTCCGTAGAGGTGCACTGGCTTTCTTCAGGACCACATGTGAAAAAAAGTGTGTAGAGAACTTGACACCGTACCAACTTCGGTTGGTGTTGAAAGGATACACCAACTGGCGGATTGGAACACCAGTCGTGATTAGCTGATGTTCAGCGGCGTCCCTATAAATCAAAAGGTGAGTTAATAACAAGCAATACAAGCATTCGAGTAACACTCCCTGATACGTGTGCCAAATAAATACAGTATGTGTGAATATGTAATGGCTACCAACATATAAGAAACGATTAATCATGGCTTACCCGACATTTGGGGGGAGCTGGTGGCTACTCGTCCTCGGCGCACTCGAGGAAGGTTCCAAAAGACCTAAAGAAAGAGGTCGGTGGGGGGGGGGGAGGTGTGGCTGTGAATATTGGATTTTTGTCATTTTGTTCTTATTTTACTTAGCTAAATATTGGCTATTTTTCTAAACTGGTGTGGAGTACTTTTTTGGTGTTTTCACTGTGTTAATGTGTGTGTGTGTGCACAAATACTTTACACATTGCCTCTTTAGTTTAGCCTGACTGCTCTGTGCCAAGCTACCAGAGGGTGAGCACAGGTAAACCTTTAGTGTGTACTACACCCTGACGAGGATTGTGGTTCCTGCTTGGAAAGGGTGCATACCTCTGCCAACCAAAACCCAAATTTCTAACAAATGGTTAATCTCCTTTCTTTCAGGTTTCACTCAAACAGTGACGCTTTCTTCCTACAATGCTGAGAAGCTCCCATTTGCATTGGAGTCCCTCAGGGTTTCTTGCTTTCTTCTTACCTTTTCAACATCCATATAAGTCCATTTAAAAATAGAGCACTCTCTAAAATGGGCCTCATATCGTTCATGTATGAAGATGATAAATAACCACTTCTACACCTTCATAAAGTTTCTTCTTCATGCCAGCCCTTACTGTAGATTATGATTTATCTGGCAATGGATGGGAAGGAATAAATCTAAAGTTAATGTGGAAAAAAACGAAATGTTGATCGCCGATGGTAGAAATGACCAATGGGTCGGTGCCAGTACTGGCTGGCTTTGATGGACCTGCTACCCAGGCCCTCTAACTCAATACCTGCTCCAGAAACTACAAGTTATCCAGAATATAGTAGCATTATTACTACAGAGGGCTTCTTGCAGTGCTCGTGCTAACCAGCTTTCCTTGCAGCTGCGCGTGTTACCTTTTAAGAAATTAATTCATTTTAAATCCCTCTGTATTGTGTACATACACCCTTTGATATTTATTAGGAGTGTTTTTTCAGAGGTACTGTCTCAATGGAATTATTTTTCTACTTATCTCCATCTTTGAATTGTTGTAAGTAAAACAAGCAGACGATTAGTGGCCAAAGATTTGCCGTTTGCTGTGCCAAGCTCTGGATTGCTCTACCGGATATGCTTCAACATGAAAAATCTCTACTTGCTTTTAGATGTTCTCTTAAGATCTGTCCTTTCCATCACACACCAACCTCTTCATAAGCTATTTTGTTCTAATGTTACTGGCCTATTTTCTCTCCTTCCTATATTTCTTGCTCACTTCATATAGTGCCAAGAGACTTATGGTATTCTTGCACTCTACAAATAGATTTAAAATAGCGTGAAAAAAAACATCCTCCAACATTTAACCAATGAGATTCTTCAGGGTGACAGGGTAAAGTGTTTTGTGGGCAGTTTCTGTGGCACTGAATCCCGAACAATTCACCCACTATCATCCCTGGCTCATTCACATAGCCAAAATTATTCTGGATATCTTTTATTCCCTTCTACTCAAAGTTGCTATTTTAAAAAATTCCTTGTGAACTAAGTTTGCTCTCCAATCATTATGAGACAGTTCCAAAAATAAGACTAATGCCCTCATTGCAAGAGGTGATATTCCACCCAGAATTTTAACTCCTGAGGGAATTTTGCCACTTGCAATTCTGAGTGCCGAGGGCCAGATGTACGATTATTCCATTTTGTGGGTCGCAGATTTCGATTCTTTGCAACTCACAATTTGCAACTCGCAAAATGGAATGTACTAATGTGTCTCAAACACTTTAGCGATTCCCAAAGGGGATGCAAATGACCTGCATCATCAATATTATTGAGGCAGGTCGCAATTTGCGACCCATTGGGAATGGGTAATAACACAGGGATGGTGGCCTTCTGGGGACAGCAGACCACCATGTCTGTGTTTGCTTTTTAAATAAAGCACCTTTTTTTTCAAATGCAGCCTGTTTTCCTTCGAGGAAAACAGGATGCATTTAAAGGAAAAAAAGTAAAGGTTTTCTTTCATTTTTTAAGGGAAGGCACTGGTCCGTGCGATCACTATCTGCTCTTAAAAAATATTTTCGCTGCCAAACACAAAGGGGAAGGTGTCCCCTGGTGGCCCCCTTCCTGTTTGCAAATGGCTTACCACTAATTTGAAATTGGTTGTAACTGCAATTGTTTTGCGACTGAATTTGCGGTCGCAAATCAATCAAACATCCCCCTGCGACTCGCTATTAGGAAGGGATGCCCTTGGCACGCCCCTTCCTAATAGAGACTTGCAAATGCTATTTTGCGAGTTGTTAATAGGTTACCAACTCGCAAAATGGGGTTTGTACATCTAAAACCCTTCTTAGTGGTCACAAACGGCCCGATTTTCCATTTGTGACTGCTAAACATGGTTGTACATCTGGCCCTTAATGTCTCAGGGGTTGGCGAAAAATGAACCTGGTATTATGATCCTAGAAATGCTGGGATTTACTGAGAGCGCTAGGTGAAACCACCACAGAGGGCTGGGATGCTGCTTGGCTCGCAACAGACCCTGCAGTACAAAACTGTGGCATACAATGCTCCCACCAGTCAGGGCCTCAAGAACCTTTCCACCCTGTAACCTCCCCCTTACCCGGCAGCAAGGCTGGGTGCAAGGATGTACCTGGCCATATGTAGAGCCCCCACAGGCCATGGTCTGGGGCATACAGAGCCCCCATCTTCCCCTTTCCCACAAGGATCACTGACAGTCACTGGCACTGCCCCAGGTTGCAAGGCCTCCTTCCCCATCCACCCACAATTAGAGCCCTGGGCATGGATCAGTGTCCAATTATACACACTCCCCTCTGCCGGCATAGAAAACATAGCCTTAGGCCACTGGTAGAATCCGAGGTTGTAAGACTCCGCAACAGAGTACCACTATAGCGAACAAACTTCCCCCTTACTGCCTTGACTTTGCACTGACCCTTGAGCTATACCTTGGCTTCACTGGCCTTCCTGCCGACACTTTCTGCATGCACTGAGCAAGTGGAAAATGGCAGAGATATTCTTAACAGAATTGGGAAAAAAAACACCTAAAACGATCCAGCGTTCCCGGGTCAATGTGGTTATTGCTCATTCAGGTGGAAATTTGTAATTGCCGGAATTTAGTGTGAGGATACTGGTCAGAACTCAACATTCTGTTCCTCCAGTATCCCTGTGCCAAATTCCAACCAACTCGTACTACGGCCCTAAGAGGGAGCCAATCCACTCTGCCCCACTAGTACCAAAGTACAACCAAAGAGAAGCCCTCATGGAGGAAAGCATGTAAAAAAAACTTAAAAACCTGTATCAATTATGGATAAGTGCTGGAGGTGCTGTCAGAGAGGATGTGTAATATCATGACTGAACAGAGTAATCAGCAATTTATCACCAATTGAGGAAGCCATGAAGCGGGGGTGTGAACAAGTGCAATTACCATAGGTGGCCTCCCACGTGTAAAAAGAGCCTGTACCTGAGGGCATCACCTGGACACCACAGGAAGTTTAGGCATAGTCTTTTGAATGGAGCTGGATAATGCATGGCACCTTACTTACCTATGCTCTAAGAAGGTGGAAGCATGTGTCCACCTCTGGGAGCTTTAAGGCCTTTTATAAATTAGAACTAGTTTTATATATAGTGCTGGGTACCAACTTGTAGTATATCATCAAAGAGAGGGGGACTGGGGGCGCTTATATATCAAGTAATATCAACCGAGCTGGTAGAGAGAAGGTAGGTCATCCGGGTTAACCGCAGCATCCACACAGACGCTAAAATCTAGCGTTCCCTCTACCATCACTTGAGGAGGCCGGAGACCCACCCTATTTGGGTTGGTATTTTTATAAAGGTACACCACATTTAGGTTTTTTTAGTGGTTGGTCTACCCCTACTACTAACTAGAATTCCAACCACTGGGTAGATGATTATTCGATTTATGGTCCTGATGAATAGCTAATTGATCACTTGTGTGACAGATCAGGCAAGAAACATGTTGACCTTTCTGTAGAAGCAACCACAGAACATTATGTCAGTGGTTTGCCACTTTTGTTTTTAATTAGACAAGTAGACTCATCCATTAAAAATTATTTAAGAGAACTACTTAGTCTATTTTCTACTTTCCTACACACATTGCACATCAACACACCCATCTACACTTCATGACCCTACACCTGCACTTCACATTACGGGTTTGGAATAAAATATGGCCGAAAAAGAGCCCCTTCAGGGATGCCCGTCAGTCATTGAAGTGCCGGCTCGATGAGGAGCAAGCTCAATGATGAACCATGACACACATTTGGATGGTGAGGGTCCTAGTTCCAAAAGGAGCAGACTCCTGTCCTACCCTTAGGATACTAAACTGACCAGTCTTATATTCTCTGATTTTTCTCTCTCAAAAGGAACTGCATACCTGGTTGATATTACCACCCTCTAGTGCCACAACACTGTAAATAACAAAAAAACAACATTCATGTTATCAGCCTCAGAAAGATGAAAGGACACATCACCCAGGCCAGTCTCGAGCCCTGCCGGTTTCTAAGAGATCTCAGCAGGAAGCACAGAACACACTGAACTACCTAACTCTCTAGTAATCCCGCTTTATTTTGCTTCAAAAACATGTCAGCATTCTAAAACATAGAAAAAAATAAACATAACATTGCAATTAACCCCTTCTGTGTGCACGACGGCCGGGAACCGTCGTGCGCAACAGTGCTCGTGTGAGCAGGACGGCTCCCGGAAATCCCTCTGGTGCAGGCACCAGAGGGATTTCTTTTTCTCCCCTAAAGCCTCGGGAGCTGGGGAAGAGCTTCCCCAGCTCCCGAGCCCCGCCCCCGTTTCTGTGAAATGACGATCAGCGCGCAAGTCGCGCTGACGTCATTTCATAGAAACCGAAACTGAAATGAGCCTCAACAACCAGCCCAAGAGAAACAGCACAAATATCTCTACTACTCTCACATTACCCTCAAAGGACGGCTCTGGAAACACTATCCCACCTTTCCCAAAGGGAGCTTGCCCCCCGTCCTACCTAGACACAATGCCATCCGCCAGGTCAGCCCACACCAACCCCTCTTCTACGAACCACTTAAAACCGCACAGCCCGAACTCCTTCTCGATCAGTTTCCCGCCTAACCTCTCACCCAAAGCGAAAAAAAACTTTAAGCAAAAACTGATCAGACAACATCCTGAATCACTATTCGCGGACATCTACCACTGCTCCTCCAAAGGACAGGTAAAAATGGATCTCATTTTCCACAATGAAAGACCCGAAATATGGAACTCCATCCTCAGATCGCAGCTCAATATTTCCAAAACGACTAACACTTCCCATAGCTGCAAACTGACATTCTCAGCCCCTAACCGCACTAGGCGAATTGGAAACACCACTGTGACCATCTACTCCAACGACACAGTCCTGATACAAGCCAACAACGACAATCTAGAGTTCTTTGACACCCTCTTCCCATCTCTCCGGACTGCCCCCTCGCACGCACTCCTCCCCTGCCCGCCCCTCCTCCTCTCCCTGAAGAACCGGACCCGCCAGCAGAACCCACCCACCATTCCGGTGCACCCTAGTAACAACACCCGCCTTTCGCCACGAGACATCACCCTCAACACTACCAGAGAGAACAAGGCCCCACTACTACCCCCCTCCAGCAATCACCCCTACCCGTCCACCGCCCTCCATCACCCCCAACCCACTTCAAACGACTTTAACACACAATCTGTGACTCCCAAACACCTCCCCAGACCCACATGCAATAAAACACCGACGCCCCAACACGACCCCCGTCACCCTGCACTCACGGGCCCGCCTAGAACCCACACGGACAGCACACCCACAAAAGACAACTCAACAACGTGAGGCTCTCCCCCTCCAGGTTTAAAAATATACCCGCCCAGAACACCCTCACCGACACAGAGACTGGGCAGCGACTCACCCTGCTTGAAACCTAGATAGCAACTATAATCCAGGGCTTTAGCCAAATCCTATCCAACCTCGCCGCGCCCCATAAGCCACACCGTATCCCCTCCTTCCCCAGCCCTCCACAACAAAGGCCTTCCAAGGCTCCCCACCAGAGATGGATCTCTACCCTCTCTCTAATCAGACACAGAGACCCAAAAGAACTAGAGATGCAATGTCTGAGAGTGAAGCGGCAGACCTCGCTTCCTCGTACGACAATCCTATTACTGTCACCCTTCAATCCAAAATTCAGGTGATCACCGGACTGGGAAGAGACCAGGCCCTTCCAAAATCCCATAGACCCCCGGCCACCCGCACGATCATTCACACGGCTCCTCGAACGAAGAAACCCAAAACAGAGATGACCCCCACCAACTGCATGTTCATAAACTGCAGATCAGCCACCAAGCATGCCACAGAGCTAGCGGAATCCATCCTCACCCACGACATAGACATAGCATTCATCACCGAGACATGGCTTAATGATTCCACCTTACCACTCTTGGATACTCTTGTCCCCCCAGGCTTTGCAATCACCAACAAAGATAGAAAAGACCAACGAGGTGGAGGCATAGCAATCATCCACAAAAACAATATTTCCGTGACGGAAATAGACTCCTTCAACTACAACACCTTTGAATGCCTAACCGCCAACATTAACACTAGCAACAACAAAATACTAATCTGCCACCTTATCTACCACCCCCCAGGCAACACCACTGCATTCACTGAACACCTGTCCGACCTGATTGCCCACTGCTCTCTCTGAGATGCGAACAACTTAATTCTGGGCGACCGCAACCTACACTGGAACGAAGAAAACAACCTGCTAATCCAGAACCTGAACGAGCTGCTACACACCAACAACCTTACCCAACACTGCTCAGAGGAAACTCACAACAAAGGAGCAATCCTAGATGCCATTATCGCCCAACGCGACACAGTCACGATATAGACCACACCCTGCCCGTGGATTGGTCTGACCACCACTTAATCCTATTCCACCTCACTCAACCGATCACATTCCAACCCCCACCCTAGACCCCCCCAAATGGACTAGAAACCTCACTCAGATCAACATGACTGACCTAGAGGAAAGGGTTAACTCCCTCCTCACTGCCTCCACGGATGATCTATCCACAACAGAACTCACCGCCCATTACAACACAACCATGACATCCATTCTAGACCAAGTAGCCCCCCTGAAACTAAAAAAAACCAGGAACATCCCATCCAGATCTTGGTTCAACACGGACATTAACAACGAAAGGAGACAACTTAGAGATACAGAAAGACTATGGAGGAGCAACCCCTCCACAAGCCTACACATACAACTCAAAGCAGCTCGAAAGTACAAAAAACACATCAGCAGTGAAAAATCCGCCTTTTTCTGCTCCGCCCTGGACAGTGCAAAAAACAGGCCCAACGAACTGTTTAAAATCATCAGGCAACAAACCTCCAAGCCCCCTGAATCCTCAATGCAGGCCTCCAAGGACCTGTGCGAAAACTTCGCCAACTTCTTTGAAGAAAAAATCACCAAGATTGAGCTCTCACTGGACATCAATTTCAATTCCGCCTGCAAAAGCTTGCCCCCAGTGACAATAGACAGCACGTGCAAGCACCCCACGAAAACATGGAAGTCCTTCAACCCCATCCCGGAAGCCGAGATCCTCAAACTGATCTCCACCTCCAAACCCGCCTCTCACGTCCTTGACCCTATACCCACCCAACTGACCAAAAAACTGAAACTCTCCATAGCCCCGTTCTGGTGCAAGATCATAAACAGCTCCCTGAGAACCGGCATCATACCTGAATGCCTCAAAGTTGGCCAAGTCACGCCACTACTAAAAAAACCAGGCCTTGACTCCAAGGATCTGAATAACTTCAGACCCTTCTCCAATCTCCCCCTCCTATCCAAAATCCTTGAAAAATGCGTCCTCCTACAACTGACTCAGCACATGGACAACATCAACCTTCTTGATCCCCACCAATCGGGTTTCAGAAAAGGCTATAGCACCGAGACCGCGATCCTGAACATCACAGACGATATCCACAAATCCCTCGATACTGATCAATGCTGCCTACTCATTCTCCTGGACCTATCGGCAGCCTTTGACACGGTTGATCACCAACTACTCATCAAGGCTTTACAAGAAAGGGTAGGTGCTGATGAGGTGGTCCTACGCTGGTTCTCCTCCTTCTTACTCAGCCGCTCACAAAGGATAAAAATCAAAAACTTTACTTCTGACCTACAACCCGTCAGCAGGGGCGTCCCCCAAGGTTCAGTGCTCTCACCACAACTGTTCAACATATACATGGAACCCCTCACAACCATACTTAAAAATGCCAGCATCCCTTTCCACCTATATGCAGATGACACCCAGATCTATCTAGAAACCACCTCCATAGATGACATTCACTGACTAAATGACACTCTAAAAGAAATCCAACATTGGCTGTCTCTAAACCACTTAAAACTCAATCAAGACAAAACTGAGATCCTCCTCATCTCCAACAAAGAAGAGAACCCTAAAATTTCAGAATGGCTAAAAGCTATGGATGCTCTCAACGGCAACCTCACGCTGGCTAACTCCGTAAAATCATTAGGAATCACCCTAGACCCAAAACTCGACATGGCCAAACACATCAAAAACTCTGCAAAGAGTGCCTTCCTCAATCTGAAGCTACTCAACAAAATAAAACCATTCATCCCAACCAAAGACCTCAGACAAGCCACCCAATCACTGGTGCTATCCAGACTCGACTATGGGAATGCAACCCTCACTGGTACAACAAAATCTCACCTAGCTCCCCTCAAAACAACTCTCAACGCAGCAGCCAGAATGGTCACTGGAATTAGGAAATACGATCACATTTCACCAGCACTCAGAGAACTAAAATGGCTCCCAGTCGAATTGCGTGCCAGCTTCAGAACTGCCTGCCTCACGCACAAAGCCCTGCACACAGGAAAACCGGACTACCTGGCCGCCAAACAAAAGAGGGCTGGTCAGACAAGGAACCTCAGGAGCTCCAATACCCTACTTCTCATCCCTATGAAAACACGCAAACAAAAAACCGCCGCACGGTCCTTCGCCGGAAACGCGCCCAAAATCTGGAACTCCATCCCAGCAGATATCAGAACTATCTCCTCATTCACAAAATTTAAAAAACACCTAAAAGTCCTCTTCCTCACTCGCTCCCTCCCGAAATAGATAGCCACCGCCTGAACGCAAATCCCTGCTCGCCGTTGCTCCCAGACATTGTATCACAACAAACTACCTCCTCCCTGCTCTTTGACCCCTTCCTGTTCCCCGCCCCCCAAAGAGGTTCAACCCAAGACATCGTGCACTCAATGAGGTTATCTCAGGACTCAAGTACTACCTCAATGCAGCACAGCAAACTTGGACTTCCGAACCAATATGTATAACACTGCTCTATTGTATGACTCTTGCAATAAACTGTTGTAAAGCGCTCCAATACCCCCGGGTCCGGCCAGCGCTATATAAAACTCCTTAATAAATAAATAAATAAATAAATACTTTCTATGTGCTCAGGGGGCTATCTCAGCACCCTGAGCACGTAGAAAGACGGGAGAGGTATCATTGGAAAGGGGAGAATCTCCCTTTTCTAATGGTACCCCTCCCCAGTGGTTCCCTGCTTGGGGATCGCCGCAGGAGGGTGATCCCCAAGCAGGGATCCACCCACTAGACACCAGGGAGGGGAGCGGCCCCTTGGGCAAGGGCCTTTGCTCCCCCCAAACAAATTGGCTAAATTCAGTCTTTCTGCCCCACCTGGGGGGCAGATGGGGGCAGCAGCCCCCAATCTGCCCCCCCCGAGGGGGGGCAGAAAGCCCACTAGATGCCAGGGATTTTTTTGGGCTATTTTAATTAGGGTGGGGGCTGCCCAAAACGGGCATGCCAATGCCCCACCCCGGCCAAAATTCCAGGGCAGATGGGGGCAGGAGCCCCCAATCTGCCCCCCCAGGGGGGCAAGAAGCCCACTAGGCGCCAGGGATTTTTGGGGGGCAATTTGAATTAGGGTGGGGGCTGCCCAAAACGGGCATGCCAATGTTCCCTCCCCCACCCGCAACAATTACAGTCTTTCTGCCCCCACTGGGGGGCAGAAAGCCCACTAAACCAGGGATTTTTTTGGGCAAGTACAATTAGGGGTGGGGGCTGCCCAAAATGGGCATGCCAATGCCCCCACCCTGCAAAAATTACAGTCTTTCTGCCCCCCCTGGGAGGCAGATGGGGGCAGTAACCCTCAATCTGCCCCTCCGGGGGGGGGGCAAAAATCCTACTAGACGCCAGGGATTTTTTTTTGCCTATTTGAATTAGGGGTGGGGCTGCCCAAAACGGGCATGCCAATGCCCCCACCCCCCACAAAAATTCCAGTCTTTCTGCCCCCGTAATCGCTGGCGCCTAGTGGGCTTTCTAGGGGGGGCAGAAAGCCCATTAGGCGCCAGCGATTACGCTGGCTTTTTTTATGCGTGGGGGTGGGGCTGCCCAGAATGGGCATACCAATGCCCCCACCCCCCAAAAAAATAGCCACAGTCTTTGTGCCCCCCTTGGGGGCAAACACCACCCCCCGATTCCCCTCCAGGGCGACAGAAAGCCCACTATGCACAGACTTGTTTTTAGCAATGTGCCTACCTGTGGATTTTGGGCCCTAGCGCAGCCGGCACATAGGGAAACCTAACAAACCTGTACATTTTTGAAAACTATACACCAAGGGGAATCCAGGATGGGGTACCCACGCAAGTGAGGTATAATTTTACTCTGGAGACTGAGGGGAATGCTGTGGGGTAGGACATTTGTGCCGGCACGGTGATTCCACACAAAAATATGTGGAAAATTAGTTTTTTTCAGCTAAATTTGAGGTTTGCAGGGCATTCTGGGTAGGAAAACGTTGGGGAATCCATGCAAGCCATACCTCGCTGGACTCCCCCGGGTGTCTAGTTTTCAGAAATGTGTGGGTTTGGTAGTTTCTCAAGATGGCTGCCGAGCCCAGGGCCAAAAACCCAGGTGACCCCACATGCAAAACCAGGTTGTTTTGTGATAGGCAATTTTGATGTCTCCACAATACGTTTTGGGCTCTTGCCTGTCGTGGGTACTTGACCCACCCACCCGAGTGAGGTATCATTTTTATCGGGAGACCTGGGGGAACGCTGGGTGGTAGGAAATTTGTGGATCCACGTAGATTCCAGAACTTTCCCACACAGAAATTTGAAAAAAAAGTTCTTTTTTCAGCTAATTTTGAGTTTTGCAGGGGATTCTGGGAAGGAAAACATTGGGGGACCCACGCAAGCCATACCTCGCTGGACTCCCCCGGGTGTCTAGTTATCAGAAATGTGTGGGTTTGGTAGTTTCCCAAGATGGCTGCCCAGCCCAGGGTTAAAAACCCAGGTGACCCCCCCTTGCAAAACCATGTTGTTTTGTGATAGGTAATTTTGATGTCTCCTCAATAGGTTTTGGGCCCTTGCCTGTCGCGGGTACTTGACCCACCCACTCGAGTGAGGTACCATTTTTATCAGGAGACCTGGGGGAACGCTGGGTGGTAGAAAATGTGTGTCAGCCCGGTGATCCTACAACTTTCCCACACAGAAATTTGAGAAAAAAATGATTTTTACATCAAAATTTGAGGTTTGCAGGGGATTATGGGTAGAGAAACGTTGGGGGATCCATGCAAGCCATACCTTCCTAAACTCCCCCGGGTCTCTAGTTTTCAGAAATGTGTGGGTTTGGTAGGTTTCCCTAGATGGCCGCCAAGCCCGGGACCTAAAACTCATGTGACCCCCCTTGCAAAACCGGGTCATTTTCGGATACATAGGGGGCATCTGCGTTTTTGGTCCTGGGGTCGACAGCCATCTAGGGAAAGCGACCAAACCCACACATTTCTGAAAACTAGAGACCCAGGGGAGTCCAGGGAGGTATGGCTTGCTTGGATCCCCCAACGTTTCCCTACACAGAATCCCCAGCAAACCTCATATTTTGATTAAAAAAATCAAATTTGTCTCAAATTTCTGTGTGGGAAAGTTCTAGAATCTACATGGATCCACAAATTTCCTACCACCCAGCATTCCTCCAGGTCTCTCGATAAAAATGGTACCTCACTCGAGTGGGTGGGTCAAGTACCCGCGACAGGCAAGGGCCCAAAACGTATTGAGGAGACATCAAAATGACCTATCAAAAAACAACCTGGTTTTGCAAGGGGAGTCACCTGGGTTTTTGGCCCCGAGCTCAGCAGCCATCTTGGGAAACCTACAAAACCCACACATTTCTGAAAACTAGACACCCGGGGGAGTCCAGCGAGGTATGGCTTGCGTGGGTCCCCCAACGTTTTCCTACCCAGAATCCCCTGCAAACCTCAAAGTTAGCTGAAAAAAATCGCTTTTTTCTCAACTTTCTGTGTGGGAAAGTTCTGGAATCTCCGTGGATCCACAAATTTCCTACCACCCAGCGTTCCCCCAGGTCTCCCGATAAAAATGATACCTCACTCGCGTGGGTGGGTCAAGTACCCGCGACAGGCAAGGGCCCAAAATGTATTGAGGAGACATCAAAATTACCTATCACAAAACAACCTGGTTTTGCAATGGGGGTCACCTGGGATTTTGGCCCCGGGCTTAGCGGCCATCTTAGGAAACCACCAAACCCACAAATTTCTGAAAACAAGACACCCGGGGGAGTCCAGCGAGGTATGGCTTGCGTGGATCCCACAACGTTTTCCTACCCAGAATGCCCTGCAAACTTCAAATTTAGCTGAAAAAATCACTGTTTTCCTAAATTTCTGTGTGGGAAAGTTCTGGAATCTATGTGGATCCACAAATTTCCTACCACCCAGCATTCCCCCAGGTCTCCCGATAAAAATGATACCTCACTCGCGTGGGTGGCTCAAGTACCCGTGACAGGCAAGGGCCCAAAACGTATTGAGGAGACATCAAAATTACCTATCACAAAACAACCTGGTTTTGCAGGGGGAGTCACCTGGGTTTTTGGCCCCGGGCTCGGCCGCCATCTTGGGAAACTACCAAACCCACACATTTCTGAAAACTAGACACCCGGGGGAATCCAGCGAGGTATGGCTTGCGTGGATCCCCCAATGTTTTCCTACCCAGAATGCCCTGTAAACCTCACATTTAGCTGAAAAAAACAAATTTTCCACATATTTTTGTGTGGATTCACCTTGCCGGCACAAATGTCCTACCCCACAGCGTTCTCCTCAGTCTCCCGAGTAAAATGATACCTCACTTGTGTGGGTGGGGCAAGGGCCTGTGACTGGGAAGAGCCCAAAACATAGAGATTAAGGGTATAGCACCGAGGATTCTAAGCGCTACATTTTTTTAAAAATAAGCTTTTAGCCAATTCTGAATTGGACACCCACACAAGTGAGGTATAATTTTACTCTGGACACTAAGGAGAATGCTGTGGGGTAGGACATTAGTGCTGGCACGGTGACTCCACACAAAAATATGTAGAAAATGTGGTTTTGAAAGCTAAATTTGAGGTTTGCAGGGGATTCTGGGAAGGGAAACGTTGGGGCATCCACGTAAGCCATACCTCATTGGACTCCCCAGCGTGTCTAGTTTTCAGAAATGTGTGGGTTTGGTAGGTTTCCTTCGATGGCGGCGAGCCTGGGGCCAAAAAACCAGGTGCCCCCCCCAAAACCAGGTAGTTTTGTTATAGGTAATTTTGAAGTCTCCACAGTACGATTTGGGCCATTTCCTGTTGCAGCCACTATGCTTACCCACACAAGTGAGGTACCATTTTTATTGGGAGACCTGGGGGAATGCTGGGTGGTAGGAAATTTGTGTCAGCCCTGTGATCCTACAACTTTCCCACACAGAAATGTTAGAAAAAATTGACTTTTTCAGCAACATTTGAGGTTTGCAGGGGATTCTGGGTTGGGAAATGTTGGGGGACCCACGCAAGCCATACCTTCCTGGATTCCCCCGGGTGTCTAGTTTTCAGAAATGTGTGGGTTTGGTAGGTTTCCCTTGATGGCCGCCAAGCCCGGGGCCAAAAACTCATGGGACCCCCCTTGCAAAACCAGGTTGTTTTGTGATAGGTAATTTTGATGCCGCCTCAATAGGTTTTGGGCCCTTGCCTGTCGCGGGTACTAGGCCTACCCACACAAGTAAGGTATCATTTTTCTCTGAAGACTTTGGGGAATGCAGGGTGGGTGGAATTTTGTGGATCCAGGCAGATTCCAGAACTTTCCATGACAGAAATGTGAGGTAAATGTGGTTTTTTTGACAAATTTTGAGGTTTGCAATGGATTCTGGGTAACAGAACCTAGTGAGAGCCAGACAAGTCACCCCATCCTGGATTCCTCTGGATGTCTAGTTTTCAAAAATGTATAGGTTTGCTAGGTTTCCCTATGTGCCGGCAGAGCTAGGGTTCAAAATCTACAGCTAGGCACTTTGCAAAAAAAGTGTCCGTTTTCACTGTGAAAATGTGGTGTGTCCATGTTGCGTTTTGGGCCGTTTCCTGCCGCAGGCGCTAGGCCTACCCACACAAGTGAGGTACCAATTTTCTCAGAAGGCTTTGGGGAATGCAGGGTGGGTGGAACTTTGTGGATCCACGCAGATTCCAGAACGTTCCACCACAGAAATGTGAGGAAAATGTATTTTTTCTTACAAATTTTGAGGTTTGCAAGGGATTCTCGGTAACAGAACCTGGTGAGAGCCAGACAAGTCACCCCATTCTGGATTTCCCTGGGTGTCTAGTTTTAAAAAATGTATAGGTTTGCTAGGTTTCCCTAGGTGCTGGCAGAGCTAGGGTTCAAAATCTACAGCTAGGCACTTTGCTAAAAAAGGGTCCGTTTTCACTGTGAAAATGTGGTGTGTCCACGTTGCGTTTTGGGCCGTTTCCTGTGGCGGGCACTAGGCCTAACCACACAAGTGAGGTACCATTTTTCTTGAAAGACTTTGGGGGATGCGGGGTGCATGGAATTTTGTGGATCCACACAGATTCCAGAACTTTCCACCACAGAAATGTGAGGAGTATGTGTTATTTTTTTACACACTTTGAGGTTTGCAAGGGATTCTGGGTAACAGAACCTGGTGAGAGCCAGACAAGTCACCCCATCCTGGATTCCCCTGGGTTTCTAGTTTTCAAAAATGTATAGGTTTGCTAGGTTTCCCTATGTGCCGGCAGAGCTAGGGTTCAAAATCTACAGCTAGGCACTTTGCAAAAAAAGTGTCCGTTTTCACTGTGAAAATGTGGTGTGTCCACGTTGCGTTTTGGGCCATTTCCTGTAGCGGGCACTAGGCCTACCCACACAAGTGAGGTACCATTTTTCTTGGAAGACTTTGGGGAAAGCGGGGTGGGTGGAATTTTGTGGATCCACGCAGATTCAAGAACTTTCCACCACAGAAATGTGAGAAAATTTGTTGTTTTTTTAACACATTTTAAGGTTTGCAAGGGATTCTGGGTAACAGAACCTGGTGAGAGCCAGACAAGTCACCCCATCCTTGATACCCCTGGGTGTCCAGTTTTAAAAAATGTATAGGTTTACTAGGTTTCCCTATGTGCCGGCAGAGCTAGGGTTCAAAATCTACAGCTAGGCACTTTGCAAAAAAAGGGTCCGTTTTCACTGTGAAAATGTGGTGTGTCCACGTTGCGTTTTGGGCCTTTTCCTGTCACGGGCACTAGGCCTACCCACACAAGTGAGGTACCATTTTTCTCAGGAGACTTTGGGGAATGCGGGGTGGGTAGAATTTTGTGGATCCACGCAGATTCCAGAACTTTCCACCACAGAAATGTGAGGAAAATGTGTTTTTTTTTTACAAATTTTGAGTTTTGCAAGGGATTCTGGGTAACAGAACCTGGTGAGAGCCAGACAAGTCACCCTATCCTGGGTTCACCTGGGTGTCTAGTTTTCCAAAATGTATAGGTTTGCTAGGTTTCCCTAGGTGCCGGCAGAGCTAGGGTTCAAAATCTATAGCTAGTCACTTTGCAAAAAAAGGGTCCGTTTTCACTGTGAAAATGTGGTGTGTCCATGTTGCGTTTTGGGCCGTTTCCTGTCGCCGGCACTAGGCCTACCCACACAACTGAGGTACCATTTTTCTCAAAAGACTTTGGGGAATGCAGGGTGTGTGGAATTTTGTGGATCCACGCAGATTCCAGAACTTTCCACCACAGAAATGTGAGGAAAATTTGTTTGTTTTTTTACAAATTTTGAGGTTTGCAAGGGATTCTGGGTAACAGAACCTGGTGGGAGCCAGACAATTCACCCCATCCTGGATTCCCCTGAGTGTCTAGTTTTCAAAAATGTATAGGTTTGCTAAGTTTCCCTAGGTCCCGGCAGAGCTAGGGTTCAAAATCTACAGCTAGGCACTTTGCAAAAAAAGGATCAGTTTTCACTGTAAAAATAAAGTGTGTCCACGATGTGTTTTGAGCCGTTTACTGTCGCGGGCACTAGGCCTACCCACACAAGTGAGGTACCATTTTTATCGGGAGACTTAGGGTAACACAGAATTGTAGAGTAACTGTTATAACCTATTAACTTTTGATGCATTTCTGCCTTCCAAATGAAAGACAATGTGTAAAAAAGAAGTCACTTTGAAAAATGTCCTATAATTCTCATGCTAGTATGGGTACTCACAATTTCGGAAATGTGCAAATATCTACTGTTTCTAAACTCTATATTTTGTTCCAATTTCAGAAATACATAGGTGTCTTTCATACCGATTTTTCCATGTATATATTTTCCCAAATTAATTGCTATATACCCGGTACATAATAAAAAACCATTGCAAGACGCTGCTCAGTTATTGGCTCTGGGTTCGTTGGGTTCTTGGTGAACCTACAAGTCCTATATATCCCCGCTACCAGAAAGGTCCAGCGGATGTAACGGTATATTGCTTTCAAACAGCTGTCATAATTAGAAGAAGTTACAGGTGAAAACGTTGGCACAAATGGCTGTTTTTTTCAACTAATTTTTAATTTTTCCTATATTCAACTGTTAGTTTCTATAAATAAACCTTGAAGGATCTACACAAATGACTGCTTGCTGAATTCAGAATTTTGTCTACTTTTCTAAAATGTATAGCTTTCCAGGATCCATTATTGCTTCCATACCCATTTCTACCTTTAACTGGAAGAAGGTTGAAAGCACAAAAAATAGCAAAAATAGGCTATGTCCCAGTAAAATGCCAAAACTGTGTAAAAAATGTTGGTTTTCTGACAAAAGTCTGCCAGTCCCTAAAAGCTGGGAAAATGGTGATTTCAGCCCCACAAACCCTTTGTTGATACCATTTGCAGGGAAAAAAACAGATGCTTTCGTTTGCAGCACTTTTTTCACTTTTTTCCAAAACAAACAACAAAATTGCTGTATTTTGGCTAATTTCTGGGTCCCCTCCAGGGGAATCCACAAACCCTGGGTACCTTTAGAATCCCCATGATGTTGGAAGAAAAGTACGCAAATTTGGTGTGGATACCTTATGTGGTCAAAAAGTTACAGGGGCCTAAGCGCGAACTACCCAAATAGCCAAAACAAGACTTAGCACAGGGGGGGAAAAGGCCTAGCAGCGAAGGGGTTAAGGACAGAACGCTTTTGAACATTTGCCTACTGCTCTTCACTTTCATTCAGTGAAGTAATGTGTCAAGAGTTTTATAGTTTAAAAACTACCACACGTAACTAAAACAAACTCATACCACGCCAGATAAACCCCTTTTTGCAACTAAGAATTGCATCAGAATCTTATCACTATACACAGAAATACAACTTTTATGTTCAACAGTCACTCACTGTAGTGTAAACAGATTGAGCTTCACAGTGCACGCTTTGAGTCACTATGGCACCGTATGGAAGGTAAAACCTTCCAAAGAACTACATTATCTTCCCTAAGGCACCAACAACTCCAAGCACATACCGCAAGAGCAGGTCTAGTTTATTTTACAGATTACCAATGTGTACAGTTTGAAACCCAGGATTTTCTAGCAAATAACTATATGGAACAACTTAGAAACAAAAAAATACTTAAAACATTTTTAAATGCTTTGTTACACCAACAGCAAAAGTGCGGAGGGAGGAGATCACTAGAGCACCTTATTTATTCCCCCACCTTCTCCATTTTTATACAGTTTCAGGACATTCAGGGCATTTCAGGACATTTCGTACAGTTTCAGGATTCAAAAAGAACAACTGATGGACGGAATGCTGAACAATGTCAAACATTCACCCCAGTAGAGATATCTGAGCCTAAATCAATCGTTTTTTTGATCACCATGCCATTAAAGTTTGGACATAGCCATGTGCAAATCAGTCTTTAATCTGCTCCCCATGGACTAGTCCAGCCTGAACTGCCAGGCCAGGTCCTCCATGGACTGAAAACAAGCATCCTGGGACTGGTTTCGAGGTATCACCCCTCATCAGTAGGCTAGCTTGACTCCAGTGGCATGGGGTTCACGAGACCAACGTCTGGACATATCCTTCCTACTTACGGTGACAAATGCAAAAAGAACAATTGATGGACAGAATGCTGAACAATGTCAAACATGCATCCCCAGTACAGAGATCTGGGCCTAAATCCATTGTTTTTTTTGCTCACCTTGCCATTCCTGTTTGGACCCAGCCATATGCAAATCAATCTTGACCCTGCTCCCCTTGGAAACAGTCCAGCCTGAATTCCCAGGTCAGGTCCTCCATAGACTGAAAACAAGCATCCTGGGACCAGTTTCGTGGTATGACCCCTAATCAGCCATACTAGCTTGACTCCAGTGGCATGGCGAACAAGGGACCCATGTCTGGGCATACCCTTCCCACGTAGGATGGCAAATGCAAAAAGAACAATTGATGGATGGAATGCTGATCAATGTGTTTGTGTTGCTACAGTTTCAGGATGCTCATACACCCCTCCATTTAGAAGACCACTTTCAGCTAGAAGAGCATTTTCAAAAATACAAAGAGCATAATTCAATCTTGTAATTTAATGAACTAAGGGCAGTAACTCCATTTCAAATCTTTTGTAGCATTTCCCCACTACTCAAAGGTATTCGCAGCCATCATCGTCATATTCATCATCTTTGTCTTCATCATATTTATCAATTCATCATATTCTTCTTCTTCCTCATCCTCATCTTCTTCCCAACCTTCTTCATCCTCCTCAACCTTCTTCCAGGTAACAGGCTTTGCAGCTACCTTAGCACCATCAAATTTGCCTTTAGACTTGTAATCTGCAACATCCTTTTCATATTTCTCCTTCAGTTCTTCTGCCTTCATGTTGTAAGGTTGTTTTTCACCATCACTGAGATTATTCCACATTTCACCCAGTTTGTTTATGATATCACCGATGGAAATGCTGGGATTTGAAGATTTAATCTTGGGACGGAAATTGGAGCAAATCAGGAAGAAACCAGATGGGGACCTTTCGGGAGCAATAGGATCCGTCTTTTTCTTGCCTCCCCTGGTTGGTCCAAGTCTTTCATTTCTCGGTCATATCGCACTTTGTCAACCTTTGCCAGATTCGCAAACTTGGATTTCTCTTTCCCATACATGGTCTTCGACCATTCTGAGCACTTCTTGAGAACTCTGCGAAGTTAACTAGAAGTTTGTGATTCTTCTTTTTGTTCTTGTAGCAGCATGTTTGGACAAAGTAGGCATAAGCAGATATCTTGCCTGCGGGCTTCTTGGTGTCTCCTTTTGTGATCTTTCTGATCTGTGCTGTTCACTTCATACAAGGAAACAGAGGGCATGGCTCGAGCTCCACAACAGCACAGGTCTGCCCAGGCAGCCTCGCGCTAGCTTCAAAGGTCAAGAACAGCCTAACTCTCTATAATGTCTAGGTCCATGGAATTTCAGTGACTCTATATACCTATGCCATGGGTATATAACTCCAGCGGGTACTCTTATTTTTTCACAGGTGGCATACATGCAAGGAATCCTGTTGACGAAGAGCCTCTACTTCTCAGACCCCTGAGCTCTGTAGCAAAAGTCACAATATTTCATGCAGGCAGCTCTCTAGGATAGACAACAAGGAAGATTATTGCATAAAAACTCCTGCTGTGCAAGTGGGTGCACTCGGGAGTCGCTCCCTAGCCCTCGACATTGGCAACATGTTAGACAATCATCGTCATTAAATCTAAGTTTGCGGGGAGGCATGTTTATCACCAAGTAGCAATTTTGTAGATGGCTGGAATCTCTGTATGGGGCCCCATCATTCTGTGCCCCCCCTCCACTTTTAAACATTGTACTATCAGCATATAGTAAAATCGTAAAAAAGGCAGAGGTTGAAGTGGGCAGGATCTATTGAGAACACATTCCCAAGCTTTTTTAATTGTATCAAAACATTCCCTATACCTTTTGACAAAGAATAACCGTTCCAGCATGGTTAATGACGACCCTGAGTTCCCTCAAGTTGAAACGAAAGGAGGGAGGGTCTTCAGCACTGTCAAGATCAGTTTCACTCAGTTGCGTAACATACGCCCCTGCAGCCTCTGCGGGGTGGGGGGCCACGAGCTGCGGGGCCCCCTCAGCACAGTACCCTGGCCAGAGAGTTCCTGTCTGAGTCCGGAGGGTGCCCCTCCAAGTTACTTGAAGGGGGGGGGGCCCTTCAAGTTTCGTTACGCCACTGGTTTCACTTGCATTTGTTTTTCCTTTAGGGTGTATGCTTTTTTGTTTACCCAAAAAGGTGTATGCTTTTCATTTTATATGCAGATACTTCTAGGTGAAAGTCCAACGACATATTTACAGAACAGTTTGTTCTTTTTAGTTATGGGTTTGACACCGCCCCTATTACGCTCAGAATCACAGTTTCCATACTTTTTTAGGTACTTCCACACTGAAATGAGACCGAGTTTCATTCTATGTGCGGTACTTCTTTTTATCTCTCTTAGAAAGAAGAAAGGCTCAGATACATCCGCGGGGATTGGTGCATGAAACAGGTCTCTTTCTCTACGTTACTAACCTGGGAAGCTATGCCTCGAGCACTGGAATCTGTGACCTCCTGGTTACGCTGAGTATTGCAGCAGCCGCAATAATTAATCCACCGAGCAAGCGAGATGTCCCTCGAGCTTAGCAGCGCGTTAACACGTGGGCAGCGAGTGAGATGTTAAGACCGACGCAGGCAAGCGAACAAGAAACTGATGATTTATCACTGATTGAGAAGGGAGGGGGATTTCACTCCTATTTATTCATCAGGTGCAGGGTCGGCACATCTCTCTCTGTTCAATCAACTGGTGCAGGTGGGCCATAATGGACTCCTCATCGCCACGCGCAGGGGAAACGGTGATCTCATTTTCAAGACCCTGTTCAGGGACTAGGCAGAACTCACGTTCGTCAATCAGTGTCCTGGCGGGACATATCGCTCCTCTGTCTTCACTGTGCTGTGAGATAGGCAGATAGATCACTTTCATCTATAGTAAACCAAAAGAAGATCTTCTTTCCTTAGTTGAGAGTTACACATTACACTTATCTTTGTACAATGCAGATATGCCTTTTGATCCACTCAGTGCACAGGAGTAAGCAGTCATTTCTCCTTTCCTTATTTCTCCTACCAGGGGAGGCACATCTCTCCCACCCTCCTCCTATCCCAATAATTGACAAATGATTTCACCTGTCGATGTAATTTGTCCTGGTGAGCTCCTTTCCTTCCTTATGTACAGCATGCAAATGCAGTGTCTGGGGAGTCGCTTCTAGAGCGCTACGAGGCTGCCTGAAGAAACAGTGCACCGCCTCTCCGCGCGTGCCACTTCCTCACGCTCACGCAGACGAAATGGGGTCAAATGCCGTCACGCAACACGCCGCATTTCTGTGGATTAATCCAACATGGGGAAAACACTTCAAACAAAGCAATGGCCAAAGAAGCCAGCACAATCTGTGTATGCTATCAATTGAGTTGACTGACACATGCCACGATTGGTTTTTATTATTGTTTTTATCGTTATTATTTTCTAAGCCGTTTATAGTCCTGTACTAAAAAAATGAATACACAAATGGAAAAATCTGCATCAATAAATAAATAAATAAATTGTCAGAGCTTAGCAAATGCCATCACGTTCAGGAGAAAACAATTCAGGATGTATTTGCTATTTTACTAAATACTGCACCTGAGACCAGCTGTAAAGGGTGTCGTGTACAGGAGCCATAGCGCTGGGCCTGGAGGAATGGTTGTAAGAGACACAGTACTCCTGGGCCTCTTTGGCAGCGCAGGCGCGTGCTTCAATGGTATATTATATGACACGAAAACCTCATTGTCTCCTAGAGGCAAATGTCTGCTTGAAGTGCATGGGATCTGATTAAACATTTGAGTCACTTCAGTGCCAGCCTCATTAGCGGCTGGGAGCTGAAGGAATGGCTAATCTGCCAGGAGAAATGTTTAGGAATCAATAAAACCTGCTCATTTCCAAGTAGAAATGACATGTCTTGGGAGCAGAATCCCATTTTCTACAAAGCAAAAGCAATTTAGATCACTTATGCATATAAAACCACAAGCAGGAACAGTGGTCTGGTATTCATTTGCAGACATTTGTAAGCTACCCTTAGCTCGAGAGCTGAGCCAAGTTACAATGAAACTATCCGAATACAATAGAGCTCACACATGAACTGCTGCAAGAGAATCTCGTGATAGCGTTAGGAGTTAAGAATCAGCGCAGAGAAATGATTGCCAATGGAAGATTAATAGAAGAGGTTGTGAAAGTCTACGGAGAGGCTCCACCAGAGTACTGCTCAACACCTGCAGGGAGCATAGTGTTAGAATAACTGGAACAGAGGCAGGGAAACCACTGGTCCAAGCATGCAAGGGTAAATCTGGAGACCACGAGCAGCTTCACACAACGAAGAGGAAAGAGGACAGAAATCGGTGAACCAGGCCCAGCTCTCATCCGTCTTCAAATTCTATGTTTATATATTGCTATGTGTTAGGAGAAGCTGAAGTCTCTGTTACGCAGGTAGTACTAAAGAATATATGACAGGAATCGAAAAGTCAGTGTTAGTTTGTTTATTTTAAATTTGATATAGACCTCAACTGAGGTCAACAAATACAAAAACGTAGTTTTAAAACATTTATAATGACAGCCATAGCATCAACTTTAAGGATTTCAAAGGTTAAAACGTTTCATCATAATTTTTGCGACATATTTAAAATAAAATTCATTCGATATTTATATGGTTGATAACAGATGGATTCATCCAATAGGTTTCCCAAAGCTTAAATAGATCATTTGAAAAGGCAGGTTGAACTTAAAGGTAATAGTTCATAATAGCAACTTTAAATAGTTATAATTTCTAAAACGTTATCATCATGGATTTTAAAACAACTTTAGAAAGCTCTTTAAAAATGTATACAATTGATAGCAAGCGGGTTCATCCGGTGGTGATTTACAGAGCTTAATTAGGTTTTGTATAGACGTAGCATTGCATCTGTTACTCATAGGCCTTAAATACCTCCTCCTGGCTTCAACTAGGGTTGTGTTAGGACAGACAGATAGAACATGAGTTAGATCTTGTATTCCTCCCTTACACAAATCACAAAGCCCAGTTGTATTTTCAGATTTGTTCCACTTTGCTTTATACACTTTCAAAGGGAGGATTTCCAGCCTCAGTAGAAGAATACAGCGCCGGACCCTATGATCTAATGAGAAGTTTGTATATTTCTCTGGGGATTTATAGTCTATAGTTTTTGCGTATTCTTTATAGTATTTTAATTGTATACAGTGCTCTACGTCCAGATCGAAGCTTAATCTTGGAACCATATTTTTTAGAAAGAGCTTCAAAAGTGACGGTGTCCAGGATTGTAAAAATGGTACTGTGCAGTGAGACTGATTAAAAGCTATATTAAGATTCTTATTAAAAGTGTATTGTGACAACTCTTTTCTAAAAGTTTCCGATTTTAAGATGTGCCTTAAGGAGCCAGAGTCAGCATGCAGAAGATGATAAGCCCATCTTAATATATTCGAGATAGCCCTTGCGTGTATGCTGGATAGGGAGAGTTCAAGACGTAATGCTTGAGCCGGGACAGCTTGATTTACTCTTGTCAGTTTCCGTAAGGAATTTCCTTCTCTTGTTTTTACAGATTTCCAGGTTTTTATATGTATATACTCTAGACCATACGTTAAGATGGGGGGGATTTTCATACGATAGACCTCCAACAGAGGTTGGAAATGTCTATTCCCAGAAGAGGAATATAACTTCAGCATTGCTCCTACATGGGCATCTGCCTTACGACCTATGTGATGTAAGTGGGAATAATTCTGTAGAGTTTGGGAGAAAATGCGACCAAGATAAGTATATTCTTTGACAGATTCTAACGGTTTTCCCCCCAATGTCCAATTAAAAGGTTGTGGTCGCTTTTTTCCCCTAAAGGGTAAAATTTTAGTTTTTGAAATATTTGGGGTTAAGAAGTTGTCATCTGCATAGCCACTTGGTGCATTTAGGTAGTCAGTGTTGTTTGGGAGTGCATCCCGTCACAAATTGAAGCACATAATAAACCATTTAAAAAGGCCTTCAATCTGCCACAGAGCTGGCTAGTCGAGTGTTAAACTGACATGTGGTGCTTGTGAGTATGCCCGCAGGCATGTGTGAGTTTGTGTACATGTGATGTCCTTTTGAATGTCATCCCAGTTTCCTCAAAACTATTAGCATTCCTGCAAGTTCAGAGTTGGGGGCCTTTATCCTGGCTAGCCAGTGGATGCTGGACTATATCCATTGAAGATACTGTGATTTAGCTCTGGTGCCCCAGGACTTTGGGTACTAATAAAGTTGTTTTTGTACATTTCACTCTCTGGGCCTACTCAGTCATTCAGCCAAGACTTACTCCTGTATGCAAAGGTATGGAGCTTAAAAACTGTTTGACACAGGGATCACAAATTATTAAACTCATTGAGTAGCAGCTGTGACATCACATCCCTTCAATCAATCAATGGCCATTTATAAAGCGCACAGCTACCTCGCCCGAGGTGTCCCGGGGCTAGAAAACAGACTAGAGAGACTGAGCAGCCAATGATACTACTACCCCTCCTTAAAGAGCCAGGTTTTTGCGGTCTTCCTAAACTCGTGTTCTGTTTCTAACAGGCACAGGTGGCTAGGCAGTGCGTTCCATAATTTGGCTGTCCTTACCGTGATGGACCTGTCCACTTGTCGAGTTTTTGTGTATCGTGGGACACAGAGGAGACGCAGATGATTTGATCTCAGGCTCCATTCTGGCACACAGATTTCACGGGCTTTGCACAGCAGACACATCCATAAGATGAAGAAGATTTTCGGGACTTCAGACAACTGTGCTATCGCTTAGGTGAAACAGATGTTACAGGCTGTGCTTTGGGCCCAGGCTTTGCTCCTCTGGTTATCAAACCCTATTGTCTCAGTGTTAAGATATTAGATATAACCCGGAGGTGAAACAGACTTTACACTCTGTACCTCAGACTTCCATCATGTTACACAGCTTTCAAATACTCTCAAAGGTGATGCATGGTCACAGGTTCAAGCAGCAGTACTGTCTTTCAAGCTACATCTATTTTGGGTATTTAGACTTCTGCCAGCAGAGTAGTCTCTAAGTGTACATATAGCTTTTTGCACAAACTTAACCTGAAACTATTAGTTTTCCATTTACATATATTTTCATTTTGCATTGATTGCCCTTAACCAACTGACAGAACAAAAAGGCATTGGTTTATAGTAATATTTTTCAACATTTTAAACTTTTCTCCACTCTAGACGTTACTGCGTTACAATGTGGAACTACTGTGGGGTGTCACATTGACACATAAGTCTTCACCTGATGCTAATGGTAAGTACTTCTATTTATTTATTAGACTTTGTTCTTTAATGCAGGCTTGGTGCAACTGGATATTAAAACATGCCATACTCTTTACACAGAGTACTATGTAGTGTAATTACACTTACATATTTGAGGCAATAGCGTTTTGTTCATTAGTCTTTGGTAAAAGGTGTAGGAGAGAGCAAACGGAGTGGACCAAGTGGCAATGTGCTTAACCCCTTTGGTGCGTCGGACGGCTGGGGGCCGTCTGACGCACCAGTGATCATGTGCGTAGGACAGCCCCCGGCCGTCCGATCACATGGCACTAGAAATCCCTCTGGTGCGGGCACCAGAGGGATTTCGTTCCACCCCCAACAGCCTCGGGAGCTGGGGAAGAGCTTCCCCAGCTCCCGAGACTGTGTAGATGGTTTCCCTGAAATGACGATCAGCGCGCAGGTCGCACTGACGTCATTTCAGTGAAACCGAAACTGAAATGAGCCTTGAGGCTCATTTCAGTTTCACTTTCTACGTACTCAGGGGGCTATCTCAGCCCCCAGAGCACATAGAAAGATGAGAGAGGTATCAATGGAAAGGGGGGAGAATCTCCCCTTTCCAATGGTACCCCTCCCTAGTGCATCCCTGCTTGGGGATCGCCCCAGTAGGGCAATCCCCAAGCAGGGACCCACCCACTAGGCACCAGGGAGTGGGGAGCGGCCCCTTGGGCAAGGGCCTTTGCTCCCCCATAATATTTTTGTGAATTCAGTCTTTCTGCCCCCCCTGGGGGGCAGAAAGCCCACTAGAAACCATGGATTTGTTTTCAAAGTAAATTAGGGGTGGGGGCTGCCCAATATGAGCATGCCAATGCCCCCACCCCCCCCCCAGCATAATTACAGTCTTTCTGCCCCCGCAGATGGGGGCAGTAGCCCCCAATCTGCCTCCCCGGGGGGGTCAGAAGCCCACTAGATGCCAGGGTTTTTTTTTACGATTAATTTAGGGGTGGGGGCTGCCCAAGATGGGCCCCAACCCCTATCCCCTACAAAATTCAAATCTTTCTGCCTCCCCAAGGGGCAGATGGGGGCAGTAGCCCCCAATCTGCCCACGGGGGGGCAGAAAGCACCCTAGATGCCAGGGATTATTTTTTTTATAGGCCTGGGGTGGGGGCTGCCTAGAATGGGCATGCAATGCCCCCACCCTACACCCCCAAAGAAAACAAAATACTTTCTGCCCCTCCAGAAGGCAGATGGGGGCATAAGCCCCTTATCTGCCACCCGGGGGGAGGGGGGCAGAAAGCCCACTAGCCACCAGGGATTTTTTCTTTTTCCAAAGTTTGGGGTGGGGGCTGCCCAGAATGGGCATGTCAATGCCCCCACCCCCCAAAAAAATATGCCACAGCCTTTCTGCCCCCCCCAGGAGGCAGATGGGGGCAGTAGCCCCTGATCTGCCCCCCGGGGGGGCAGAAAGTCCACTAGGCACCAGCGATTATGCTGGCTTTTGTATACGTAGGGGTGGGGGCTTCCCGGAATGAACATCCCAATGCCCCCACCCCCCAAAAGAATAGCCACAGTCTTTCTGCCCCTTTTGGGGGCATATCGGGGCAATAGCCCCCGATTTCCCCCCTCCCCAGGGCGGCAGAAAGCCCACTAGGCACTGACTTTTTTTCGAAATGTGCCTACCTGTGGATTTTGGGTCCTAGCGCAGCCAGCACCTAGGGAAACATAGCAAACCTGCATACTTTTGAAAACTAGACACCAAGGGGAATCCAGGATGGGGTGACTTGTGTGGCTCTCACTAGGTTCTGTTACCCAGAATCCCTTGCAAACCTCAAACCTTGTAAAAAAACCACATTTTCCTCACATTTTAGTGATGGAAAGTTCTGGAATCTGCGCAGATCCACAAAATGTCATCCATTCAGCATTTCCCATAGTCTCCTGATAAAAATGGTACCTCACTTGTTTGGGCAGGCTTACTACCCGCGACAGGAAACGGCCCAAAACGCAACGTGAACACACCACATTTTTACACTGAAAACTGACCCTTTTTTTGCAAAGTGCCTAGCTGTAGATTTTGAACCCTAGCTCTGCCGGCACCTAGGGAAACCTATCAAACCTATACATTTTTGAAAACCAGACACCCAGGGGAACCCAGGATGGGGTAACTTGTCTGGCTCCCACTAGGTTCTGTTACCCAGAATCCCTTGCAAACCTCAAACTTTGTAAAAAAAAAAAACACATTTTCCTCACATTTCTGTGATGGAAAGTTCTTAAATCTGCATGGATCCACAAAATTCCACGCACCCCGCATTGATTTGATTTTGGGGATTTGTATAGCGCATGGCTATCCTAAGGCTTCCCCGTGCTGATGATGAGTGCTATGGTAAGAACAGAGCCCATTAGTGATATAAGGGAAACAGCCAGGTCTTAAGTTTTTTCCTGAAAGCCAGTTCGTTTTGCAACGCTCCTAGGTCATGAGGGATCTCGTTTCACAGTTTGGGAATCAGGTGCAAAGGATCTTCCTCCCCATCTTGATTTTTTGATTCTGGTAGTGCGGAGGAGGTGTAGATGAGAGGACCTTAGTAGTCTGGTGGGGGCATGGGCAGATATCAGATTTCTGAGTTTTTCTGGAGCTTTATTATTTACTGCACTGTGAGCAATACATAGGGATTTGACTCTCACTGCAATTGGCAGCCAATGGAGCTGTTTAAGGGATTCTCTTACCGATATGTGTCTGGGGAGTTTGAGCAGGAGCCTAGCCGCCGCGTTCTGCGCAGTCTGAAGTCTCTTTATCACGTACTTTGGTGAGCCTAGGTAAAGAGAGTTAGCATAATTCAGGCGTGAGACTATAAGGGACTGCAGGACGGTTTTCCTTAGCTGCTCTGGGATAAGCTCCAGTATCTTTCTGAGCATTCTTAAAAGCCCGAAGCAGATACCAGCCAGTTTGTTTGCCTGTTGGTTCATAGCAAGGGTGCTATCCAGCCAGATACCTACATTTTTACAGCAGGTTTAGGAACAGGTGGATTTCCCATGCATGATGGCCAATTATTCAGTGGCCTGGGAATGGCCATGTTACCTAATATCATGAGTTCTGTCTTCTCTCCGTTCAGTTTTAGGCAACAGCTCAACATCCAGTGAGACAATATGTTCAGACAAGGAGCCAGCTGTTGGTTACCTTGGTTGGGGCCATTGGACAGAGAGACAATCAACTGGGTGTTGTCCGCATACGATACACCCGAAATGCCAAACTCCTGCATGATTGTGGCCAGCTGTCTTACCTATATATTGAATAGCGTGGGGCTGAGAGAGAAGAGCCCTGTGGCACTCCGTATTTAATTGGCAGGTGGTCAGAGAAACAGTCCTTTTCCATCACTTGGAAGGACCGATCTTCCAGAAAAGAAATAAGCCAGTCCATCGCCTTGTCCCGGCTACCTATTTCCCTTAATCTGTCTTTTAGTATGGCATGATTGACGGTATCAAAGGCCGCACTGAGGTCGAGCAAAATAATGGATGCAGACCCTCCATTATCTAGTAGGGCTTTGAGTTCCTCGGTAACTGCCAGGAGAGCTGCTTCAGTGCTATGTTGGGCACGGAAGCTCATCTGCGTAGGGTGGAGTAGATTGTTCTCCTCAAGGTAGTTGACTAAAGTATGATTGACATGTTTCTCCAGGAGCTTACTGAGGAGAGGAAGTAGCGAGATAGGTCGCAGATTACCAAATATGTCAAGATCAGGATGGGGTTTTTTCAGAATTGGTCTAATTACGGCATGCTTCCAATGTTGTGGGACCACGCCTGACTCGAGTGACTTATTAAGAATCATCATTAGTGAGGGAAGTATGACCTCAATCACCTTGAGAAGGTCATGCCGAGGTGCTGAGTCTAACGGGGATCCAGATTTCGTGGACTTAATCAATTTGAGAATAGCCTCTTCTCCAGTTTAAGGAATTGTGATAGACTTGGGGCTGTGGCCAGTTCACTGGCCTTATTTGACCCCTCATGTGCTGATTCAGTGGTATTCTGGAAGAGACTGTAAATATCTGTCACTTTCTTGTGAAAGAAAGATGCTATTTCATTGCATCTTTCTTTAGTGGCCTTTGGATATCCATTAATTTCTTGAGGTGTGGTCAGGGTTTTAACTACTCTGAAAAGTTCCTTTGGGGAGTTAAGTGCCTGAATAATTTTAGCCTCATAAAATTTAGCTTGTGCCGATTTTAATTCGTTATGATAGGATCTGATAGAGGTTTTGTATTTAACTTTTAGGACTGGGTTGTACTCCTTTCTCCAATCCCTTTCTAGTCTCTTACATTGCTTCTTCAATTTCAGCAGATGGTTATTGTTCCATGGGGCTTTCCTAGTATGAGATTTTGGGTTAGGCCTTTTTTTCAGTGGAGCACACGCATCTAGCGACTGACCAATCCAGTTTTCCCATTGCTGGCAGTCCTCCTCTAAGCTGCCAGCGAGATTGGGCATTGTGTTCTTCAGGGCGCTTGACCAAATCTCTGAGTCGAGCTTCAACCAGCTCCTTGTAGCAATGGTCTCGGTCTTGACCTTAGTCTGTTTGGTGGGTTTGGGTAGTCTAAACAGTATAAGGCAGTGATCGGACTAGGGGACTGGGGTTACGTCAAATGCCGTAACCTGGGGGTCATTGGAAAATATAAGGTCCTATGTGTGCTCTTTGTCATGGGTATGTGTCGAGAACAGTTGAGTAAGTTGAAGGGCCTCCAGATCATCCTGTAGCCTTTTGGTGGAAGGGGCGTCAAGTGCTTCAAAGTGAAAGTTTAAGTCACCTAATATTGTTATGTGGTTTTTCACTAAAGATAGGCTAGCTAAAGTATCTGGTAATGCCTCTAAAAATGTGGAGCAGGGGCCCGGCGGTCTATACACTAGAACACCTGAGTATGTACGGGAAGGCGAGAGTGTGATATTGAACTGAACACTTTTGCATTCCGGGAGAAAGAGTGGGGTCATAGAGCATTTAAAAGCAACTTTTAAAATAATGAAAATTCGCCCCCGTTTTTTTTTTCGATCTAGTCTGTGAATTTGGTAGCCTGGAGGGAGTGCCAGATTAATGTCCGGCCCAGAGATATCCTTAAGCCATGTTTCAGTGACAAACAGTACATCGAGGGTGTCTTCCTATAGCAAATTTCTGATGTCAATGGCATGCTTAGGGATTGACCGGGCAATAATCAATCCAAGTTTCCAAAAGGAATCTTGGGGCTTGGGAGCAGTTCGATGCTTGTCCTTGAAGGCGAGCACTCTCCAAAGTCTTCCGATAAAAATAGTACCTCACTTGTGTGGGTAGACCTAGTGCCCACAACAGGAAACGGCGCAAAAAGCAACATGGACACCACATTTTTACAGTGAAAACTGACACTTTTTTTGCAAAGTGCCTAGCTGTAGATTTTTAACTCTAGCTCTGCCGGCACCTAGGGAAACCTAGCAAACCTATACATTTTTGAAAACCAGACACCCAGGGGAATCCAGGATGGGGTGACTTGTGTGGCTCTCACCAGGTTCTCTTACCCAGAATCCCTTGCAAACCTCAAACTTTGTCCAAAAAACCACATTTTCCTCACATTTCTGTGATGGAAAGTTCTGGAATCTGCGTGGAGCCACAAAATTCCACCCCCCCCCCGCATTCTCCTAAGTCTTCCGATAAAAATGGTACCTCCCTTGTATGGATAGGCCTAGTGCCCACGACAGGAAATGGCCCAAAACGAGACGTGGATACACCACATTTTTACAGTGAAAACTGACCCCTTTTTTGCAAAGTGCCTAGCTGTAGATTTTGAACTCTAGCTCTGCCGGCACCTAGGGAAACCTAGCAAACCTATACATTTTTGAAAACTAGACACCCAGGGGAATCCAGGATGGGGTGACTTGTCTGGCTCTCACCAGGTTCTGTTACCCTGAATCCCTTGCAAACCTCAAACTTTGTCAAAAAAAAAACATTTTCCTCACAGTTCTGTAGTGGAAAGTTCTGGAATCTACATGGATCCACAAAATTCCACCCACCCCGCATTCCCCAAAGTCTTCAGGGAAAAATGGTACCTCACTTGTGTGGGTAGGCCTAGTGCCCGCGACAGGAAATGGCCAAAACGCAACGTGGACACACCACATTTTCACAGTGAAAACTGACCCTTTTTTTGCCCTACCCAGAATCCTCTGCAAACCTCAAATTTAGCTGAAAAAATCGAATTTTTCTGAAATTTCTGTGTGCGAAAGTTCTGGAATCTGCATGGATCCATAAATTTCCTACCACCCAGCGTTCCCCCAGGCCTCCCGATAAAAGTGGTACCTTAGTCGCATGGGTGGGTCAAGTACCCACGACAGGCAAGGGCCCAAAACGTATTGAGGAGACATCCCACTTACCTATCACAAAACAACCAGGTTTTGCAAGTGGGGTCACCTGGGTTTTTGGCCCCGGGCTCGCCTGCCATCTTGGGAACCTACCAAACCCACACATTTCTGAAAACTAGACACCCGGGGGAGTCCAGCGAGGTATGACTTGCGTGGATCCCCCAACATTTTCCTACCCAGAACCCCCTGCAAACCTCAAATTTAGCTGAAAAAAACACATTTTCAACATATTTTTGTGTGGAATCACCGTGCCGGCACAAATGTCCTACCCCACAGCGTTCCCCTCAATCTCCCAAGTAAAATGATACCCTGAGCCCGGCGGAAGCCCTCCGGAAAACCGATTTGGTTTCTCTTCCTACCGA
Source organism: Calotriton arnoldi (assembly GCA_963921515.1). Classification (NCBI taxonomy): domain Eukaryota; kingdom Metazoa; phylum Chordata; class Amphibia; order Caudata; family Salamandridae; genus Calotriton; species Calotriton arnoldi. The sequence continues at coordinate 64,082 of CAWUFW010006999.1, read as the reverse complement.
CTCCATCGTAATGGGTCAGTTGGAAGGGAAACCAAATCAGTAATTACGATGCGGTTAGGATGGCTCCGACCCAGGGTCGGAGCCAAACCTAACTGCATCGTAATCGGGCCCTTAATGGTAGTGGTTTAGGGAGGGACATGTAAATAAAAAAAAAACACTGACAAAAGGGTAAGACCATTGCTATTCACAAACTATATTCTAAAGTTACTTACTAAAGCCAGAAATGTGACAAAACATGCTCAAATGTACTCCAGCCATGGTTTGAAGTTAGTCCAGCTCCACACATGGCCACACAGGTACTGACCACACTCCCGTAGAAAATAATGAGATAAAGGTTACTTTTGCAATATTTTATTTGTTATTTTGTTAATATGTTTATGATTTTATAACAAGGCTTGCGAAATATCTGGCAACGCAAGGGGGCAGGAGTGATGACTTTGATCTACAACACATATCTCCAGGAGAAATTCATTACAACCCGAACAAATCATTTGCTGGCCGACCACGTAATAAATGATCCCACACAGCCAACAATTGTTTGCCTTCATTATGTTGGTGATTGTCTTTGTAGCTTTGCTCTCATTTTGAGGAACACTTATTTGAGCCAGAGAGAGATGGTTTGTGGGCAAAGGATCATCATCTTTTGCTTATCCAGGGAAGTAGATATTACCACATACTGCTGCACAACTGAAGGGAATCTTAACTTGGTTGCAAATTGGTAATAGCAGCTGGATTCATCTACAGGCTACTCGTAGGCTATCCAATGTCAAAATATTGGCTGCAGTCCATTTCCTGGCCAATGGGTGTTTCCTGAAGGTATTTTCTGACAACAGAGGCATCTTCCAGGAAACCCAATCTTGATGCATTAACAGATGAGTGTACCAGGTTATGGCCAGTCCACAGTGACCGGAGAAATCAGGCAAATTGATAGTAAGGACATTCTATGCCTTTTCTCACTTCCCTCATGTCTTAGGTGTTGGTTTTTCCCATGTGGGATGCACCTTACCACAGGGAACATCTTTTTTCCAGCAGACACTGCTGGCACTCCATCAACTTGCAAGCTGCCTTTGATGCCAGGGGCTTCTTTACTTGATGTGTACAGTGCCTTCCCTGGCACCACAAAAAACAATTATATCTTCTGGCAGTCACCTCCTGCATGTTGGTTGGTTTTGGGGGATTTCAGTAACATGGGGCTCATAGGTAAGTTATGACCTCTCACTGTGGGGCTGCATGTGTATCTGAGGAATGGCATCTCAAACATGCACACTTTTTGCTCACTAAACACAATAGATACACATGACCTTTCCAGCCTCTGCGTGTATGTATGCATAATGCATTACATTTAGATTAGAAGCACATTAAACAAAAAAAAACTTGTCTTTATTGCAGTTGATGCCGGGCATGCTCTCTCCCTATTGCCTCACACCCTACAGAGTTCAAACCACACCATCTCAACAGACGTACAATAGGGCACACACACCTACATAAGCAATAATTGAACAGAGTTTTAGAAACCTTAAGTCACAATTCAGATGTCATGGCCACCCAGAGGAGGTGGTGGAGTACGCCCCCAACGTTGTGTGCAAGATGGTAGTAGACTGTTGCATGTTACATAAAATTGCCATGCAACAGGGCTTACATATCAACATTACCCATGATCTATCGTCACATCCAAGTTTTCAGGGCAAGGCACAGAACAAAAGTCAGGATATGCAGGTACAGGATCGAGTAGACTATTCATTTTTCACTTGAGCTGCTAGTTTAGTTGTTGCATTTATTTGGTTGGACAGTGTATAGTCAATAATAAATGGTGACTAGTTCATCGTCCACATACACCATCCTGAGACGAGACTGTTTTACTACCATAAAGACACAATCAATCATGCTATGCTCTATTTCCTATTACAGTTACACTTCCCTTTCACAATCATTCTATCAATTTTAACTTTGAACACCATAGCTAAATTAATCGCAAGGTATGAGCAAGTATTTCAATATACAATGTAACACTTTTATTTGTTAGTATATCATATCACAATCCACTGCCTTTATCATTAATTCTCTTCATCAAAGGTTTTTTGCATTTTCAGCATGTCGAGGTCTCCCCACCACATGCGGGTCCGTTAGGTCTCTATCTCGCGTACAGAGGCTTCTCCCTTGCACATGCAGGTCTATTGCCTGCATGTGGAGGCCTCACTCCACATATAGGGCAGAATCTCTGCATTCATAACGAAGACCTCTGTTCTCGGAGTGGACATTTCTGCCTACTGCTACAAACAGGAAACTACATACAGGAAGTCAGCCATTTTCTGGTCAATTTGAGTCATTCTCTCACAACACCACCCCCCTCCATCCTGAACACATGGCCCCCAGCATCAGTGAGGAAGAATTAAACATCATTTGTGATGGGGTCCTACAAAGTTACTCTCAGCTTTATGGGGATTTAGAAGTACTACCCAAACTTGGAGAGGCATCAGCATGTTCTGCAGTGCTGTGTGTCCACATCTGTCAGGGGACCGAATGCTGCAAGAATAAGGCCCAGAGGTGGAGCCCAGGACATCCTTGGCATGTCCTTTCTTCTATATTTGCAGCACCTCAGGATGATATCACTGTGCAGTACGATCCTTAGAACAGGCTGATCAACCATCCGCACTCAGCAGTCAGCTTTTGAGCAGCAGAGGGGCAGCAAGTGTTACATGTGTATATTATAAAAAATGCAAATTAATTTTGAAAGTTCAAAGCTGGCATATCTCCAGTTCAATGTTTGATTTTTATTTCCATGTTGTCTGTAACACGTGCTATCTTCAATTGACTAAAAAGTATTTTTTTAAATATGCATTTTAATGTTTAATTCATGTATTTAAAACTTAACATCTTAAGCTGCCACTATGAACTTTTTTGAATTTCATATCTGTTTCCTATTTTCCATTTCAAACCATATTTTTGAACTCGACTTATGTAAATTTCCATTTTGCCAGCATATATGTATATGAGGTTGGCAATGAGCAACTTTAACTCGCTATCTAAAATGCTATGCTATATTTTTTTAATAATCCATGATTCACCTACAACATTTTTGTAGGTGAGCTAATTATTTTATTATTTGTAATTGTAATAACAATGAAGAGACTTAGGTGCAATTTTCCGTAATTGCCATTGTTTCCTACAATTATTTATTATGGCCATGCCTCTAACCACAAAACATGTCCTGTATTGAAGGCCTGATGTGAAAATGTTTTCAATAACTAACTACTTTTACAAACTAGACTTTGTCTTACACAACACCATGGCAAAAGTTAGTGAAAGTCCATTCAATGTAAATATTTCTCTTATTTTGGATGTGATTTCTCTGAAAAGAATAAATATTTATCTATCTCAGAACAATGCCCTTTCTGCCTAAGAATGCTGCATAAATTATGCAAAAATGGAAGCGTGGAACCGTGGATACTTCCCAAGATATTGGTAGCTAGCAGCTCCTTTATTTGGAACACTCTAAAACACCAGCGACACTCTAACACTGCTAACCTCAAATGTCTATTTTTCTAGCAGAGACTTTAAGCATATGATTATCACAATGTCATCCATGCCAAGCTAAAAAGGCAACAAAGCCCTTTGCCATTTTTCCACCAAAGTGTTTAAGCATATGCAAGTGCCATCCACGATGAGCTGAAAAAATGATAAAAGTATTTTACCATTCCAGTCACAAATCTTCTGCTTTAGATTGGTTAAATGCAACCCAAGCCAACATGGAATTAATAAAAGCAGTCCCTGACACGTGTTTTGCTCATCAGAGAGGCACAGTTTTGTCCAGACACATGGGAGCACCCGTTATAAGTTAAAACAATTCCCTTTCAGGCTTAGAATGCAGCACAAATTATGCAAAAATGGAAGCAGGGAACCCTGGGAACGTCCCAAGTTTTAGGTAGAGAGCAGCTCCTTTGTGTGGAACACTCTAAAACACCATCAACACTCTAAAACTGTTCATGTCAATGTCTGTTTTTCCAGCAGAGTTTTTCGGAAATTGGATTAGCACAGTGCCAATCATGCAGAGCTAGAATACATACATCAGTTGTTGACATATGCACTCAAAATTTCTATGTTTTGTCCTCATTATTTTTCCGTGAACAGAGTTGGTGAACACTATCTCAGCATTACATCCTGATCCTATCCTGCAAGGTGAGTATGACAGCTATCAACCACCAGTGAGGAGGGAGAGCTTCTGTTAGCAGGGGAGTGCCGTCCCCAGGGAAACATGTCAGGCTCCAAAAGACTCGGAGCAGATGCTGTCAAACTCATTGTAGGTGAGGAGAGGTTGGACACCTCCATCTAGCAGGATGATAATATCATGATTAATATTAGTTATAAAATGTTGTTGAATATAATATATTTGCTGTGCAGTATAATATGTTTTATTTTTTAAGTGTTTTACATTTTAGTGTTTATAATGTGTTATTTTTTGTTCAAATATTTTAGGGTGGGTTGTCAGGTTTGTAGGAGTTTAGCGTGGGATTGTTTTACATTTAAAACTTTTTTTACAGTTAATTGTTTTTACTTTTTTAAGATACATTGTTTTTATACACGTGTTAATACTTTTACGCTTGGTTAAAGAATTTGGTTAAATATTATTTGATTTAATTGATTTAGATTATACTTAGATTTTTCTGAGGTTTAAAAACGTATATTTTTGTTTAGTTTTTTATTTTTTATTTTAAATATTAATATAACATTTTAACTATTATTTAAAATGTACAAATTTCTGGTTATTTTGTATTATTAATGTGATAATTTAAATATGAACTATTTATTTCTCATAATTATATTTTTAATACTGTATTTTCGTTTTGTATTGCAATTATGTTTAAATTATGTTTTGTCAAAGTGTTTATAGTTTAAAATTAAATATTTTTTATTCTTATATTTTATTTTAATTGTTTAAGGTTTATTATTATTTAAAATAAAAAAAAATTGAGGGGCCTATTTACGAACTTGTCATGCAGTGCAGCGCAGCAAGTCACCTTGCTGTGCTGCACAATGTGACAGGGAAAGGGCAGGAGTGCACAATATTGAAGACAATGCGGCCCATTCCTGCCATTTCCCCTGTGCTGGCACCCTTTTGACAGCCTAGACCATGCAGGCACCCTTGCACGGGTGTAAGGGTGTCTGCATTGCATGCAGGATTGTTTTTAGGCAGGAAGAGACACCTTCCTGCACAAAAACAATCCTGAGAGGCATATTCCTCTTTCTATGTGTGCTGCAGAATACAGCACACATAGAAAAAGGAAATAGTAAGGAGATATAAAGATATTTCTCCTCGTAATGCCTCACCTGAGAAGGTGTATCTTTTTGGCACATTACCAAGTCTACCAGTTCTGGTAAATCTGGGAATGCATCAAAAACCGTGGGAGTTGCATGGGAACACTGATGCAATGCCCATGGAACACTTTCCTAGGGCAGAGTAAGGCAATGCACCAATTTGCGCTGTGTTGACTTACACCCACTATATGGAGCCATTCAGGGCCATGGAACGTGGCCTTGCGTGGCTTCATAAATCGCATGTAATGCTCGCGTTGCTCTTGCACCATTTTGTGTGGTGCAAGAGCATCTCAAACAGGGTCATAAATAGGCCTCTAAGTGTTTATGTGTGCCATTTTGGAATGGGAAAAGTTAATCGTACGGCTTCCAAAGTCCAACCACCTTCTCCAATATGGCTAAATTTGTAGTGGGACAAATAAGTCTAACTCTTCTCCACCCCCTGGAGTTTAGCACTTTTTTACAATGTGGCTAAGTTTGAAATAGAAATAGTAAATCCACCCCCCCAAGTCCCCCATCTTCCCCCAAAGTGGCTATATTTGCAGTGAGAATAGTTACTCTAACCCTCCCCTCAGAGCCCACGTGGCTAAGTTTGGAATGGGAACATTGATTTTAACCACCCCTCCTCAAAGTGTAACACTTTTTCCAATGTGACTACGTTTGAGTGGGAATAATAAATCCACCCCCTCCCCACCCCAAGCCCAATACTTTCCCAAATGTGGCTACGTTTGGAATGGGAATAGTAAATCTACCTCCTCCAGAGTTCAGCACTTTCCACAATGGGGCTACATTTGGAGTGGGAATAGTAAATCTAACCCTTCCCCCTAAAGTCCAACACTTTCCCCAGTGTGGCTAAGTATAGAGTGATAATAGTAACTCTCCCCCCAGAGTTCAGCACTTCCCCAATGTAGCCTTTTCCCAACTCCCCACTCAGGCCTCCGCTCAACCCTCCCTTTAAAGCAGGAGGTCAAAGCGAACCCCAAAGAGGGAAAGGGGATGGAGATAGAGAAGAGACTGCCTTGTGTAGCTTTTCTTGGGTTCACCCCTACTTCCTCATACTGCCATCTCTCTGGATTTGACGGGGTTCTGGGGAAATTCACTGGCGAACTGCAATAATAATAACACAACTTTATATTAATAAATACTCCTTGTCTTTCTTCCTAGTCTTTTCATTTCTTACATTTCATCTAACGCTTACCCTTAGATTAACTAATACATTTCTTTTCTCTTTTCAGTTTTATACTTGCGATTTGTTGCCTTTAAATTCGTAAGCTGCTCTCTTCCAAGAATCAGATAATCTTCTGCTCTTTCCTTATTTCCTTATTCCTTAATTAAGGTCTTGTATTTACCTCTTTTATTAAATGTTCACTGTCCTTTTGTAGACCGAATTCGCTATCTAACTAGACCGCTGCACTCGTAACGAAACTACCCTATTCTAGTTACTAGTGCATGCTCTATAGAGACTACACTAATGCCCTGACTGACTAAAAACTCGCAGACGCAGGAACCACACACTAGGTGAAGGGAACTTGGTGAAGTGCTTGGCTTCGAACGCCTACCGCACACTTCACTGCTTCAACTGTCCTCGCGGCTTCTGACAGCCGCGAGAAACTAGACCAGCATCCTCCGTTGCCGGAATCACCTGCTTCCGGGTCCTTCCACGAGCTCTGACACTGACTGCTGGTTCTCAGAATCTTCTGCCTCCGAATGAACGCCTTAAACCAAGCCGACACGACACCAGGGGCCCACGGCTGGAGATTACTGCACTCGTCAGAGGAGCCCTGACAAAAAGTGAGAACATTAAATCTACTCTCCGCAGTCCAACAATTCCTCCAATGTACATTTGCAGTGGGAATAATTAACCTAATGCCTCCATCCAGTTTAACCCCGAGGATCCCCCCCTTTACCCCAATGTGGATTAATTGTGAGTGGGAATATAATTGTAACCCCCCAAACTGCAACACCTTCTCCAATGTGGCGAAGTTTGAAGTAGGAATAGTAAATCTACTCCCACAATGTCCAAAACTTCCCAAATTTTGGCAAGTTTGAGTGAAAATAGTAAATGCACCCCTCCAGCCAGCTCCAACACTTTCCTCATTGTGGCTATGTTTGGAGTTAAATAGTTACTTTAGCCAACCGCAGAGTTCAAAATGTTCCTCAATATGATTATGTTTAGCATGGGAATAGTGAATGTAATACCCAAAATTCCAATACTTTCCACACTATGACTAGTTTTGGAGTGGAAATAGTAAATCTACCCCACCCCCAAAATTCAACACGTTCACCAATGTGGCTAAGTTTGCAGTGGGAATAGTTAAACTTCCCCCACCCTAAGTCTAGCATGCTCCTCAATATTGTTACGTTTGAGTGGGAATATTAATTTAAACCCCCCAAACTCTAATACTTTCCATTATGTAGCTATGTTTGGGGTGGGAATAGTTAATCTACCCCCATGTCCAATGCTTTACCCAATGTGGCTTAATTTGAAGTGGGAATATTGAATCTAACCCCCAGACTCCAGCATGTTTTCCAATGTGGCTAAGTTTGAAGTGGGGATATTTAATCTAATCTTGCCTCTCGAATTCCAACACTTTCCCCAATGCTGCTAGGTTTAGAGTGGAAATAAGAAATCTAACCACCTCCCAAAACAACAACACCACATTCCTCATTGTGGCCAATTTTGAAGTGGAAATGGTTAATATAACCCCTCTCCCCTTCTGAGTACAGCGCTTTCCACAATGTGTCTAAATTTGGAGTAGGAATAATAAATCTAACCCCTTGCTCCAAAGCCCAATGCTTTACCCAATGTGGCTAAGTTTGAAGTGGGAACATTAAGGGCCCTATTACGAAGTAAGTCTGAAAGCCTCCGACTGCAGGTCAGAGGCTTTCTGACTTACATCGTTGGTTTCAAATCCGACAGCCTTCTTGCGATGAAGGCTGCCAGATTTGAAACCAGCCGGTCGGACCGACTGGCTTCCGACGGGCTCAAGGAGCCCATCAGCCATTTGGAGGCCGCTCATATTCCCCTATGTAGGGCGTTAATGCCGTGGGGATTATGATGTCGGTTTCCAACAGGCTTTTCATGCTGTGCTTTCGGACATGAAAAGCCTGTTGGAAAAGCGGCTTTGGGGGCCCGTAGCAGGGCCCTCTTGCCAAAGCGGCCTCCTGGTTGGAGGCCTGGGGGGCACCTATGGAGCTCCCCTGTTAATCCCTGCACTGAGTGGCAGGCACCGTTAGGTACCTGCCACGCGGTGCAAGGATTAACAAAAACACCCATTTCTCTATGGGAGCTTGTTCTACAGCCGGTCTTTTTTTTAAGTGGAACATCATTTTTTAAAATCATGGATGCATTTTATTTTTTTACAAGGAAAATTAGTTGTAATATTTTTACCAACTGTTTAGTTTCCCCTGATTTTTACAGGTTACCTGTCTCAATTTGTAAAAATGCCTAAAGATTTTTGAGTTTTGGAGGGTTTCCCTGGATTTTATAGAGTTGAATTGGATTGGTTACATTTTCTAGATTGATTTTTGCATTATTTTACATGCATTTGTGGGGGATTATGTGTTTTTTGGATATGCTGTTATGTACAGTGAACTTGAGCTACAAAATTGTGAATAAGTGCATTTTTTATACTGTTATATGCTGGGTGGGATTAATTTATTGTTTTGTGTTTATTCATATTTTGTTATTGTTTAACTATGCATTGTTATACATTGTTTCATGCAGTGTTTTGATATATCTGTGCTGGATTCTATTTTATATTTATTCAGTTATCTTTAGAAGTTATTTTTTTTCTAAACATTACTTCTTATCATTATGATTTAATAGTTTGTAATTATTTTATATTTTTTCAGGGTGTTAAAAATACGGTAACATAATAAATATATTTTATTGTTTATAGCATTGTTTTGGTTATAATTATTTAATATTATGTTTAAGTAGGTTTTCAATATGACTTATGTTTGGTAATTGTTTTAGAGTACTGCTCTGGCTATTGTTTAAAGTTCGAGTATGCCTTGGTTATTTGTAAATAAAAGAACTTTGCTTACAAAAATGTTGCACATTTCCTTAGTATGTTGGATATTTTGGGTTTAATTTGTGTTAGGAATTGTTATAGGTGGGATGCACGATGGCGACCGCGTAGCACGTCTCGTGTGTCGCTCCCTCTCAAGCTCTACTTGTTCTCATGCTGTAATTCTGGAGGAAGGTTGAAAAAGGGAGAAGGCGGCCAGGCTGTAAGGCACGTGGTGTTGTCCCTGTTTGGGTACGCGAGCAACACAGCAGAGAGAGTACACGAAGACCGGAGGTTCAGGTCCTCCTTGTATCATTGGCCGTTGTTTCCCAGATGGCACGCCGGGTGACTGGATCTGTTGGCGGTATTCTTGGGAAGTACCTCCTGGAGGGGAGCATGCGGGATCGGACAGAGACTGTTGCCACACCTCCACTGTGCGCAGCTGGACAAACCCGCCCAGAAACTTGGGGGCATATTACCAAGGATTTGCGATAAGCGCATACCGCTGTTTTTTGTATCGCCGGCTATCGCTGGATTTCATCGCGGAGATAACGCGTTATTATCAACGCTTATCTCCAAGGCGATAAAAAATCCAGCGATAGCGGCGAAACCCAGCAATAGAGCGAGAAATCCAGCGATAAATTTACTGCGCTAATGAAAAGCTCGCTAATAGGCAGGTGAGGACTTAACCTTACAATCCACCTCCCATTGGCAAGATGGTTAAGTCAAGTTTTTATCAGGTGTTAAATTCCAGCGATAATCGCGGTTAGCGCGATTTTTTTAATCGCTTCGCGGGCATTGGTAATAGGGGGAAGTTGTGTTTGCGACTGTTTGCAGTCGCTTTTAGTTGGGAACGCCTACTTTGCATGTCATTAGCGATAAATATCGCTGACATGCAAAGCGGCACCAAAACGGTCGCTTTCGCCATAAAGCTGTCGCTAACAGCTGTTAGCGACAGCTTGCTAATAGGGCAATAGAAATATCGCCGCTTTAGCGGCAAAAAGTGCTGCTAAAGCGGCGATAACGCCCTTGCTAATATGCCCCATAGTTGTAGAGAAGAAAATGGAGGGCAGCATGTCCAAAGATTTTGAAGCCTCAGGGCAAGGCAGTGCATCGGAAAAGAGAATCAACCAGGCAGACTCTCGGCGAGGGCAGCGCAGTTTGTCCGGCCAACCCCAAATTGCAGATTTTGTTTCTTCCACGATTGGAGGCTCTCGACCGACTGCCGCAGAGAGTGAAGCAGCATCAGGGAGCACGATAGTGCAAGGAGGATCCCCCAGGGCTTTACAGGATATTTTACACCTGTTTCATCCCCTTGAAGGTGCTGGAAAAGCTATTAGACCTATGCAAAAGGCATCAGACAATCCTTCGGAGACGGACACAGTGGGCTCTATGCCTGTTAGTGTTGTGCATGTGGTGGGGATGAAATGCATAGGGGGATCCTACCCCGTTGACCTTGCTGTTTTGTCTGGGGTTAATCCATCTGTCCCCTCAAAGCCTGTACTGGTCAAGGAAATGCCAAATAGCTCGCTGAGTTCAACATCCCCTGGTGCTTCATTGTCTCTCCATCCGGGTCAAGGTATGGCCCTTCCAGAAATAAGTGCAGCTGTTACAAAAGCAGTGGTGGGCTCCCCAGATCATGAGAATAAGTGCTTACCATGCACCGATGATTCAGCAGCCTCCAACCCAAGTATTAGTGATTCGGAAGATGACTTGCACTCTTGGGCCTCAGGGACCTTGGGGGTTAGCTCGAGTAGTGTACTATTTGCACCAGCAAGGCAAGCCAAGATGCAGAAAAAGGACAAAGGGAGGATTCAAAAGGGGGGGGTCGTAGCTGGAAATGATTCTTGCGTTGCCCGTACTTTGAAATGGGACTACTCAAAAACCCAGCAGGTCTATGCAGATGAGCATAATGGGCTACAGTCTCCATGTAATAAGATCCAATCGTCTTCTATAGCGGGGCCAGAGGAATCAGAGGAACCTTAAGTGGGGCTTATATATAGCTCCATAAAACAGCTTCAAGAAGAGGTCTTTAGTGACAACCGAAGGGCTCATTTAGCTACAAAAAAGCTGCAAGGGTCAATTAGAAAGGTTAATAAAATGTGCTTGGAAATCAGGGATAGGATTGCCACAGTGGAGGAGCGAGCATCAGCACTGTTTTCAATGCACTGTTTTCAATCTGCCCAAATTCCACACTCTTTGAGAGGATCTATATTACCACTGATTCGTAAAAAAGTTTCTAAAACTAACCCATCAAATTAGCGGTTAATAGCCTTGGTAGGTGTAGTGGCATACAAAATTCTATTACACGAACTAGAGGCTTGGTCAACTGAGGAAAACATAATCCCATACTATCTAGCTGTGTTCCCTCCTAAAGCATCGACAATAGATAACACAGTTGCCTTACCAAATATAGTCCAACGCTCCTTGCAGGCTTTTAGTCCCCCCTCTTCATCTGCTTTATCGACTATTCATCAGCATTTGATGGTGTGGACCGGAACGTGCTGTGGTCAAAGCAAGCCCAGCTAGGCATTTCTCCTTCTCTTTTGAAGGCAAGTGTTTCTATGTACTCGAACACATGGGTCTGTGTCATGCTAGGTGATGGAAATAAGACCACATCTGAAATACCAACATCCCGAGGCTTGAAACAGGGTTGCGTGTTGACCCCCTTCTTGTTTAACCTCTACACAGCTGGTGTGGGTCAAGCCATATACAAAGCCAAAACAGTTCCACCACAGATTGGCATATACACGCTTCTCGTATTCCAATATGCAGATATCCTGATTATTCCAGACCACACCAGAAATGGATTGCAGCAAGCCCTGGATCAACTTAATCTTTACAATGACGGTAATAAGATTAAAGCCAATGTAGGGAAAACAAAGGTCATAACATTTGTAAAATATAAACATAAATCCAAACAGACATGGAGGCTGGGAAAACTGAAGATCTACAACACAATAAAATATAATTATTTGGGTGTCTAGTTTTCAGACAATCGTAGGATCAACATACACTTACAGTCTCTTACAAAGAAAGCTTCAGCACTTACATTTGCCCTTTGCAAACTATATAGACATCTATATAGCCCTTCGGCTGAAGCAATCCTATGAGTTGTCCATGCAAAAGTACCACCCACCACCTCTTATGGCCATTTAGCTTACCCTGGGAAACTGTCAGATCCATTTGACAAAATCCAGTGCACTGCTTATAGGCAAATTTTTTATTTACGAAACTATACAAGGCAATCACTGCTGTTTTGAGTTTGGCTTAATCAGACAAGACCTGGAATGCAAGTTGCCCCATATCAAATATTTCCATTCCCTTGCCACAGCAGACTAAGAATCTTTAAAACAGGCTTTGCTGGAGAATTTTAAGGCCTTAAACAACCTCTTAGGAGTGTATCTGGTAAAAGCTGCTAGTATCTACTACATTTATAAGTACCCATGCAATCAAACCAATGCTGAAAAAGCAGGTTCCGGCCATTTCCCGAAAGGCAGATTTAGAGAAAATTTGGAATGCACCACATACACACATAATTGCAACCCCTTCTGAGAAGACAAAGATGTAGCCCTTATTGAAAAGAGGCACTAATATGATCGAGCCAACACCTAATACTTCATGCAAGATAAATGGTACTGCCAATTCAAGAGAACAGGACCAATTGGGCAACCCAGCCTAGTCGGCATAGCAGCAGGTTCTGCGACTACAGGAAAGAAGCAATGCTTCACCTTTTATCTTGCTCTTAGCAGCTTGTTAATCCCTGTTGCAGCCAGTGTTTTTTAACTGAGGAGATCTCCTCCTGTAAAGGCACATGAGGTTTTTGTCTAACTACAAACAGACCAATGTATCTAGCTCGGTTTGCCAAACTCATAAACATCTTGCACACCGCGATAGAAAGACTGGACTCCAGACTGGAACTGGAAGTGGGAGGGTGGCCCAAAGACTCCAGCTTTGTTCTTACTGGTTTCAATATATTATGTGTTTACAGTTTTAAAGGTGTTTTAATAATTCTTTAAAAAATGTAAGCATCATGTAACTGAGCAATTTTAACAGGGGTTTGTTTCAAAATTTTAAACATCATGTAACTTAGGGGTCTATTACGATGGTGGGCGGACTGTGTCCGCCCGCCACCGCAACGGCAAACGGGACCGCCCGCAAGAGGTGCGGAGGTCCCGCAATGGAAATTAGGATGCCACTGACACGGTGGCGGTGGCATCCCGCATATATTGCACTGCGGCAGGTGGTGCTGTAAGCAGCACCCGCCACAATGCAATATATGCATGTTGTGCATTGGCATGCACAACGTGACAGGCACCGCGTGGTGCCTGCCACCTTGTCCATGTCAATGTTGGGGGGTACCATAGGTACCCCCCAAGTGCAGCCCCCCACCTCCCCACCCCCCTGGGGGCCCGCAACGGGCCCCCAATGCGAAAACCGCATGCCTTTCCATGGCGGAGTCTCCGCCATGGAAAGGCATAACACCGCCCACATCATAATATGGATGGCGGTGCCTGCAAGGGACCGCCACCATATTATAGGCCTTTTCCGCCCGGTAGGCAATCGTGACGATTGCCTACCGGCGGAATAGCGGCGGACGGTCTTTCCGTCCGCCGCGGTACCCCCGCCATGCTAATGTGGCAGGGGTAAAAGGCCCTCCGGTGGGGTGTTTTGGCGCGCGGATCGCCCGCCATGCTAATAGGCCCCTTAGTGGCTTATCAGGTCTTTGTACCAACTTTTATTAATTGACACAATAAAGAATTAATTCATTCATACTGCTTTATTTTTATTATATTTTATTTGTGGGCTGTTAGGTTTTAGGGGCCTAGGGTGGGAAGTTAATTAAGTAATAATGAATTAACAAGTAATTATTAATTGTTAATTAATTATTTAATTGATTTTTAATTATGCAGTTTATGGAATACTTACTTATTTTATTTATATTTTAGTTGCAGGCTGCTAGGTTTGTAGGGGTATAGGGTGAGAATTTAATTAATTATTAATTAATCAACAATTATTATTTTTAAATATGGAAATTATGGAATATTTATTTATTTTAATTCTATTTTAGTTGTGGGCTGCTAGGTTTGCAGGTATATAGTTTGGGAAGTTAATTAAGTAATACTTAATTAATGAATAATTGTTAATTGTTATATAATTATTTTAAGTATGTAAATTATGAAATACTTATTTGTTAGTTACATTCTAGGTTTGTAGGGGTATAGGGCAGAAAGTTAACTAGTTAATAACTGAATAACAACTATTTATTGAATGATAATACATTAATTATTTATTGCATAGCAAATTGATTCATTGTTTTTAGTTGTTTTTATTACATATATATTTTATGGTAATTTACCTTTTTTATACTGAGTTTAATTTTTTTTCTACATTCCTTATGTTAATAATATATATGCAATGTGTTTGAAGTGAAGTACTTTCCTTACTCTTGCTTAGACTGCAGTAGGAATAGAAAATTAACCTCTTTGCAGTTCAACATTTTCCCTACAGTTTGGAGTGGAAATAGTAAATTTTACCCCTCCAAAATCCGACGCTTTCCCTACTGTTTCACAGACTGTAGTGGGAATAGTAAAATTTACTCCTCGAATCTCGAACACTTTCCCTACTGTTGTGCTGATTTGAGTTGGAATAGTAAATTTTACCCCTCTGAAACCCAATGCTCTCCCTACTTTTGTCCTGTTTGGAGTGAGGACAGTAAATTTAACCTGTACGAAGTCCAAAACTTTCCCTACTGTTGTGTTATTTGGAGTGGTAATAATAAACATAACCAATCCGAAGTCCAACACTTTCCCTACTGTTTGATGAAGTTGAAGTAGGAATAGTAAATGTATCCCCTCCAAAAT
Organism: Calotriton arnoldi; assembly: GCA_963921515.1. Classification (NCBI taxonomy): domain Eukaryota; kingdom Metazoa; phylum Chordata; class Amphibia; order Caudata; family Salamandridae; genus Calotriton; species Calotriton arnoldi. Next base: position 48,895 of record CAWUFW010006999.1, on the reverse strand, counting down.
CCAATGCTTCTCCTGCTGTTGCACAGACTGGAGTGAGAATAGAAATGTTACCACTCCGAAGTCCAACAATTTCCCTACTGTTGTGCTGTTTGGAGTGGGAATAGTAAATTTTACCCCACTGAAGTCAAACGCTTTCCTACTTTTGCACTGACTGGAGAACAAATAGGAAATCTAACTACTCCGAAGTCCAACACTTTCACTACTATTGTGGTGACTGAAGTAGGAATAGTAAATCTAACCCCTCTGAAGTCCAACACTTCACCTACTGTTGCATAAACTAGAGTTGGAATAGTATTTTTAATATTAAAATCTAATAGTTTTCATGATATTGCTAAAATAGATTATACAGCATTATTTTTTATATTTTATTTGTTTTAATTTTTTAAGTTATTTTAATGCTCATAGTATTTTTAGTAAATTCTTTTTTTGGAGTTTAAAATAGTCTATATTTTATTTATTGTGTACATTAATGCATTTTTTCCTATTTGTTTTTTAATATATTGTATGGTTTTATTATATAGATATACAGGGACATTATAGTTAGGTTCAGATTTCACTCATACAAAACCACAGACACTATAACTTACACCCCTAGAATGCACTGCCTATGACCTCACATATTACATCACTCATGACATGATCAGTGACAGCTGAGTGTCTGAGTGGTTGTCTGAGAGGGTGTGTGAGTGTATGAGTGGGTTTGTGACTGCCTCCATAAGTGTGTGAGTCAGTCTGTGAGTGATTGCATGGGTGTCTAAGTGGGTGTGTAAGTGGGTGCATGAATCTCTAAGTGAGTCTGAGTGGGTGAGTGAGTCTGTGAGTGGGTCTATGAGTGAGTGCATGAATCTCTGAGTGGGTCTGTGAGTGAGTACATGAGTCTCTGAGTAGGTATGTGAGTGGGTATGTGAACCTCCGAGTGGGTCTGTGAATGGGTGCGTGAGTCTCTGATTGGGTCTGTGAGTTGGTGCATGAGTGTCTAAGTAAGTCTGTGAGTGGGTGTGTGAGTGTCTCTGTGGGCCTGTGAATGGGTGCGTGGGTCTCTCATTGGGTCTGTGAGTGGGTGCATGAGTCTCCGAGTAGGTCTGTGAGTGAGTGCATGAGATTCTCAGTGGGTCTGTGAGTGAGCGCATGAGTCGCTGAGTGAGTCTGTGAGTGGGTGGATGAGTCTCTGAGTGGTTCCGTGAGCAGGTGCATGAATGTCTGAGTTGATCTGTGAGTGGGTGTGTGAATGTCTGAGTGGGTGTCTGAGTGGGTGCATGAGTGTTTGAGTGAGTGTCTGAGTGGGTGTGAGAGTGTCTGAGTGGGTGTGCAAGTCCCTCCATGAGTATGTGTCAGTCTGTGAGTGAGTGCATGAGTGTCTGAGTGGGTTTGTCTGTGGGTGTGTGGGTGTGTGAGTCTCTGAGTGGGTCTATGAGTGGGTGCATGAGTATCTGAGGGGCTGTCTAAGTGGCTGCTGAGTGTCTGGGTAAAGTCTAAGTAGGTGCCTGAGTGTCTGAGTGGGTTTGTGACTCCCTCCATAAGTGTGTGAGTCAGTCTATGAGCGAGTGCATTGGTGTTTAAGTGAGTCTGTAAATGGGTGCATAAATCTTTATGTGAGTCTGTGAGTGAGTGAGTGCATGAGTCTCTGAGTAGGTCTGTGAGTGAGTGCATGAGTCTCTGAGTGGGTCTGTGAGTGGGTACGTAAGTCTCTGAGTGGGTATGTGAATGGATGCATGTTTTTCGTGGAATTGCAGAATAATGAAAGTTTATAGGTCGAGACTCAGAATAAGTTTATGTCAATGTATTTGTTAACTATGATGAAAGAAACAACATACATGTTGTGATTTGTTCTTGTCATATGCTTTAATATGGACAACATAAAGTTCTCTTTTTTTGGAATGAACTGGAATTGAATGTCCATGAATCTAATAACCATGATGAAGATAATAATATTCATGTTGTGGTTTGGTTTCAACAATTTCTTTAATATACATTTATTTTTCCATTGTAAGACGCTCTTTGGAAATGATCAGAGATTGAAGACTTTTATTTCTTAATCGTCTGTTGATATTTTGGAAGGAATATTAGGTATGATTCACCAAAACATACCTCGACACTTTTATTCACCTTCTGTTTCTGGCCACATAAGGAGTTAAGACCATTAATTTCCTCCTCGCCATTTGGAATTTGGTTACTTAACATGGGTCTTGTTGTTAACCAAGGGGCTTTATTGGTGTTTTGATTAAGTTGATGTTGCTGGGAGCTATTTTGATTTTGGTTTGGAAATCGTGTTTTCCTGAGAAATGTTCTGTTTGAAACATTATTGATTTGTTTTTTGACTATTGAATTGCCCATGTGATGATGAACTAACAGTTTGACTATGTGATTATGAACTAATAAATCAAGAACATTTTGTCTACGTGTAATTAAATGAATGGACTTGGAAGAGTTGTTGTTGATGACATATACATTGGGGGAAGCCAACATCCACTAACCATACGCTACAAAATGCACAGAACCTCAGTCATTCATAGGGGTGATAAGCGACCAGCTTCTGCTCTTATGTAAAGTTCATCAGGATTCACTTGCATATACAGGTTTAGGAAGATCAACGGTAATGTAGTATTGCAGTGCAACATTTTGTCTCTCATGGCATAAGTGGACACAAGTACAACTGATGCCATTTTGCTCATGGGCTCATTCAATAATCAATTATTGTATGAGGGAACCCACTGCTATTTTGTTTCTGGCCCTGTCATAACGGAGGTCATTATCATTTATTGGTTAACCATCTTATAATGGTACCAACCTCTCGCATAATGATGTCCCCAACATAAAAGTGTGAATAATGTTGGGAATTAGTGATGTAATGTGGCTATCCTTTGTATAATTGTGCTCACCCCTAGCTCATTCCAGACAATGGCATATTGGTATAAATTCTTAACACATTTTGGGCGTACAAATTATGATCATTCCTATTTCTAATATAATTATCACCCTGTAATAATATGTGGGAGAATGACATAAGGGGAGCACCTATGGCATGCATCTTGGCAAATTCTGGCCCTGGATTAATGGTCTTATTTCTTAGTATAATGTGGACATCCATGGCATGAAAGGTGTATGCCCCTAGCACATTGCTGGTACTATCATAGTGGTATTAATTATTGGCTTAATGTGTGATCCATGGCACGATGGAACCCACTTTGGACAAAGCAGACCCTAGCATAGGGATGTAGGATAGTAGTGGTGTTTCTTGCAGTAATGTGATCATCTATAGCATGATAGTGCCCACCTATAGTACTATGCCGATCCTAATCTAACGGTGGTAATTATTGGCATTCTGGGTCCAGTGATATGTTCATGGGAATCCTAGTGTATTGTGGGCATCCTTGCCATAAAGGACCCTACCTCCTGCATAAAGCTGGTACTGGCACTGTGCACATCCTGAAATAATTGTGGTAATTGCAGGCATTTTATGGGTATCCTTTTCTAATACGGCAAATACCTCTTACATATTGCTGACTATTGCATCCATGTCATGATGGTTGCCATGTTAAGCCTAATGCAGATGAGATATTATGATGAAAATGCTTTGCATGATGTGGGCACCCATTTGCACAATCTACATGGAAGTACAGCCATGGATGCTGGGTGGTAAAAATATTTGAAGTGTTAAAGAACACAGGCCTAGTCCATCTTAATATGTTGATAGCAAACCATCCTCCACTCTTTCTAAATATTTCAGACAAGTCCCATTTATCCAGCCATCAATGGACTTCAATCATACATCTCACCTGTTCATTCATCAATTCACTCATCCTTCCACCCTCCATGCACTCAGCTTATTCACACACTCACCCACCCACATATGCACACACATAAGCTCGTCAATAGGTGAAGAAAAACGTCACTAGCAAAAAGATAGGCCTATAGGCTCTGTCAACGCATATTATAGATTCTGTGGATTCAACGAATTACAACTAGTTGTTTACCTTTGCTAAGTCCTTTCACACAGACAAATTCAGACTTTATATTTTGTTGTTCAGGTATCACCACAGCGTCTGCATTGGGATAATAATGATGTTATATGTCAGAGATTAATCGAGCCTGTTTTTTGCTGTAAGCATCGTCGAATTCGAGCCAGAAATGATGCCCAGCGAATGGAGCAAATATAATGGGTCAGGGTTGAATTTTCAAGTGAAATTGCAGCGAGAAAGTGAAAGTTTACACTTTTACCGACAAAATGGAACCTTTCGTCCCTGAGCCGCTGGCATCAGTCATCCTTAATAGGAACCTGTGAGACAGTTTCATGTTTGATGGCACTATCTTAACTAGGCCCCAGGAAAGAGTTAGCGATTCTTGAAGCTGTGTCTTTCCTCACAGGTGAGGTAATGGCTGCTGCTGTGCTGCCCTCTAATGGCTTTTAGTTCTCTCCTGATCACCCAAAGACAGAAGACTGCTATTGAGTCCCTGCAGGCCTGTTCTAAATGGACGCAATTAGCAGCTGAATGCAGGTGATGTACAAACAACATTGCTTAGCTGGCCAGCACACAGAATACCCAAGCTAACATTTGTTTATCTCCCTTTCACTATCTTTTTGTTTCCCTTTCACTATCTGTATCCGGACCAGGGTCGCTCTGAGGTATGAGGATTGCACTGAATCCAATTGAGGCTGCGATGACACATTCAGGTTATGTCTATTTTCTTTTCTTATTAAAATCCCTTTTCCCCGTTTTGTTGAGCTCACTGCAGTGATCAATGTATTTTTCTGCGTAGGATCCTCCCACTTCATGCACCCATTAGACATTCACTTCAAAGAGAGGTAGTCGCGCTCTGCTGCAAAACAGAAACTATCAGTAAGTGGTGACGGCAACAAACTGAGCATAGTCGACTCCCAGTATCAACCGGAGCGATAGCTGTCGCAGAAACCTATGTTTCCGTGAGATGGTGAAGTTTTCCCGCATCGGAATTTTTGATTTTATCTTCTTTTGATTGTCCACATATTTTGTCCAATGTATGTTGCTCTTTAATGAAGGCAGGTTGCGTGCCACTGTAATACCTTTTTTTGGTTTCATTGTCTGGTGGTCTGTTTTATATGCAAGCCCATTGGATTTTTTTCAGTGCGTGGCTGTGGCATTTTGCTCGTGAGACGAATTGGTCGCACTTTCGCGCAAAACTCCCGTCTGCTGCATAATTTGCAGGGTTCAACAAAAATAATTTGTGGGTCAAACGGATCAAAAGTTGCTAATGTTGCTGAAAATGGGGTGAATAGAAATACTAACACTTTGCAAAAAGTTAACTGCCACATCTCAACTGATTTTCCCAATTTATGGGCTGGGGAAACGGCTCTTTTCTGCATTAGGGGGAAAAAACTTGTTTAGGGCTTAATTCAGGGTTCAAAGGAGTGAGAGGAACTCTGTAAAGCGGCAGTCCTCTCATTCCACCAATCTATCCCCCCCCCCACCCATTTAGTTGTGGAGGTAATGCTCAATCAATCAATCAAGCATTTGTATAGCGCGCTACTCACCCGGAGGGTCTCAAGGCGCTTGGGGGGGGGAGGGTCTGCTACTGTTCGAACAGCCAGGTCTTGAGTTGCTTCCTGAAGGAGAGGTGGTCTTGGGTAAGGAGGAGGTGGATGGGTAGGGAGTTCCACGTCTTGGCAGCCAGGTAGGAGAAGGATCTTCCTCCCGTTGTGGCTCTTCGGATGCGGGGGACGGCGGCGAGGGCGTGGTTGGTCGATCGTAGCTGGGTAACTGTTAGTGGAGTCAGCCGGCTCTGCTGATTCGAACCCCTGACCTGTTGGTCCATCTGCCACAGGATCACCAGGTCATAGTGGGGGGAGCCGAACCCATTGAGCGCATGGTAACAAACTAGCTAAACTGAATTTGCAGCAGGGCAGCCTTGTATAATAGTGTGAAGTTTGAAAAGGGTCGCCCTCCCCCTGGTTTGTGTTACTGTTGTAGTTTGAGCTGGGCTCTAGGCTAGGAACATTTCCAAATAAACTGCGGAAAGACCTGATGCAACGCCTTGATCAGGTTGTGTCAAGCCCTAGAGAAAAGGTCTTAAAGTACTATAAATCCCTAGGAGATTGTTCATTTTAACAGCTTCTATTCTACTAAACCATGTGATGAAGATTGGGGACCTTTTCTTCAAGTCTGTACTGATCCTTGCTATTAGTGAGGGTTAATCGGCTCTGAACAGGTAAATTACGCTTGATTTAATGTTAACTCCCAGGTACCTAATGTGCCTCCAGCGAAACTCCACCTGGTAAGTCAAACGCTTCTCCTCTTTCTTGTCCAGCATCAAATTCAGAATCTCAGATTTCCCCATGTTATTGTGTACCCTGGTTCATTTTCATAGGTGTGCAGCAAATGAGTTAAGACCGACAGTGAAGACAATGCAAAAATCAGCATGAGGAGAACATCATCCGTAAATAGCATAACTTTATTCTCTTCTGCTCCAAACACTCCCCCTTTTTATACCACTTGATAAGCACTTGTTTGTCAATAGTTCCATTTTAAAGGCGAATAAGAATGGAGATAGAAGGCAGCCTGGTCTCACACCACTTTAAAAGATGATGACATCAGATTTGTTCCCATTATGAGTTATAGAGTCTTTGGGAGCCTAACAGTTAGCCACCAACATTGAGCTGTACCTCTTCAAAAAACAACTTGAGAAATAATCATTATACATGATCAATGCCTTCTTCATATCAAAAACAAGCACGACCTCTGGGACCTTTTACCTGTTGACCTTTTCATCTAAGTGTACTTCTTCTATCATATGCTTGATTGCCTTGTACAAATCACAATTTATCCGGGACTACAACATTTGTGAGCCAACTCTCCATTCTATTAGTCAGTATTTTGGAGGAGAAGTTTGCTTTGATTTTAAAAAAGGCCATTAGCTTTTGTGAAGTGCAAAATATAGGGTCTTTGCCTGCTTCATGATTGCTGAGATCACTACTTTGCTCATGGAGGAAGTTAATTGCCCAAGTCAACTATGTGGTTAAAGAGTTTTGGCAACTTGGATATTAACCAAACAGGTTAATATCCATAGTAACTGCCCTTGCAACTACCTAGGCCAACAGTTTGACACCTTTGCTCTAAAGTATAGACTGTTTAATCTCATCTTTAGAGATAAGGCTTTCCAGCAATTTATTCTGGATGTTTGACAACCTTTGTATACCTCATCTTGTTATAAACTCTTGTGTTTCTCCTTGTCATGGATATCTAACTTGTAAATGGCCTTTTAAAACTGACAAAACTCTTCAAACTTTATCTTTTTCTTTATGAGAATAGTTTCCTGCTCAGTGAGGATTTCTGTTACATAGGAATTCTAAAGTTTCTCACAGAGTTGGAGTGCTAACCCATTTCTACCTTAGTGCTGAATTTGCAGGAACATCTTTTGAGTAGGAGAAGGGTGATCTCTGTTCTATTTGTAAATATTGCCTTAAGTAGAACTCTGCATCCAATTATTTGTCTGAGGAGTGTGGCAGAGGTTGCTTCAGCATTTTTGGTTTCAGCTTCTGCCAGATCTTTTTTGTCTATGAATTGTTTCAAGAATCCTAAACCTGTGGAGCACTGCCCCTCAGGACCACCTTGAAGACGTCCCAAGCCCAGTGGTCTAGAGAAACTTGAGAGGGCCTCCCTACAAAGTACATGGAGGCCCCCCACCCAGTCAGGAGCTCTCAGGCCAGGGGCCTGTCGCCTGTGCACAGGGCCCCTGGAGCTCGGGCATTCTCCACACCGTGGGGGCTGTGGGGGCTAATGTTATGCCACAGCCCAAACCAAGGCAGAAGAGACCTCCTTCTTGTCGATCATCTCAAAGAACAGCCACAGTCCTTAACCATGAAAGGGCAAAACTTCCAACAAGAAAAATGTGGCTGAAAAGGAGAGTTGAGATTCAGTAAGAACATCCATGCTTCAGTGCTGGGCTGTGAACAGGCCACTTGGCAGCCATTTGCCTGTGTTTTTTAAGTGGTGTCATACACTTCTCCTTCATAGGTCTGGATTCATTCAGCTGGTGATGGGTAGCTATGGTCTTATACAGCTGCCACTCAGGGAAGGGACATTCCTATGAAAAAGCAGAGAAGTTCAGTCAATTCCAATCAGACTAGTTTCCTGTACATTTTATAATGGGCACTAGGTTGAAAGGAACTAGATTTGAAAAAGTGTAATTACACCTGGCAACAGTTATGAAACTTCATATTTCATCAATGAATAAGAAATCAAATTAGCCCTGAATTAGCCTGACTTTGAAGGCAAAATTGTGAAGTATGTGCTTTGACCATTTAGCCCCTGAAGAGCTTTTTGCTTTTGGGCCACTACGTTTTTGAATCACTGTAATTTCTGGTATTGAATGCTAACTGCCAATGCCTATGTGGACTAAGAAGGTGGTACTGCTCTCTAACTCATCTTGGTATCTGCACACAGGTAACATGTGCAGGTCTTACATTTAATTGAGCTGTCAAAAAGAAATGTTCCCAATTCTTTTTCACATAGAGTTTGTCTGTAGTACTTCACTGAATGTCTGTAGTACTTTACTGTATTTATACTGTAGGCAAAACCTGCACCAAATTAACAACTTTACAACATGACTGGCTAAACCTAGAGAGAATTTTAACATGTACTCCCCTAGGTAAACAAACGTTCTGAGGAGAAATATACAATTATTTCATCCCTATTTGCACTCCTTCTTTCATTTTGCTTTTAGTTATATTTCTCTGAGTCAGCCCTTAATTAGATTTGGGCTTTGAACTATCCTGCTGAGCCAAATTAAATTACTCTTTTGGCTTGAAATGAGATAAAAGCTTCACCCACACAATAGGCCCAATGGAGGGGATTAGGCTAGTTCCTGGGTGGGGAAGAGGGAGCCTCCATAGCTTACTTATATGTATACTGCCTAACAAGCGTGGGCATTCCCACCCCCAGAGAAACACATGATGACAGATTTCCATTTTGAAAAGTCCCAAGATGCTATAGAAGAGGGATGGAACAGCAGTGAAGTGATGATGTATCCTCTTTGGATTGGGCAGAGATGCCCACTTTCCACCTCCACTTAAAAACAGTGCACAAGGGGGAATGTTTGAGACTATTCCTGTACCTGGAAACTACACCTGAAGAATAAGGCCCAGTTCAAAGAGCGAAAACTCCTACTGAAGAACAAGACTCAAGGACTTCTGAATCCTGATGTGATAGAGGGACTCAAGGAACTCTGAGTCCTGTTGGAAGAGAAGACTCAAGGATTTCTGTCTGCAGCTGGTATCCAAGGACTAGGGTTTGCTTCCAGGCCAGTGGTGCTGGCCTCCCCACTTCCTCTAGGGGACAGTAGAGGGTGGACTTGCTGAGAGCCCTGGAGGAGAGGGTGGAGTCTGTGAACTTGTCCTGTGTGACAACAACTTCCAAAGAGGGACCCCCCCCTGATGCCTGTTGGGCATACAGGTATCCTGCAAGTGGCCAGAGGCTGTCTGGCCTTGGGAGTGCAGGCAGAGAAGGAAACCTGCTTTGAGGGAAGTGCAATGCTGGAGATGCAGGGGAAACCTTATTAACAGACTGCGAGGCTCTACAAGAGCAGGGGGCAGGCATTGAGCTCTTCCACATTGGAGGTAGAGCAGCAGAAAATCAACTCTTAAAAATCAACAAAAATGTAGAGGAGGAAAAATATTGAACCCTCCTAGTGGCTAGTGTGTACCACCAGGAGCAAAATGAAGCAATCTCCTTCAAAATCAGGTCTTGAGAAAACAGCCTTTGTTACTTGCCCCCATGGGGGAAGACGCCCAGCAGGTCACCGGACTGCCAGGCTTCCAAATCACCTGCCATTTCACTGATGGAAGGTAGCCCTCGGGGAAGGCCAACGCCCCAAAGATATTGCAGGTCGAGGGGTGAACAAGGTCCTCCCTCCAATTTGCAATTGTGTTTCTCGGAGAGGGCCAGGGTCCGATGGACAATATTGTGAGAGTCACATATGGCACTCTCCCCCTCTATATTGATACGCCCATGAGGCATACCAGTGCCCCGGGGTACCTTATCGAAAACCTCCTGAGGACGGCCAGAGCCCTAGTAGCAGTGGCGGCTGGTGACATTTGAAAGTGGTGGGGCTTAAAATTATTGCCGTACTGCACTATGGCGAGCGAGCGTAGCGAGCCCGAACAACTTAAGCAGTCAGGCCACTCAGAGTGGTGCAAGCTACTCCTCCCCGACCCGCCGACCAGCCCGCCCACCCCCAACCAGGCATACGCTCATGCACGCCCCCAACCAGGCATACCTCTGCCGTCTGCTTTCTCGCAGCGCGAGAAACAGAAAATGAAATAGTATTTAAAATACCATTTTATTTTCTGCTTCTCGCACTGCGAGAAAGCAGTGGGTGGCGCTCCAACGCCCTAATGGAGCGGCCGTCACTGCCTAGTAGCAATATGAATTGCCTCTCCTGCTCTCCTTGCTTATGTCCATGGGGAGCAGGGACTTCTGGCAATGAGAACCCTGCCCGCGATGACCATGGGCAAAAGAGAGGAAGAGGTGGCCAGCTCTCATGTTTGCTTGCCAGATCTGTGCCAGACATGGAAGCACTTGTGTCAATGAGGGCTCTGGAGCTCCATCGCAGCCCCCACCACTCATCGACATGATTACTCGCATGAGGCTGGGCTCCGGGATTAAAACGTAAACTTTGTACTATGCAGACTCTTCATTTAAAGGTAAAAGGGAAAAAGAAATGGCCATTGACCGCATCAAAACCCACACCATGTGCCACTATGTGGGCTTGCCCCATAAGGCCCTCGGAAACATGTGCATAGGCAAGGAGGGGCGCCGCCATAAAAGTGAGTATTGGCTCTGGGTCGCTGCTAAAAGTGAATCAGACCCTCATAGGAGCCCATTTGTCCAATATGAATGGCATCCTCTGTGTCTTGGTTGGGAAATTCAAGACCCTGATAAAGTGTTTCTGAAGCTGGTGCTGAAAGTCTTATGGTTTTGGGTTACAGGGACATTAGTTTCTCGGTCCTGTGGCTTCACCATCAGGGAGCCCAAACTGAAAAGGTGGTGATACTTTCAGGCCAAAAGATTTATTCTGAAGTATAAGAGTACTCAAATACAGAAAACATTGGCAACATTAGACCCGTGTGATACTACGCAGAGGTGCGAATAGTGGCTCACACCATGTGTTATTATTTCCAAGGTTCTATCTGTCAGCAAGGACTTGTACCATGGTAATGCAACTATCCTAATTCATACATCTGTTTGATGATTTTTCAAGATGATATTAACAACTTTATCAAGTATTTCACATAGTTTGAGTAGGTCTAGTGCACTAATAAGATTATCCAGAACTGAGACAACTATTGTATCTGTACTTCGACCAAATCAAAATCTAGTTCGTAGGCAGTTAGTAAGTTGTTGGATTTAATATAAACTGGAGCTGGACTACAGATCAACTTTGGAGTAGTTTGAAAGGGCATGAAAGTTTTGAAAATCAGCCAAAAACGTCAGCTCAGCAGGGTCCAATTAAAGCTTTTTTAAATATTGACACAAACAACTGAAAGCTTTATCTAAAGGTATAGGTATAGTCCCCATCTTGGATGATTCAATTAACAAAAGCTAACGATACAGGCGAAGAGAGAAAGCTACTTAACGTAAAGGTTAGGCAGCCTAAAGCGATACACACATAAGATGAGCCTTTACTCTCCCTGATTAAGGTCAGATAGGACTGAATTGTCATCAGGTTGAAGGAGCTCAGTTCACAGTTTGTCTCTTCACCACTACTTACTGGTGCTGTCCCTGCTGCCCCGTAATTCTTGTAGGGGGGAACTAACATACTAATTATAGATTTTGAAGACTATAAATCCTATAGTCATCAGAGGCATATTGCTACTGTGTCCCAGGACCGAATTCTAAATAACTCTTGCAGTGGGTTCAAAGCTTCCAATAACCATTTTAAATAGTAGGCCTTTTTCTCATGTATTTTCCTTATTAAATGGAGTGTTGTTAATAAAGGACCGCCAGGCTAAGATTGTAGCTTGCTCACCATTTGAAATCTCATTAGTGCTTTGCTAGTTCAGAAATTAAACAAATCTCATAGATCCAAGCTGCTTTCCCTCTGCTAGAATGAGCATGAACACTGCAATGAGATCTGGTTTCATCAATTGCCTTAGGCACACCTCAGAGGGCAGTTCTAGGTGATCATTCTTCATCTTGGATTGCATGGAGCTGGACTACATGCATAATATTCCCTGGCTGGTTTACATTGAAGTGAACTTCAGAGCCCTTGGGAGAGCAGAGTTATTTTCTAACCTGTAGGGTATCATTAAACAAGATGCTGCATAGTTAAGACAGACCTCTGTTCTCAGAGTGGCAGCTGAGAGGGAAGCCGTAGCCTTGGCCAAGCCATTATTTAGACATTTTATTATGGTAAAACAGTACCCGGGATAGAGCCATACTTCCTTTTTGACACATCTACCAATCAGCGTTGTTTACAGACCTACTTCAGGTTGGGACTGTTTCACCAGCTGTTTTATCCTGAGGGAATTAATTTGCTATAAGTACTCTGAACCACCCACAAGTATTTGTGATTAGTCTTCAAAATGCGATACTTTGCACATTGTACTCATATGTCCACTAATTAAACTTCCCCGGCGCAAGTTTTTAAAACCTCTCTTTTTAACTTTGGACTATTATCAGGCCAGGCCGGCCCTTCTATACCTACAACTTTGAGCAACATAGAAAATTTGTTTTAATGTGTCAAAGTTTCTTAGGGGGTTTTATAGTGCTGCATGCTAGGGTAGAAGGCATTCTGGGTGTAGGCCTTTATGGCCTTTTATGCCAGCTTTATCATGTTATTTTTTATTTATTGTGTATTTTTTTAATAACTTTTGCTGTTGATCTTCTCTTTTATGCTGACTTGTATGATTTCAATATTTAAAATCGAATAAGGTATTTTATTTATAATGGATTTTATTATTTTTTGTATTCAATATACCGCCCTTGTCCCTTCAAAATAGCTCCAACTCAATTCAGTACTCTCTCTCTCTCCTTTGTGAAGAACAAATCCAAAGCATTGTACTTTTCAAATTGCAAAGAAATTCAGACAGGCTTTCAGAAAGGAATTGAGTTGCACAACAATAGAGCAACTCAGGCATTCTTTTCTGTATTTCTTGTCCACACACTTTCCAGGTAGGGCAAGGCTGCCCCCATAGCTGCTGCTTTCTGCCAAGAGCATCAGAAGAATGGATAGATGGGGGAGGGAGAGAGAGGGGTGCATACTGGCAAAAGAAAGGATGACAAGGACAAGGAGGGTCCTAAAGGAGTGCTGGGGTGGTGTAGATCAGAGGATACTGTGCCCTCACCATAGAGAATACCATATGATGGTCACTTCTAAAGTATCTGTTTACACCACTCCTAATTTCATTATATAATGTGGTGCCACACCAATTATTTAACACATCTGCTAAAATACTTTGTTCCTGCAAAAAATATAATTTGCCTCAGTGTCAGGCTGAGTGTGTACATGGTAACACACTGAGGGAAATTAAAGTTTTTTGATATTCACTGTTTCCAAGGGTAGATTTACACTTAAGTGTAGACTTATATCTCTCCCTCTTCTCAAGTCAGGGGGTAGAGTCATCTAAGACTGAATTTACAAGTGTAAAGTAATAGCTAGTACCTTTTTACACATAGACTGACATCTCCACCACCAGTGTGGAGCTTTCCTTATGGTGAAGTATAGGGAAAGATAATACATTTTATAAAGTCTATAATTTGAGCCCCTGCCATACACAATTTTGTCAGCAATTATGTCATTTTAGATGTTATAGCCATGTTATCAATGATGTTATAGAACATGTTATGAGTAATGTAATATGTGAGGTAATTAGCTGTGAATGGTGAGGACACTAGTTATAGTTACATTAGGGCGTGAGTTATAATTACTTGAGATGTCTAAAACTGGTGAATTTCAGTGGTTTTTTGAGGTACAAACGTTACGTTGTCACTGAAATTTTCACTTAACTATAATGTTACTTTAACCTTTGCTCCTTTTTAATGGATTTTTAGTTTTTTTTTAACATAAACTAATATTTTATTACCATATGTAACGGCAACCCCGCCTCCCATGGCCATGTGCAGCTTGGGGTGGGCCGTAGGCAGCCAGCTCCACCCCTGCACATGACTGTGTGCACAGCCATGTGCAAAGTAGGGTTGGCCGCCGGGTCTGACCTGTAAGTAGCTAACCATATGGCACGCACTGCCTTCTGGCATGCGCAACGTGCGGTTGGTCAGATCGGTGTTCCACTCAGGCAGACTTACTGACTTTATCAAAGAGTCACAATACCAAAATATAAAAAGTGAACCTATTGCTTTTATTAAGGAGTGAGCCTATCAATAAATATAAAGCAGCTATATCATCTTTCTCCCAAAATCAGAAATATTTTTAATCAAATGTATATTTCAGTAATTCACACAATACAATATTTATTAATGTTGATTATTATAAAACTGATTAATACAATTTTAATTTAAAAAAGTCTGTTACTCTTCTTTTTACATAGTTTTTATTATTACATTTTGTGGGTGAAAAATGTTAAAATGAATAGTCAGAGACCTATTGTTATTTTTCCCCAATAATAAAACCAACATTAATTCAAGGCCTTCTTTTAACATTGTTTACCCCAGAAAATACAATCACGAAAACAACCACATGAGGACCTTGTACTCCAATTGAAGAGCATATAGCTCCAGATAGGAGTGCTTTAAAAATATTGCAAGCTGTCCTGGGCTCATGGATTTAATGACCCTGGAAAGTTACTGTTTTTTTAATGTTGCTGTGGGGCGGCTGGACCCCATGCAACCCCCAACAACATTAAATAAAGGTTTGCTGCTACCCCTCCCTATTCTAGGGGCACTACCAAGCAAAAAAAATAAAATAACAAAGACGCCTTTGCAGGGCATTATGGGGTGTGAATAATAAATGAGTGGCTTCTGCCACTCATTTATTATTACTTTTGGTGTGCCAGTGCCCACCCAGGAGAACCTTTTTCTATATTTATGGTTAAAGGGAGCAGGCGGCCTCCCTCTCCAAGCTTTTTTGGCCCAGGGCACGATATCCCCAGGTCTTCCTTTTTATTGAGGGAAGGTGGGGCATGGGCCCCTCTGCCTGAGCATTTATGGCTGCAGGACCCCATCACCAGGGGCCTTTCTTTATTTTAAAGGGAGAGGGACATGCAACCACCCTCAACAAGCCTTTATAGTGCCTGGGAAGCCATCCTCCAGGGCTCCAAGATCCCTCGCGGCATTGCGAGCTCTCCACATACACCCATCCTGGGTGCAGCAGGAGCCAACATTGCTCCCACCTTGTGGGATCAGAATTTTTTGCTTGCTCCCGTCGGGTGGGAACAATCTAAGTTTCCCTGCTCACACAGGCAGGGAATCAAAAGTTTGCTCCCACCCGGTGAGAGAATTTTGAATGCTCCCACCAGGTGAGAGCAGAAAAGTGTACTTGCCCGCAAGAGCGTGGGCAGGAAATCTACTATGTCCTAGGGTGGATTCCCTGGGACACTGACATTGACCAAGACCTGGGGGATGGGGTCCCTGGGCCCTTAACAGGCTTGGGGAAGGGGGGCCATGTGCCCCTCCCATTTTATTGACCAATTGGGTCAGGGAATGGGGTCCATGGGGCGCATTAGTGACTCGTGTAGGGGGTGCCATGGGCCCTTCTCCCCTTTAACTATGTACAACTGGAAAATAGGGTTCCTGAGGCCTTTACAGGCTTGGGGAGGGGGCCATGTGTCCACTCCCCTTAAGTTTTCAATAAGCCACACAGGATCTGGTCCCCGGGGCCTCAGTGAGACTCAGAGGGGGAATCACGGCATTAAAAAATAAAATAAATTGTCCCAGGTGGCCCTCAAGGGCTAGGGGACTGGGTATTCCTACCCTGCCCCCTATATATTTTTGTTTAAACAAACTCAGGACAGTGTCCCAGAGTCATATAATGGCAGACAGCAACATTGTTGCAGGCAGCCAATCAGAGCGCTTGCTTGCACAGGGGCCTGAATGCTCTATTGTTGAAATTGGGTTGTGAGAGCCCCTCAAACCCAACCATCTAGATATGCAAATATTTCTGATTATTCTAAAACTACTGAACAGATTTAAACCAAATCATGAAAAGCACACTTCCTGGATAAAGATCTACCTTCGTACCAAATTTGGTATATTTCCTTTCAAAAATGTTTGCAGTAGTGCTGCTCAAAAAAGTCTATGGAAAATGCATGGAGATTTAGGGGCCGATTCCGATTCGGGCCGGAAAACATACCGACCGACTCGGTACGGGAATATAGTCCGACCGACACGTACCTGCGCTGCCCGACCTGCGTAGTACGATGAAATGCATGTGAATCACGACCGACTTGTACGGAACACAAGCCGAACGACCGAACCGCACGGAAACAAGCTATCCGGCCGGGAAACTACGCGAATCGAACCGACCGACACGCACCCGGAATGAACCCGAACGAAACGTACCCGCGAACTCCGACCCGCGCAGTACGATGCAATGCGTGTAAAACCAGACCGAGTCGCACGGAGCCCAAGCCGTACGACCGACACGCATACAAAACCCAGCCGAAACAACCCAATACTCCGCGACCGACGCGTACGCCGCACATGAAACCTAGCAGAAACACAGTGTGAACGACTCGGAGAAGCTCGCACGAGACAACTGCAGCGTCCTACTCGGTCAGAAGAACGTGTCCTACATGCCCAAAAAATACAAAGGAAAAAATACAAAAAAAAGGCCCAAACAAGCAATGACAAAGCCAATAAATACTGGGGGGAAAAAACATGGAACAAAGACACACCCCCAACTCCACCCATATAAAGGACACAAATCCCTACCATGATCCTTTGCAAATTCAACTGACCTGCCAGCACAGAACACCATCAGACAGCAACCACAGACACACTCACAGCTCATTCATCACACAAGCCACACACCATTAGCACCTCACAAATAGCATCCTCACATACACCCAGCAAAACCTACACTCACCCACCCTCACTTGCACACTCACACACACATCAATCCCCACCACCACCCATCACCATGCCCCCAAAGAAGAATCCAAAGTTCCTAGACAGTGAATTGGAAGTCCTGGTAGATGAGATTCTCAGGGTAGAGCCACAGTTGTTTGGTACATTGGTCCAACAGACCCCCATGTCGCAGAAAACCAAGATGTGGGAGAGGATCGTCGACAGGGTGAACGCACAATCACCATGTTTGCGCACAAAGGAAGACATCCAGAACAGGTGGTATGATGTGCGCAGGAGGGTCAAGGACCTACTAAAGAAGGATTACGTCTTGAGTCAGCGCACCGGCAGTGGCCCTCCTGCCAAACCACTATACCTCAGGCCCTGGGAGGAGAAGGTGCGGGCCATCCTACCACCAGTGAGCGTATATGGACTATCAAACATCCCAGAGCCTGGTGAGTACACAACAAATATACACAATATTGTGTGACAATACACACACATCACTGTCAAGGGGATAGTCAAACCATGCACCCTTAGCAAATCCACAGCAACCAAAAGATAATCATCCCAAGATGTGTATGTTAGTCAGATAAACACAATACATGCCATCTCATAGTGATATGTAACTGTGTCATGACATGTACAAACCTAACAACAAATAGAGCTAGGCAGTGGCACAAATCTAACCAACAAACACAGTCAGATATTATGCCACCACTCGAACACCACCTCACAGGGAAGCTCACTGAAAAGAAGGAATTCTGTGTATGCTGGTGAAGTCAGTGTAGCCAATAGCATGATGGGAGTTGTAGTCACAGATATTGGTCACCCTCACAATTGGCCCATCAACATCACTCTGAACCATGCTCACATCACAGGGAGTGGAAAAGAACTGACAAGATGGCTGACACTGGGTACTGCTGTGGGGAGCACAAGGCCTTGTTGGGAACTGTGCACCAACAAACAACACGACCACACTGTCAGCCATCTTGCCATTGCTGTCACACTCACACACAGTGAAGTCCACTCAAAAGGAAGGAAGTAGGGACATGCTGGGAAGGGGGGTGTAGGCAATAGCATGATGGGAGTGGTAGTCACAGCTCAACATCCCCCACCCACATGGCCCAGCAAGCTCACACTGAAGCATGCACACCTCACAGGGAGTGAAAAGCCACTTCAAAGATGTCTGACAATGGTGCTCTGTTGTGGGGAGCACAAGGCCCTGCTGGGAACTGGGCACCAACCAACAGCAGGACACCACTAACTGACATCCTAGGAGTTAACCTGCACCCACTGCAAGGGTGGCATGCTTCATGGTGGGATAACTGGGCTGGGGGGAGAAGGAGGGCCGGATGTCCACCAAATACCACCAATGCTGGCCATGCACACACCTCAACATTCACATTGAAATGCTTCAGGTTGGCAGGACAATGTGCTACACCAATATCAACCTCTGACTGTGACAACTTAGGACAATGCAATGTACAGGCCCGCATCCAGATGTACAGTCACAACTGTCAGGTGTTTGAACCATTGATGCCTGTAGAAACATAACATACATTGTGTGTCTCTTCCAAAAACAGGTGATGATGGGGACACAGCAGCAGACGATGAGGAGTCCCTGTCCCAGGCTCCGGGGGACCCTGAGCTCACTGGTGTGGAACAGCCTCTGCCCTCCTCGGATGGCGAAGACCTAGCTGGCACCTCCGGTGTGAGTCATCATGCAGCACCAGCAGGACCAACATCTTCACCCCCTGCACCCACTCCTCCAACAACTGCCAACACACAGACCACCCCCGCCGACACCGACAGACCAAGGACCACCAATGACAACAGCACAGGGACCCCGGCCCACCGTGGAGCAACGGACAACAACCCCAGTACCAACCCCCAAGGGGGCCTAGGTTCACCTGTGCGTGCCACCGCAGGTCCCGCACATGTGGCCAGGGGTGGTGGGAGGGGTGATAGGCATAGGTCACTGTTTGCAGAGGGGTCTGGACTGCATGATGACCCACAACTGGTACGCATTGCTGATGCGTACCAGAATAGCACCGGAGAGGTCAGCCAGGTAGTGGGGATCCTCAAGGACATTCAACAGCAGCAGGCTGCCCATCATGCCCGCTTGGACTCACACATGTCCCGTGTGGAGACACACATGTCCCGTGTGGAGACACACATGTCTGGCATGGAGTCCAAGTGGGACACATTGCAAGAACTGACAGCGGTGCATAGGGACATATTGACATGCCTCCGCCAGATTAGCACCAACATGGCCACACCTCCCTGTGTGCCCACAACATCTGGTGCTACAACAACTGCAACTGCCACAGGGAGGGAGGATGACTCTGGCGGAGAGTCCTCTGCACCGCAGCAGCCTGCACGTGAGGGTCCACCCCGAAAGAAGAGGGGTCATCCGAGGAAGGAAAACTGAGAGGCCGATGGCCATGTACATCCCCCAGGAACCCAACACCTGTTCTGGAAATTCTCCTTTGTGTGCAAACTGTTCACCCTGTCGAATGCAACCCAACTCTCCCACATGACATGGGGAGTTTAAGTTGGACCAATGCATCAGATGACTGTGGACTTTACTCAGGATATTTCTGCTACCAACACTTCCAACTCATCTGGGAACTTTGGATTCCAATCCCAATGTACAGCACCCACCATCCTGTGCACTATCCTCACACATGTTTGTAAATAAACTCACTAATACACCGTACTTGCCTCTGTTGTGATTCCAACATGGTTTTTGTCATGGAGATGATGATCTGCTAAATGACACTGTGCATGCTAACTGCTACAGCAAATTCAACACCGTCATGTGAGTCATGGCAACGTGACACATATGAGGGAGACACACCACTAGGGCTACACAACACATAGACACCAGGGCCATCTGACTCATCGCCTACACTGATGTTGCCAGGAAATACAGTGGAATGCACAGACACCACACCTATTCAGAGTCTGTGTTAACTAGCCCACAGGTGCAGTAAGCAAATGTCAGTCAGATGTGTGACCACAGACAACGCACATCCCAAAGTGAAGCACAGGTTTATTACACATTTGCAACATGTTGTTTCCACTACAAATGCAAGGTAATCCCACGTGGCAGTGGCCACACAGTCAACAAGTGTAGAAGAAATAAAGTCCAGGGGTGTGTGGCACATCACCTGTAGGGAAATGACTGCTTCCACCCTGAAAGCTGAATCATGGTGTCGGGGGATCCGACTAGACCAAACCACTCTGAAAGTACCCTGTGAAGGACAGACATGACACACAGTCAAAAGCACTGAGGAACAGGACAGAACTGCAATACTCATGCCCAATACATGTCACAAGATACCCACACAAAACCAAGTTAGCATGTCAACACTGTTGGGGAGTACAGACCACCTGTAAGGACACATCGCTGCACGCATCCAGTCAAGTAGCACATGGCCACACTCAAACAGCACCAGAGCACCACCAACACATATCATGCAAACTCACATCATTGACATGACATCTCTGGATACTCACATTCAGCTGAAGAAGTTGGTGATGAGCTGTGTGCGGACATCACCCTCATCATCATCATCATCACTGGCATCGTGGCCCAGGCCAGGATCCTCCACAGGTGGCAGATGTTGGTCATCGTCATCCAGGATGAGAGGCAACTCCTTCCGCACTGCCAGGTTGTGTAGCATGCAGCAGACGATGACAATCTTGCACACCTTTGCTGGGGCATATGGGAGGGCCCCTCCAGTCTTGTCTAGGCAGCGAAAGCGACTCTTCAGGAGACCAAATGTCCACTCGATCACTCTCCTGGTCCGACCATTTGCCTCATTGTAGCGCATCTGGGCTGGTGTCACAGGGTTCCTGAGGGGTGTCAGCAACCACGCCATGTTGGGGTATCCGGAGTCACCTACATACATACAATTGCACATTAGCTGAGTTGGAAAAGAGGGCGGAATACTACATTGCAGAACACACACAATGGTACAAAGTCAGTACACACCTACAAGCCAGGCACGCTGGTTCTGCATCTGTGACATCATCCTCGGGATGCGACTACTCCTCATCACGTAGGCATCGTGTGCAGAACCGGGGAAACGGGCACACACGTGTGAGATGCTCATATCTGCAAGACATACCACCAGAGCATTGATCGAATGGTAATGTTTCCTGTTCCTGTATGCCTGCTCATGTGCCTGTGGTGGTACCAAAGCCACATGTGTCCCATCAATGGAGCCAATGACATGTGGCATCCTCCCCAGGGCATAGAAGTCACTCTTGACGTCAGTGAGTTGTTGACGTTTAGGGAAATAGCTGTACTGGTTCAGGTATCTCAACATTGCCTCCAAAACATCGCGTAGCACACGGCTGAACATGGTCTGTGACATCCCACCAGCAGACGCCACAGTGTGTTGAAAGGTACCGGTGGCAAAGAAGTGTAGGGCTGCCATCACCTTCACCTTGGGGGTCAGCGCTGTAGGGTATGGCCGGCCAGGTTCCAAATGTGGGGCCAACCGCACCGCCAATTCCTCAATCAGCGGCCTGTTGAAGCGGTACCGTCAGATGCAGTCACGTTCAACCATCGTTGCAAGGTCAGGGAATGGCCTATGGACAGCAGGTGCCCTGCAGTGCATAGGTGAAGAAAGAAAGATTGTCAGTCACCCCACAAATGTGACATAGACCATACTCAATATCACATGATACATCATTACGAGACACAAGTACCTGATGTGTGTGCCGTTCTGTAAGGACATGTATGGCACCTACATGGCCAACATCTAACATCACAGTTCAACATGTGTTGACAACAAGTTCAAGGTTGTGCTATGGGATATCACTAGGCTGTGTCACAGTACCCATGTACTGCTGTCACGTTCCAAACACACACCACAGTGACAAGTGAGGACAGATGTGCCCCAGGCATCACAGCTCATTGACAGGTTGATTCCCAGGGACCCTGTATTGCCACATGGACACTGGCATGACATGGCGTATCATGTACACGTCAGAAAAACAACCATGACTCCCACAGGTAGTGGCCCCTGTTGCCTCTGCAGGACAGACATGGACGTCTGTGACACACACACGCACAACATCAAAGTCCATGCACAAACAACGTGGATGTGGAGACTGTCTCCCATTGTGCACATGGAATCAGAGACATCGGAAACACAACATGCACACAGGCTGTGGAGGGCCATCACTATTGTGGCAATGGGTCACCCTGTGACGTACATACCTTCCCACATGGGACTCAGGGGGTGTGTGACATGACATACACATACACAACCTGGAAATGTGACCATGCCACATGCTCTGAAATGAACAGTTGCTCACCACAGTGGTCATGTGCACAACACACAAAGGATTCTGTCCCCATGAACACGTGCACAGCCTGGGAGTGGCTGCCCCCAAGTGCCACCCAAAAAACCACATGTTTCCCCCATACACAGAAAAGGTAATGCAGCCTTACATGCCTTAGGATACAGTGTGGACAGGCTGTGGTGTTGTAGGTGTGCCCCTGAGTCCCTGGCAAGTAAATGTGGCTGGCATATGTTCACCAGTGACAACCATGGTGACATATGCGAGTGACTTGTACAGGGATGCGTCGTACAGCAATGGACCGATCCCTGTGCACGCATTGGCCATTGCATATGATGTGGACGGATGCGGGTTGTCATCCGAAATACGCATTGTACAGCAATGGACCGATCCGTGCGCACGCATTGGACATTGCATATGATGTGAACGGGTACGCGTTGTACAGCAATGGACCGATCGGTGCGCACGCATTGGACATTGCATATGATGTGAACGGGTACGCGTTGTACAGCAATGGACCGATCGGTGCGCACGCATTGGACATTGCATAAGATGTGAACGGGTACGCGTTGTACAGCAATGGACCGATCGGTGCGCACGCATTGGATATTGCATATGATGTGAACGGGTACGTGTTGTACAGCAATGGACCGATCGGTGCGCACGCATTGGACATTGCATATGATGTGAACGGGTACGCGTTGTACAGCAATGGACCGATCGGTGCGCATGCCTTGGCCATTGCATTTGATGTGAACGGATGCGTGTTGTTTTTCGTAATACGCGTTGTACAGCAATGGACCGATCGGTGCGCACGCATTGGACATTGCATATGATGTGAACGGGTACGCATTGTTCAGCAATGGACCGATCGGTGTGCACGCATTGGACATTGCATCTGATGTGAGCGGATGCGTGTTGTTTTCGAAATACGCGTTGTACAGCAATGGACCGATCGGTGCACACGCATTGGACATTGCATATGATGTGAACGGGTACGCGTTGTACAGCAATGGACCGATCGGTGCGCACGCATTGGACATTGCATATGATGTGAACGGGTACGCGTTGTACAGCAATGGACCGATCGGTGCGCACGCATTGGACATTGCATCTGATGTGAACGGATGCGTCTTGTTTTCGAAATACGCATTGTACAGCAATGGACCGATCGGTGCGCACGCATTGGACATTGCATATGATGTGAACGGGTACGCGTTGTACAGCAATGGACCGATCGGTGCGCACGCATTGGACATTGCATATGATGTGAACGGGTACGCGTTGTACAGCAATGGACCGATCGGTGCGCACGCATTGGACATTGCATATGATGTGAACGGGTACGCGTTGTACAGCAATGGACCGATCGGTGCGCACGCATTGGACATTGCATATGATGTGAACGGGTACGCGTTGTACAGCAATGGACCGATTGGTGCGCACGCATTGGCAATTGCATTTGATGTGAACGGATGCGTGTTGTTTTTCGAAATACGCGTTGTACAGCAATGGACCGATCGGTGCGCACGCATTGGCTATGGCCTGGCATGGCAACGGACGCGTTTCGAAGCTTTAACGAGTCTGATGCAGTGAATTCAGTTGGCCACCCACAACAATGTTGCAAATTCATGGGTGTCATGAAGTTGAACTTTTGAAGGATGCTGTGGGCGTGTATAAGTGGTGCAATTCCATGGATTGGCCAGATTCAGAAGATGCAAACGACTTGGACCTATCACTTTGGACACATGGGACAGTATCTGCCTCTGCAGCACACATATAATGCTGGCTGTTCCCCTGAGAGCTCACTTGCCTGCACTACATGCTCCAGGACGACATCTGCCACCAACACTGCTGCTGTCTCTGCATCCTCTGGCTACTGCAATGGCACGTACTGTGGAGAGAGCCCCAGCCTTCAGCACTGAGGAGAACCAGGCCCTGCTGGACAGCCTCCTTCCACAGTACAGCAAGCTGTATGGGAAACCAGGGGAGCAGGTGAGTGTGCTGTCCACTGCCTTACTAAATGTGCATGTTGTCTGACTAGCAAGACTTACAGTGTGCACACCACTGGCTAGCATGCTCACTGAGTAGTTGTCACCCCCAAAGTGTGTAGTTACATGCACTGAACAGGTATAGTGCAGTAACAGTGCATTCCAACAAGGTTTTACTTCCCAGGCAATGATACCATGTAGTAACTGCTGGCAAACTGTTCATAGCCATCGTTGCACTGCCTGTGTACATCATATGCCCCTGTGATTGAGACATCTATATCCAACTGTGTGATGCACGGATATGTTGCATGTGTAGTAAAGGCCTTTTCACTTTGTCATCCTCACAGGTTGATGCCCACCAGAAGCAGGAAATCTGGCTGACCATCGCCCGGGCAGTAAGATCCGTGGGGGTCTACAAGCGCCGGATCCGCAACTGCCAGAAGAGGTGGCAGGACCTTCGGGCTGGACCCGGAGGATCGCAAGGGTCCAGCTGAAGCTGTCGCCTCCTCGCAGGAGGGGCGGACACCGGACCCTGACCCCCACATGCTCAGGATCCTGGCGGTGGTCTTCCCTGACCTGGATGGGCAGCTGAAGGCCAGACAGCAGCAAGGAGGGGGTGAGTCCATGACTGCACTGTGAACTTTGTCTGACATGCTATGTGCCCTCCTCTGGCCTGGTTAAACTTTCACAGTACATCAGTCTTGTGGTCCAGGACCCATGTCCCTCAATTGTGACATGCCCACTCCTCATCTGATACCCAGGTGTGGCCCTTACAGTCAGGAAATTGTGTCACTTGGGTACTGTGTCCTTGCATTTTGCTTAGCTCAAGGTGGGGGACAGCATTTGTTCCCGTAACTTTGTGGTGGGCTTCATGGGTGGGTCAATTGCTTACACAATGCCTGAGTTCTGACATGTAATCTGCGTGTAACTTTGATATGTGGTCCAATTGCTGATCTGACTCACCACATGTGCCTGGGGTATTTGGCACACCCCCATGCTGCGGGTGGGAACAATGTTTGGGCCTCAGGAGTATGTATATCAAGTGTGTCACACATGCTTAGCCACCTGCCTACTGTCCAGGGCTCATCCCTCTTTCACGTGGAGCAGGACAGTCATGCCTACTCCAGGGCATACAATACACTCTGTACTCCCACTCCCGTGTATCAGCTGACACGTTGTGCTCAGTGAAATGTTCCCTCAGGTGTCTGCCTCTGTGTCATTGTGCTGTGGCTTCGTTGTCAGGACTACTGGGGTGTTTATCGGTTAGGACTCAGCATGCCACCTGAGATGTGACCATAGGAGACGATACTTGTGTGACATATAGGTGTTTGATCACTTGACTGTGCAGACTGGTGTATGCGACTGTGAAGTTCAGGCAGCTGTTTTTCATTCACAGCAGACTGTGAGGTGCTCAGGTTCAGAGAGTTGTGTTTCATGTCTCCCATATGTCCAATTGGTATGACGTGGACAAATAAGAGTTCAGATGATGTGGTTTGTGGGGGATGGACATGTGCACTTGTCAGCTACAGAACTTGCATTCCCCATGACCTAGGATTGTGACACAGTGCAGACTGTTGTTGGCTGGCTGCCCTGCCCATGTGACTGGAGACAGTGATGTATGACTTTGCAGGCATGCCTGTGCCATGGCATTAAACTTCCTAAGAGTGATCCTGTAGGTGAGTGACATGTGCTACATGCACCCCATTGTGGCATTGACTATCAGGACATGGGTGCATCGTGGTGTCTGGTGCTGGTATGCATCACATGCATTTCAAATTAGACTCTGGCCATCCCTTTATCCGGACACCTGTACTGACTCAGTGGCAAGAGATGTGATGTGTGCATGTTCACATACTTCACCGTGTTCTCTGCAATGTCCAACAACTGTGTAGGTGGTGCATGTGTCCACACTGGGGTATTACCATCCGACAGGCACCAGACAGATGGGTGCAAGGCCAGGAGGGATGTGAGTGCCATGGATGACCATCAGACTGACAATTGGCTTCTCCTAATCTGTGTGCGCACTTTTGGCAATGTTCAACTAAGGATGCCAGGGCTTGCTCTGTAATGTGCTGTACTTACTGTGGTGTGTGCGGTCAGTGCAGGTGACTGATGTTTGTCTGTTTCCCTAATTGTTTGCAGATACATCCACGGCCACAGGAGGGGACAGCTCCACGGACCAGGAGGAGCTGCAGAGCCAGACTGGGTCAGCAGCCGATGAGTGGTCGGAGGGACCCAGTGGCACGGAGGGCGAGGGGAGCCACACCGAGGAGTCCTCAGCACCATCCACCTCAGCTGAGGACCACAGCAGCTCAGAGGCTGACTCCCTTGTGGAGGCGGGTGTCAGCAGCCACCACCACCACCGCCCTCCCTTCGGCTCCCATTCCAGAGGTCCGTGGAGGCTCCCGTGTTCGGGAGCGTGTCTCCTTCGTGCCAGGCACCGCACCCCCTGCCCCTGTGTCCCCTGCTGCCCTGAGTGAGGAGTCAGTGTACTTACTTCGCCAGCTCCATGTAGGGCAGACATCAATGCTGAGTGTCCTCCATGCACACCACTCTGTTGACACAGCTGGTGTCGTTCATGGAGGGCATCTCATCGGGCATGTCTGCCCTACAGAGGAGCAATAAGTCCATGGCCTCCTCCCTGACGGCAGCAGTGTCCCTCCTCCAACAGTCCCTCACCCCTCCTACCTCTGCCCCATCCAC
Source organism: Calotriton arnoldi (assembly GCA_963921515.1). Lineage (NCBI taxonomy): Eukaryota > Metazoa > Chordata > Amphibia > Caudata > Salamandridae > Calotriton > Calotriton arnoldi. Next base: position 21,888 of record CAWUFW010006999.1, on the reverse strand, counting down.
ACTTCCTGGCACCCTACCTGTCCCAAGCACATGCACACCTGCACAATCACCCAAACACACAGACACAAGCAGCACAGAAACACCCAAAACAAAGTCAAAACATGCACGCAAGCATCCTCAGGGGACTGATACCACGCCCACAGGGGATGGGGAACAGACACACACACAGGCATCCACAGTCACTCCGCAGTCCTCCGATACCTCTCCCTCCAAGACCCCTTCCCTTGCCTCACCTGCAACCCCACCTACAAAGCAGCTCTTCCTCTGTGACCTCGGCCTCTTCCCCTCCGATCCAGCTGATCCAGCATACAGGTGGAAGAGGAAGTCCACCCACACAGAGGGGAGTGCCCCTCACCCCCGGACACCATCCCCCAGGTGCAGACAAACTGAGGCCCCCACCCGCAAGTCCCCCCAGACCCGGAAGAGCAAGACCCCGCCACTGCCCTGCAGCTCAACCACACAGTCTCCTTACTCCATCCCTCAGGCCCCCACAACACAGGTTCCCCCACCACACCCTGCCCCAGGTTCCCCACCCACAGATACACCATCCCCAAAATGATCCGGCCTTCTCCCCCTACCACTTGCTCTTCCAGCCCCACACCCCCGCTGCGCATGTTTGTGCCACTGGTGTGGAGACCGTGTCCTCCCCTCTGTCCTGCCCACCTTACCTGAACCCCATTCTACTCCCCTGGAGATAGGCACTGCAGTGGAGTCCACTACCACCCCGTCTGACTTGGGCACTGCAGTGGGGAACCTGTCCACTCCATCTGGCCAGCCCACTGCAGTCGTGCCGGCACCCAAACCATCTGACTCATGCCCCCAGTTGTGCCGGCACACACCATGTCAGACACCTCCACTGCAGTTGTCAGTGACTCTCCAGCACCCACCACCCCTTCCCTGCCTCCTTCTGGTGAGCCCTGATCCTGTCCCTGCGGTGCCTGGCCTGCCCCCTCATATGCCCCTCCGAGGGGAATGTCCCTGGTCCGTAGCAGTGCAGGAAAGCAAAGGGTGACATCTGCCACTGTCACCCTGTTCGGACTTTACTGATGGACTGGCCATTGGCCTTTGTGTTTTTTGAGGACTTTCAATTTTACACCCACATATGCTGAATAAAGCTACTTTATGTTCTCTAGTGGTTTTGCTTCACATGTACATGATGTTGATGATGCTAACCATGCCCTTGCTGCAGTGATGGTGATTTTTGATATCAGGAAAATGAAGTGTTACTGTGCAGGACCCCATGTGGTCCAGGGGGAATGTGTCCTATCCTGGTGTGTATCCATGTCATCCTTTGCAGCAATATGAGGGTGTCATGTTTTCAATATTTGCCAATGGGATTTCCTACTTTTATTTGCAATATCAGATCTGTGGCTTACACCCCTGCACATCTGTTGTGCTTGCCATTGTTCAATTTGTCTATTTCCCTGACCGTGTGACCATCTCCACTGGACATGCAAGTTTGGGCATCAATGGGGAAGGACTCATCTGTTTTATCAGTGCAACTTGCTATACATGTGTGTTGGATCTGTGCAGATGATTTCGGTGACACTCCCATGACCAGGCTGATGTGACGAGAGCCTTCATTTTGTGCTAATTGTTGACTGAGTGACCAAGTGTTCTGCTGACATGATAGAGCCCTGCAGAGACAACGTATGGCACAGCTTTCCTGACACAGGAGTGGAGTCCCCTCATGGCAGTGTGTAATTCCGTGACATTGCCTGAGCCCAAGGTGTGTGTTGTGTGAGCATGTCTGTGTGTGTTCACTTCCATTTTGCTACGCAGGCTGGGATCCCTAGTGATGTTCCTGTTTGTGATGCTTGCTGAGTTGACCTATGTTCCCCCAAAATCTTCGCCCTGGTTTCTCTGGGATGTGAGTGCATGGCACATTACTGGTCATCAGGGTGTCATCCATAGGTGTGTTTGCTGTCAGGGCTGAGTTTGTGGGCAAACGCAGATGAGACACAGTCAGGATTCCCCTTGGCACTTGTTGGTTACACAAGTCATGTAATTTACAGTTTGTGGTAGCTTTCAGTGATTGTGACACGTTGTGTGTGTGACTGCTGCCACTCCTCAGGGTCAGAGCTGCAATGTTGGAAGTTGTCTATGTGTGTTCTTTGTGGGTGACCTTGGCTTCTTCATTGGTGTGTGACTGTGGCCGGGATCCCATTGGTTGGTGTGGATTTGACGTCATGCCCATGTACAGCGTACTGTGCAGTGTGTCAGACATTCACGAGTCTTGTTGACTGGCCATGTGTGATGGGTTTCTGCACCTTAGTTCCCACCACCACCCCTGGGATTGTCATGGGTGCATGTGCAATGTCACCAGTCCATGTGAGCTTCACTGCTGCACATTGGTGGAGATCAAGGTGTGTGGTGTTGAGTGTGTGCAAATGAGAGTTGTTGCACGGCTAGACCCCTACCTCCATATTGGCCTTGGCTGACAGGCCGTGCTGATTGAGTTGTGCTTGTGTAGGTGTGATGGTAGTTTGTTGCTCAGGACACATGACTGTGTTTCACAGTGTGAACGACATCTAGCTTTGTCATCACAGTGGGATTATCATGCAGGCCAGTGTCACCACAATGTGGGGTCCCTGGGGGTAGTGCTGTGGTGGGTCTGACTCTTGCTGTGTTAGTTGCTGTTCCTACAAGCTTGTAAGACATGTGTAATTTGGGATCCCTCTCATCTAACAATGCCTGATTGCCCACATAGGGTAATCCGATCCATGAGTTACTTTTGTGTGGCACTGTATACACATCTGTGTAATTGGGATTCAGGCCTCCTCATGTGTTGTGTGGTTGCCTGGGGACACTGGCACACCCCCCATCACCTGTTGTGTTTGATATGCAGTGTGAGGCTGCCTGTTTGTGTTTGTGCATCTGCACCACTGCATTGGCATATCTTTAGTGTGCCATTGGCTGTATGTTGTTTGGTGGGTTTCCCCTACTGTCCCTGGGACTCCTAGGTCATCAGTCAGCACAATGATCATGGTTTGTATGTCCCATTGCTGCCATGGTATGGTATTTGTTCACCTCACATATACAGTCTACACAGGATATCTACATTTGTGTGTCCATTGGTGCAGATATGTGGGTCTGCATTATGATGGTCACTTCTGTCATTGTGTTATTGATGAATGTTGACAATGTCAGCCCCCATGGGTGATGTTTGTCTGCACATGGCCAAAGGTATGTCTTATTTGCACTGCACTGTTTGCCTCACCCAATCTATGTTGCTATGGGACACAAGCACTACTATGCCACTGATGTGTTTGTTGTTCTGTGACCAGGAATCATCCATGCTGTTTGGCATTTGCAGCTTTTTTCATGACAACACTTTTTGGTCACTGTGATGATGGGGGTTTAGACCCCATTGCCACAATGTTCAAAATGTGCTTCAGCTATGGACCCCACACTTACCTTTTGGACACTGTGATGATGGGGGTTTAGACCCCATTGCCACAATGTTCAAAATGTGCTTCAGCTATGGACCCCACACTTACCTTTTGGTCACTGTGATGATGGGGGGTTAGACCCCATTGCCACAATGTTCAAAATGTGCTTCAGCTATGGACCCCACACTTACCTTTTGGTCACTGTGATGATGGGGGTTTGGACCCCAATGCCACAATGTTCAAAATGTGCTTCAGCTATGGACCCCACACTTACCTTTTGGTCACTGTGATGATGGGGGTTAGACCCCATTGCCACAATGTTCAAAATGTGCTTCAGCTATGGACCCCACACTTACCTTTTGGTCACTGTGATGATGGGGGTTTGGACCCCATTGCCACAATGTTCAAAATGTGCTTCAGCTATGGACCCCACACTTACCTTTTGGTCACTGTGATGATGAGGTGTTAGACCCCATTGCCACAGTGGTCATGGTCTGCTTGCATTGTGGAGGCCACACACATTTATGTGTGACACATGTGATAGGGGGTCACATTGTATGTTCAATGTCATGTTCAGTGTTGTAGGCATTTGACACAGACTACACACGCTTGTCATGGTGTTGGGGGGATGTGTTTTTCTGACATTCCTTATGTTGGAGTGTGCTGGTTGTGTCATACATTATCCGTCCTATGAGTAGGGGTGGTGTTGGTGGTAGGCATCCATCCCCCTATGAGTGGGGATGGTAGTAGTGACAGGCATCCAGGCCCCCCTGAGTAGGGGTGGTGGTAGTGGTAGGCATCCAGCCCCCCCTGAGTAGGGGTGGTGGTAGTGACAGGCATCCAGCCCCCCCTGAGTAGGGGTGGTAGTAGTGGTAGGCATCCAGCCCCCCCTGAGTAGGGGTGGTGGTAGTGGTAGGGATCCAGCCCCCCCTGAGTAGGGGTGGTGTTGGTGGTAGGCATCCATCCCCCTATGAGTAGGGGTGATTGTAGTGGTTGGCATCCAGCCCCCCCTGAGTATGGGTGGTGGTAGTGGCAGGCATCCAGCCCCCCCTGAGTAGGGGTGGTGGTAGTGGTAGGCATCCAGCACCCATGAGTAGGGGTGGTGGTAGTGGTAGGCATCCAGCACCCATAAGTAGGGGTGGTGGTAGTGGTAGGCATCCAGCCCCCCTGAGTAGGGGTGGTGGTAGTGGTAGGCATCCATCCCCCTATGAGTAGGGGTGGTGGTAGTGGTAGGCATCCAGCCCCCCCTGAGTAGGGGTGGTGGTAGTGACAGGCATCCAGCCCCCCTGAGTAGGGGTGGTGGTAGTGGTAGGCATCCAGCACCCATGAGTAGGGGTGGTGGTAGTGGTAGGCATCCAGCACCCATGAGTAGGGGTGGTGGTAGTGGTAGGCATCCAGCCCCCCCTGAGTAGGGGTGGTGGTGGTGGTAGGCATCAATTCCCCTATGTGTGGGGATGGTCGTAGTGACAGGCATCCAGCACCCCATGAGTAGGGGTGCTGGTGGTGATAGGCATCCAGCCCCCCCTGAGTAGGGGTGGTGGTAGTGACAGGTGCCCAGCCCCCCCTGAGTAGGGGTGGTAGTAGTGGTAGGCATCCAGCCCCCCCTGAGTAGGGGTGGTGGTAGTTGTAGGCATCCAGCCCCCCCTGAGTAGGGGTGGTGGTAGTGGTAGGCATCAATTCCCCTATGTGTGGGGATGGTAGTAGTGACAGGCATCCAGCACCCCATGAGTAGGGGTGCTGGTGGTGATAGGCATCCAGCCCCCCGAGTAGGGGTGGTGGTAGTGACAGGCATCCAGCCCCCGCTGAGTAGGGGTGGTGGTAGTGGTAGGCATCCAGCACCCATGAGTAGGGGTGGTGGTAGTGGTAGGCATCCAGCACCCATGAGTAGGGGTGGTGGTAGTGGTAGGCATCCAGCCCCCCCTGAGTAGAGGTGGTGGTAGTGGTAGGCATCAATTCCACTATGTGTGGGGATGGTAGTAGTGACAGGCATCCAGCACCCCAGGAGTAGGGGTGCTGGTGGTGATAGGCATCCAGCCCCCCCTGAGTAGGGGTGGTGGTAGTGACAGGCATCCAGCCCCCCCTGAGTAGGGGTGCTGATGGTGATAGGCATCCAGCCCCCCCTGAGTAGGGGTAGTGGTAGTGACGAGCATCCAGCCCCCCCTGAGTAGGGGTGGTGGTAGTGGTAGGCATCCAGCCCCCCCTGAGTAGGGGTGGTGGTAGTGGTAGGCATCCAGCCCCCCTGAGTAGGGGGTGGTGGTAGTGGTAGGCATCCAGCCCCCACTGAGTAGGGGTGGTGGTAGTGGTAGGCATCCAGCGCCCCATGAGTAGGGGTGGTGTTTGTGGTAGGCATCCATCCCCCTATGTGTGGGGATGGTAGTAGTGACAGGCATCCAGCCCCCCCTGAGTAGGGGTGGTGGTAGTGGTTGGCATCCAGCCCCCCCTGAGTAGGGGTGGTGGTAGTGGTAGGCATCCAGCCCCCCTGAGTAGGGGTGGTGGTAGTGGTAGGCATCCAGCCCCCACTGAGTAGGGGTGGTGGTAGTGGTAGGCATCCAGCGCCCCATGAGTAGGGGTGGTGTTGGTGGTAGGCATCCATCCCCCTATGTGTGGGGATGGTAGTAGTGACAGGCATCCAGCCCCCCCTGAGTAGGGGTGGTGGTAGTGGTTGGCATCCAGCCCCCCCTGAGTAGGGGTGGTGGTAGTGGTAGGCATCCAGCGCCCCATGAGTAGGGGTGGTGTTGGTGGTAGGCATCCATCCCCCTATGTGTGGGGATGGTAGTAGTGACAGGCATCCAGCCCCCCCTGAGTAGGGGTGGTGGTAGTGGTAGGCATCCAGGCCCCTATGGGTGTGTATGGCATTGGTGTTAGCCATCCCGCCCCTATGGTTCTGCTGTTGCTAGTGTGCGTCATTTCTGCATCCCTATGTGTGTGTGACATATGTCGGGTACGTGTCGTTTGTTTGTGTAGTGGTTGTCTGACTTACCGTCTGCGCCGTACGCGTCCGTACAGGTTCCGGTAATAGATGTAGAGTATTGGTAGGACCTGCGCGATGGGATTCATGGTTGGTTCGTCTCGCTCGGGTTTCTCGTTGCTTCGACTCGTACTCGTCGCTGGCTTGTTCGTCTCGTAGCCGTGGATCGTCTTGTGGCGCGAATCAGAGCTTATGTGCAGCTCTCCCGGATGCTCTGACGTGCCGGACGTAGCGACGGGTTCGGCGCGTATGGAAGGCGCATCGTACAAGTCCGGCCGGAAGGTGCTGTGTATTTGCTTCCGTGCGACTCGACTCGGCGTTTACGGATCCGGCACGGGTGGGGAGCTGGAGCTGGAATGGGTAAGTACGGCTCGCTCGGAATCTGAGCAGTTATGCGCATCGTACTTGCTCGTTCGTACGACTGTTCGAATCGGTCGGGAAACACGCGTTCGGCTGGTATTTTTTCCGGACGAATAGTGTTAGGTGCGCTTCCGGCCGGGATCGGAATCGACCCCTAAGTGTTTTGGGACTCCCCCCTTTTTCTTGGCCTGCTTGCTGGATCAGCTTGAAACATTCCATGAACAAACTAGGCAAAACAGAGCACCTGTTTGGAAAGTTTTGTGAAGATTCATCAAACGACACTAAAGTTATTGCAAAACAAAAAAGGCATTTCCACTCACACACCTATACAGCCACTCACAGAGCCATTCACAAGCAGATTCACACAGTGTCATAGCCATCAGATATTAGAAATACTATCAACCTTACATTTACTTGATGATGGCATTTGAGATGTTATCAATGATGTCATCAGTGATGTCACTGACCATGTTATGAGTGATGTATTATGTGAGGTCATAAGCAGTACATAGCAGGGGCGTAAGTTATATTTAGCTCAGGGAACTATAACTGCTGAATTTCTACGGTTTTATATGAGTGAAACCTGAGCGTAACTATAATGTCTCTGTAACCTTTGTTTTTTCAGTGACTTTCTACATTTTTTTAAATTGTATCTTGTACTTATAATGTCCCTGTAACCTTTAGTAGTTTAAATGAATTTCTAAGGTTTTTAAAAATCTATTTGCTAACTATAATGTCCCTGTAACCTTTGGGTTTTTTAAGTGAATTTCTAAGGTTTTTCAAATTCTATTTCCTAACTATAACATCCCCATAATCTTTGACAGTGGGTATGTGAGTGGCTGTATATGTCAGTGAGTGGGTGTGTGAGTGGCTGTATGGGTTGGTGAGTAGTCTGTGAGTGGTTTTGTGGATGTGTGAGTGCGTGAGTGGGTGTGTGTGACTGTATGGGTCAGTGGCTGGGTGTGTGAGTGCTGTATGTGTCTGTGAGTGAGTGGGTGAGAGCTTCGTTTGGTGTATGACTGGGTGTATGAGTAGTTTTGGGAGTTGATGAGTGGGTGTGAGTGGCTTTGTGGGTTTGTGAGTGGGTGCATGAGAAACTTTATAGGTATGTAAGTGGGTTTGTGAGTGGCTGTGTGGGTCCATGAGTGGATGTGTGAATATCTGTATAGGTCTGTGAATAGGTGTGTAAGTGGCTGTGTGGGTCTGTGAGTGGCTGTGTAGTTGTGTGACTGGGTGTTTGAGTGGTTCTGTGGGTCTGTGAGTGGGTGCGTGTCTGTGAGTGGGTCTGTGAGTGGGTGCATATGTCTCTGAGTAGATCTGGGACTGGGTGTGTGACTGTCTGAGTGGGTCTCTGAGTGGGTACATAAACATCTGACTCGGTCTGTGAGTGGGTACATGAGTCTCTGAGTGGGTCTGTGACTGGGTACATGAGTGTCTGAGTGGGTCTGTGAGTGAGTGCATTAGTTTCTCATTGGGTTTGTGAGTGGGTGCATGAATGCCTGAGTGGGTGCATGACTGAGTTGGTCTGTGAGTGGGTGCATGACTCATTCAGTGGGTCTATAACTGGGTTCATGAGTCTCTGAGTAGAGCTATAAGTGGGTGCATGAGTTTATGAGTGGATCTGTGAGTGGATGCATTAGTGTCTGTGTCAGTCTGTGAGTGGGTGTGTGAGTCTCTGACTGGGTCTGTGAGTGGGTGCATGAGTGTCTGAGTAGGTCTGTAACTGGATGTGTGAGTATCTGTCTTGGTCTGTGAGTGGGTGTGTCAGTCTCTGAGTGGGTCTGTGCATCTCTGAGTGGGTCTGTGAGTAGGTGTGTGTGTGCCTGGATTGGGCTCTGAGTATGTGCATGAGTGTCTGAGAGGGTCTGTGAGTGGGTCTGTGACTGGGTGTGTAAGTCTCTGAGTGGGTCCGTAAGTGAGTGCGTGAGTCTCCGAGTGGGTATCTGAGTGGGGTTAAGAGTGGGAGTGTGTCTCTGAGTAAGTACATTAGTGTCTGAGTTAGTATCTGAATGTATTTTTTTTCCAATATTTGGCAACATGTCGTAACACCTTACAGGGGCTGCATTGAGCATCACAATGAATTTGCAAAAATCACACGAGAAAAAAACAAAAAAAAATTTGATGTGTTGTACACCTAAGGTCCCACATACAACCCTATATTCCACCCATGGGTTAGGGTACCTCTACCTTGACCCATCGATCACTCTGTTTATCTTTAGCCCCCGGGGACAGTGTCCCATTACATAAAATGGCAGGCGTAATAGTCTAAACAGGTTGCGGCCAGCCAATCACAGATTTCCCTCCAAGGGCTTATCAAAGCCCCGGGGTCTGCCACCTTCCCAGGGTACTTTTTATTATGTATGCGGGTGGGCTCACTGGCCCTGACACAGCCCCGGGGACTGCCATCTCCCCGGGGATAATTACAACAATATGGGGGGCCTTGCAGACCCCCCTGACACAGAGACAACCACCTCCCAGGGTCAAAGATATTTGAACTGAGGCAGGGGGCCTGCACGACCCCCTACACACCTGGGAACTGCCACCTCCCTGGGGCTATTAAATTAAATGAATGCGGGGAGGCCGGGTATTGCCCCCTCCCCGGGGCTAAATGAGATAAATGCGCTGGGCAATGTGTCCCCCCACAGCCCCGAGGACCACCACCTCCCCAGAGCTAAATTAAATATTAATGTGTAGGGGTGGAGCTACCCCTCACAGCCCAGGGGACCGCCACCTCCCCAGGGCAACTCTCTAAAATTACATAAAGGGGCCGCACGGCTCCCACAGCCCCGGTGACAACCACACAGACCCCCTCGTGGAGCCCTAGATGGCCCTGGGGACCGCCACCCCCCAGGGCCCCAGCTCCAGCAATGGCCACCCCTGGGACATTGCAGTTTGCTATGGCTCGGTGGAAACACTGCTCCCGTAAAGCCATAGCAAACTCAGCTCTGCTTTCAGAAAGCGAGAGCAGAACATTTTATCACTTGCTGAAAGCAGAGCATGTCTGTTTCCCTGCCCACTGTCAAGTGAGCAGGGAAACAGACACATTGCTTTGAGATGTAGGGAGCTGCATGTTAGCATCTCAGCAATCCTGCTGTGTGGGACTTACTGGCGGTAACAGGAGGGGTAGTGGGCCTCCAAGGACCCTCAATAGCCATGGATACTTCATCCCCCTACTAGAAGTGCACCAGGAGGTGTGTTTGCAGAGTGGTGGAGAAAAGGGGCATGGCCTATGACAACATTTCAGCAATCCTGCTGTGTGGGACTTACTGGAGGAGTAGTTGGCCCCCAAGAATGTCCTTGGGGCCCAACTACCCCTCCTGTTACCTCCAGTAAGTCCCACACAGCGGGATTGCTAAGAAGCTTTCAGAGGCCATGCTCCTTTTCTCCACCACTCTGCAAACACGGCACTTGGCACGCTATTGGTTGAGGATGAAGTCCACTTTATCCCTGAGGGACTTTGGGTGCCAAGAAGCCCTCCGGGCAGCTCCTGTAAGTCCTACACAGCAGGATTTCTGAGAGCTGGTCAGAGGCCCAGACTCCTTTCTCCACCACTCTGAAAATGTCATTACTGCTTAAAAAACCATAGAAATTCACTCAAAATAACCAAAGGTTACAGGGACTTTATAGTTAGGAATTAGCATTCAAAAAACCTTTGAAATTCACTGAAAAAAATGAAAGGTCACAGGGGCCTTATAGCTAGGAAATTAACTTTAAAAAAAAACCTTATAAATTCACTGAAAAAAACAAAGGTTACAGGGACGTTATAGTTAGGCTCAGGTTTCACTCTTAAAAAACCAGTAAAATTCAGCAGTTATAGTTAGCTGAGCTAACTATAACTCGCTCCTCCGCAATGCACTGCACTGCTTATGGCCTCACATATTACATCACTCATGACATGGTCAGTGACATCACTCATGACATCTCAAATTACATCACTGATTAAATCATCTACAAAATCACTAACGCACCCCCTCACATCCCCATAGAACCTTTCATACACCCACTCCCATATAGCAAGAATAACCTCCCACGTGACCTAAATTTCTTTGCTATTAGCTAACATATAGCTTAGATGCGGGTCATTGATTAATACTTAACAATTCTCCACTTCAAAATCAATTTGTTATTTTTCAGTACTTTTATTGTTCATGTCATAAAAACCACATGAATCAGGTTCATGATTTTCACTCTACCATTTTGTATCCATTATTATTCATCTTTGATCACAATCATTATTGTTCGCAAAAATACAAAAATATAATTTATATTACAACTTTTACAAGTTAAAAGTACTGAAAAATAACAAATTGATTTTGAAGTGGAGAATTGTTAAGTATTAATCAATGACCCGCTTCTAAGCTATATGTTAGCTAATAACAAAGAAATTTAGGTCACGTGGGAGGTTATTCTTGCTATATTGGTTTTTCCCCCTTACTCCCAGACCTTTTCGATTTTGTTCTTAGGGGGGCGCCTTCTCAAAATAGATACACCCACTCCCATGCAATAATTCACAAACCCATTCACAGACCCATATCACTACTTACACACCCACTCACTGATTCATATATCTATACACACACCCACTCACTCATCCATACAGCCACTCACACACCCACTCACTCACTAATACAGCACTGACATATTCACTCATATACTGCGACAGCCACTCGCACACTGGGTCAGTCAACCTTAGAGCTACTCACACACCAACTCACTCACCCATTCAGTAAATCACACAGGAACTTACTCACTCATACAGTCACACACACACACCCACTTGCTTACGTATACAGATACTAACACGCACTCACTCACCTATGCAGTCACTGACACAAGCACATACTCACCCATACAGCCACTCTCACACTCACTCACTTGCCCATAAAGTCACTCATATACCCCATCACTCATCTATACTGCCTTTCACATACTCAGTTACTCACCCATATACCACTGACTCATCCACACACTCACTCACCCACACAGCCATATACACACTCACACACTCACTCACTCATATAGCCCCTCACACATGCATTCACTAACTCATACAGCCACTGGCTCACCCACTCATTTATCCAATATGGCAGTCACAGATACCCTCACCCACCCATACAGACACTGAGACACCCATACAGGTACTCAGACAATCAATCAATCACCCATACAGCCACTCACATACCCACTCACACACCCATACAACCAAATAGACACCAACTGACAGACTGACACAGACATTCACACAACCAGGCACTCACCCATACATTCACTGAGACACCTACTTGCTCACTTTTAGAGTCAATGATACACCCACTTAATCATCCATACAAGCACTCATACACCCAGTGATTCACCAATACACCTTGGTGTATATATATTTAACACTCACAAACATTATAAAAACACTCATTGTCACTGGATGATGTCATCAGTGAAGTCATCAGTGATGTCACTGACCATGTCATGAGTGATGTAATATGTGAGGTCATAAACAGTGCATTGCAGACCCATGAGCTATAGTTAGCTCAGCTAACTATAACTGCTGAATTTCACTGGTCTTGTCACGAGTGAAACCTGAGGCCTAACAATAACATCCCTGTAACCTTTGTTTTTTTCAGTGAAAAAAATTAATATATATATGTAGTATGTATATATATATGAGTTTCTGGATACCCAAGTCTATATCAATGACCATAAGATAGAAACTAGGTTATTTAGAAAAAGTCAGCAGGGAACTCAACTCTCCATGCAAGTAGTTCGCACCCCAAGCATCTTGTAAACAGTATACCATATGGAGAAATGCTACGTTTAAGACATATTTGTAGCAATGATGGGGATTTGGCCACAGCTCAGAGTGACAGTAAAGCAAGATTCCTAGAAAGGGGGTATCCGGAGAATGTTATATCTAAAGCCATTACAAAATCAATGCAATTAAGTAGAGCAGAGGCCCTCAAAGATAAACAATGTGAGGCCAAAAAGCAGGATGAAAAAGCTTTTCGCATGATTATGAAATATAGCAATCAACACAGACCCCTACAAAAATCATTCAAAAGAATTGGGCTATGGTACTTAGTGATCCGGTGATAGGACCCTGCTGCCGCAGAGGGTGTCCATCACATATAGTAAAGCGCAATCTACACGTGACAAAATAGTCAAAACCAGCCCTGAGATAATTGAAAGCGGGAGTTGGCTCCATATGAAGAAAGGGTTTTACAGATGCAAAATATGTAAAGCATGTTCACATGGTATTAACAAAAGCACATATAAAACACCTTTTAGTGACAGGGATTTTAAAATTTCCAAATTGTTGACCTGCAGAACGGAATATGCTGTCTATGTGCTGTTGTGCCCGTGTGGCCTGCAGTACATAGGCAGCACGATTCTGCAGGTGCACAAGCGCATTTTACAGCATCTACGCGCCATTACCAACCAAGACAATACCTATCCTGTGGCGCGTCACTTTAGAGAAAAACACAATTCCAACAATGCGGACCTCAAATATTTTGTTTTAGATGCAGTCCCCCAAGTAGACAGCGCGGGGACAGGGTGAACAAATTAAGGAAGTTGGAAACTAGATATATTTTACAATTAGATTCCAAACACCCATTAGGTCTCAACGCAACAGAGGATTTACATACATGCTTGGGGTGAATAGCGCAGTATCTATGTCAAAGGTGTTTTAAAAGAATATAGGAAGGCTGTGTACCATAGAACCATGACGAATAACTACAAAATGATTAGTCATGCCAAGACAAATGAGCTGGATTCAGCATCAAATTGCAAGGCGTTACATGTAACTATTTATTTATAGCCAGTGATGTGTATAGTATTTTACTCTTATTAATTGGTGATATTTATTTATATATTTATTGATATATTTATATATTTATATTTATCTATATATTTATATGTATATGTATACCAATTGCAATTTGCACAAAGTTCAGAGAATACAACTCTGTACATGCCTAGACAATGAGTGTAATATATAGCGAAGTCTTGACTTAAGGTCCTATTTTCAAAACTGATGTTCTAACATGAATTGAGCAGAATCGTACAATGATTTTAAAGCAATTATGATTTATTTTAACACACTGCACTTTTCAATTTTAGCACTTGGTTAAATGTATAGTAATATAGCAATCATGAAGTGAACATTATTGGTGGTTAACAATTTGGAGGATGACTTATATAGGATTTATCCAGATATTAGGTATAGTCGAAATGATATTATTATGAGAGTTGTGGTATTTGACCAGTATTAAAATATATCAAGCTAAACTTGTGATTTGCATTAAGCAGGTATTAAGTTTTATACATATATCGTTTAATTGATGATTTGTTATTCACAAACGTCAGTTGTATAGATATGTTTTCTATGTTCATTAACACGTGTCAATTTGATTGCTTGCACTTGTCACTTTAAATGTTGCACTGACTCACCAAACCATGTCATGTGAACAAGGCTCGGACGAGCCGAAACACGTAATGGCAATGGGAGAATAAAGACAGCCTAAATGCACCTACTAGGGTCCGTGTCCGTTTGTGAAGCTATCTTCATTATGCAGCGGAGAAAAAAGTAATATATATATATATATATATATATATTTATATTGAGCTAGGGTATCAAATTCCTGTAAAACCATCACAGCATGTATCTTAAAAAGAAGCCAATACCTTATCTCAGCTGGTATATATTGTATGACTAATTAGCTCAAAGCCCGCAAAATGTGCGATAATGATCACAGAAAGAGAGGAAAGATCATACGTTAAAATTAAAATGAAACCAGATTTTGGGTTGCAATGTGTGGTGTTCAGCATTATGAGAATTTTCTTTGATATAAGCGTCAATGTATAAGAAATTATGAAAAGATTATGAAATGAAAGTTGACAATCTGTTCTTTTTAAAATGATTATATTATTCACACTGTTTTTTCACTTCTGATAATGAATGACTATTGTTTTAGGTAGACTTTCTATATATGATTTATGCAGAAATGTACTTTTGTATACATTTGTAAACACTACATGACATCTCATTAATGTCAGTATGTGAACAGAAATCCACAGGTGAATAATTTATTGTACATTTTTGTTTTTCTCACAAATTTTGGCACCAGGACTTTTATTTTACATCACAACTTATATGTAACATACGTGTACAACACAGACTAGTTGTGCTCAGTCTCTACCTTGTTTAAATGAAGTAGTGTCAGACCCTACAGTTTTACTAGTAGTTAACTGTGCACCATGTAAATTCTACCATTCTCAATTAGACTTTTCCCTAGAACTGCACTATTTATATTTCACAAAGGCACACATGTACATACATTCAGTGTATGCTGTATATGTTTGTTGACCCTTTACTACTTACTTTCTTCTCATAATTGATCAAGTGGTTTATAAAGTATTTTGAGGCGCAGTAGATTGATGATGGCATAAGTGATGACATCAGTGATGTCATTTGAGATGTTACCAGTGCTGTCTTCAATGATGTCATTTAATATATCATGGGTCATGTAATATGTGAGGTCATAAATAGTGCATGGTGGGGGCACAAGTTGTAGATAGCTTTCTGATCTTTTACTGGCATATTTCAGCATTTTGTTTTGGTTTTTGGTTTTTAATCATTAATATTTAACTCATTTCATTGCTTACCTATAATATTACTATAACCTTTGTTTTTTCTGTGAATTTGCCAGGGATTTTTTTAATGTAAGCTAAGATCTTATTACCATACCTAACTATAATGTCACTTTAACAATTGTGTTTTTTTCAGTAAATTTCATTTTCTTTTTTTAAATGTTAGGGCTATTCATGTTGATACCAAAGGGGATGATGGACGGAGCGTTAGAGCAAATCAAACACTCACCCCCAGTCAACTGATCTGGGTTTAATCCATCATCATTCTTTAGCTCACTCCACCACCCCAGTTCTGACATGGCCATCTGCAAATCAGTCTGACCCTGTGCCTCATGGGAACAGTCCAGCCCGAACTGCCAAGCCATGTCTTCCCTGGACCGGAAACAAGCAACCTGGGACCGGTTTTGGGTTCATAACCCTCATCAGCCAGGCTATCTTGAATCCAGTGGCAAAGTGAGCAAGGGACCCACGTCTGGGCATACCCTGCCAACTTAGGGCGAACAAAGCGATACCAAAGGGGATGATGGACGGAGCGTTAGAGCAAATCAAACACTCACCCCCAGTCAACTGATCTGGGCTTAATCCATCATCATTCTTTAGCTCACTCCACCACCCCAGTTCTGACATGGCCATATGCAAATCAGTCTGACCCTGTGCCTCATGGGAACAGTCCAGCCCGAACTGCCAAGCCATGTCTTCCCTGGACCGGAAACAAGCAACCTGGGACCAGTTTCGGGTTCAAAACCCTCATCAGCCAGGCTATCTTGAATCCAGTGGCAAAGTGAGCAAGGGACCCACGTCCTGGGCATACCCTGCCAACTTAGGGCGAACAAAGCGATACCAAAGGGGATGATGGACGGAGCGCTAGAGCAAATCAAACACTCACCCCCAGTCAACTGATCTGGGTTTAATCCATCATCATTCTTTAGCTCACTCCACCACCCCAGTTCTGACATGGCCATATGCAAATCAGTCTGACCCTGTGCCTCATGGGAACAGTCCAGCCCGAACTGCCAAGCCATGTCTTCCCTGGACCGGAAACAAGCAACCTGGGACCGGTTTCGGGTTCATAACCCTCATCAGCCAGGCTATCTTGAATCCAGTGGCAAAGTGAGCAAGGGACCCACGTCTGGGCATACCCTGCCAACTTAGGGCGAACAAAGCGATACCAAAGGGATGATGGACGGAGCGTTAGAGCAAATCAAACACTCACCCCCATTCAACTGATCTGGGTTTAATCCATCATCATTCTTTAGCTCACTCCACCACCCCAGTTCATGTTACCATACCTGACTAAAATGTCTATTTAAACTTTGTTTTTTTCATGAATTTCAAGAACTTTTTAAACATAAGACAACACCTTCTCTCTGCACTTCCATCTTCCATTCACCACAGGGGGTAGGCACAGGCCCCCTTCCTGCTAGTGCCCAACCCACCGCAATTTGCCCTTTCTGGTCAACTTGCTGTCACTACCCCATCTCAAATCCTGCTTGCCCTCCATTCTCTATCTGTGTGCTCCTGCTTCCACCCTGCCCCCCTCCTGCCTGCCCTCTGTTCTCTGTCTGCATGACCCTGTCCCCTCTTGCCTGTCCTCCGAGATCCATTCATCTGCCTCTGACGATTCTGGCCTGCCTTACGCGGTCAGCTTCCAACTTGTGACCGCCACCCCTTGCCCTCTGTTCTCCATGTGCATACCCTTGAGAATCCCTCCGGCCAGCCGTGGCCCGTGCAGGAAAGAGTGGTCGGGCAGTAGGGCCGGGTGGGGCGGGGGGGGGGATTCGACAGATGATGACGAGGGAAAATTAATGATTTATTTAATTTTTCCTCATGGATGCTTGTCGAATCTCCCCAACCCAGCTCCACCGCCCCACTGCTCTTACCTGCACGGGCTGCGGCTGCCTCTGGCCCTCATATCACCATCTGCAAGTCCCTGCCCCATCCCGTCAGCCTTCTTTGGACAGCTTACAGGCCCGGCCCATCCTACATGGTCAGCTTACTGCCACTGTTCTTGCCCACTCCTCCCTTCATTCTCTATGTGTGTGCCAATTCCCCCTCCTCCCTGCCATCCATGTTCTGTTGTGCTGCCCATGCCCATGAAGTCCTTTCCTCTGTGGTCCTTTTCCTGCCCCTGTCCCCCTCCTTCCTGCCGTCCATCGTCCCAGTCTGTACCCTGACCCCTCTCTGCTGAGTCCATGCACTTGCCCTCTCACTCCAGCCTTGCATTGTCCATTGAGCTGCCACTACCCCTCCTGCTTGCCCAGCATGGTCAGCTTGCTGCCCTGTCCATGCCTCCTGCCCTACATTCCATTGTCCGATATCCAGCTCCATTCTCCTTGTCCACCTTTGTCCGAGTCCATGCTCCCACCCTTCCCTCCCCACAATGTTCTAATGAACACCTATATTGCTAACATTCTTTATTTATGACAAAACTGTGACACACCTGAAGTCATCTTGATTGAATCAGAGCTGCAAACCGTAAAACATTTCCTTTAGAAAATAATGAAATGAGAAAGGTTCACTTAGTCATAGAAAGTATGGGTAATGCAGTAGAAAGCAAAATTGAGACACATTTCCTATGAGTTCACAAATAGCTTCCTCATCCCTTTCAGAAAAACGTTCTAATCTTTCTGAGTAAAGATCTAGCTTTATGCCAAATTTGGTGTAATTCTTTTCACTATTTTTTCTAAAATACTTCCTAAAATGTCTATGGTTAATTGCATGGAGGGAAACATGTTTTGTCATCCCCCGCTTGATGGATCTTCCTGAAAGTTTCCTGGAGGGATTTGAGATGGATGAACCTTTTTTTCGGAAAGTTTCCAAGTCTGGGCTGGAATTCATTTCACAATGTTTTGCGACCTTTTGGCTGTTGCAATTTTAGAAGTGTACGTTTTGAATAACAATGGTCTCACTCTTTCTGGGTGGGTGTTTGTAGACTGTCGCTCCCAAATTCCACCTTACTCCTCCCTAAATCTTCCTTATCTCCTCCTTAAACCTATCTCACTTAAGAGTAAATAGTCCCTATTTTTAAGCGCCCCCCCCCATTGACCTTCACAAATGTATTACTGAATCAGAGGCTTAATGCCAGATTTAGAGTTTGGTCGACAGGGTATTCAGTGGCAAACATGATGGAGTATACTGGCCGTCAAACTTTCGGCCTGTCCACATCATTTAGAGATGGGCGGACAATTATTGTTTTGTTAGCCGAGCCCATTGGCTTTGTAGATTGAATATTACCTCCCACAGCCTGATGAAGTGAAGATCATTGAAGGAAGGACATTACACATTCTGTACTATTTAGAGTGGACAGTGTAATGCCTTTTTTCCTGTCTGTGAGGGTCAGAAAAAAACAATAATGACCCCCACACCCTGGAAGAAACCTCACAGGGCGTGTGGTCATTAGTGTTTTGTTTTTCACAAACAAACTCCCAATTTGGTAATATGTTTTTGATAAACAAAAAAACTTTTGAAAAGTTTGTTGGTTGGCCATCATAACGGATGGCAATATCCATTAAAGTTTTCCTACATTGGCAGGAACTGCCATGACGGCAGCGATGTCTGCATAGTAAATGTAGGTGAGGCGGAGGTGTAGGACTCTGCATATAGGTTTGTGACTTGCATATGGTACTACTTTAGTAGGACTAAGAAAATTACTACAAAATGCAGTTTGTGAATGGGAGTCTGACAATTTCGGCATTCGCCTTGAAAGAAAAATGCTAATTACATATCAAACATGAGCAAACAGTGGAGAATCGCTTCACAGCCAAGGCCCATAACATAAATATTTCTACGCACGCATGCTGCTGATGGCATTCAAATCGCTGTGTGGTGGCAGACATAAATGTTTATATTTTTGAAATAAGATCACTTATTCCAAGTAATCAGATTTATTGCAACATTTATTGACGGAAGGAGCAGCCACACAGATGTTAAACATCTGTCCCCTTGCATTTTAATGCTACCAATTCATCGATGCATGTGTGCACAGTGACTGCACAACATAATTTAATGTTTCCCTTCATCAGCCTCTTAATATGTTCAAGAGATTTCGTACGAGTCTTGGAAGCCAATATATTTTCATCTTAAGGCAACTTTTTTCTGCCTCCTTAATTTTTCATTGCACTTTTCATCAAAATTACTGCAGACCACTGCATGTCTGTAAACAGTCATCATGCCAACTCGGACACATTCAGCCAATCCAATTTTTTTAATAAAACATATATTGTATTCGAGTTTGGTTCGCTTGTAACATTGAAACTATGAGGGCCGAAATTGCCAGCGTGCAACGTTTTGTTAATAAAACGCCTTGGTTGCCACAAGATGTCTCATGTAGCCTGCGCCCACTTCAAAGCATAAGTGCTCACCACGGCGTTCAGAGCAAAACGTGTTTTTTCGAACCATTCTAAAAAAACAACGGGTTCCTTTTATTGTGAATTCGAGCTTGACAGAATATTTTATAATTCTTAAACTTGTGTTGTTAACTCATTGTCAAAATTGCGGAATTGATAACAATAGGCCGAGAGAACAGTCCGCGTCTGTCCTGTCTAGGTGTCCCAATGTGGAAGTTTCCAATCATGTTTGAGAACGTGTGAAGTAATTGGAAACAGCAGTCACTCAGTCAAACCAATTAAATGAAAGTCAGTTCAAGTAACTCAGCGTAGCCTAGTGTCAAATTAAATAAATACATGTGAACATGCATTATCCCACGGTACTACGTATATGTATTAGTTATTATTTTAGCATCGTTTTTCTAAAGGGCAGCTGTTTTGGATTGTGTTCTAATAATTGTAGTGCTGCCACTGAAATGTCCTTCCGACTGTGTGCGAAGACTGCGGTTTCGAGGCTTCGGAGGCTCGAGAGAAAGCAGAGTAGGGCATAGTGTGGCCACCTTTTATTAAGCTTCTAGAGTGGGTTTTCTTTTTTTGGATTTAAGTGCGTTATACTATTTTTGATTCCAAATGCCCCGATAACATGTGCGACCTGTCATTTTACCTGCAGAGTAGGCGTTTCCAACGAAACTGTTCAACCCCCTTCTTCGCTCTTTTGCCTTTCCACCATAATCAAGCTCCTGCTGTGTGAGACCCAGCAGTGTACACCACAAAAGTGACTCAGAGATCAACTGTGCCGGTAAGACAGTGCCAAGGGACTACAAGCATGTTCAAATCTCCTGACTGGGAAACTGGAGCTAATCTACTGGTTCACGTAGATTTTGTGTTTTTGTATACTTAAGTTGTATATAGTGCCAGCATTTGGTGCACAGAAGGTGGCATTTGTGATCTCACTGCATTTGTAGGAATATCTTTACAGTGCAAGTGCCACTAGGCTACAGGCTGTGTTTTGGACGCCAAGTCAGACAAGCATTGACAATGCCAATAGGTCTGGCTTTAAATGAATGTTGTATGGTAATGTGAAGCATTACAAGTAAATAGCATATGTATTTGTGTGGAAGCAAAGAGCTGTAGAGTAACATTGGTGAAGGTTAGAAGGTCAAGTGTCAGTTTCACTGCCAAGCCAGACCTAAAATTCCATGTAGGATAATGGATGCCCTCCTCCCATCTGTGCTGCTGCCAGAGATAGACAAACACCATAAATTATCTAGTTATCTGAGACACTTTTACAGCATTACAATGTCATATGTGTGCCCTGACATTTCAAGCTCAGCCAGCTGGATAAATAAACAAAATGATTACAGCTGGTGGAGGACCAGCACTTTTTTTGTGGAAAAACACTACTTCTGCCCAATCAAAACATGTACTCCTGGCTCCCAAACTGTTGGCGGAGCCAAAGCCACTCTCTAGTGGTACTCACATAAATGTCTGGTGACAGTTGTGCTGTCAAGCCAGACCATGAAAAAGGTGTGTCTAAGCAACATACAGGAGACTGAAACAGAATGCTCCCAATGATAGGACACTGCTATTTGGGTGAGAGGGTACAGCATAAACCACTGACAAGTTATAGTGTGAAAAAGGGTGCTTTACTGAATAAAGCAGGTGCACATCACAAACATTTTTACCATAGGCAAATCACCTTACAAAACTGCTATCTTCACATAACATCAACATTGAACTAACACTTATCCTACTCCTACCCCTTGATGTCCCCCCACCCTTACTAAATCCAGACTGCCTGTCATTGTATCTACTTTCTACTTACTACCTTCTGCAAATGTCAACTTACTCCCACTCTCCCTTCAAACTGCTTCACGACCCTAACAGTAATAAAACTGATTCAATCATGCAAACATCTTAGCAAACCATCCGTGCACCTGCCCCAAGCGACAACTCCCTGCAATATCTCTTCTTTTGAGCACCTGTTTCAATAATACTGCCACAAGCAATGTACACTCCATCAACCCTCTAAAAAAGGGATGGGTGTGTGGGCCACAAATTGCTAGTCTCACCTATAAATACTACTAGTCATAGGGGCCGATTCCGATTCGGGCCGGAAGCGCACCTAACAGTATTCGTCCGGAAAAAATACAAGCCGAATGCGTGTTTCCGACCGATTCGTACACTCGAATGGACGAAC